>CM077457.1:5464241-6106741 GCA_039654765.1 Mylopharyngodon piceus
TCATGACAAAACAATCCATAGATGTGTGAGTTAATTAATCAGACGATACAGTTTTGCTGTTGTATCGTTTTCTAATCCAAACATCTTGTTTTTTTCTTGTTCCTCTTTCCTTCAGTGTTTCTGCTTGTTAACAGCAGGTGTTCATCACTAATGGACAGTCATCACTTAATTAATGACTTAATTATCTAATTAACAGCAACACTGCTTCAGAAACAGGACCCCGAGACACCGAGCAGTGTTAATTTAACACCGGGGATTTTGCTGTGCAGAACATTAGGCAAAGTATGAGAAGTATATCCCTGTTAGCTGCCTGTCCGCTAATCTTTAACATGTTTTACAGAGAAATTATGTAATTATTATGAGGAAGTATCTGACTATTATGACATACTAATTCATTATTTTGAGAAAGTTTCTCATTATTATAACTGAAAAACAATCATATTTTTACTCAACTCTGGTGGAAACTGGCTTTCATAATATATAACTGCATTCAACAAAAGTATCAGTCTTTACCCTCTTGAACCATGTGATCAAAACAGAATCTCTAATCCAGATACGAACCAGCTTTGAGGATAAAATCAAACAGAAGACAATATAAAGATGGTGAATGAAAGTCTCATTAGAATCTGATCAAATCACTTTAAGCTCTGAATAAACTGTGATGCACTTCCAGATGATCTTGGTCTAAGTCAAATAAACTACAACATAATATTTTATAAAAAATATAACACTAATGGAGCAAGAAAAGAAACAGAAATAGCATAAAATGAGTAAAACATTAAGCAGAGTGTCAGAAAAATGTGAGGAAAGTTTCATAAACTTGTTGGATGTCATTCAGTGTGAAATCAAGATAAAGCATGTTAAAGTCCAGCGCTGAATTAATTGAGACAAGAAAGCAGAAACTCACCAAAGTTTGCATCACGTCTGTAAAAAACGAAACAAACAAAACGTCTCGGACCTGCCTGTGTAAGACCACGCCCCCTCCGCCTCATACATATGCAAATTTTGCAATTTTCTTGTAACGCCTATTGACGCTGCAGATATGCAACTATGCAGATTAAATGCAATTTAAAGGACATTTAAAAATGAAATTTCTAAAAATTTCAGGTATGCAATTTCATTACAAATACTGTCTGTACCTAAATGTAAATAAGTTGTAACACTAAATTATGAATTTAGTTAATTTATGAATGTAATTATTAACTTTGTGAGCTTTAGTAACATCAGTGAGTTTTGCTTTCATTTATGTCACATGAAACAAATCTTTCTTTAAAAGACTGGGTAGCACTTTATTTTACTGTCCTGTTATATATGTACATATGCACAAATTACAGTAATTACAATAACTGGGTAATAACTAGGTACTAACCCTGAACCTACTCCTAAACCTAACCTTAACCTATGTAGTTACCTAATATTAACCAGTACTTTCTTAGGTAAGTACACGTAAGTACACATATTGTAAAATAAAGTGTAAACAAAGACTGTTCAACAGAAAAATTATTAATTTCTCCAGACTGTGAAGCTATATCATGTTGTGTCAATTTTGTGCATGATCTTTGTTGAACAGAGTCTCAGGAGTTTGTTGAATCTCAGATAGACGTCAGGAGTCAGAAAAGATGATCAGCTGAAGACTAAAGAAAAAAGGAGAGAAGAGAATGTCATAATGTCCAGTGCTAACAACACAGGTGACAAACACACAGATCAGTTTCAAATTACTGTTCAAAAAACATTTCATTTTATTTTATCAACAGAATTAAAAATTACACACAGATATAGAATATTAGTAACAGATTATACATATTGATTTTATTCTCTTAAGTAATTTTCCAACATCACTATTACTTTGACTAATATTGTTGCTTTTAAGAATCTGTCAAATATGTTGATTTCTATTGGTATGGGTTACTGTGATTAGTCAAATTAAGACTTTTGTTTTATACAGAGACTGTTACCAAAAATGCTGCTCGCCAAAGAAGAGGGAGCAAAACTGATCCTCCTTACTGTAAGTCTTTATATTGATGAACAAATAGGCTACATAAAGTGAATGTGTGTGTAGAAATTTATTCTGCTTGAAACAGAAACAGATCAATTCTGCCTCAAATAATATGGATTTACTGGTGGATTTTGTTTATTTTTGTTCAACAAAAATGTTTTAAGTTTTTAATTTTCCTCTTCTTCTGTCAGTTTCAGAGGGTGTGAATCTGGTTGTGTGCGGGAGTGATGGGACATTAAAATCCTCCATATCAGAGCTGATCCTGCAGCAGTCAGACAGAAGATCAGATGTGAAGCTTCATGAATGTCAGATCAGTCTGGTGGAGCTTCCAGCTCTGTTCAACACTTGGCTCTCAGAGGAGGAAGTGATGCGTCAGACTCTCCGCTGTGTGTCTCTCTCTGATCCTGGAGTTCATGTTTTCCTATTCATTATTCCTGATGCTCCACTGACTGATGAAGACAAAGCAGAAATAGAGGAGATCCAGAGGATCTTCAGCTCCAGAATCAACAAACACATGATGATCCTCATAATGCAGAGTTCAGAGCATCAGACAGCAGAACTCAATGAAGAAACACAGTCTGTCATTGAGAGATTTGGAGGACGACATCATTTCTTTGGTCCCAACACACAAGTGTCCACATTGATGGAGAACATTGAGAAGATGCTGGAAGAAAACAGAGGAGAGTTTTTCTCCACAGAGACATTTCTGGAGGCACAGATGAAAAAACTGAGGAAATATGAAGAGATGAAGAAGAAAATCCATTCACTAGAGGCACATTTAATGCGACAAGGTAATGAACAGAAAGTCTGTTTGAGTCTCCAAGATGAACAGAGGATTGTTCTTTTGGGAAAAACTGGAGTTGGGAAAAGTTCAACTGGAAACACAATCTTAGGAAGAGACGCATTTTAGGCAGAAACAACTCATGAGTCAGTGACTAAAGAGAGTCAGAGAGAATCATCTGAAATCAACGGCCGACACGTTACTGTGATCGACACTCCAGGACTATTTGATACTGAACTGAGTAATGAGGAGATCCAGAGAAAACTCAGCCACTGCATCTCCATGATCCTGCCTGGACCACATGTGTTCCTCTTACTGATACCACTGGGACGATTCACTAAAGAAGAGGAAACATCAGTGAAGATCATCCGAGAGATGTTTGGTGAAAACTCTTTAATGTACACCATGGTGCTCTTCACCAGAGGAGATTATCTGAAGGACCAAACCATTGAACAGTGTTTGGGAAAACCTGGATCTCCTGTGATGAAGCTGATTGAAGCGTGTGGAAACAGATACCATGTGTTCAATAATAATCAGACTGGAGACCGAACACAGGTGTCTGATCTACTGGAGAAGATAGACAACATGGTAAAAGCAAATGGAGGGAGTTTCTACTCATGTAAGATGTTCAGACAGATGGAAAGAGAAAAACAAGAACAACAGATGAAGATCCTGATGGAAAGAGTCAGAGAAAGAGAAGAACTGATAGACAAACTAGAAGAAGAGATGAAGAGAGAACAAGAGGAATGGGAGAAACTAAAACTAGAGGAAAAGATGAGAAGAGTAGAAGATGGTGAAAAAAGGAGAGAGAGAGAAAAGCAGATTTCTGATGAACAGATTCAGAGACTAAAGAGTGAAATGGATGGAATAATCAGAGAGAAAGAGAGAATAGAAAGAGAGACAGGAAGACAACTAGAGGACTTAGAGAAGAGACTGAAACAACAACATGAAGAACTGAAGAGAAGACAAGTGGAGTGGAGAGAGGAATATGAAAGAGAGAAAGAGGAGATGAAGATCTGCTCTGAAACTGATGATTCGCTGCAGGTGAGTGTTCATGCTTGTTCTGCTAGGATTAAGACATTCAAACTCAGGCCATAAAAGTTTTAGATCTTAAAAAATATTTTCTTTCTTAAATCTTGCTTTCTCAATTTTTGGCATTTTTTTTCTGCAACATTTTAATAATTTAAAGAACTTCCCCCTTTTACTCCAGTGGATGTTAATCTTAATGGAACCTTAGATGTCAATTAAATATATACACATGCACACACACACAAACAGACATGGACAAAATTGTTGGTACCCTTGATAATAATTAACAAACAAACCTGTGAAAATAAATCTATTGTAGAAAAGCTTCATTTTGTGCTTGTTACGTACTACACCTTAAAAACAACCGAACGTAACAGAGCGCGACACCTGTTGATGAGTGACGCCCAGAGTTCCGTCTCCTGCTCCCACAAACACACCACAATGCAACAAAGTGGCAAAACGATGTTTATTTTTAAATAAAGATAATTTTTTTCTTATATGTGAAAGGAAACAAGTAGCTCAGCATCAGTGGGTTTAGTTGGCCAAAACAACAAACAGAAGGGGTTTTTCCTGACTAATTTTAGTCATCTTTCCTAGAACAAAAGAATAAAATAAAATATACAATTCTTACCTCCCTGCTGACCAATAAACAGGAGGAAAATAGTGTAATTAAACAAAAAGGGGCCTCCCACTTCTCCCAAACAGTCCACTTAAAAGGAAAATTGCAACTATACATTTACCGGCCAATACCGTTAACAATTCAAGCTCCTCACAAGGAGGTTTAAGGGGAATAGGAGCGCAATACTGGCCCACAGCATTAAAATAGGCCCACAACATTAAAGATCCAGCAGTATATTTAACTGTGGGCATGGGGTACTTTTTTATCCATGTGTGCACCAAACCCATCTGGTGGGTTTGCTGCCAAAAAGCTCTTTTTTTAGTTTCATCTGACCATAGAAGCCGGTCCTGTTTGAAGTTCTAGTCGTGTCTGACAACTGAATATACTAGAGTTTGTTTCTGGATGAGAGAGGAGGATTTTTCTTGAAACCCTCCCGAACAACTTGTGGGGATGTAGGTGCTGTTTGATAATTTTTTTTTAGACTTTCTGAGACTCAAGACTTAACTAATCTCTGCAATTCTCCAGCTGTGATCCTTGGAGAGTCTTTGGCCACTCAAACTTGATTGATCTATCACAATAAATTGATCTATCATTTCACAAGTTTTTGTGAGTCAAAAGGTCCTGTTAACTGGAAATTTATTTTTTTAACAGTACAATGAAGTCTAAATTAATGGAACTGATAGTGTTTACTTGATATTCTTTCTAGGACACCGTGTTTACTAAACCTAATAATAAAATGTTCCAGTCAGTTGCAATGATTATTAGCATAAAATCTCTTCTTGCATTTCTTCATATTGTTACTTAGGTGGGTAATGAAGAGGTTCTGTCACACTGTAGCAGCAGCATTTGGACAAACATTGCCCTACCAAGAACTGGGACAATGATTCGTCGTTACAGCAATACTGAGCAACATGTTCAAACATTTGAATGTGTAATCACAAAGGATGACCAACAAATTGTCACTGAAAAAATTGAGTGTTTTTCATCTGATTAAAGGCTACTCCTTCACCTAAATTAGAAATCAGGGGCCTTATTCACAAAACATTTTATCTTACCACTAAGAGTTCTCCTAAATGGCAGTAAAATTTTTTAGCCAAGAGTTTTCTCTTAAAACCTGTTCACAAAGCTGCTGAGACAAATCTTAACTTTGCTGCCGTACCATGGGTACAGCAGGCGCAATGATATTACGTAGCGGCTGTGACCCCCTGCTTGCACAGGGAGCGTGCCTTGCAACCATGGAGACATTTGTGAGAGGCGCTGCGTAATATCATTGGGCCTGCTGCACCCATGGTACGGCAGCAAAGTTCCTTGATTGTTACGCCGGAATGAGAGTATAGTTCCTAGCCATATCGGCCTAGAAAATCGCATCTTTTCATTTTCCGTCGGTCTTTGTACACGATGTAACTACAGAAGAGTCAAGTTTTAAATAGGAAAAATATCGAAACACTTTGGTCATTTTTTTGAGCGAGATGCTAACGGTCTAATCAGATTCAATTAACTATGCTAAGCTATGCTAAAAGTTGTACCGCCAGACCCGGAGATCGGCTGAATGGATTCGAAAACGGTAAAACTCAACTGTTTAACTCTAGGGGAGTTGGAAAATGAGCCTATTTTCAAAAAAAGTGGAGTGTTCCTTTAAGGGTTTACACAACACCATTTTCTACTAAAAAAACTTTTTATGCGTTTTGGCCATTGATTTACATGACAACAGCACTTTGGCGACCTGAAAACGCAAACTTTTAAAATGGGTTTCAAAATGCAAGTCGCTCTTTACAAAGTGACATCGCCAACTACTGTTCTGGCAGCAGAATACAGCGTTTAGTTGTTTTTCCGGATCCGTATGTGAACAGGGATCATTTTGACAATGTTGTCGTCTGTACAAAGAAAAAAACTTTTTAGTAGATTAGATCTTTGTCATGTAAACGCACCCCGAGTAACGTTTATTTTCTCCATCAAAGCTTTAAAGCAGGAAAAATGCAATCATACACCAAATAATACACTTTAATTTCTAGTCAATCATATTTACTGACTAAAAGGAAATTTAATGTAAGACAATTTAGATACAAACAGATCTACATGAAAAGAAAGAAGAGCTTATACAAAATGGAAAAACTCTTCTGTAAATTTCATAATCTAAATTGTTACAATTTATTGTGAAAGGAAGAAAATTGTGAGGCCCACCATTCATATATATAATTCAAAGTATGAGTCCGCATTTGAAGGCAATGCATGAGTGTTTTTTATTTAAAAGAGTAATTTGCGCAAAAATTTCTCAGATAACGATATCAAGAAGATTCACCACAGTCCTCACAGCCCTGATGTTCAATTTTCTCTTCTACGGACACCGGTAAGATGACATGTGAAATTCTGCTCCACAGTCCACTCAGTTTATGTATGTCCATTTGATTAAATATAGCTGACTTGCTAGAGAAGACAAACTTCTGTTTTATATGATCATATACCATGTCCTCAACACTTGATAGACTGGCACTGGATGGCACCTCTGCATCAAGCATTACAGTAAAGGTCAGGAGGACGTTTTTATAAGCTGCATTTTCATGGTCACAGTAACGATAGAAGATGAGAGTGGATCCAGGAGGGAGCTCCTCAAAATGGTGGATAACTGCAGCAAACTTTTCACCCCCAAAGGCATTGCTCAGTTCTTCATCAATGTTCATCTTGACCTGATTGCTGTCTTGCGATGCTTTGCTTTTTCCATTAATGTTCAGAACTGAAGAGTTAAGGGCAGTGGAATATGCTTGAGCCAAGCACTGAGCCAGACAACCAAGAGTCCTTTCAGCCCTAGGACCAGATGTTAGAATCAGACTGACAGGTTCAGTGGGATGGTCAGTCTTTAGGTGGCCTCTGAGATGTAAAAGGCTCCTCTTCCAGAGCTCTGGGCGCTGATTTGGAAAGCTAGTCTTAAGTTTTTCCATTTCCTGATTGAACACATCCACCACTTTAAAGTCTTTTAGAACAGGTGGAGTTGAGTCAGAAAAGTGCCGATATAATTCAGGACAAACCACAGATGCAAGAAGGACAATTAATGCACAAATCCATAACAGTTCTGTAAGAAAATAAATGATTACAATGAAATGATTGGCTGCTTCTCTGTGAAAATCATTTGACAGTCATTCATCATAATGGTAAAAATGTCTTTTAGAAAAGTAATTTATTTATAGAATTAGAATAGTCGGAATGGAGAGTAGAACAACTCACTATCATTCCTTCCCACTCTGATCTGTGGTTGGCTTTCTTGTGGAAGTCCAGAAGGGGGGGTCTGGTGTAGTGACTCTTAATGTACAAAACAAGCAACATCTTTTAAATGTAAGAATGAAACACTACTTTTCAAATTGCAACAAAATTTCATCTAATTTATGGAGAGTAGATTACCAAATCATCCCCTTGGAATTATAAGGTTCTATCTGACATTTTTGTCAAAATTGAGTTATACACATATTCCTATTTTGTGACAACTTATTTACATTATCTGATGTTTTAAGTTTTAAGTTGTGTACATTTTGGGACTTTTTTTTAGAAAACAAAAAGGTTCTATTTATCTACAGGTTACTCTTAACTTGGTTCTATAAGGTTCTATCTGCGAGCCAATCAGCACTTCGAATGTGCACACGAGGACCAATCAGGAGGCCAGTTTAACTCCAACAGGTGAGATGTGAAACCTCCTGACGATGTAATTTTACAACCTTGTCTAAAAAACTCTGAAACCTTGGCTAATCTAGAAGGATTAGTAAAACATTTATCCTGCAAACAACATTCTGAGTTGAAGTCTGTTGATTGAACACTCCTTCTCGTACACTCTTGATTGAACACAATATAGATGTAAGGAGATGCTAAACCTGTCCGTCAACAATTTTATTGTGTGTCGTTTGACAAACATCAGAAATTGGAGTCAGAAATTGAAGTCAATTACATGCTTGAAAACAACATAGCATATCATCCTTTTCAGATTGGGCTTCGCCTTGCTTGTTAGTGGGAAAACCAGACGGTAGGCAGCGTTTTTGCACAGATTATAGACAAGTGAATATCCTACCTAGACCTGACTCGTACACATTGCCTAGGATTGAAGACTGTCTAGACCAAGTTGGATCAGCTAATTTTGTCAGTAAATTTGATTTGCTCAAAGGCTACTGACAAGTGCCTTTAAACCCCCGTGCACAGGATATTTCCTCTTTTACACCTTTTGGATTGTATTCTTACTCTGAAATGAGTTTCGGTCTGAGAAATGCTCCAGCTACATTTCAGCGTTTAATGAACAAAGTGACAGCTGGGTTAGAGGGTTGCGCCGTGTACCTGGATGACATCGTTATATAGTATCACATGGGATCAACACTTTATCTAAATTCATGCAATTTGCAGATGCCAAACTCACAGTCAGTCTGGCAAAGTGTGAGTTTGCCAGGGCGACTGTGACTTATTTGGGTAAGGTTGTTGGAATAGAAAAAATGTGTATGTGCTAAAGTTATAGCAATTGACAAATTTCCTATAGTCCTCAGACTAAATGTGAATTGATGAGATTTTTGGGAATGTCTGGGTATTACAGGAGTTTTTGTCCCAACCTTTTTATTTTTTTTGTAGCCCCGCTTACTGATTTGTTACAAGCAAAGGCTATATCTGGGTGGACTCCTAAATGTGAAAGTTCCTTTGAGAATGATAAGCAATTGCTTGCTTCGTCTCCTGTCCTAACAGCCCCTCAAATTCAAACTCTAGGTAGATGCTAATCAGGTTGGAGTGGGAGCTGTTCTGTTGCAGGCTGATGAGGACAGTATTAATCGCCCTATCAGTTATTTTTCAAGGAAATTCAACTCGCATCAGACCAATTTTTCTACTATCGAGAAAGAGGTTTTAGCGTTAATTTGGGCACTGCAGCATTTTGAGGTCTATGTGTCTTTTGGGAGTATGTCAACTGTGGTTTATACAGACCATAACCCCCTTACTTTTCTTCACTCACTGTAGAATCCTAATCAGCATCTTATTAGGTGGTCCCTTTTCTTGTAGCCTTATGCTTTGAAGATTCATCATATGAAAGGCATAGACAATGTTGTAGCTGACACACTGCCCCATGTGTTGAATAGGTCTCTTGACCGTTCTTCCCTTAACCCTAAAATGCATGAATGTTTCACCAATCATTCTTACATATTCGGTTCTTTAGCGACCTGGATCTATATCTAACACGGATGGATCTCCACCTGTCGCAATAATATAAAACTCCCCTAATATTAGAATAACCATTACAGAAGAATAAAATAAAGCATATTTTGTTACCTTTTGGAGCATGGAAGGGTTTTAGTTTGAGCAGATGTTTTTTTTCACTCCTGCAGCTCATCACTCACACACTATTGAAGCATGCCACACACACACTATCTTTGCGAAGTCTTGATTTGCTACGGTGGTCATTTCTGAGCTTTTCTATTGTGGATGGTTATTCTGTGTTTGATCTTGGTTTCCTGTTGTTTGATTCTCTGCTGCCCGCCCAGACTCTTGCCTGTTTTTTGGATTGTGATTGTAAGCTGCCAGCCCCGACCTTTTGCCTGATTTTCGGACTGTGTGTGTTTGCCGCCTGCCTCGACCCAAGCCTGTTCCTGTTTACGATTCTGTTTTGCCTCTACTGCCACTGCTGTGTACCGACCCTGTACTGTTTAACTCTGAACAAAAAAAGCTGCAGATGGATCCTCACTCCGCTGACTCTGCATAACAATCACCATTGTGTATCAGACATTGCCACCTTGTGGAATAAAGGTGAATTGCACTTATTCCGTCATCAAAGATTCAATTATTGTTGTGTAGAAAAAAATATATGTACACTGATACACACCTATACAATTTTTACAAAAAATGAATAGGAAAATAGGCATTCTTTTATAATTTTAAGATTTTTTTCTTGTTATATTCTTTATAATGAATTGATTGAGGAATACTAAGAAGGTTGATGTCTAACTTTGAAAAAAGTTACGACTGTTGTCCCTTTTGATCCCTTTTAGAAAACTATATAACTTGACTGAGTTTGTTTCTGGCTTCCTTTGCAACACATTATGTGTTTTGGTAAACACTGTTACAAAGACCACAAACTCGCATAAAAAGTCAAGAGTCAAACTGCCCAACTAAAGAAAACACTGATCACCATAATGGTGGTCAAACATTTTAAATAAAACATCAACATCTAAACCTTTCAATTCACAAAAATAGATGTAGACGAATAACAGAAATAAAGTCAAACTGGTTAGTAATAAGTGAAGCTGGTAATGCTGTTTGTGGAGTTGTTTACTCTTCTTCTGCTGAAATCTTGAGATTTTCAGTTGATTTTATCTAAGGCTGTGGCTGGAGGTTAGTTGTAGTTCTTGTGTTTCTCTTTCCTTCAGTGATTCTGCTTGTTATCATCAGGTGTCTTCAATAATCAACCAATCATCACTCAATTAATCACCTAATTATCTAATTAACTCTAACTCTGCTTCAGTGCTATTTTTAACACCCTGCTGGTGGTTCCCATATAAACACTGAGCTGTGTTAATTTAACACCGGGGATTTTGCTGTGGAATGTTTGTGTGTTTTCATCGTAACTCACTTTGTAGGAACACCTTCCTGGTCGTATATTCACAACTTGGGACAATGACCTGGATGGTTTTCACTATGAATAACAAAGAACATCTGTGCATCAGAGCAAGCACTTTAATTCCCATTTCAAGAAGAAATTAAACTACTACCATTTTATAGTTAATGATTGGTGATGTCCTCTTTACTGAGAATAAATCATTAACAGCATTTACCTGTTCCAGATATCTTTTCTGTCTCCTCACTGCAGAACTGCTGCAGTTTGTCTCTGAGTTGAGAGACAGATTTCACTACTTCATCAAAAGACAGATGAGAACTGACAGTGAAAACATCTGTAGATCCAGAGAGAGAGACAGACGACAAACTCTACAGACACAAAGACAAAAACACAAACTCCCTGTAATTCCAGAAGCTTGTTAAAGTCCTCAGTGTTTGAGAAGATCTGTGTTACCTGGAGGAAATGAACATGATCCTGTGTTTGTGAAAGCTGCTTCAGCTCAGCGTCTCTCCTCCTCAGATCATTGATCTCCTGCTCCAGTCGCTCCAGTCGTTCTTCAGCTCGACCCACTGCAGCTCGTTCCTGATCTCTGATCAGCTGCGTCACCTCAGAGCGACGTCTCTCAATGGAGCGGATGAGCTCAGTGAAGATCCTCTCACTGTCCTCCACTGCGGTCTGTGCAGAGCGCTGTTACACACATCACAATCACACAGTGGCTTCAGTGGGACTAGAAGAGCTCCAGCACTGGAGGAAAGTCCAAACTGAGACTTGAACTTCTCTTCTTCTCCAAACTCACCTTATGAGACGCCACAGCCTCTCTCAGCTGCTGAAGATCTTTCTCTCTCTGAGTGACTTTATGACTAAATTGTCATATACAATATGCTAGTGCAAGTATATAACAATTAGTTCAAACTTTGACCTGTGGAGGGCAGTAATACACTTAGCAGTGTCTACACTGCTGGAATTCTAATAGAGAAGAAGAAGAAGAGCGCTAGTTCAAGATGAGCATTTATGGTTAAAATGTATAAAATTTAAAAAAACATTTTTTTAGAAAATGAGTGATGGTTTCTCTAGATAAGACCCTTATTTCTCATCTGGGATCGTGTAGAATGCTTTGAAGCTGCAATGAAACTGTAATTTTGACCTTCAACCGTTTGGAGGCCATTGAAGTCCACTATATGGAGAAAAATCTTGAAATGTTTTCATCAAATACCTAAATTTCTTTTCAACTGAAGAGAGAAGGACATCTTGGATGACATGGGGGTGAGTAAATTATCAGGAAATTTTAATTTGAAAGTGAACTAATCCTTTACTGATCAGTAAATCTAGTGTGTCCATGATTGTGTGTGGGTCCATGTACATGCTGAGTCAGATCAAAAGTATTCAAAACAGTTATGATTTCTTTTGCCATATTGAATTCTGCATTATCTATGTGGATGTTAAAGTCCCAAGTAATAGCAAAACAGTCAAACTCTTAAACAGTAAGGGTACTGTTTAAATGCACAGCTACCTGACAAATATAAATATTTTTACAGTTATCCCTCCGCGTGAGGAAGATCCGTTTAGATCCGCTCTGACGGAAAACAAAGTTGAGTTAGCCCTGGTGGCTACAAATATTCTGACTGACTCTTCCATCCAGATAGGGGTTTTACTGTTATTTTTATTTCTTATGCTTTCCATTTTTATTCTTTTGTATTTGTTTTCTCTTTATGTAAAGCACTTTGAATTACCATTGTGTATAAAATATGCTATATAAATAAAATTGCCTTGCCTTGCCTTGCCTAAACAAAATTGGATAATTTACTTATTTTACAGATATTAATGACCATATTATATCTTTTGTATGTCATATATCTTTTGTATTTGTTTGGCTGTACTCATTTATGCTGAGTACTTTATATAACAACAAAAATGTATTTAAACTGTACACATTCAAAGTCTCCAGAAGTCATATGATTGTTTGAGGAAAAGGACAAGATTTAAGATGTTCACTGTGAAAAACGAGCAGCTAGAACATATTCTTCATAAGTTTAACTTTCGAGTTTAACAGAAGAAAGTCATTCAGGTTTGGAACGACACAATGGTGATTAAGTGATGACAGATTGATCATTTTTTTAGGTGAACTGTCCCTTCAAGAAGCGATCGCTTGTCCAGCTGTTAATGTATTATTGTAATATGTCTAATAATAAATATTTTTTTCTGTTAAAAAAGTTCCATTTTATTTGAAGAGTTCTAATGTGTACAAGCTGCTAAAACAAGAAAGAAAGAGATTATTGAAGCGTAAGATCTGAAAGCCATACATGTAGCAGAATTATTGGAAATATCAAAATCATTGAAGTTGAAAAAAAAAAAAAAAGTTAAAACAAAAAAAAAAACTGAAACATTTATCTTTCTGTCTGTCTGTTATCCATTTGACATTAGACATTATAGCCTATATCTATTCTTGTAATATTGGGTTACAAAAATTATGGATTAAAGTGAGGTTAAAATACAACAGTCTATAAAGTTGATGCTGTGTGACCCATTATGGAGGATGATTATTGCATTATGTAATGACTTTGTGAAACGTTAGCAACTAAAATAAATGGAAAACCCTTAATCATGGTGTTTGCATAGGCTATTTGTCATTATTTCATACTGTAGCCAGTACTAGTGTGCTACAGTTTTTCACAAGGTTTAATACTGATTATGTCCTGCTGATTATTGGTTTTGTGTTGTACTGAATGCAGTATTCTGCCAGTAAATCCGCCTGCTGTGTAATGTTTTCATTAATTTGCGCAGATGATACATTGTTGCAGTCCCGCCCTCACTAAAGCGCTCCTCTCATTCACTGCGGACATTTATTGAACTACAGCCAACTGTCTTTGCTGAATCATTCACGCAGGCACTCAGGCAGAAGTTTCCTATAAGAAATATAGTGAAGAATTAAGTGTGAGACCACCATAAAGTTTTTAAAGTCATTTACACACAAACTGACCAGCAAACACAACTTTCGGATGCCATCTTTATTTTTCTATCTCAACTGTCACGAATGGAACGCATAGAATTGTGGGATATCAAAGGCAGCGAAGGATACATCTATGCTGCCTTCAAAAATTGATCTGATGAAGGCATTTCATGAGACAGGAAGTGAAGCTATCATTGGATTCGGACATGCCTTGATGCCTTCCTACCTTGAAATGTGTCCCCCGAAGGCAGCATTTTCCAGTTTTCGGACGTAGCCCTTGTGTGCAACAGTAGCCCTACTTCACCTGAGTTTCCATCATTTGAAAATGCCAGAAGTGCAGACACAGAGATTGAGAATGCTGCAGTCTCCTAAATGTCACATGATTTACTGGAAACCAGCAGTCTACAGATACCCTCTGATTGGCTGACATCTAGACTTGCAAGTGTTTAAGACCACTGCATAGTGTACCATATAGCAAAAGAACACAGCATTCCTTCATCTGTCATCGGAAGCATATCTTATGTGATATTCAGCACAGAACTTTCATTTGCTGTTTGGAATCTAGATTCACTTCAGGTTTGTCAGAATTTTCTTTAGGAGGGTGGGGAGTGTTGTTTTTTGTTATAAGAACGTCCTCTAAATATTCAGTGTTGGTTCTGGGAACGTAAAAAAAAGTGTCCAGTTTTCTGGACATTAGAGGAACGTGTTTTAAAAGGTATGATGTTCCTGAAGCATGTTTGGTTGAAAATGTTTAGCTTGAAGTCACCACCATGGTGATCAGCGTTTGCTTTAGTTGGGCTCTTGACCCTTGACTTTTGTTAAGTTGCTTCTTTTTCAGCAATTGCAGGTGTTTTCAGAAACATTTCTGCATTGATAAAGCAGATCAGCATGTCTGTTTTAATGGTCAAATGACTGCATTAACATTAGAACCACCAGAGATCGCTGTATACCTAAAACCGCCATGCGGGTAAATTTTACCCGCGCACATTACACCTGTTTTTATATGGCTAAAGAACATATTATTTCACTGTATTATGTCACTGTCTTCACAAAGAAGTGTCTAGAGTCATGAAATGATTATGTCTAGTCATCAACTATATTTTTGTCCTGTTGGTTTATGTTCAAGGCTTTTTTTATGCAGGCTACATTTATCACTTTTCATAACGGTCAATATAAGCTAAACAAGTCTGCACTGACAACGAGAATTAGAAGGAAGTAAATACATATTTGGGTGGTGTAATATTATAATTAATCATATATTAAGATAACCCATGTTATTTAAATGACTAAAATAGCCTATAGACAATAATGAACAATAATAATTCAACACACTGCATAGGATGTATGATGCGATGACAAATTCAAGCACGCAGCTTCACCTTAATTATTTACATCCAAAGTTTATTGATGCTGACTCTCTGTAACTATTAGCAATCCTGTCCTGAAGAACAGACTCTGTCTAATTTTTCTCAGAGGCTCTGGATCGCTGTCAGATGAGCCGTCAGATGCTGAGCCGACCCAGGATGCATCACTGATCTCACCACCATCAGACTCTTCATCACTCATGGCATTTAGGGCTTCTACCTCTTCGGCATCCATAAATCGCTGGCTTTTGCTCATTGTGACTTTATTTATGAAACCGATGACCGCTAATTCAGTGAGTGAAAGGCATTGCCTAGCAATGTACAATGTTTAAACATAAGGGGACATGAAAATGACAGCGCAAAAATACAGGCACTATATAGCGGGTAAATTTGACCCGTGCGGCGCTTATAGGTATAAATGCCCTGTTTTTTGATCTGGTTTTATCTAAACAATTTTTAACACCAAGGGATTGTAATTTACACAATTTTAGTAAAAGTCAATGACTGGGAGACTTGAATGTTTTATTGAAAACCTGTTACGTATGTACATTTGAAAAACAGCCACGGGTAAAATTTACCCCGTGGCGGTTCTAGTGTTAACGTTATTTAAACAACTGCTTTTTCTGTAATTGCTCACTTACAGAATTGAAGCATTATTGAAAAGTATTAAACTCAGCTGATATGATAAAGATTATTTGTAACACTAAGTGATTTGTGTAAGATTGTCCAAAACTATTTGAAAGTTAAGAAGTTGAGACACACTTAGACATCAGCACTCATCATACAAACCTCAACAATGGTGAGTTTTAATAATTCAGCTGCATAATTTTTTCATGTCGCAATGCATGCTGGGAGCCATGAATGTGTTTTGTATGCTAGCATGAAGCATGTCACTATTGTTGTGTTTCATATGCCGAATGTTGATGTCTGTGTGAGTGTATAAATGACACAAAACATGTTTTAAACGGAACGTTAACAATGACAGTGTTATTTATACACTGACAGACATCAACATTCAGCATCTGAAATGCAACAATGGTGTTACAAATAATCTTTATCACATCAGCTGATACTTCTAATACTTTTCAATAATGCTTCAATTCCCTATGTTAACAGTTACAGAAAAA
This sequence comes from Mylopharyngodon piceus, assembly GCA_039654765.1. NCBI lineage: Eukaryota > Metazoa > Chordata > Actinopteri > Cypriniformes > Xenocyprididae > Mylopharyngodon > Mylopharyngodon piceus. The sequence goes on from CM077457.1 coordinate 5,480,670, forward strand.
GCAGTTGTTTAAACCACTTTAATGCAGCCATTTAACCGATAAAACAGACATGTTGATCTGCTTTATCAATGCATAAATGTTTTCTGAAAACACCAGCGATTGCTGAAAAAGAAGCAACTTAACAAACGTCAAGTGTCCAACTAAAGCAAACACTGATCACCATGTTGGCGACTTTAAACTAAGCATTTTCAACCGAACATCAACATCTGAACCTCTGTTAATTCTCAATAAGAACTGCTGTAGACGTCTGACAGAAATAAAGTCAGTCTGGTTAGAAATAAGTGAAGCTGGTAATGCTGTTTGTGGAGTTTAATCCTCCTCTGCTGAGATCTTCAGAGATTTAATGTTTGAATGTTTGTTTTTTATCTTCAGTTGATTTCATCTAAAGCTGTGGCTGAAGAAAGTTGTAGTTTGTGTTCTTATTTCTCTTTCCTCTTAGATCAAGTAATACTGAGTAAATTTGACCAGTTTTTTCTTAAACTCAGTTCCAGGCATATTAAGAAAAAATAAGCTCACACTGCAGCTAAACTTTACTTAAGCTTGCGGAGCCATCAACCTGGTTCTGCTTCTTAAAAGCCCCAAAAACTTGTTCATGGATGAGACATGCAGATAATTACATAGTTCAAAGATTAGTCAAGATTAGTCATTAAATTTATATATCCATTGAACTCTTCAGCATTTCTCAGTTCTCAGATAATCTTTTTCAAAAACTTGCAACTGAAAATACTTAGCATTCTATTAGTTTTCAAAACAAATTAATCGCAACAAGTCTATCATACCTAAATTTAACTCACAAAGGAAAAAAATATGTTCTCTTTTGAATCTCCATGTGTAAGAATGTGAACATAGCAATGGTGAAAGCAGGCATAAACAATACGGGTTATGCTGCTCTCTGCTCTCACATATAGCTGCATTCACAGTAAATTCCCTTTGTGTTAAATTATCACTGTTCGGTGTTCATATGGGAACCACCAGCAGGGTGTTAAAAGTAACACAGAAGCAGTGTTTGAGTTTAATAAGATAATTAAATGATTAAATAATTGAGTGATGATTGTTTGATTATTGGAGACACCTGATGATAATTCAGCCACAGCCTTAGAAGAAATCAACTGAAAATACATTAAATCTCTCTGATTACAAACCAGTCTGACTTTATTTCTGTCATTCGTCAACAGTTCTTTTTGAGAATTAACAGAGGTTTAGATGTTGATGTTTTATTGAAAATGTTTGGTCACCATTGTCTTGATCAGTGTTTCCTTTAGTTGGGCAGTTTGACTCTTAATTTTTGTATGTCAGTTTGTGGTCTTTACCAAAACACATAATCTGTTGCAAAGAAAGACAGAAACAGAGATGATCATGTGATTTATCTTTCATCATCATCATCATCATTGATTTCTAAATATATTGAGAAAAAAAGCTAAAGGGAGTCAAGAGTTTTATACTAAAAAAATATAATATACAAATATAAAAGTATAGTTTTATACTATACTATTTTGGCTCCCAGCATGCATTGCGGCATGTCACCATTGTTGAGATTCACATGTCAAGTCAAGTCACCTTTATTTATATAGCGCTTTTTACAATGTAGATTGTGTCAAAGCAGCTTTACATTGATAACTGGTACATTATTTGGCTGCACAGCAGCTCTTAAAGAATAGTGTCAATGCAGGCAGATCAAAGCACTGTTGAATATCAAATGTCAAGTCAAATGTCAAGTGTCCCCAACTAAGCAAGCCAAAGGCGACAGCGGCAAGGAACCCAAACTCCATCAGGTGACATCAGGTGGCAGACAAGTGGCAAATAGGTGTTTAAATGGAGAAAAAAACCTTGGGAGAAACCAGGCTTAGTCGGGGGGCCAGTTCTCCTCTGGCCAACAGTGCTTTGTTACGATTCAGGTTGCCATTGTAAGTCCAATAGGATCGCAACATTCAAAGTATTTATTCCAGTTCCATCCAATTGAGGATCGTATTCATCACGCCGGTATGGACGGTTGTTGAGGAACTGTGTCGTGGCTGTCGTGTCGATGAGGCCCTCACAGTGGATGATCTAGTTGACTCAGTCTCTGCTGATACTTCAGGGCTGCGTTGTGGTCGTGTCAAGGCGCAGGTCCTTGGTCTCACCTGGATACGGCCCGGATCCTGTTGACTACGGTGAACCTCGGGATAACCAGAAAGACTAATATTAGCGTAGATGCCATTCTTCTTCTGATGTAACGAGTACATCATGTGTTATAGGAAGTGTTCCCGGTTCCGGCGGACCTAATTTATGCAGCCTAATAATCCTTTAACGGATTTGAAAATATAAATTGGTAATGTGTTATGTGTATGCCAGGTTAAAGAAGTGCATTTTTAGTCTAGATTTAAACTGACAGAGTGTGTCTGCTTCCCGAACAATGCTAGGAAGATTGTTCCAGAGTTTAGGTGCCAAATAGGAGAAGGATCTACCGCCTGCGTTTGATTTTGATATTCTAGGTATTATCAGCTGGCCTGAATTCTGAGATCGCAATAGACGTGAAGGACTATAATGAATTAGGAGCTTGCTCAGGTACTGGGGAGCTAAACCATTTAGTGCTTTGTAAGTAATTAGCAAGATTTTAAAATCTATACGATGTTTAACAGGAAGCCAATGCAGTGTTGACAGAACTGGGCTAATATGGTCATACTTCCTAGTTCTAGTAAGAACTCTAGCTGCTGCATTTTGTACGAGCTGTAGTTTATTTATCAGGCGAGCAGAACAACCACCCAGTAAAGCGTTACAGTAATCTAGCCTTGAGGTCATGAACGCATGAACTAACTTTTCTGCATTTTTCATTGAGAGCATATGTCGTAGTTTAGATATATTTTTAAGATGGAAGAATGCGGTTTTACAGATGCTAGTAACATGGCCTTCAAATGAAAGATTGGTATCAAAGAGCACACCTAGGTTCCTAACTGACGACGAAGACTTAACAGAGCAGCCATCAAGTGTTAGACAGTACTCTAGGTTATTACGTGAAGAAGTTTTTGGTCCAAAAATTAGAATCTCTGTTTTTTCTGAATTTAGTAGTAGGAAATTACTGGTCATCCAATTTTTTATATCAGCTATGCATTCCGTTAATTTTGTGAATTGGTAAGTTTCGTCAGGGCGCGAAGAAATATAGAGCTGAGTATCATCAGCGTAACAGTGAAAACTAACGCCATGCTTCCTAATGATATCTCCCAAGGGTAGCATGTACAGAGTGAACAGCAACGGTCCTAGTACTGAGCCTTGCGGTACTCCATATTGAACTTGTGATCGATATGACATCTCTTCGTTTACTACTACAAACTGATAACGGTCAGATAAGTATGATTTGAACCATGACAATGCAATTCCACTAATGCCAACATAATTTTCGAGTCTATTTAAAAGAATATTGTGATCAATAGTGTCAAATGCAGCACTAAGATCCAGTAACACTAATAGAGAGATACAACCACGATCTGATGATAAGAGCAAATCATTAGTAACTCTAATGTGAGCAGTCTCAGTACTATGGTACGGTCTAAATCCTGACTGGAAATCCTCACAGATACTATTTCTTTCTAAAAAGGAACATAGTTGTGATGATACTGCCTTTTCTAGTATTTTTGACAGAAAAGTGAGATTTGAGATCGGCCTGTAATTGACTAATTCTCTAGGATCAAGTTGTGGTTTTTTAATAAGAGGTTTAATAATAGCCAGCTTAAAAGTTTTTGGTACGTGTCCTAGTGATAAAGATGAATTGACGATATTAAGAAGAGGATCTATAACCTCTGGAAGCATTTCTTTCAATAGCTTAGTCGGTATAGGGTCTAACATGCATGTTGTTGATTTTGATGATTTAACAAGTTTAGACAATTCTTCCTCTCCTAAAGCAGTAAATGAATTGAATTTTTCCTCAGGGACACTACAATGCACTATCTGACGCGATACTGTAGTAGACGGTTGCATGGTTATAATTTTTTCTCTAATATTATCAATCTTGCAAGTAAAGAAGTTCATAAAGTCATTACTGCTGTGTTCTTTGGAAACATCAGAAGTTGAAGCTTTATTTCTCGTTAATTTAGCCACTGTATCAAATAAATACCTAGGGTTGTGTTTATTTTCTTCTAAAAGTTTTGAAAAATAGGCAGATCTAGCAGATTTTAAGGCCTTTCTGTACTCAATCATTCTCTCTCTCCACGAAATGCGAAATACTTCTAGTTTTGTTTTCTTCCAGCTGCGCTCCATTTTTCTGGCTGCTAACTTTAGGGCCCGAGTGTGCTCATTGTACCATGGCATTGGATTAATTTCCTTAATCTTTTTTAAGCGCAAAGGAGCAACTGAGTCTAATGTGCTGGAAAAGACAGAGGCAATAGTTTCTGTTGCAACATCGAGGTCTTCTAAGCTTTCTGGTATGCTAAGGCGATGAAACTGATCAGGAAGATTATTTATAAAGCGATCTTTAGTGGTAGAAGTGATGGTTCTACCATATTTATGGCATGGAGGCAGTTTAGCCGCCTTGACTAAATGTAGTATACACGAGACTAGATAATGATCTGAGATGTCGTCACTCTGCTGCAGAATTTCAACAGCATCAATATCGATTCCATGTGACAATATTAGATCTAAAGTATGATTACGACAATGAGTGGGTCCTGACACATGTTGTCTAACACCAATAGAGTTCAGAATATCTGCAAATGCCAATCCTAATGCGTCTTTTTTATTATCTACATGGATATTAAAATCACCAACAACAAGGACAAGGACATGCTGATTTTTTATGTGTGTCTGAAACATAATTTCTTTAAACATTTTTTTTTAGATAATGTGCATCATTCAGACACACCAACATCAAGAATCAGCATTTGAATTTTAACAATGGTGACATGCCTCATGCTGCAATGCATGCTGGGAGCCACCATAATATAAAACTCATGGCACTCAGCCTGCATTGCAGCATGAAGTATGTCATATTGTTGATGTCTGTGTCTAATTTAAGAAATTATCATGAAAGAAATTATTTTTGGTGAAAATCTATTAACAAGAAACAGTCACTTTTGGTCAACGATGAGATTAATTAATCACATTTCTTTATGATGATGAAAGTGAAACAAATTATGTGTTTTGGTAAATACTGTTACAAAAACTACAAACTGACTTAAAAATCCAAGAGTCAAACTGCCCAACTAAAGGAAAGACTGATCACCATAATGGTGACATCAACATCTAAACCTCTGTTAATTCTCAAAAAGAACTGTAGACAAATGACAGAAATAAAGTCAGTCTGATTTGTAATAAGAGAGATTTAATGGACAGATTTTTTTCAACCACAGTGTTACGCTAGCTGTCACTGCTTAGGCTGTTTTGTTCTGCCTCTGGATATAGGCTATAGTCCAATCAGCGTCAATCAAGTTCTGTGGAGTACCGCCTCTTTTTGGGCGATTTCACTCTGGCCGAGAATTGCCCCGAGTGCTCCCATAGACTTCCATTCAAAAAACTTTTTTTTCGAACTGCAGGCACTGCAATGCATTCTCTATGGGTTCTGGGAGGGCTAGCACTAACGTGCCTTCGTCATCATACGTAACCTTAACTTGTGCAGCGATTGGTGGAAACGTCTCTATTTATAATCTTTAAGCTAAAGTGACATCCAATAATTTCCTCAGTGCCTAACTTACATTTCACAGACATTTTCTCCATCTGTAAATGTTAGAAAGTCGAGAAAATATTTCCATTTTGCTGTGACAGGAGTGGAAGCACAAACTTCCGTGAACGGGCGCCGCCGTGCGCATGCGCGCCAAACAGACGGAGCGCAATAATTCTGACTAAAATATACATTTAGCTAAAATATTTGTTGTTGAGTATTTGTTTTTGTTTGCGAACATAATTGTGCCATATGTAGCATTTCGATCCTACAACTAAGTGTATTTTTATGATAGCAGCAACTGTGACTATTGTAGGGTAATCAAAATAGCCTAATAATTAGTCTGTGCTTTTTTATTTTCAGTTTTAGTTTAGTGAATGTAACTTCTGCTTTAAAAAGCATAATTTTGTTTTTAGATTGTAGTGTCACAATGTTAGAATGTAGGCCTCATGTAATTTGACCCCTTTTTTTGTGCATAATATAACATAGACTACATGGTTACATTCATGTTTGTTTCCATAGCCTTCAATACGAACATTGTTTGTAGGAAAATATAGGGCAGAATGTAAAATAAAAAAAAAAATTAATTAAATACAGATTTTTTTTTTTTTTTTCCAAATAGAAAAATGTACAAAATACCGAGATTATACATCGCCATTCAGCCCAAAAATAGAGATATGATTTTTTGGCCATATCGCCCAGCCCTATGGCATGCTTTAAATACTGAATATTCCATGTTTTAGATAAGCAGTAGTGATACATTACATCACATTATTTAACAATTAGCCCATCCTGCATCTCTAATTCTTTTTTTTTCTTTTTTTTTTTTTTTTTTGTGCTCCCCCAAAATATTTTAGCACCAGCCGCCACTGGGTCATTGTTACAGAACACCTGTATACATTGCATTGGGATTGATATTTACATATTGGAACACTGGAACACAGTATTTGAAACTTCAGTCTGTAGTTTCTTCCTACTTCTAACTGCACCTAAAGTGGAATCTGAAATCTGGAGGTAATATCATAAGACTACTAATTACTTAGTTGATAATTCAAGTTACAAACTAAAATAAAATTTAGAAAAGTGTTTTTCACCAGGTTATCATTAATTTGGAATTCCCCTAGATGTTTCAATAAATGTGAGCCAATTAATTGGTGAGAGGGCTACACATGTGCATTATGAGCTACATGAATCAAAATGACACTTTAGCTGTTTTAACCCGGAACAAAAATGCCCCATGCAAATACGCACACACACACGCATACACACACACACACACACACACTATAGTATTGATATAAAAAGTCCTCGTCTCTTAGATTGAAGAGTTTTTGTCGTCTGGCTGTGAGTGACTGACTTTTCTGATCTTCTTTCGCCATTGCTCCTGATTATTTATCGTATCTGGCAGAAAATAGCAGTTTCGTGAAATTAAACTGTACTTTGTAAAAGTTGGTGAACACAGATTATGCTAATCTATGTATGTATTCCTACTGGAGTCATAGTAAAACCTTGTTGTGTTTCTTGTCTTTCAGCATCTGCATTATATATAGATCATCTAAGGGATTTTACTAAATCAAGATGTTGCTGATCACTGAAGCTCTTCTCATTTTAGCTTCTCTAGGACAGGTGAGCTTGTGTTCTAGTATGAATCTTACAGACATGAATACTGATGATTGATCATTATGATTTCTGTTGCTGCAGGATCACAGAACTGCTGCTTCTGAAGGACAGATATTTCCACTGGATATGGCACTGAATTCTGTTGATGATGAATATGATGGTTGTACAGTGAACATGACACACCTGGTGGAGACAGAATATCTGAAGAGGGAGCTCAACAGCTCTGAATCTGATTTTAAAGAATCTTGGCAATATTGTGAAAAAAATTATATGAAGCCAGAACATAACATGACAAAGAATCATTCAATCGCCATTTGTGTGTACACAGACAGAAAAGTCTATGGTGTTTTTAATAATGACACTCGTTACGGTAAACAAAACTACACAAACGACACATACAAATGGTATTCACTTCACTTTCTGTTAACAAAAGCAATACAGATTCTAAAGGAAACACAAGATAAATGTATTTTAACTTATCGTAATACAAAAGTTAAATTTAATGAGAGTGTAAAGAACACAACAGTTCGTTTTGGTCAATTTGCATCTTCCTCCTATAATCCTAACAGAGCTAAGTTTTTTGGAAATGTATCTTGTTTCGAGATCTACACTTGTTACGGTGCAAATGTGACAAAATATTCTAGGCTTCCTCGTGAGCAAGAGGTGCTGATTCCTCCGTATGAGATGTTTAATGTCACTGATGTCAAGTCAATAAGAGATGAGAAAGATCTTAGGTGTGAAACTGTATACACTTTAAATAGCACTGGAACACAAAGTGACCTGAACTGTGCTCTATTCACGAGACCACGTTCATAAAGAAGTACTATGTTTTGCACTAAACTGAACAAAGTGCTTTGATATGGAAGCAGATTAGTCTCATTAATAATTCTCGCAAAAAACACGATGCACACATGCTTAGCAAATTTAACATGCATGAAACCTAATTCACGTGCACAAAAAACAATTCACGTGCTCGAAAAAATATATACATTCACAAAAAGCAATTCACGTGCGCAAAATAAAATTAGATATTCATAAAATACATTTCACAAATGTAAAACACAATTCATAGATATACAACTGTGCAAAAAATTTCGAATGTTTGAAACTTACGAGTTTATCCTCGCATTCGAGTGTGAATCACCTTGGATTTGTGTGTGTGTATCATTATCACGTGAGGGCGTGCCTACCTGGGTGTTACGTCATCAGCTGTCGCCCAGTTCAAATCATGCAGAGAGGTGTGTACAGTTTGATCGTTCATTTCATGTGTTTACTGAAGTAAACAAAGTTAGAGATCAGTTGAAGCTATAGTTTAACAACTTGTTTAGTCCGAGTGTGAACATAATTTTAAGTATTGATGGATTCTTATGTGTACTTCATAAAGAATTCATGTGCATATCATACAACGTTAGGATTTTAGATTAATAAACTCCATAGAACGCATAACAATGGTTTGACTGATGAGAGATGTTGTATAGACGATAATGAAAATATAATGTTTATTTATTTATTGAGGATAGGAAAGAGCAATCACAGCTAGGGGTGTGCGATAAATATCGTCTGTGATAATCATAATTGTTGTTTTAACAATGTGCGATCTGACATTGAGTATATCCCTCACACACCCAAAGAATGCACGCATACATTACATGATGTAGTCTTGTAGATTAGACTAGCGATTGTACATTTAGAATGCAAACTTTCACTGCAAGATTTAGTCTATATTTATATCATTTTAATGTAGTAAATATCACACGAAGAGTGCGATTTTTCTCCAGATATCAGCATGATAACAAATGTGACATTGATTTATACAAGTTTAATAAACAAGTTAATATTAAGTGACACCATATTGCCTGTTTATCGCTTGTTTAACGAAAATGGTTCAAAACAAAGCGACAGCACTGTAATTGCATCTCTGAGCAACACACAGCGGTGTTTCCTTACTGAACGAATCAGCTTTTTGAACAAATCAGTTGAATCAATGATTCGATGACTACGATATATTATAATAGTCAAATGTTTCGTTCCTGAATGAATCAGCCGTTTGAATGAATCGGTTGAATCTCAATGACTCACTCATTAACGGTGACTTGCTGTTTTATATCTTTTCATGTTTTAAATCATTTCAAATATCAGTATTCAATGTTTTATGTTAAAAACATCAAAATATTATTTATGCATTTGTAACTGCAGGTTATTCAGTTGTCACCTCAGAGCTGTATTAAACTCTCTGTGTAAATGCATCTAAATGCCAGATGCAGCTTCTGTTTCCTCTATTGCAAAGATGAATTTTGTTGAGACTTGATTGGTGACAGTCCTTTTGTGTCTTATTATTATTATATAGAATATATAGAATTTGATTACATTTATAAAATTGACATAAAAGATGATGAATGTATAAAAAATGGATTTATAAAGGTAAAAATGCCCATAAAAGGTAAAAAAAAAAAAATCAATTGAAACGTATTGGAAAAAAATAATTTCTGTTACTGCTGTGAACTGACCATCACGCAGAATACGAAGAATAAAACTCCTGAGTCAGCTGTCCACGACAGTCCCAAACCTGCTAAGGTACCAGCATAGTAACACACTACAAAATATCATCTAATTATCGTTATCAATAAAATCTCCAATTGATCTATTTTTTGTCAATGTTGCACACCCCTAGTCACAGCACTGTGTTTGTACCTGTACTGCTTGTCATGTCCACCACACATTCAACTGATGATGATAATGTATGTAATGATGTGCACATTGAGAACATTTACGTTTCATCTTTTTGTTTGTTTTAAGCTGCATATATATATATATAGTTTTATTGTTTCAGATTTCCGAGGCAGATGATGAAGTTACAGAGACAACCAGTACCTTGAACTTACCATCCCTACTGTAATTCTTTCAAAACAGTCATGTTGTAAGCTATCCACTTTGACAGTTGTTTCAACAAGAGGCTGAAACGAACATTTGTCTTACGTTGCAAACAACTTTGCCGTAATATTCTATTTTTGGATATACTCAAAACCTAAAGCTCTTCTTTCGTGATTTCTGCACAAGATTGAATGTAATTGGCAGAGAGATGTTGAAAAATTCATAGTAAACATAAAAGCAAGATTGAAACCAAACTATTTATTTTTTCACTGTAAGCATTTCGGGTTGTGAATACAGTATTACACAGTACGAAAGAAAAGAAATACATCAACCATGTGTAGTTGGACAGAAACAATGGTTGTGTTTGAAAAAAGAAATCCAGATACTTCCTGTTACATTTTTGTGTGTTACATAGAGAATTGTGTGTTGTGTTTTGCAAAAAGTGTTTTATGAAATTGAAAACTGAGTCGAAGGCCAAGAATTAGTGTATGGTTTTGCAGATTTGGTGTGTGGTTCAGGTGTTTAAGTGTCAGGTTTCAGAAATTGTGTAAGGATTTTGTGTGTTATCACAGACACGCCAGGCTCCAACACCCACCAATCACAACGCACTCCATCTCCGGAATACTGATCACACGCACCAACACCTCATCAGCATGCCAATCACCACAAGTATAAGAGACACTCACACTTACTCAGTCACTGTCCGGTCTCGTTCGCATCTAGACTTACCTACATGCTTACCTCAAGGACTCCCAGCGATCTACTTACCTGTCTCCAGCATCTCCAAGTCTCCTCTCGTGTTCCCAGTCTGTGTGTGAGTGTCTCCTGTCTTCAGCGTTGTTCATCTCCACCGTCTTCCAGGATCTTCACCTATTCTAACACAAAGGACAGTATCATTCATCTTCATCTCACCATTCACTCAGAAAGTCACCATATACTCACCTGCACGTCTGTTTACTCTGCTGTGTGCTCAATAAACTACCATCTCTGTTATCTCCTGTCTCCGACCCTTCTGTACTGTAACAGTATATGTACATATTATTTTTTTATTTTTATTTGATATTGTATGTTAGGACCATATATGTGAACAATATATGTCTACTTTATATAAGCAAATTTATTTACAGAACATATCTGCAAACATTCATTCGGTATGCTTATAGGATTTTATATTGGTTTATACTACATATGAAATACCCATAGTAAAATTAGAATAAATACATATATTTGTATAATGTAATGTATGTTAATGCCATATATGTGAACACTATATGTCTCATTTATACATACAGGTTGATTTAACATATGAAAAAAGTACTGTATGCTTATATATGTCAGGCACACAGACGGAGGCAGGCAGGTAAGTGATAAACAAGCTCTTTATTGTAAACAGAGGCACAGAAACTGGCAGACAGATAAAGCAGGTGAGTATAGCAAACAAGCACGTTGGATAGTCACTTAGCTGGTGAGGTGATTGGTGAGTGAGTGCAGGTGAGGAACAGGAGGGATGCCGGGAAATGGAGTCCGAGGAAGGTGATACAGACGGTGACTGTGACAGTACTCCCCCCTCCCGGTAGGCGCATCCTCGCGCCGTAGATAGATAACCGAGAGGGAGGGCGGGCGTCCTGGAGACGTGACGGGTGATCCAGGTGCTGCAGGGTAAGTCGTCTCCAGGACGGTACTGGCTGACCGGGGCGCCATGGAGGATCGGGTAGCTTGGGAAGCCATGGCGGGTCAGGCTCCTTGGGAAGCCATGGAGATGCTGGCCAGTCGGGAGGCCATGGAGGTGCTGACCAGTCGGGAGGCCATGGAGGTGCTGGCCACTCGGGAGGCCATGGAGGTGCTGGCCACTCGGGAGGCCATGGAGGCGCTGGCCACTCGGGACGCCCTGGCGGTGGTGGCCACTCGGGACACCATGGCGGGTCAGGCTCCTGGGGACGCCATGGCGGGGTAGGCTCCTTGGGACGCCATGGCGGGGCAGGCTCCTTGGGACGCCATGGCGGGGCAGGCTCCTTGGGTTCCGTGGCCTTGGCCCAGACCCCAGGCTCGGCCACCAAGTTCGAGGACGGATAACCCCCCCCCCCAAAAAAAATACTTGGGTGAGACTCTGGCTGTTTTGGCTAGAAGAGACTCTTGAAAGCTGACTCGGGGACTGGAGCGGAGTCTGGAGCTGACTCGGGGACTGGAGCGGAGTCTGGAGCTGACTCGGGGATTGGAGCGGAGTCTGGAGCTGACTCGGGGACTGGAGCGGAGTCTGGAGCTGACTCGGGGATTGGAGCGGGCTCTGGAGCTGACTCGGGGACTGGAGCGGAGTCTGGAGCTGACTCGGGGATTGGAGCGGGCTCTGGAGCTGACTCGGGGACTGGAGCGGAGGTGTGTGTTGCCCAGACACACATAATGGCTATGCCATGATAGGCATAAAGAGGTCCTCTGGGCTAGGAGCTGGAGCCATCATAGGACTCGGGACGCAGGAGAGAGTAGCCTCTGGACTCGGGACGCAGGAGAGAGTAGCCTCTGGACTCGGGACGCAGGAGAGAAAACAAGCACGTTGGATAGTCACTTAGCTGAAGAAGTAATGGCTAATGTCTCTTTGCAGGTATGGAGCGAAGCTGATGGGAGAACACACGAAGGAACGACGGTGGATCTGGAAGATCTGGCAGGTAAGGAGTCCAAGGTACAAGTGACATTATGCTACACATAGACGTGGTGCTTTCCATTGACGAGACCAGATCCAAAGCAATGGTGAAGTGTGCCTTTATACTACTGTGGTGATGAGTAGATGGCTTGCAGGTGCAGGTGATTGGTGAGTGAGTGCAGGTGAGGAACAGGAGGGATGCTGGGAAATGGAGTCTGGGGAAGGTGATACAGATGGTGACTGTGACAATATAGGATTTTATGTTGGTTTTATATAGGTTTATACCATATATATAATATAGTAAAATTAGTATACATATATTACAAACTATTTATATGATGGATTTTTATATGGTACTGTATGTTAAGGTCATATATGTGAACAATACAAGTCTCATTTATATATAATAAGTTTATTTAAACAGCATGCAATGTATGCTTATAGGATTCCCTTTTTAATTCTCTTATTCATTTTAAACTGCTTGAATTTTTAACAAGTCAACATTTCATATAGCTTAAATCTAATTTCAAAACTATCACAATTTTCTGTAAAGAGATTTTAGATTTTGTTTTTTATTTTGTTTTCAATTGAATCACATGGGTAACTGCAAAAAGGAAATACTCCAAATGTGTGATGTGGAATACCCTAACCGTGTATCCGCCAGCTGCAGTGTAAAAACAGATCAGCGCTGATGAACTTGTGCTGCACTTCTGCTGCTCTCTGATAATGAGTGCAAGTCTCTTGATCTATTCAGATTTGATTCAGGATTTGTGTTATACAGTCATTCGATATGGGAACGGGATATGGGGTATGGGCCCTACTTTTGAGGTTTTTGTAAAGTATTGGATAGTAATAACTCAAGAGTTACTACATAATTCTCAAGGAACTACTACTTATTTGGATCAGTATTCTAAAGTGAAGATCATGGTAACCCACTAGTAATTATTTAAGTGTTACCAAATACATCAGAAGGAATTACTGTACAAAAATGTACAAAACCCTCAAAAGTTTACAATGACTCCAGTAGTTACTAGAGAGTTATCATGTTTCTCACTTTAGAATACTGATCCAAATAATTAGTAATTCCTTCTGAAGGATTTGGTAATACTTCAGTCATTACTAGTGTGTTACCATGATCTTCACTTTAAAATTAATTATACATTATGCATCATTCATGTTAATTATGAACCTCTATATAGTAGTTCTTAGTAGTTCTCTGTGAGGTATGAAAAAAACAGTAGTTACTGATTAGCTAATACTGAACTACCACATTCAACTGAGCACTATTACTAATTCATTAATCAGAGTTTCTTGTTAGTTAATAGTAGTTACTAGAGTGTTAATAATGTATTATTCATTTGTTCCTGTGTATTAATTAATGAAGGATCAGTATTCTAAAGTGTTACCACCAAAAGTAAGTCATCTCATTTTAATTTCTGTATATTTGATGAAATTGTAACTATGACTGAGAAGGTCAATCTCAACATACTGTCCTGTTACCTAAATTATTTCTTAGATGTTATTTGTTTATTTTGAAAAACATTAACTTTAGGTAAGTCACCACAATTTGCTCAGTGTCCTCATGCTATTAGCATGTACGCCATGTGGCCATATGTCATGTATTTGATCATTTTTTGCTTAAAAACTCAATCCTGTTACTTTCAGTCCTGTTACTCATATGAAAAATAGCAGGAGTGAGTTAAGAGTAACAGGAGTGAGTAGTGTCGTGGAAATTCCCAATACTAATCTGACTTCACCACTGACAATTCGAACAACCTCCAGTTGTCAATATAATAAAATACAATACTACAGTACCAATACAGTACTACAGTACCTTGGAGGTAATTCCTATCCTGAATATAATACAATATAATACTACAGTACCAATACAGTACTACAGTACCTTGGAGGTAATTCCTATCCTGAATATAATACAATATAATACTACAGTATCTCAAGGTAATTCCCTTCTTGAATACTTCTAATACATTTCCAATACTTAGAGGTAATTCCCCTCCCGAAGTAAGGTGACGGTGTCCCGTCAAGAAGCTACAATCACTACCTCAATCACACATGAGCACACAGGTCTTTAGCATCTATATATTCTCACCGTCCTTCTCAGGCGTACACTGGTCCGACACAGGATCATTACTACTAACTCTGAGTATTACAGCCTCACCCCGAGGGTGACTCTATAGTCTTCCAACACTATCACTGTCTCTGCTGTTGTCTTTTGAGCGTATATCTTTAGTACTTCTATTCCTTAGCTGCGCAGCATATACCTGACAAGTTGCTCTTTGCAGAAATGAAGTTTTATTTACAGCCGGGAGATCACTGGTCACAAACCGAGTGTGTCTCAATGAATAGAAAGATACATGCACATTTAAGTCTTACAGTTGAGTAAAAATCAATGTCTTCTTCACTGTGATTTGTTCTGGTGATTGGTTAGTAATGATCTAACTAAGCTAATCATATGACTGTTAGTTCTACTGTGTTAAGCACTTTCTGGGTAAGTCTACATGATCTTTGACCTGAGCATCCTTAGTTTGCTTTTTCTCTACATTTCATGTTGACATAAAATATTTCTATCACAGTAGAGTCCTCTGTTTTATTGGCTTAATAATGTGAATATTAGTTGATATAATACTATTCACCTGTATCATGAATTTTACAATTGAAATTACTTAAATTGTAGACTTTTAGGATTAGTTTTACAGTGTGAATACCATACTTGCAGGGAGCCAGTCCACCACGACGTGACTTAATCTTTTTGTCTTTGTCTTTCTTATATTTTGTAGAAGATGGAGAGAACCTATACTTGTAATGACGGGTCGACAGAGTGGAGATCCATTTGCAGCTTTTATTAAGATAATCACCAATGCAGACAGGGGCAGGGCAAAGACATAAACAGGGACAGGCAATGGTCGAGGCAGGCGGCAGACAAACAGTCGGGTCACAGGCAGAGATCAGGGCAGGCGGCAAGCAAACACAGTCCAGTACACAGGCAAAGATCAGGGCAGGCGGCAGAGAATCACAGGGAATAAACAATCCAAACGGTAACAGAGAAACAATCCACAAGAAAACGCTCAGTAGTGATCACCAGGGCAAATCAAGACTTCGCGATGTGTGTGTGTGTGTGTGTGTGTCTTAAATAGTGTGAGTGTGATGAGGTGCAGGTGTGTGCGCAATCAGTCCCAGGAATGAGGGCCTATGGGAAACGTAGTCCGAATGGGAAACAGTCAATATTCAGGTGACGGCTCCCTCCGATGGTGCGGAGGAGGAGGCGCGGGAGTCACATTCGTGACAGAGCCCCCCCCCCCCGCGAGCGGCTCCAGACGCGAGGAAGCGGACGCCGGGGTCTACCACGTGGTCGAGGGGCCGGTCTCTCCGGATGCGTCCGATGAAACTCTTGTATGAGTGATGGGTCCAGGATATCATCCGCATTGACCCAGGAACGCTCCTCCGGGCCGTACCCCTCCCAGTCGACTAGATACTGTAGTCTCCTACCCCGGCGCCTGGAATCAAGCAGCTCTCGAACCTGATAAGCTTCCTCGCCTTCGATCATCAAGGGTGGGGGGTTGCGGGCTTCGGCTCCCTCCGGCTCTCCTCTCGGACCACCAGAGGGTTTCAGCAATGACACATGGAAAGTGGGAGAAACACGGTAATTAGCAGGTAAGTCTAAGCGAAATGACACAGGTGTAATTTGTTTGAGAATTTGAAAAGGCCCTACAAACCTGGGACTGAGCTTTCTGCATGGAAGTCTTAGACGCAGGTCCCTTGTTGACAGCCAGACCCATTGTCCCACGGTGTATTCAGGATTGGGGCGACGATGTCGATTGGACTGTATCTCTTGCCTTCGTACAGCGCGTTGTAGATGATGATGTGCTAGATCCCAGGTCTCCTCGCTTCGTTGCATCCATTCGGTTACTGATGGCAGGTTGGATGGTTCCCCGGACCAGGGAAAGAGTGGCGGTTGAAAACCCAGGACGCATTGGAAGGGCGTGACACCAGTGGCCGGTTTCCGTAGGGAATTTTGAGCATATTCGGCCCACAACAGGTAGCGGCTCCACTCTGATTGGTTTTGCTGACAGTATGTGCGTAAGAATCTGGTGAGGTCTTGGTTCATGCGTTCGGTTTGTCCATTGGATTCGGGGTGGTACCCTGAGGTGAGGCTGATGTTGATGTTTAATTGTTTGAAGAAAGCTGTCCATACCTGGGATGTGAACTGTGGACCCCTGTCAGACACAATGTCCTCCGGAAGGCCATAGAAGCGAAACACGTAGTTGCATAGAGTCTCTGCTGTCTCAAACGCGGTGGGTAGCTTGGGAAGTGGTATGAGTCAGCATGCTTTGGAAAAGCGGTCAATTACAGTGAGGATAGTGGTGTGCCCACGGGATTCAGGGAGATCAGTGACAAAGTCAATGGCTATGAGACCAGGGACGTTGAGGAATGGGCAGCGGTTGTAATAGACCCACTGGGGCTTGATGTGATGTTTTAGAGGTTTGACAGGCTGTGCAGTTGTTGATGAATCGGGTGGTGTCTGTTACCATGGTGTCCCACCAGAACCGGTTTTGTAGTAGGTGTAGTGTGGCTGTGATACCTGGATGGCCAGAGCTGGGGAAATCGTGAACTTGGTGTAGCAATTTGTCGCGGAGGTGTGCGGGTACGAATGTGCGGTTTGGTGGGCAGTCTGGTGGTGGTGCCGTTTGTTCGTTTGTTTGAGTGATTTCGGTCATGACGTCCCACTGAACCGGGGCGAGCAGCAGTTTGACAGGAATAATGCTTTCCTCGTTCTCCGTTCGTTCCACCTCCTCTGTCTGACGGGATAGTGCGTCTGCCTTGACATTTTTAGAACCGGGTCTATAGGTTACCGTGAACTGGAAACGAGTGAAGAACATGGCCCACCTAGCTTGCCGGGGATTCAAACGTTTAGCAGACCGGAGTTATTCCAGGTTCTTGTGATCCGTGAGTATGGTGAACGGGTGTTGCACTCCCTCCAGCCAATGGCGCCACTCCTCCAACGCCGCCTTCATCGCCAGTAGCTCCCGATTGCCTACATCGTAGTTGCGCTCAGCTGCCGACAACTTTCTGGAGTAGAATGCACAAGGGAACATTTTTGCTGGATTACCTTGGCGCTGTGAGAATATGGCCCCGATGCCTGTACTGGAGGCGTCAACCTCAACTATGAACGGGAGTTCTGGGTCTGGATGACGGAGAATGGGTGCTGTGGTGAATCGTTCTTTCAGTTCTTGAAAGGCGTGCACCGCCTCGTGGGACCAGGAAAGGCGTGTGGATTGTTTCTTAGTCATGGAAGTTAATGGGGCCGCAATGACACTGAAGTTTCGTATGAACCGCCGGTAGAAGTTGGCGAACCCCAGAAATCGTTGTAGTTCTTTCAGAGTGCGTGGTTGAGGCCACTCAAGCACCACCCTTACTTTGCTGTCATCCATCGCCACTCCTTCCTGACTGATGACATAGCCCAGAAACGACGTAGAAGTACGATGAAACTCACATTTCTCGGCTTTGGCATACAGTTTGTGTTGAATGAGTCGCTGCAAAACGGCCCTGACATGTTGGACGTGTTCCTCGTAGGTATTGGAACAGATGAGGATGTCGTCAATGTAGACTATGACCCAGCGATTGAGCATGTCCCGAAAGACGTCGTTGATGAATGATTGAAAGATGGAGGGACTGTTGGATAGCCCGAACGGCATAACGAGGGTCTCATAGTGGACACAGTCCGTTAGTGTAATATTGTGTTCTTTAATAAAGGTATCTGACATGAAATTACCCGCAGCCCCAGAGTCCAAGAGTGCGTGTGTGGATATGCGTTGATCATTCACTGTTATTTGAATGGGAATCTTGAGGCAGTTCGAGGAATAATCGGTGGAAAGTGGAGAACTCACCGCTTTCGGGTTAGATGGGTTGGGTCGGATGGGGCAGTTGATCTTGATGTGGCCAGCTTGACCGCAGTATAAGCACAAATGAAGTTGTCGTCTCCTTTCTCTCTCCTCTGGATGAAGCGGGGTGTACCCGAGCTGCATGGGTTCTACTGAGGGATTGGTCAGAGCGTACGGGCGGACAGGGCGCCGTGATCGGAGGAGATTGTCAATGTGAATGGCTAGTTCAATGAAGTCGTTAAGCGATCTTCCCTCGTCGCGGCATGCCAGCTCGGCTTGTAGCTCCAGAGATAGCCCCTTACGAAACAGTAGTTTCAGCGTGTCCTCGACCCAGTTCGTTTGAGCGGCAAGGGTTCGAAAGTTTAGAGCGTAATCGGCAGTTGTGGTTTTACCTTGACACAACGACAGCAATTGATCCCCTGCGCTCTTGCCTCCCTCCGGGTGTTCGAAGACCTCCTTGAAGCTTTGCAGGAAGGCAGAAAAGGTGGGAAATACAGAACTATCCTCTCTCCATACAGCCGTGGCCCAATCCAGCGCTTTACCAGTCAGCAGGGAGCATACGAAGGAAATCCGACTGGACTCGGTGGAATAGAGAGATGGCTGCTGGTTGACGAAGAGAGAACATTGGAGAAGAAATCCTTTGCATTTTGCGGGGGTACCGTCAAACTTCTCCGGGAGTGCGAGGCGTGGATTTACGGCGGGAGCGGCAGTGACGACCAGGCTAGCGGGAGCAGCAGGCGGTGGCGTGGCGGCCTCGGCGGCGTTGAATCGAAGACTCTGCAGGGTCTTTACCAGCTCCTCGGTAAGAGAAGTCAATCGATTCAGTTGGTGTTGATGAACCGCGAGCTGGTTGGCTTGGGCGGTCAGCTCGGTGGAGATCTGCACGATAGCTGCTGGATCGCTATTTGGTGAAGTCTTCTGTAATGACGGGTCGACAGAGTGGAGATCCATTTGCAGCTTTTATTAAGATAATCACCAATGCAGACAGGGGCAGGGCAAAGACATAAACAGGGACAGGCAATGGTCGAGGCAGGCGGCAGACAAACAGAGTCGGGTCACAGGCAGAGATCAGGGCAGGCGGCAAGCAAACACAGTCCAGTACACAGGTAAAGATCAGGGCAGGCGGCAGAGAATCACAGGGAATAAACAATCCAAACGGTAACAGAGAAACAGTCCACAAGAAAACGCTCAGTAGTGATCACCAGGGCAAATCAAGACTTCGCGATGTGTGTGTGTGTGTGTGTGTGTCTTAAATAGTGTGAGTGTGATGAGGTGCAGGTGTGTGCGCAATCAGTCCCAGGAATGAGGGCCTATGGGAAACGTAGTCCGAATGGGAAACAGTCAATATTCAGGTGACGGCTCCCTCCGATGGTGTGGAGGAGGAGGCGCGGGAGTCACATTCGTGACAATACTATGCAGTTGCCAGAAACACCCGCCCATGGCATGCTGCAAGGGAAGGAGTGAAACACACCTGCAACCCTTTCTTTTCCCCCCTTTTTGTCTTTCCTTCCTTCTCTCTTCCTCTCGCTCTCTTCTCCTCTCTCTCCTTCTTTCTCTTTCCACCTCCTTCACTGTGATGTACTACTAGCACACAGAACATCCCTTCAACACAGAAATCTCACTCGCACACATGCACACACGGCCATGTACACACTCTCTTTCTTACACACATACACACACATATGGGCACTCATTCCTGTTACCCAGTGTTCATTCCTGTTACTAAATTTATTTATTTTTCTAAACAAATAAAGTTAAACCACTGTTTTTATCAGTTTTGTTTAGTCCATAATTTATACAACTGTTAAATAAATTAAATTATTTAAAAAATGATATACTTGAGGCTTCTGTCTTCTTTTAAATGAAAAAAAAATGTTTTGCGGTTTTTATTAAAATACACCTTGCCTTAAAGCTGCAATATGTAAGATTTCTGCAGTAAAATATAAAAAAACCACAAGGCAAGTGTTATATATTTTGTTCAGTTGAGTACTTACAATATCCCAAGGCTCCGGGACGTGTGAGGAGTCGCCTGTCAATTGCGTCATACCCACGTTACCCTCGGTTTCCGGTTTTATTTTGTAGAAACCACGGAAACACCAAAGACGCTTTAATATATTACATGTTTTAATAGACAAGGGAACAACTGTTTGGTTACGTTTATAGACAGAAAACTAATTGTTGTTGTATAGCTCAACATAATGTTCATAATTTTCTATTTATTCTTATTGTTTAAATCTAATTTTCTTGAATTTTTTTTTTTTTTTTTTTTTTTTGCGAGTACCATGCTTTACCATGCCTCAGAGAAAAACACTATTTTGTGAAGTAGCTAACATAGCATAATCAAGTCAAGTCACCTTTATTTATATAGCGCTTTTTACAATGTAGATTGTGTCAAAGCAGCTTTACATTGATAACTGGTACATTATTTGGCTGCACAGCAGCTCTTAAAGAATAGTGTCAATGCAGGCAGATCAAAGCACTGTTGAATATCAAATGTCAAGTCAAATGTCAAGTGTCCCCAACTAAGCAAGCCAAAGGCGACAGCGGCAAGGAACCAAAACTCCATCAGGTGACATCAGGTGGCAGACAAGTGGCAAATAGGTGTTTAAATGGAAAAAAAAACCTTGGGAGAAACCAGGCTTAGTCGGGGGGCCAGTTCTCCTCTGGCCAACAGTGCTTTGTTACGATTCAGGTTGCCATCGTAAGTCCAATAGGATCGCAACATTCAAAGTATTTATTCCAGTTCCATCCAATTGAGGATCATATTCATCACGCCGGTATGGACGGTTGTTGAGGAACTGTGTCGTGGCTGTCGTGTCGATGAGGCCCTCACAGTGGATGATCTAGTTGACTCAATCTCTGCTGATACTTCAGGGCTGCGTTGTGGTCGTGTCAAGGCGCAGGTCCTCAATCTCACCTGGATACGGCCCGGATCCGGTTGACTACGGTGAACCTCGGGATAACCAGAAAGACTAATATTAGCGTAGATGCCATTCTTCTTCTGATGTAACGAGTACATCAGGTGTTATAGGAAGTGTTCCCGGTTCCGGCTGACCTAATTTATGCAGCCTAATAATCCTTTAACGGATTTGAAAATATAAATTGGTAATGTGTTATGTGTATGCCAGGTTAAAGAAATGCGTTTTTAGTCTAGATTTAAACTGACAGAGTGTGTCTGCTTCCCGAACAATGCTAGGAAGATTGTTCCAGAGTTTAGGTGCCAAATAGGAGAAGGATCTACCGCCTGCGGTTGATTTTGATATTCTAGGTATTATCAGCTGGCCTGAATTCTGAGATCGCAATAGACGTGAAGGACTATAATGAATTAGGAGCTCGCTCAGGTACTGGGGAGCTAAACCATTTAGTGCTTTGTAAGTAATTAGCAAGATTTTAAAATCTATACGATGTTTAACAGGACTGCCAATGCAGTGTTGACAGAACCGGGCTAATATGGTCATACTTCTTAACTCTAGCTGCTGCATTTTGTACGAGCTGTAGTTTATTTATCAGGCGAGCAGAACAACCACCCAGTAAAGCGTTACAGTAATCTAGCCTTGAGGTCATGAACGCATGAACTAACTGTTCTGCATTTTTCATTGAGAGCATATGTCGTAGTTTAGATATATTTTTAAGATGGAAGAATGCGGTTTTACAGATGCTAGTAACATTGCCTTCAAATGAAAGATTGGTATCAAAGAGCACACCCAGGTTCCTAACTGACGACGAAGACTTAATAGAGCAGCCATCAAGTGTTACACAGTATTCTAATCAGATGCAGCTTTATTTTTAGTAACAGTAATACAGCATTTTCTCCATCATACAATACGTTTTAAAAATTAATTGCATGCCATTTATCAACACAAGCCATTCAGGTTTTTGGGTCTGATCCCCCAAAATTGTGAGTCGAAGAAGTATCAGGCTCAGGCAGACAGGAATGTTGAAATTGATTTTTGCGGTCCATGTAACAACCAAACAAAGTTTATCAGGACAGCCGATTAGGGTCCGCCCTTGCCCCCCGTTGTGCAGGGTGTACGGGGGTTGTCGTCAGGAAGTCATAAATAACGATATAAAATTAACGCCACGATGTGCAACATAAATAGCAAAATGTAAAAAGTCCTGCATATATCATCAGAGAGAAGTTTACTCACTTATTACACTCAATCCAGATATTTTGATTAAAAAGTTGCAAGGTCAAAAAAACAAAAAAAAAACAAGCACTTATGAATTGTTCACAATAAGATCCATAACATGTAGATAGGATGGAATTTCATGGCAACTTTAAGTTAACATCTATACCGAAGATAATGGTAAGATGTTCAGTTAAAGACTTTTAGTGACATTGTCATATTAAATTGTTTTGAGTGAAATTAAAATGCACTGTACATATTGAATATAACACTACATATTAATAATTTTAGTGTTTTCCAAAATATACAAACACTTTTAAACAGTATTCTACAATCTGAATAAAACATTATTATGTCTGTAACATAGAGATTCTTAGAAGCCAGGGACATTAGATCCAATCACAGTTTTATTAAACAAAAACAATTAAACATTTAGCAAGGAACACAGAGATCGGGACATCTTCATGTAGAAACGCATCCGTTTCAGCAGAACTTCTTGTCGGTGTTACAGACATCACAGATGTTTCAAGAGTTTTTGGAGTAGCCGTTGTAATGCTAGAGCTGCAGAATGTCTTTGTGTTTTAGTTACTTTATCCTAAACCTTATTTAAATACCAAATTCAGGAGATGTAGTTATGAAAAATGTAGGTGTGAAACATCCAAGGATATAATGCTCCAAGGATGTGACACCTTCAGTAGTTAGGGTCGCTGATAGAAAGATGTGTTCATACCATTGTTTTACAGCCTTTTTAAAAACAATACTTAAGCCAGGCACACATTTAACGACTAGACAGCGATTATTTCCTTAGACTGAAGCAGATTTAAATACTTATACACGGAATTTGAACACCAACTGTAATCGCCGACTGAACGCAACTGACTCTGACTGGACGCGTTTGAGTACGATCAGTCATAAGTATGAATTTACATTCATAATCGGCCTTACAATCGTTACGTGTGTCCTCGGCTTTAGGTGGGTAACACTTTATTTTACAGTGCTGTAGTTACACGTTACTACATGTACTTAATATTGTAATAACAGTAAATTATGCATAATTACAAGTAACTAACCCTAAACCAAATCTAACCCTAACTGTAACTCCATAGTAAGTACATGTAGTTAATTAATAGTACTCAGTGCTTATTTGAGTAATTACAATGTAACTACGGCACTGTAAAATAAAGTGTAACCCTTAGGTGTTTTGAAAGATAAAATATTTCATAGTTCCTTGTGCTATATTCAATATCCACATATCACCCCAAAAATCTATTTCAGCGCTATTTAAAAACTAGGATAGTATAATAAAATAATGTAAAGATCTAAAGTGAAGATGATGATTTAAACCATTATTTTATTAAATCAAGCAAATTCATTAAAAACGTATACGGTCAAACAAGCCAAGAACACCTAGAGTTCACTAACATTACAGCAGATTCAAGGAAACAGTTTGTTTTTCAAAGTTGTTTTGCAAAGTGTAAGGAAAGCAGACGCACACACACACACACACACAAACATTACAATCACACAGCAATACATTGAAAATGTTGATATTAAAAATTGGTAAACAATTTCGAAAACAGCGTGTTTCAGGAAAAGTGCAAACAAATCAAAGAAGCATAAAAAACTCAAATGTCTCCAAACTGTTACATCCTAATATTTGGTCTGGTTTCAGAGTCAGATGACCACTGGGAAAGACCTTGTGACTTGTGTGAAGTTTGATGAGGCCGAGAACACCAGCATTGTCAAACATGCGGTACAATAACAATGTTCAATAGAAACTAGAATCCAACTGACTGAGACTGAGTTTGTTTCACATCTAACTGTAAATTATCTCAGTAAAAAACAGTTCACTTGCATTTGCTAGTTATAACTATTGACATTTACGATATGTTAAAACATTTTGGTATTCTGCTGATGAGGACAAAAACTGCTTATCACATGTTTTCATAAAAAGAATAACAAATGATATAGACATAGAACACAACGTCTGTTTTCTGGATCAGATCTGAAGGACAGACACCTAAAACACTGGTGTCAAAGCATTGGTGTTGACAGAATAAAAAAAAAAGGCATGAATCATCCCACCTTTCACTTAAAACTACTACTTATCAACTGTAATTATTTTACTTAAATGTTGTTTAGAGACATACACAAAAGAACTGTGTATCTATGACTGTGCCATGAAATGCACAGCTGTAAGTGTGATAGTTAGAAAGGTTTGAAGTGTAGTTGTATAACAGAAAAACAGCAAGACTCACTTTTCATGTTGGGGCGTCGTGTCTTGTGATCCCACATTGTAGACAGACCAGAAAGATGACCTAAAAGAAATATCACTTGTTTAGTCTTAAGCAGTGTCATGTAGAAGAGAAGCCGTTTAATTCTCTTTATGCTGTATTTGATAGTGTTTTCATTAACTCCTATGAACATATTTGGCCACGCTCAGAGAGTAGTCTTTACAAACTGTACAACTGTACTAAAGCAACAAAAGAAAATGAAAACAGCATCATCGACTAGTGGTAAAAATGGTAAAAACAATTAGCTATAAAAACTTCAATTGTTCTTCCTATATGCCTTGCACATTTTCGTAGTAAATTGATCTCTTGAATTGACTTTTGTGCAAACATGTATAAAGATTGTGTTTGATTTTATCTATAGCCTTTACAAGGGCATGTAACTTTATGGTTCTTAATGTGTTTGCATTACATCAGTGTGGCATAGTCCCTCTAACAAAACTGACAGAAGAGCAAAAATGTACAAAGATTTTTAGCGCATATAGTAGCTTTGTTTGAATCAGAGAAGATGGTGATAATAGTTGAAAACATACTATAATATTTAACCTCAAGCGGGATGTTGAAAGAAATTATTCTGCAGACGTTAAACACCTTAGGAAAATAATTTGAAATGCTGTTTTATCAAAAGAGAACGTTCAGTCATACATTTAAAAAGTTTCATCACACATGCTTTCCCATGTGAGGAAAAAAAATGACTTTACTTTTTCTGTATTCTGTATTTATTATAAACAGTGCTTTTCTTGTATGGTGTACCGTGTTTTCTTAGTGATTTGGGCTCTTGAAGTTGCATGATGTTTTGTGTACTCAAAATTTTTGAATTTTATCTTCGGGTTTTACCAGAGTGTGGTATGCTGTTTAATTACCTCAAACTTTAATAAATGTGCAGCTTTCAATGCGTTACTTAGTTGTGATTCATCATAATAGTTTTAAGTGTAAAACAGCATGACTTACTTTTCGTGTTGATGCTTCATGTGATCCCATATCATAGATAGCAGGAAAGTTGCGCTAAAAGAAACATCAATTTAGTCAAACACTCAAGCAGAAAGACTATCACTTAAATTCTTCATTTTCATTTATTATAGTGAAGATTGAGAGCTCTCAAAGAACAGTCTTCACCAAAAAAAGAAAAAGAAACAACAAAGCACAGTATAACAAACAACATGTGAACAGTGTCATCTGCTATCTGAACTAAAACTAGTGGAGTAATAAAAAAAAATAAAATAAAAAAACATCATTTACAAAACCACATTTACAAACTTTCACAACTGCTCACGAATGTTTTTTGTGTTTTTATTATAAATTATACTTTTCAATGCATGCTGTACCCTCTTTTCTTAGTGATTTGGACTTTTGAATGTTAGGTGTTTTAGATACACATAATTCTGTATAAAGATTATGTTTGAAAGTTATCTATAGGCTTTAAAAGACTGTGGAACTTTGCATCACAGCGGTGTGACATAGCTCTGACAGAATATGTCAGCGTGTAAAAATACGCACAAAGATTTTAGCACAACTATTTACACACACACACACATGCAGAGAAAAATATCTAACTGTATATCGTGTCGCTTTGATAGAACATTCCATTACTTGTTTATGTGGAGTCAAAGAAGATGGTAATAGTTAAAACATCCTAAGCTCATCTCTTTAATGTATTTGCTGGATGTTGATGTGTTGATCAAAAACTTTAAAGCAACATGAAACCATAATATTCATATTGAAAATATTGTATAATTACACGTTGAAGCATACTCTCGATTTGAAAATGACATCCATAATATGTTCTTTTAGTATTGTAGGATTATTCCTGAACGAAGCCCACCAAATTACCACAAACTCCACACCCCAAAGATCAAAGAGAGTCAACTCATTCCCCCACCGAACCATTTGTGAGCCATAAAGTTGGACCTGGGAACTAAAATGGCTGATCGAAGATGGCCCCTCCATGTCTGCTTAATTACAAATGCATTTGATTGTAGTAACAGAGCAAAAGATCAAAGAGACCCTCTTTCGCTGTGTTGACTTTAAGAAAACAGATGGATCAGCAAACACCAGGACGCAAGGTGTAAATTCCCACTGTTATCAGGAAACTCGGACTTGCGACACATCTCGAGGTGAAGATCACAGCAGGGCACCACGGGAATCACCTACAGGAAACATTCCCTCTGCCCAGCTTTGCATTTCAAAAGACATTCCAAAAGTTTCCCTGGCAGACAGTAAGGACACTCTCTTTGTTCAAACAGAAACAAAACTCAGAAAATACTGCCAAATATATGAACGTATCACAAAAGTAGCCTCTATCGTATGTATTAAGCATGTTTTATTTTGTTCATGGAACCTATGTAATTCTTTCTGTGTGTTTTAAATATTGATTACAAGAAAATTTGAAGAAAATCTACCTCAATTACAGAAAGTGTGTACTGTTTGGTATGATTGTGATGGATGAATGCTTTCCAGTATTTTGATGCAAAATTGATTTATGTAACTTTGCTGGTTCAAATCTTAACTTCTCAAAGTTCTGACCAAAATCCCTAAGTTTGAAAACAAAGGACTGTAAGGACATTATGCTAATTACATACAAGAACAGGAGAACTGGGCATAGGACCCGCCCAAAACCATATCTGATTGGCTTAAACAATAGGAAAGGCGGAACCAACAAACCGTTCAAATGCAAAATTGATCAACGAAGGTCCTTGCAGTCGCTTTTGCCCTTGTACTTCGCCTTGGCCTTCGCTGAGTCGGCGGACCGACCATCGTCCTGCCGGCAAGCCAAACCTCTTCAAGAACTCACTCAAACCCCTGCAAGAACCTTCGTTGAACTTCGCAGACGAGGACTCGCTCAAAGTCCTTTGTTTTCAGCAACTCCTCAAACGCAGAGAGACACCCACGGAGCAACGCGTAAACCCTGCAACTATTCGACGAAGACTCCATTTTCTGCAAAGCCAACTATTTCCCCACGGGACGTTGTCCTTCAGTACTCTTGACCGAGCAACGCCGCTTCCTTCAACTCCGTCACGAAGTGACACGTGCTTACAGGAGCAGCCAAAGCACAGGTCTCCTAATTTTGCTGAGTTGGTGCAATTTTATTAAGCAAATGAAACTATGGTTGAATTGCTAGTGTATTAATTCTCTCAGGTTACGGTCAAAGAATATTGTTAAACTAGACAACTGGAGAATTCATTTACCTCCAGATAACAATCTCACCATTTCCCTGTAACTAAATGAATGAGTGTGTGTGTGTTTTTCGTTAGATTAGTTTGTGCGTAGTAGATTTAGTTCAATAAAGTCTTGTTTGATTTTTCACGCATACAAGTGTTACCAAATTGCTGCCTTAAACTACGATTGCTACCTTGCTCATAATCATAATTAATAATTATAACAAAATATTATTACTGTTGGCCATGGGATAATACTTATAAAAAAATACTGTAACCTCAATTTTTCGGTGGACGAATAATTGATGAAGTGTTAAATATTAATTCTGAATCATTTACAGTTAATTCGGCTCTGATTTACTGTAATTTAATTACACTTTTGATTAATTAATTGGGTTAATTCTTACAGTATGAAGCTTTGTCTGGATCATCCAACACAAAGTTTTGTGTTCTGACCTCACATAAATCACACCTAGATTAGTTTTCTTGAGCATTGCATGTTTGTACTATATGTCTTAAACTTAGTGATCAACATACTTCCTTTGTGTTTGTTAAACACCTCAGGTAAATAATTTGAAATGTAGTTTTGTCAAAAGAAAAAAAGGTTCATTCATTCATTTAAAAGGTTTTCTAAGTGAAAATGATGTTTGCCACAAACACATCCAAAGAGTTTTACTCGTGTGAGGAAATCACTCGGCTACATTACTAATAATAATAATAATAACAAAAAAATTCTGGTCATCAGACTTTTTTAAAAGAAATTAAAGAATAAAATAAAAGTTTTATTTAAAGACAATAGACAACATGCATTGTTTTTGTGGCAAACCAAACAAATGTATAAATGTTTAAACGTTTAAAATTGCACGTGTCTTATTTTACTCAGAATTTTGAAGTCAAATGTGTATTTGTTCTTTTGTAACACAAACACACACACACTATGAGTTGATTAAAACTAAAACGTTTCTCAAAATTTAACAAAAGTAAAGACACATTCAGATTTAATGAAGACTTCAGATGTCTCAACACTTGTGAAGATATGACCCCAACCCCCTGCAAGGACCTCCAAACTCTGGATCAACATGCACCAGTGCTACATTTTTCTATATATCCTAATCATTTTTTAACATGTATTCATTACTTCAGTGAGCTCGTTGTTTTCAGCCTTAAATTAATACAGTGTTTAAATTAATAGATTGTTAGCTAACTGCGTGATTTGTGTATATACAATTCTGAAATTACATAACTTGCACAGTCACCTCTGATAACAGATCACTCTAAATTGTAATGTTGACATGCATTTTCTGTAAAGCTACTTTGAAATGATGCGTATTGTGAAAAGCACTATACAATTAAATGTGAATTGAATTGAACAAATTTATGTACACTGAATCAGTATAAGATGTATTTGTGTGTGAGTCCTGAGAATCACCAGAAAGGTTTTGATGAAGTGTCATTCTTAAAACATCTAGCCTAAGGAACTGTCATAAAACCATTAACACAAACACATTTAGGATGCACTCTTCCCCCACCAGGTTGACTCGCAAACTCCTTCACTGTGAGTTAAATGTTTTTCATTCTTTTGTCTTTTTTTAACAATGATCATATCAATGTGTTTGGAAACACAGATACAGATGTTCTACAAAGAAAATCTCCCAAACAACACCTATTCTGGGGTGTATGGGTAATGAGGACTCTTTGGCTTGATGAATATTTCTGATTCTTTGACTTGGGCACTAATATTAACCTATAGTTCCCGGTACTACTTATCATACATAACATAAAACTTGCCTGTGTGTCTTTTAAGACCCCTCAATCAAAGGAAGCATGGTCACAGACACCTTATGTGCCATCAGACTGGAAGGAGCCAGCAGACAAGAAAGGAATTAACAATAAAAAAAAAAAAAAAAAAAACACTGTAGCTGGGTGAGAGGTGTGAGCACTATTAAAAGTCAAATTTCTCAACTGTTTGATCTGTTTTGTCTTTTTTAACACATCCAGACAACAGCATGGGAAGTCATGTAGCCACGTCACAATGTGACACCACGTGCCATATATTACCTGTCATTTGTTGGTATGGCCTGACATCTGACAACCTGTCAGTCTGAGAGTTATGAAGGGTAATAAATCATTCACAGAAGTCATAAATCAAAAGTGACATAAGGTATATGATAACACTACTTACAATGCATTAAAATACAAGCACGATTAATGCAATGCATTTTTTTTTTTTCAAGTAGTGCAATTCAAGGTGCTTTTTGTTTCAAAAACATATGGCATTATTTTACTTCCATAGCTAACGTTCTAGAAACATAGAATTGGGCACATCCTCAAAAGACGTGGCGCTAGTTTATCCCATGGAGAACGTTGTAGCAACGTATATTTTTTCAGACTCATGTATTTGTATATTGTATTCCAAAACTAATAATCACTGCTGTTCAACTGTAACAATTGAATACAATTGTAAAAAGAGTTTAATAGGAACATTAAAAATGCAGAAGAAAAAAATCTTTTAGGTTCATTTTATTCTACAAAGTTTTTGAAATTTTAGATGCGTAGTTTTATGGTTACGTGATTTAAATGCATTTATTATGAGCACTGCTAGAGAAATACCTTTTATAAGGCTGACCAAATTGTTAGTTACTGTTAATTATCTTGAAATTTGTTCATAAACTTTTTTTTCTATACTGGGATATATTGAGGTTTATACAGCAGGTATTAAAGTACAGTCCTCAATTTTTTCCCCCCTTTTTTAATTTATTATGCTATAAAGGGTTTAAAAAAGCTGAAATCTTGTGTAGATCAATGCTACGTTCGATGTCAAAAAATGAAAAAATTCTGTGAAGGGGCAGTTGTGACCGATCCCAGTGACGTCTGCCTCTTCTGTGGCTGTAGTCACGGTTGCCTCTTCTGTTGCTGTAGTCACCGTTGCCTCTTCTGTGGCTGTAGTCGCAGCTGTAGTCACGGCTGTAGTCACGGTTGCCTTTTCTGTTGCTGTAGTCACCGTTGCCTCTTCTGTGGCTGTAGTCGCAGCTGTAGTCACGGTTGCCTCTTCTGTTGCTGTAGTCACAGCTGTAGTCACGGCTGTAGTCGCAGCTGTAGTCACGGCTGTAGTCGCAGCTGTAGTCACGGTTGCCTCTTCTGTTGCTGTAGTCACGGCTGTAGTCGCAGCTGTAGTCACGGCTGTAGTCGCAGCTGTAGTCACGGCTGTAGTCGCAGCTGTAGTCACGGTTGCCTCTTCTGTTGCTGTAGTCACGGCTGTAGTCGCAGCTGTAGTCACGGCTGTAGTCGCAGCTGTAGTCACGGTTGCCTCTTCTGTTGCTGTAGTCACAGCTGTAGTCACGGCTGTAGTCGCAGCTGTAGTCACGGCTGTAGTCGCAGCTGTAGTCACGGCTGTAGTCGCAGCTGTAGTCACGGTTGCGTCTTCTGTGGCTGTAGTCACGGCTGTAGTCGCAGCTGTAGTCACTGTTGCCGCTTCTGTGGCTGTAGTCGCAGCTGTAGTCACGGCTGTAGTCGCAGCTGTAGTCACGGTTGCCTCTTCTGTGGCTGTAGTCACGGCTGTAGTCGCAGCTGTAGTCACGGCTGTAGTCGCAGCTGTAGTCACGGTTGCCTCTTCTGTTGCTGTAGTCGCAGCTGTAGTCACGGCTGTAGTCGCAGCTGTAGTCACGGTTGCGTCTTCTGTGGCTGTAGTCACGGCTGTAGTCGCAGCTGTAGTCACTGTTGCCGCTTCTGTGGCTGTAGTCACAGCTGTAGTCGCAGCTGTAGTCACGGCTGTAGTCGCAGCTGTAGTCACGGCTGTAGTCGCAGCTGTAGTCACTGTTGCCGCTTCTGTGGCTGTAGTCACAGCTGTAGTCGCAGCTGTAGTCACGGCTGTAGTCGCAGCTGTAGTCACGGTTGCCTCTTCTGTTGCTGTAGTCACAGCTGTAGTCACGGTTGCCTCTTCTGTTGCTGTAGTCACAGCTGTAGTCACGGTTGCCTCTTCTGTGGCTGTAGTCACGGCAGTAGTCACGGTTGCCTCTTCTGTTGCTGTAGTCATGGCTGCCTCTTTTGTAGCCAATGTCAGGGTTGCTCCACCCGCATTCATTCCACCTCCACCCGCAGTCCCTCCACCTCCACCCGCATTCATTCCACGTACACCCGCAGTCACCACAGCCCCAATCACTCCACCTGCTGTCACTGCACCCATAGTCAGTCCACCTCCACCTGCAGTCACTCCACCCCCACCCGCAGTCACTCCACCTGCAGTCACTCCACCCCCACCCGCAGTCACTCCACCCCCACCCGCAGTCACTCCACCTCCACCCGCAGTCACTCCACCCGCAGTCACTCCACCCCCACCCGCAGTCACTCCATCCCCACCCACACCCATAGTCACTCCACTCCCACCCGCAGTCACTCCACTCGCAATCAATCCACCCGCAATCACTCCACCCGCAATCACTCCACCCGCAATCACTTCACCCACAGTCACTCCACCTGAAGTCATGCCACCTTCGCTCACATTTTCTCCGCCTACGTTTGCAGTCACACCACCTCCGTTCGGAGCTGCGCCACCTTCGCTCACATTTTCTCCGCCTACGTTTGCAGTCACACCACCTCCGTTCGGAGCTGCGCCACCTTCGCTCACAGTTTCTCCGCCTACGTTCGCAGTCACACCACCTCCGTTCGGAGCTGCGCCACCTCCACTGACAGTCGTGGCTGACAATTTTCGTATAGCTGTCATTGCTGCATCTTCTCCAATCGCAGCAATGTCTGCCAGTCCCTTTCCTCCAATTGCAGTTATGTCTGCCAGTCCTCTGATCACAGATATGGATGCCTTTTCTGCAATCGGACTGACGTCTACCAGTCCTTTGATCGCAGTGATGGCTGCCTCATCTATTATCTCAGTCATGACTTCTCCTATGAATAATTTAGATGCATCAATTTGTTTTTCTGTTGAAAGAATTTCTCTAGTTTCCACATTTTCAGACACAGTGTTTTTTGGAAACTGTTCATGAATATAATCTGTGACTGGTTCATAATGAACTGGCTTACCATTGTTGTCAAGAGCAACTACAATATAATCATATCTTTTTTCAACATTTAGTACACCATTTATTAATTTGACATCATAAATGTCCATTTGGAATTCGCTTCTGTATAAAATCCTGTTATTAGAAGCTTTAATTTGAAATCTGGGTTCAGCTTTGAAGTTTTCACTGAAATATTCTCTTTTCATGAAGGATTGTGTCTTTGGTGGTTTAAACTTTTTGGGGTCCTTTACATGATTCTTTCTATAATTCATTGCAGAATCCCACACTTTCTGCCAATAGTTGTTACTAGACGGAGGTTGGGGATTGTCCAATAAATGCTTCTTATCAAAATCTTCATGTGAAGCACGTCTGTGTCTGATGTGCAACTTTGTGCAAACACACACCAATTCTGACTGTGTATTGATGGAATTTATAGTAATGTTTGAATAGAATCCTCCAGGAAAATGTTGCCTTTCTTTGTCTTGTTGAAACACCATGAAACTGCAGGTTTGTTCCACCTAAAAAGAAAAGGAAAGATTTAATGTTACAACTCATGAGATCATTGTGACCAAATGATGTAAAGATATATGCCAAAAGTACTTGAAAAAGTACACCACCGTTGATCAGTTGTATAATTTGTCTATTGAAAACACCATTACAGTGTCCAAACAGCCTCTAAATGGCTTTTGAGGGAAGATAGTAGGAAATTTCTAAAATCATTAATAAAACGGAATTTACACATTTTTACTCAAAATGTCTCTTTGGCAGGGTTTTGCTAAAAAAAAAACACTGCTGTAAAAATGTTCAGAAATTGCTATAAAATCAAAGCCATATATCAAAAAAAAAAAAAAAGTTTTGAGGTTCATTTGAGGTTCATATCTCAAAAAAATTGCTTTCAGAAAGATTTTGTTTGTGTGCAGTACTAAATTTTTCCCATTATATAACAGCAAAGCTCCACAAAAAGCAAGTATTTGCGCCATATGGTGAAATATGGTAAAAATGTACATTTTGGAGCCTCACAAACAGAATGAAATCCTATTAACTGTCACGTAGGGCTGCAGGAAGACGAACGACGAAGAAGATTTAGATACAAAAAAAGTCTTTAAGAGTCTTTAATAATAGGCTTGTTCGAGATGAATCGGTGCTGCACATAATGATCGATGTATGACATCATAGTACCACAAGAGCGATTTTAAAAGCGTAAGGAGTACTTTAGTACGCAGTACTTTAACGCCATACACCGATCGGTATGCGCAGCGCTGACACATCTCAAACAAGCCTAATAACTGCAGGTAAATCCAACAAAGGGCGGCAAGTAAACACAACCAAACATTAATGAGACCGAACAAAAACCAAGGGAAACACAGGAACCTACAGGGCTAACAAGGTAATTAATGACAACACAGCTGAATGTGATAACTAAACTAAATCAGTAACCATAGAACACAACCAATGTGATAAAAAATTGTCCCTAAGGACGCACAAGGGTTAATTTCGCAGTCAACCAAATGTAACATTGACACGTCCTGCATGAGTGAAATACATTATATACTTTATAATCTCAGAAGATTTTTATGATAATATTTAACCATTAAAGCTTTACATGTGAGAATCAAGTAATTAAATAATTTAAATAATATTTTAACAAAATCAAGCTCAAATGGAGTGAAGTGAGAGCAGAGTCTGTCTGCAAACTGTGTGAGGTGATCATCTGGAGTTACAGGGTTTAGTCTCAAGCTCTTTTTTTAAATACTTCTTATTTGTTAAATATTTGGAAAACCCACTGACAGACATGCTGGGAGACCCTTATGGAAAGAAAATATATTTCCCTATATATGAATGATCAATATATTACATGATTTAACAGTATATTTGAAAATATTCAGAAAAATATATTGCGTAAATATATTACAATAAATTGCCGCTTTTCATATATTGAAAAATATGTGATAATATATTTACTAATATATCATAATGTATGTAATTTTATATTCAGTAATATACTTCATAATATATAGATTTATATGTGATCAGATATGGTACTGCATGCATAATATATTGCAGATATATTTACTCATGCAGTATAAATACATATATGATAAAATATATTATGTAACACATTTCTTGTATTTTATAATTATTTACATTTTAAATGTTTCATATTTTCAAGTTAGTTAACAAAAGCACATCTGCATGTACTGAAGTTTCTACCAAAGAGACTATCACTGTGCTGTAGCGCGCACAGCCGTTACTTTTTAAATAAAGTTATTATAGTCTTAATGGTGTTCAGCCAATCATAAACCTAACCACAGACTCTACTCTTCAGCACAATGAAACCCCAAAAACTCACACATACCAGAAAACCTTTTAAATTCCAAAATAATACAACTTTAAACACTAACAGATCTCCCCCTATATCAATATTGAGCAAAACACATGACATAGCACTTAATTTTAACATTTACTCTCCTTTAACAGTCAGAAGCAAAGCATGCTGGGAACTAGATGCCTGTTGTAACCACTGATCGTAACTCATTCCATGAATGTGTGTAAATATATGTGTGCACAATACATTCACATTTATATGGGAACATGTATGTGCAATATATGTACACAATAAAGGATAAAACTTTATGAATGTAATGCTATTTTTGTCTTCATTTATAAATATTTTATAGGTATCAATATATAGCCATACATGGTCAATGCATATATTGCAGTATACTGAAAAATATAAGCATTAGTTTCCCATATATGGAAATGTATTATGTAATATATCGCATTATATTTTGCAGTATATTCCCATATATTTTTGTTTCAGAAGGGGACCAATGGCATTGATTTAGGAAAAAAGAAGAAGAGGAAGTAATATGTAGATTTCACTACTTTGGATTTAGTGTTACAATCCTATAATGCAAGCGTGCAACACGATAGCGTAGATACATAAAAATTATTTGCAATCAAGTGTGTATGTGTTAAACGACACAATTGGTATGAAATGAATCAGCACATTCTCTTAGGTTGATATATACATTTTTAATTTTATATATGACATCCACACTTAACATCCACATTTCACCTACATATAAAAGATAATTATAATGTACTGTATGTCCTGACAGGAAGGGTTGTAACTTTTTTCATGCAGAAAAATAATATTTAGTAAACATGCTTAAAACCTCACCTTCAGTGACAAACTCTCCAGATACCATTTTTCAGGATTCAGCGGCACATTTTCACTGACTGACAGATTTACATTGAGGCAGGGCAACTTGGTCTGCAGTTGCAATGTTGCACAAAGTTTCCCTGATCCCAGGTGTGCACTCTGA
Organism: Mylopharyngodon piceus; assembly: GCA_039654765.1. Taxonomy (NCBI): domain Eukaryota; kingdom Metazoa; phylum Chordata; class Actinopteri; order Cypriniformes; family Xenocyprididae; genus Mylopharyngodon; species Mylopharyngodon piceus. Next base: position 5,517,233 of record CM077457.1, read on the forward strand.
TTCAGAAATGGAGAAGGACAGTTGAGGGGAATGCCATCAGAGAGAGGACAGAAGGCCAAAAAGAAGTAAATGAGAATGACTGTTCTTGTCATTTTGGCAGCAAACTCATCAGCTGTGTGAAATATCCATGCAAAACACCAATATAAAGACCATCTGGTCAATAAATAACCATTATGTTAGAGATGTTTTTAAAGGTCATGGACACCAGATAAAGGTACGTTTTCCGTAAAGGGTTTGCACAGTAAACTTATTGACTGTTTTTTTGACTGGTTAAACAAAGAGTGTATTGATTTGGTCCTGTTGCAGGAGAAACACTTACAGTAAATGACAAGGAGCACTTTAGCCTTAAACATAAGTGCATTGGTCTTTTTTTTTTTTTTCTTTCATTACTAAAAAAAAATCTTATTGACCCCAAACTTTTGAGTGATAATGTTACAAAAGCGATGTATTTCAGATAAATGCTGTTCTTTCTATTCATCAAATAATCCTGAAAAAAAAAAAAAAAAAAAAAAATTGCACACAACCGTTTTCAACATTGATAATAATCAGAAATGTTTCTTGAGCATCAAATCATCATATTATAAAGATTTCTGAAGGATCATGTGACACTGAAGACTGGAGTAATGATGCTGAAAATTCAGCCTTGCCAATGCAGAAATAAACTGCATTTTAAATATATTCAAATAGAAAACAGTTTTAAATTGTAATAATATCTCACAATATTACTGTTTTTGCTGTATTTTGGATCAAATAAATGAAGTCTTGGTGAGCAAATGAGACTTCTTTTAAACCGTTTTTTGACCGGTAGTGTATTTTTATGAATCTGGCAGATGCTTTAATCCGAAGTAATTTCATGTGCATTGACGATGTACATTTTCCCAGTTCATGCATGTTAATTTAGCTGAGAACTCATGATCTTGACATTGCTAGTGCCATGGATCTCCAGCTTGAGCTACGGAAAAGAATACAGAAGTTCAAATGTGCAAAGGTACCTCACGAAAATGATTTCAGATAGATTTATGAGGCAGAGTAATGTAATGATCTACAAACCCGATTCCAAAAAAGTTGGGACACTGTACAAATTGTGAATAAAAAAGGAATGCAATAATTTACAAATCTCATAAACTTATATTTTATTCACAATAGAATATAGATAACATATCAAATGTTGAAAGTGAGACATTTTGAAATGTCATGCCAAATATTGGCTCATTTTGGATTTCATGAGAGCTACACATTCCAAAAAAGTTGGGACAGGTAGCAATAAGAGGCCGGAAAAGTTAAATGTACATATAAGGAACAGCTGGAGGACCAATTTGCAACTTATTAGGTCAATTGGCAACATGATTGGGTATAAAAAGAGCCTCTCAGAGTGGCAGTGTCTCTCAGAAGTCAAGATGGGCAGAGGATCACCAATTCCCCCAATGCTGCGGCGAAAAATAGTGGAGCGATATCAGAAAGGAGTTTCTCAGAGAAAAACTGCAAAGAGTTTGAAGTTATCATCATCTACAGTGCATAATATCATCCAAAGATTCAGAGAATCTGGAACAATCTCTGTGCGTAAGGGTCAAGGCCGGAAAACCATACTGGATGCCCGTGATCTTCGGGCCCTTAGACGGCACTGCATCACATACAGGAATGCTACTGTAATGGAAATCACAACATGGGCTCAGGAATACTTCCAGAAAACATTGTCGGTGAACACAATCCACCGTGCCATTCGCCATTGCCGGCTAAAACTCTATAGGTCAAAAAAGAAGCCATATCTAAACATGATCCAGAAGCGCAGGCGTTTTCTCTGGGCCAAGGCTCATTTAAAATGGACTGTGGCAAAGTGGAAAACTGTTCTGTGGTCAGATGAATCAAAATTTGAAGTTCTTTTTGGAAAACTGGGACGCCATGTCATCCGGACTAAAGAGGACAAGGACAACCCAAGTTGTTATCAGCGCTCAGTTCAGAAGCCTGCATCTCTGATGGTATGGGGATGCATGAGTGCGTGAGGCATGGGCAGCTTACACATCTGGAAAGGCACCATCAATGCTGAAAGGTATATCCAAGTTCTAGAACAACATATGCTCCCATCCAGACGTCGTCTCTTTCAGGGAAGACCTTGCATTTTCCAACATGACAATGCCAGACCACATACTGCATCAATTACAACATCATGGCTGCGTAGAAGAAGGATCCGGGTACTGAAATGGCTAGCCTGCAATCCAGATTTTTCACCCATAGAAAACATTTGGTGCATCATAAAGAGGAAGATGCGACAAAGAAGACCTCAGACAGTTGAGCAACTAGAAGCCTGTATTAGCAAGAATGGGACAACATTCCTATTCCTAAACTTGAGCAACTTGTCTCCTCAGTCCCCAGACGTTTGCAGACTGTTATAAAAAGAAGAGGGGATGCCACACAGTGGTAAACATGGCCTTGTCCCAACTTTTTTGAGATGTGTTGATGCCATGAAATTTAAAATCAACTTATTTTTCCCTTAAAATGATACATTTTCTCAGTTTAAACATTTGATATGTCATCTAATTTGTATTCTGAATAAAATATTGAAATTTGAAACTGCCACATCATTGCATTCCTTTTTTATTCACAATTTGTACAGTGTCCCAACTTTTTTGGAATCGGGTTTGTACAGCAATATTTCATTAATAGTAATTTCTCAGTAGAAATTACATCAAAAGTGGACAATGTTGGTCAAAAATGTACATTTACACACAAACTGACCACCAAGCGCAACTTTCAGATGCCATCTTTATTTTTTAGCTCAACTGTCACAGAAAGGAAAGCACAGGATTGTGGGATAATCAAAGGCAGCAAAGGATACATCTTTGCTGCCTTCATAAAAAGGTCAGATGAAGTTATCTCTGAAGACAGGAAGTGAATCTAACTTTGGATTCTTGGTGCCTTCCAACCTTGGAATGTATCCTCAATAGGCAGCATTTTTAAGATTCTGGATGCAGCTGATGAATTAAGGACATATTTACTGATTCCACCCTTCATAAAAGATCCAGCTGAATCACTTTGAGTGTTTAAAGTGAGCAAATGTTGGCTAATAATTGCCCTCTTTCCTGTAAACCCTGCTCATATTGAAAGTGAAATCCAGTAAATACAACCCAGCAATAACATCTGTTAAACTCTGTAACAAGTAAATACAAAAAGTCAATATTGTCAACCTTTAGTGATTAAATCTTAAATAACCTTTCACTTCAAACTTTGAAAGTTTAAATTTTTTAAAAATTCAAAATTGATTATAAAGCAATTTGGAAAGTTTCCATTCACACAGTCCAGAAAACGAATGCTGTATTTGTGTGGTCTTGTTTCACTTTGCATCTTTTTAGCTGAAGTTTTTTTAATGGATCACATGCTGCTGATTAAGGGCACCAGCGCTTAAATAATAATATTTAAAAAGTAGCATCTCAAAGCGCTTCACAGAAGAAAAAAGAAAACATACAATTATACAAACAATACTTTAAAATAAGTGAGATATAAAAAGACACACCAAATAAGAACATACTATCAAAAACAAGTAAATGAGAAATTTAACAATATCAATTTCAATATAATCAAGTAAAAGCTACCCTAAAGAAATAAGCTTTAAGGGTAGATTTAAAAACACTAAGGGATTCTGCTTGCCTAATCCGAGCAGGCAAGGAATTCCAAAGTCTTGGAGCGACTGAAGAAACGCCCTATCACCCATAGATTTTAAACGGGTATGTGGAACGATTAAAAGGCCAGCTTCCGAAGAGAGGAGATCACGCACAGGTGTGTAGGGGGCTAACAGCTCAGAGAGATAGTGAGGAGCCAAACCATTCAAAGCTTTATAAGTAAGCATGAGAACTTTACAAAATCCACACAAAATCTGACGGGGAGCCAATGTAAAGACTCCAAGACTGGAGTGATGTGATCCCTTGTCCTGGTTCCAGACAGGATTCGGGCGGCTGAATTTTGAACCAGCTGTAATTTATTTAGGGTAGCATTTGAGACCCCGACCAGCAAAGCGTTACAATAATCAATGCCAGAAAACACAAAGATATTGATCAACTTTTCAGCCACCGGGAGTGACAGCATAGGACGCAATCTGGCAATATTTCTTAGATGAAAGAATGATGTCTTTACATTGTTCTGAATATGGAGAACAAATGTTCAATGTGCATCAAATATCACCCCTAAATTTTTTAATTTTGTTCGAAATTCCAGTGTAGAACCATCCACACTTAAAGTTAAAGACCCAGCCTTACGTATCTGGTGGGGTGAACCAATGAGCATTACCTCCGTCTTGTTACTGTTCAGACACAAGAAATTTCCAGACATCTATTTTTTTTTTATCTCAGAAATACATTAAGAAAGAAAAGACACAGCCACATTAACATCAGGTTTTGAATGTACATAAACCTGAGTGTCATCTGCATAAAAGTGAAAGTTGAGACCAAGTGATCTTAAAAGTTGACCCAACGGATAAATGTAAATGCTAAAAAGTAAAGGGCCCAAAATTGATCCTTGATCCAACCACCCATAGCAATGAACTGCTTTCGATCTGTGAGATAAGACTCAAACCAGCTTAGTGCAGTCCCAGAAACACCAAAGACAGACTCTAACCGAGTAAGTAAGATTGAATGATCAACAGTGTCGAATGCGGCACTGAGATCAAGAATTATCAAGATAGAAAGACGCTATTAACAAATCATTAGTGACCTTAACTAAAACTGTTTCAGCGCTGTGGAGTTTACAGAATCCTGATTGAAGGGGCTCAAAAAGATTGTTTGCGGTAAGATGAGAATTCAATTGATTAGCAACAATTCGCTCTAAAATTTTGGCAAGGAACGGAAGATTGGATATGGGACAGAAATTATTAAGATTATCAAAGTTAATGTTTGTTTTTTTTTTTTGGTATGGGGGTCACAGCAACAATTTTAAATGCTGCTGACACAATACCAGTACACAGCCATGTTAACCACCATGTGGCACCATTGGTGGAGTAACAGACTGAGAAGACTTGATTCCAAGTAGTCACATTATACAATAGATGTGGGGGGGAAAAAATCATGCATCCATATACAACTTGGCTGCTTTAATAAGGTCTAATCATATTAAAGCAATTAATTTTTTTTCTAGTAGTTTTGCAGTTTTCTATTATTATGCACTTGTTTTTTCTTTTTTTTATTAAAGGCACAATATGTAGGATTTTTGGATTAAAATATCCAAAAACCACTAGAACAGTGTTATATATTTTGATGACTTGTGTACTTACATTATCCCAAATGTTTCCAAGAATGTTTAAAACTAGAACTGCCAGGGGTCGTTGTATACCTAAAACCGCCAGTGGGGGAAATTTACCCATGCATATGATTACTGTTTTGATATGGGTAAAAAATGTCTCAGGTTACGTATAAAACCCTGGTTCCCTGAATAGGGAACGAGATGCTACGTCGAGACGCTGTGTGAATGCCTCTGCGTGACTGCATTGTGAAGCACATTTGTAATCAGTCCAATGGCGTGACGGAACGTCATAGGCGGGTGACGTCAAGGACCAGGAAACTATAAAGCATACCCAGAACAAAGAATGCTAGCATGCAGGAAGTATGGCAGGTCGACGCAGCATCTCATTCCCTATTCAGGAAACCAGGGTTACATATGTAACCTGAGACGTTCCCTTTCATGGGAACTCGAGCTGCGTCGAGACGCTGTGGGAACTTCATACCCACGACACCATAGTACCAAATGTCTGTCTGTAATGAAGTCAGGATGAAAGTACCACAGACCCCGGAGTGGAGCCCAAGTCCAGGTTATAAAACCTGACAAAGGTGTGCGGTGAGGACCAGCCTGCCGCATTACAAATCTCATGAAGGGAAACTGGTAGAATACAGACAGCTAAAGGTGAGGGCTGTCTGGTTGACTCATAAGCAAGTGAGATAGCCTCAACTACCCACTTGCTCATTCTTTGCTTAGATGCGGGGCACCCTCTTCTGGGTGACCCGAAACAGACAAATAGTTGATCTGACTTACGCTACAGGGCAGTTCTGTGGACATAAGCATCTAGGGCCCGAACTGGACACAGCAGATTAAGTTTTTCCTGTTCCGATGAGGCAAAGGGAGGAGGACAAAAGGCCTGCAACACAATGGGCCCTGCAATATTAGTAGGTTCCTTAGGCACAGGGTCTAGGATGCAGAAAGGCTTTGATCATGCCTGGTGCAAAATCAAGACATGACGGAGCAACCGACAGGGCCTGTAAGTCTCCAATTCTTTTGAGAGATGAAATAGCCAGAAGAAAGATGGTTTTGAGAGTGAGGAACTTTTCTGGAACCTCTTTCAAAGTCTCGAAGGGAGCCAGGGTCAGACCTTCCAAAACGATGGCCAAATCCCAGGCTGGCGTCCTAGTGCACTGTGCAGGCCTCAGCCTCAAGGTGCCATGAAGAAATCGTGTGACTAGAGGGTTTTTCCCCAATGATGACCCATCCAAAGGAGTGTGGTAAGCAGTCATAGCCGCTACGTACACCTTTAAGGTGGAAGGAGATAACCCTGCAGAGAAATGTTATTGCAGAAATTTTAGCACTGAACCCACAGGGCAAAGAACCGGGTCCAGATGAAGTTCTCTGCACCAAGAAGAAAACAGCCTCCACTTGGTAGCAAACAATTTTCTTTGTAGAGGGAGCTCTGGATTGGAGTATGGTCTCCACAATTTCAGTTGAGAGACCGGAATCTATGAACCGAGCCCTCTCAGGGGCAAGACCCACAGCTTCCATAACTCTGGACGAGGGTGAAATATTGTGCCTCCTGCCTGGGACAGGAGATCTTGTCTGATCGGAATCTCTGTAGCTGTAGATGAGGGACACTAGGTCTGAAAACCATACTCTGGCTGGCCAGAATGGCACTACTAGCAGGAAATGAACCCCATCCTGGCGAACCCTCTCTAGAATTCCTGGGAGCAGAGCGATCAGGGGAAATGCATACAGATGTAGCCTCGTCCACGTCTGTACCATAGCGTCCAGTCCCAGAGGAGCTGGATGAGTGAGGAAGAACCATAACGGACAGTGTGTTGTCTCTAGAGATGCGAATAGGTCTACTTACGCATGAACTGATTTGTGATACAATCTGTTTGAGTGTAAGCATCTTGAACTTTAGTTTTTGAACTGTGCGATTTAGACAGCGCAGATCTAGAATAGGACGCAACCCTCCATCCTTTTTTGGAACAATGAATTAATGGCTGTAAAACCCCGACAGCTTGCTGGGAGGGGGAACCTGTTCTATAGCCCCTTTTCACAAGAGCTTCAGAAATTCTTGTTCCAAAACCAGAGACTGCTCTGGGTCCACTAACATAGAGAGGACCCCGTTGAACCTGGGCGGGCGAAACCCGAACTGAATTCTACAGATTTGTCCATCTCCTTAGTGAGAGACAGATCTGTAGCGCGACGCATCTATGTCTTTTAACAGGTCGACTTGGTATGCCTGCATAATAGCCATTGTGTGCAAGCATGCTGCGACCTGACCTGAAGCCAAATACGCTTTACCCACCAGTGTTGGTCTTAAGTGGCTCGGTGGGTAATGTTGGGGATTTCAGCGTCGAGGCTGACTCGTCTAGTCTAGAAAATAAAATGCTTCTTGATTTAAGAATTTTTAGATATTTGGACTAGAAACAAGACAAAAAACTCTAAGTAAGAAAAGCATTTTTTTGCAGTGTGTATAGCCTACACAGACGGATAGTGTCAGTATTTGCCTTGTCCTTGTTTATTTCATGTGAGTGATGTCTTTGATGTCATGGGTGGGCTCTGTGGCAAACCCTTTTATATGGTTATATTTGAGGGGCTTTGTAGCGCACCCCTTTTCACCTACAGCAGGGGTGGGGAACGTTGATCCTGGAGGGCCATTGTCCTGCAGAGTTTAGCTCCAACCCTAATTAAACACACCTGAAGCTAATCAAGGTCTTCAGGATTACTAAAGTCACAGGCAGGTGAGTGTTTTTTTCAGGGTTGGAGCTAAACTCTGCAGGACAATGGCCCTCCAGGAGCAACGTTCCCCACCCCTGACCTACAGTAACCAAACTTCATACAGTTATAGATCTCATCGGGCCGAACAACTTTTGCACTCTGAGTAATATGCCAGCCCAACAGGAAGTCGGCTATTTAGGGTTGTTTGTTTAAAAAAAAACGTATGCTCTGGATTTTGATATACTCCTCTTAGGGAATTCATCCGACCACCACACAACTTGGTCAGCATGAAGACAAGATATTGAGGATGCTAAATTGTGAGCAGATTTTTGATATCTCGAACGGTTTGGCTGTGGCAAGGCAATGTAGTTATGGCAACAAAAGGGAAACAGGAAGTGCGTTATAAATTCTGCATAAACTGATTTAATGAGTCTTCAGCTGTGTGTTCATTGTAGGAGGCTGATCACATGGATGTGACTATTGTGAGTCAGTGTTGTAGCGACACCAACTGGCAACAGGAAGTGTGTCACTTTCAAAATGCTTTGAAATTACCCTCTTATTTTTACCCAATTCACTTCAAACTTCATCAGAATAATGTAAAGACATGGCAGATGTAGACCAACAGGAAGTCAGATATTTTGGTTGTACAATGTGCATTTTTTGAATACTCAGGCTCTGTGTTTTTCAGTACTCCTCGTAGGAGATTCATGTAACTGCCACCAAACTCAGTCAACATGAAACAAAGACACTGAAGATGAACTGAATATGTATCTCAAACAGTGTTGCCATGGTGAGGGATTAAAGTAATGACCAAAAAAGGGAAACAGGAAGTGTCTTATATTGTGTAAAATCAATGTTTGATTTAAATTAAATTAAGATTGTATGTTGCCCGCCATGCAAAGGTTTCCTTAAAGGGGTGGTTCATTGCGATTTCACTTTTTTAACTTTAGTTAGCGTGTAATGTTGCTGCTTGAGCATAAACAGTATCTGCAAAGTTACAGCGCTGAAAGTTCAATGCAAACGGAGATATTGTCTTTTAAAGTTATGGCAGTTTAATGCCTACAAAAACAGCCAGTTTGGACTACAACGAGCTTCTTCCCGGGTTGGTGACATCATAAACCCTGCAAAACACGCCCCCGGGAACACGCAACAAAGTGGGCAAGGCCATGTTGCGTGGCATTATGGAAGCGGAAGAGTTGTCTACACCGGACGCGAGTGGCGCAACGCGACGCGTCAAAAGATAATAGAACCCATTATAATCAGTGATATTTTCTACACTGGATGCGGCACTGAAGACAGCTTCCAGAATCTAAACGAGTTCAATGCTGGATTTGCACCAAGGCTATTACTGAAAGAAGCAGTTCCCACTTTAAAAGCAGAAGCTGCTGTTTATGGGCCCCCTAACTGTAAGTATGTTTTATTGTTTGTACATGTATTTTAAATGTATTATGTTGCTATTTTTGGTTGCATCAAGCACGTAAACAAAGACCAACGCGTTTTTGTTTAGCTAGCCATTTAGCTAAATTCTATTGCATACTTCTCCAACAAACGCTAACAAACACCAACCAGCTTCTATGTTCACAGACAAACAGTTGTTCATGCTATAAATTAAACGATACCTTTACAAAAATGCTAATACTCAGTCATGTATTCGGGTACAGTAAAGCTTTAATCAGGATAAAACCGTATATTGAAAGCTAACAAACAGCAGTAACATTTACAAGTGACAGCATATCTAAACACTTTGACACAAATACAAATGAAAAAAAAAACTTACCATTCATAAACATCCTTTAAAAACCGTGCTTGCAGAGGTTCTGCTTGACACTCTTCATCATTACTGCTATCTGGGTCTGATTCGGGCTCAATTTGATGCGGCAATATAGACGCCATTATTTACATTTCTACCGAAGCACATATAATAACTAATGGTAAGGGGTGTGGCGTTTCCGGACGCTTCAGCAAATCACAATACACTGGGCCAGCTAACCAATCTGAGCCCATTGCATATTTCGGAGGGAGTGGTATCATAGAAGCAGGAAGTCAATCCGGCCGTTCAAATGACAATGGAGACAGCGGTGTAGAATAAAGGTAAAATATATGAAATTTTTTTTAAAAACGAAGCATCAATAAGACATGTTAAACTGCGCCCCATAAACACAATCAAGCCTAGAAAAAACCCAAAGAACCACCCCTTTAAGCAACCAGGGTAGTGGTGAAGCCAGGGCTTGGGCCCGTCATCGCTGCTTGCAGCTATATTTTATTATTATTTTGCAAATGTTACTTACGCTGAGTGTGAAACAGTAAAAGAGTTTACAGTTGTATTTTTTATTTTGAAGATACATTTTGGTTCATTCTGAAAGTAAAATGCAGTCTTGACAGATTACAGCAAAACAAATAGCTCTCCCAAGCTTCTCTCACCACGTTTTGTTTTGATTGATTTTTTTTTTCTCTCAGAACTTTTTCATGTTCTGTTTTTATTTCTTGTAAAGAATTTGAGAAACACTTGTTGAAACCTAAATGAGACATATAAGAGAATCACCACTTAGTATCCTGAGCTCAAAAAGAGCAATCTCTGAGCAATAATATGTTTGTCTAATGGAGTCTTGAAAGAGATTTCCCATGTTTCTCACACCACATTCTCAGTTTCTCAGACATTTTAGGAGAAACAATGTTGATGCTAAAAAAAACAATGACACCATTTTCTTCTAGAGCTGCTGTGCAGCCAAAATTATTTGCCTGTTATCACTCTAAAGCTGCTTTGACACAATCTGCATTGTAAAAAAGAGCTATATAAATAAAGGTGACTTGACTTAAAATGAGGGATGTATAGCCTATGAATCACAACCACATTTCCTGAGCTTAGGAAAAGCAACCACTGAGCAATAAAGTTTTCCTCTAGGAGGGGTCATCTGATACACTCATAACCACATCTTATGTGACGTGAGCAAAAAAATCACAATGTCATTGGTGAATTGAGTAAAAATCATTACATTGCTAACCACTGTTGTTTTTGTTTTGTTTTTTTTAAAGTGAAGTAATTGTGAAACTACTGCTCCCTGTTTTTGAATGTGTTTATTAACGCGTTAATGCATGCAATTAATTTTTTTCCAGTTTATCGCATTAAAAATATTAACGCAATTAACGCGTTCCATTTTTTTCTGTCATCCTTTGGCTAGCATTACAATATATGATCACGCTCTTATTCATGCAAATGCTTTTAAACCATTTAAGCGCGCCAAAACAGAAAAAGAGAATGCGCTGTCTGTGAATGTCCTATCACACACACGACGCACCAGTATCGTGTGCATGAACAGCGCCAGAATCGAGTTCTCTGTCACGCTTGAACGAACAATAACACACACAATAATGCCAAAAATATCCGTTTTGTCGAGTATCCTCATAAAAGCAGCCTTGAATGAGTTAAATAAAGTCTTAAAACGAAAGTAAAGAGCTGTAAGAAAGTGGGACACGTGTGAGATCTGCGTCATGTGCGAGATGGGTATAATCGGAGGTCAGAGCCAGCACCAAATGGGTGGGACTTCAGCTCCAACTGGGCTGTACAATCCTCCAGAGGCTTTTGATTGGTTTACAAATACGCACAAACCCCACACCACTAATCCTACCCAAGACTACCATTATATGCACCCCATAAAAAGCTTATCATATGCACGACAAAACTGATTTTTGCGTATATATTCTACAAGATTACACCCGTGTACTATATGACGGTACTTCAGCGTTGAAATTGAACAGCATTAGACACACGATGATGACAAATAATTAATAAGTAATAAATGACATTTAAACTATGAAAAACATTAAATCTGCGTTTTTCATTAGCGTGAAAAAAATCATGCTAATGAAAAACGAAGATTTAATGTTTTTCATCGCCCTGGAGACGATTCTAAACATTTAATTGCCCATGTCAATAACGATTGCCTACACCCAACCATGATCCATAAACCTAACCGTCACTGTAACCTCAGTTTGTGAATTCCAGCCCCCCTGGCGGCAAAAGTACCTCCCACTTGGAGGTCTCCGGGCTGCAGCGATACCTACTTGTCATGTGCGGCAGCTCTTAAAGTGACAGCAACCATTGCTGTCTGTCATTGAAGATAATGAAAGAACAAAGGTAACAGAGAAAATTACTCACTGCTCTTGACTAAAGAACTTTTGTAGCTTTAATAATGATTAATTTATATTTAATTTAGGCTATAAATTATGTAGTGCAGACTGTTTGGTAACTTCTGTATTTTCTGTTAGACAGGAAAGACACAGGTAAATATAACATTTATTATGGGTTTATGTGAGGAAGTTCATATTTTTGAAGCCATTACACTGTAATGTTGAATGGCTTTAACTCATGTTTAAAATTTTGCTTTGTGTTTATTATTATTATTATTATTGTATTTGTGGTTTATTAGCTGGCTATTGGAATTGTATTCTTAGTTTTTGTGTGTGTGTGTGTTTAATAATTTAAGGGGTTTTTCACCCTTAAGGCAGCTAGGGGTAGCTTCCCACCATTGTTGGTGGAGAACTGGGAGTAAAATTGAATAGAGCTATAGAAATATACAATTTTACTCTTAATATATCTATGATTATTAAAAGTTTTGTAATGGATATGACAAAATAATCGATAGAATCTCTATATAATTTCATTGGTCAGACAACACAGTTTTACCGTCGAGTGTCTATCAAATCCAAACATAGCATAGAGCGGCTGAGTGAATGTGGTCTGGACTTTGTGGATGAGGCTCATTGTGTCTGAGACGCTGTAGAAGGACAAAATCCCTGCGCTGTGATCCACATACACTCCTATTGTACTGGAGACATTGACTACAGGAAGGACAGTCTCAATGTTATTGTGCCAGAATGAGCAATAGTCTGGAGAGCAAAACAAACTCCAGGACTGATCATTACGTCCAGCTGCACTCGAAGGATCAATTCCCTTCCTGCTGATGCTCTTATACGTCACTGCTATATCCACTCCTGATCTCCCATCTCCACTCCACTCCACCTCCCAGTAACAGCGTCCAGTCACACTCCTGACACACAGCGCCTCACCCCAACCATCAAATCGGTCTGGATGATCAGGATAATGCTGATCTGTGTCAGCGACAGTGATCACTGTGTTTTCCTCAGACAGATGGAGGAAATTATTCACTGAGTTCAGATCCACAGTCAACAGATGGGAATCTGATGGAGAAAAACACATAATAAATCAAGACCTTCCATCATTAATTAACACTTTATCTATTTAGCTACTATCGTTTTAGAATTATAAAGTTTAAATTTTTAAAATGTTTCTCAATTAATTATAACCTATGAAGTGGAATTTTATTGTGATGTGTTACTGATATGTCACTGTGCACAGATGCAACCAAGAAATGTATGATTATTTTCATTATTGATTGTATCATTTATTTGTTGTAGCTGTAACGGTACAGGTGGTGTGACCAGGAGGGGTTACGGTGGTGCCATGATCCGAATGGGAGTGAGGTTTAGGGGGGTGAGTGTAACGGACAAAGGCCAGTAAGAGCTGTGCGTGTGACCCTCACTCCCGTGATCACAAGAGGCGCTCTAGCGACTGACGCTAGAGACTGCGGTCTTTAGCCTCCTTGTTAGAGCGCCCGACTCCCATGCCGGTAAACCCGGGTTTGAGTCCCGCTTAGTGCAGGCGGTTCGACCAGGATGGGTTACACAGCCAATGCATTTTAAACAAATAGGTTTTGAACAAAATAATGCCATTAATTTCATTAAAACAGTCAAACTTTGCCACTAGACTGGATTTTATACTTGTGTGTGTTTTCTTAACTCAACTTAACTCAGCTTTATTTATACAGCACCATTAAAAACAACAATTGTTGAACAAGGTGCTACACTACATCAAAAACCATCAACATTTAGCACCATGTACAACATAAATTACAACACAGACACAGCACAAATCAGCTACAATTAATTATTACAATTATTAGCTACAGAAAAAGATAAGTTTTAAGTTTTGCTTTAAACTCATGAAGTATAGAGATAGTTCTAATAAAAAACAGGTAGGCTGTTCCAAAGTTTTGGTGCAGCAATGGCAAAAGCTCAAACTCCTCTCAATTTCAGTCTAGCCGAGGAACATTTAACAGTCTCTGGTTGAATGACCTAAGGGACCTTCCAGGATTGTGAACAGATAGTAAATCGGAAATATATACAGGAGCTAACCCATTCACAGATTTAAAAACCAGCAACAAGACTTTAAAAATCAATTCTGTAACATTGGGAGCCAATGCAGAGATATCAGAACTGGAGTAATGTGCTCTCGTTTATGCACACTAGTAAGGAGCCTAGCATCAGCATTTTGTCCAATTTGCAGACGATTTAGAGATGCTTGATTAATACCCATATAAAGGGAATTACAATAGTCAAGCCTTGAGATAAAGGTGTGGATCACCCTTTCAAAGTCTTTAAAATAAAGAAATGATTTTACTTCAGCTAGGACTCTGAGATGAAAAATACTGGTTTTGACTACAGAACTAATCTGTTTCTAAACTTTCTTCACTAGTGGTTTCAAACACAAAGACAGATGGCCAAAGGGAGAAAGCAGCTTCTGAAGATTCAAAAAACTACAATCTCAGTCTTGCCTTCATTGAGTTGAAGGAAATTTAGGAACAAGTCTTTACATCTGCTAAATAAGCCAACTGCGTATCCAAACCCATGTTATTTGATCCCATGGGCAGATAGATTTGGGTATCGTCAGCGTAAAGGAGATGCCGTGTTTCTTAAAAATTTACCCCAGGGGAAGCATATACAAGGAGAATTAAATCGGACCAAGAATAGAACCTTGAGGGACACCACACGTAAGAGGAGCTGCATCAGAAGTAAATTCACCAATACTAACAGAGAAACTTCTACTATTAAAATAGGATTGAAACAATTTGAGAGCATTTCCCCGAATGCCCACCCAGTGCTCCAAATGAGAGATGAGGACAGAGTGGTCAATCGTGCCAAACGCTGCACTCAAATCTAACTCAAATTTAACAGCACTAACACAGCAGACTTGCCAGAGTTGTGAGTCTGTAAAATATCATTTAAAACTTTTACCAGTGCTGTTTCCGTGGAATGTTTATTTTCTTAAAACCTGATTGGAACACTTCAAAAATCGTGTTTTTATTCAGAAAGCTCTTGGTGAAACACTATTTTCTCTAAGATTTTAGACATAAAAGAAAGATTTGAGACTAACATGTTTGAAAAAAACATGGGGGAAGAAAGTCAGGGGATCCAAAAAGTTTAAGCTGGCCTACAATATCTTGTAAAGCGGGCAGAGTTACAGGCTCAAATTGACTCTGGATGCTAGAGCAAAGTGGAGGCACAGTTTTCACAGTAACTTACGTTGTAGAAACTCCTCTCTGGTCTGATATTCAGGAGCACCAATGACTTGGATGGATTTCACTACGGACACAAAAACACATCTGCAGTTTAATTCTCACAAAGAAATCAAGTTAAACTATAACCATTTATACTATATTTAATGAATGGTGCTGAACTAATTTCTGAAAATAAATCAGTATTTACCTCTTCTATATATATTTTCTGTAGTCTCTCTGGAGAACTGCTGCAGTTTGTCTCTAAGTTTATAAACGGATTTCAGTACATTGTCAAAAGACAGATGTGAACCATCAGTGATTTCATCTATAGATAAGGCAGATGACAAACTCTACAGACACAAAGACAAAAACACAAACTCCCTGTAATTCCAGAAGCTTGTTAAATTCCTCAGTGTTTGAGAAGATCTGTGTTACCTGGAGGAAATGAACATGATCCTGTGTTTGTGAAAGCTGCTTCAGCTCAGCATCTCTCCTCCTCAGATCATCGATCTACTGCTCTAGTTGTTCCAGTCGTTCTTCAGCTCGACCCACTGCAGCTCGTTCCTGATCTCTGATCAGCTGCATCACCTCAGAGCGACGTCTCTCAATGGAGCGGATGAGCTCAATGAAGATCCTCTCACTGTCCTCCACTGCGGTCTGTGCAGAGCGCTGTTACACACATCACAATCACACAGTGGCTTCAATGGGACTAGAAGAGCTCCAGCACTGGAGGAAAGTCCAAACTGAGACTCAAACTTCTTCTCCAAACTCACCTTATGAGACACCACAGTCTCTCTCAGCTGCTGAAGATCTTTCTCTCTCTGCTGGATAATCTTCTGGATGTTTCTCTGTGTTTCCTCAAAATGACTCTGCAGAAAACCAAAACTATGATTAAATCTACACTGCAATTCAAACGTTTGGGGTTGGATCCCTCCTCATGAGGTCCAGTATGAAGCAGTACCTGTTTCTCAGTCCTCGCTGCTGCAGTTGATACAGTGTCATGATATTTGTGTTCATCCATCAAACACAGCACACAGATACACCGCTGGTCAGTACGGCAGTAAATTTCCAGCATTTTATCATGTTGAGGACAGATCATCTCCTGCAGTCGTCCAGTGGCGTCCATCAGATTGTGTCTTTTACTTCTGAAGAGATTCTCATGCTGTTCAAGGTGATTTTGACAGTAAGAGCTTCGACACTCCAGACACGACTTCACTGCTTTCTGTTTTATTCCAGTGCAGGAGTCACACTGAACATCTCCAGATCCAGTGTGATCAACTGCAGGAGCAGCAGGAGGAGCAGGAGCAGATTGGAGTCTCATCTTCTTCAGTTTCTCCACCATCTCAGCAAACACCACATTCCTACCTAAAACTGGTCTTGGAGTGAAGGTCTGTTTGCATAATGGACATGTGTAGATTCCCTTCTGATCCTCCTGATTCCAGCAGTCAGTGATGCAGCTCATACAGTAACTGTGTCCACAGGGAATCGTCACTGGATCCTTCAGGAGATCCAGACACACTGGACAGCAGAACTGGTCCTCAGCCCATGAGATACTGGCTTCTGCCATTTCTCCTTTTAAACACACAGATAGAGAGATGATACACACTGCAGTTTGACAGTTGAGTTCCTTCTAACTGAAGGGTTTATATATCTTCATGATTACACACCTAAAAAACAGGTATTGTATGACTTACTGTAACTTGATCATTTCAGTGTTTTCTGACAACACGGTTTAGATGACAAAGTTGTCTAATATACTAAAATATCCTGAACTAAATATGATTTAACTCTTTGCATACTGATTTTGCTTTAATAATACTAGCATCACCAACTAATATAAATCATGTCACAGCACAATATCATAACTGGATCATGATGAGACCTCGGCAAACCTGAGAGAGAGTCACTGATGTCCAATATATTGACTCAATACACATTTGAAAATAATTTTCATATGTGCTTTAAAATAATTGCTACATTTCTTTGAATGCTGTAGTCATGGTTTGGTTCCAAAAAGTGAGAGGAGAAGATCTAATAGCAAGCAGTATTTATTTGCAAAAAGAAGATCACAAGGAAGGCGGTCTGGCAGAAGCTAGATATTACTTCATAACTTTTTAAATATGGATATTTTTTTACACAAATGCATCGCTTTGCTTCAGAAGGCCTTTATTAACTTCCCACAGCCGTGTGGAGTACACGTTTATGATGGATGGATGTGGATGGAGACACTTTCTTCAGCTCATACTCATTGATCCCTATCACTGCCATCACAAGGTGAGGCCGGGGGGGCTTGAGCCCCTGCCGCTTTGATCGCGAAAGTGAAAGTGCCCTTCGCGGTCGCATCGCGGTGCCCCCGCGTTCCCATTTCTGCCCCCCGGAACGCGATTTCTACCGCGGGAGAACAATCTGTCAATTTTAAAGGAATTAATATTAGGCATGTATTATTGCTTCCTCGAAATGCAAATCGTAAACAAGTAGCCTTACAGCTAAAATGTCTTCTTCTTTTTTTTTTTTTTTTTTTTACACTGAAATGTAATTTCCTTAGTAGGAGTGTATTTGACTCTGATATACTGTATCCTTACGTTTTTAGCATACTAATGTACATACTTCGTTGTTAATCAAACCTTACCTCCTGCACAGTGCGCCATTTTTTGCTCAACAGCGAAACTGAAAGTAAAAAGGTGACGTCACGATGAAGCGAGCACGAAACTCGCCTGAGTGGAGGGTTTAACACATGGACAAATCCTCTCGTTAAAACTAATGTTTTAGGTCTATAGTTGTTTATTTTAAAAGATTAATAAAATATTTTAAAAATATTATAAAGAAGATTTTATGTTATTGGATATTAAAAGACAGCATAGGAATTTGTTTATAACTGGAATCAGGCAAATAATTTGTGAAAGTTTGATTTAAATTAATTTTACACGAATTATAAATATATTCGTGTGTGTGTGTGTGTGTGTGTGTGTGTGTGTCAATAAGGTTCTTACAGGTTAATGTATAAATCAGTGATTTGATGTTCTCAGGTAAATAGGCTAATGGTTGTGTGTACACACAGCAGACACTCAATTATGCTCAAAAAACAACGTAAACACGGCTTTTTGGCACAGTTGGTGCACAGCAAAATCCCTGGTGTTAAATTAACACCGCTCTGTGTTTATAAAGGAAACCACTGGCAGAGTGTTAAAAGTAGCACTGAAGCAGAGTTCATTAGATAATTAAATGATTAATTGAGGGGTGATTGTTTGAATATTGAAGACAGCTGATGATAATGAGTAGAATCACTGAAGAGAAACACAAGAACTGACTTCCAGCCATAGCCTTAGACGAAATCAACTGAAAAGACATTAAATCTCTCAAGATCTCAGCAGAGGATTAAACAACTCCACAAACAGCATTACCAGCTTCACTTATTACTAACCAGATTGACTTTATTTCAGTCATTCGTATGCAGTTTTTATTGAGAATTAACAGAGGTTTAGATGTTGATGTTTTATTGAAAATGTTTGGTCGCCATCATGGTAATCAGTGTTTCCTTTAGTTGTGCAGTTTGTCTTAAGAATTTTTCGCCTGCCTGACAGACATTTCTTGCTGGATTAAGGACCACCACCTTCAGCTCAACCTTGTGAAGACAGAGCTGCTTGTGGTCTCAGCCAACCCAGCACAACTTCTCCATTCAGCTAGGTTTGTTAACCATAACTCCTTCCAGGACAGCCAGGAACCTTGGAGTTGAAACTGACGATCAGTTGAACTTCACAGACCACATTGCTAGAACTGCCCAGTCCTGCAGATTTACCTTATTCAACATTAGGAGGATCAGGCCCTTCCTATCAGAGCAAGCTACACAACACTTTGGCAAAGCTCTTGTTCTATCCAGACTGGACTATTGTAATGCTCTCTTGGCAGATCTTTCAGCATGCACTGTCAAGCCCCTACAACTGATCCAGAATGCTGCAGCAAGAGTGATCTTTAACAAGCCGAAGAGAGCACACGTCACACCTCTCTTCATCAGTTTGCACTGGCTGCCAATAGCGCTCGCATCAAATTCAAGGCTCTGATGTTTGCCTACAGAACAACCACTGGTTCTGCACCACTATACTTAAACTCACTACTTCAGACTTATGCGCCCTCCAGAAGCTTGAGTTCTGCAAGTGAACGGCCATCCCAAAGAGGCACAAAATCCCTCTCATGGACCTGAACTGTTCCATGGTGGAATGAGTTGTCCATCTCAACCTGAGCTTCTGAGTCTTTAGCCATTTTCAAGAAACTGCCGAAGACGCATTTTTTACATCAACACTTACTTTTCTATATGTCTATTAAAAAAAAACCTTGCTATGTGTACTGTGCTAGATTAACTGGGACTAGTACTTGCACTTGCATATTGTTGCCCTTTTGTTGGTTCAGTTGCTTCCATTGTTGTCTTCATTTGGATAAAAGCGTCTGCTGAATGATTAAATGTAAATGTTTGTGTTATGTGTGTCTGATGACACACCATTTCTTGAAAAAAAAATATATATATTTTTTAGCATGTGATCAAAACATGCAGATAAATAATCAGGAGTGCTCAGTACTCAACAATAATATAAAGGATATAACATATGTGGTTTCCTGGTTCATAAAACACTTCAGGTTTAAGACCAAGCAAAGATAAAACTATAGATAAAAGAACACTGGAGATGATAATAGGATAATAGGAGTTTCAGATGAGTTTCAACCATAATACTTCTATTTTCCTCTGAATTGGTTTACTGGTATTGAATATCCTTGGACCATAAATAATTCTACACTATGTGATGTATTTTGATGATGATGTTTTGAAAAAAAAAAAAATAAATAAATAATGAGAAAGTTTGTATGCGACCCGGACTCAAAGTTATAAAAAAAACTTTCCTCCCGTAACATTAATAGAATGTCATTCAGAGTTACTTGGTCTTTAGTAATGTTGCCAAAATGTTAGCACAAAAACGTTATTTGTGATCCCACAACAGGAACAACTTTTCCGGAAATTTTTAGGACTCTCAATTGAGTCATGAACGTGACTGAACATATGATCAAAACAAAGCAGTAAAATAGGGTGCAATATGATCATGAAAATCGATAGTGCCAAGTTAACAATCGACAAAAGAAATCATCTATTTGTTTTACTGTAGTTATTTTTATTGCTACATCTGAACTTATAAAGCTTGAGTTTAAGGTTTTTATATATAATGGTGCTGATGGAATTCAGCGCTTTAATATTGCCGCAAATCCATGCAGTCGTTAGCAGAAAAATAAGTAATTTCATTTTTTTAGAATCTTGCTTGTTTTTAAATTTCTGAGATTAAAATATGCAGAATATGCTGGAAAACCAAAGAATCTGCTGGACTTGGAGGATTGATAAGTAGCCTATAGCTACTTAAGGTAAATCACGATCCAAACGGTAGCAGTCTTGCATACGACGAGACCAGACCGTCTGTGAGTGTGTGGACTGGTGGGGTGATGAGGTGATTGAAGAATGTGTGGACCAGGAAGGATTCTGGGAGATGTAGTGCAGAAGGTGACTGAGATCGTGATAAAAAGGGATGGAAATGAGTGAATTTCTGATAAACATTTATAATGCAGGAGAGCAGTTGTGCTTGATATATGGGATACATAGCTGCTAGCGCCTCCTGGTGGTGAAGAAGAAGATCTGCGATGGAGTGAAAACATCTGTCTTGGTTTCTTTTCCTTTATTTATTCCTTCATTCATAAGGTATTTTCAGACATGAATTCAAAGTAATCCAAAGTAAAATAATAGTGATAGTGAAAATAATAAATTTTTAACCAAACAACATATACAATATACATTTCTTTCATTAACCCAACAAATAATTGAAAGTTACTTGTGTTGTGTTTGTCTACAATTGTAAGTTAAATTAATATCAGAACAAAAGTTGCACCCAATTTCAACAGAATTATCATAAATTTTTCACCATTAATTATCATCTCTTACTCTACAGCCATTACTATACTCATTTACTGCCCACTGACATGGTTTTAAAGCTATTGTTATCAATTTGATTGTTACAAGCCTTTACACAACCTTACTCATGTGCTTCATTAGGACCGTCTTTATTTACATGCTAAGAGATGTTTATTTTATAGGGATATGAACAAACCTCAAGAACAGAATAAGTGAAAGTGAAAATTAACTGAAAATGAGGACAATAATGTGTGTGTGTGTGTGTGTGTGTGTCAATAAGGTTCTTACAGGTTAATGTATAAATCAGTGATTTTATGTTCTCAGGTAAATAGGCTAATGGTAGGTAATGGTACACACAGTAGACACTAAATTAAGCTCAAAAAACAATGTATACACAGGTTTTTGGCACAGTTGGTGCACAGGTTAAATTAACACCACTCTGTGTTTATAAAGGAAACCACTGGCAGAGTGTTAAGGCACTGAAGCAGTGCTAGAGTTCATTAGATAATTAAGTGATTAATTGAGGGATGATTGTTTGATTATTGAAGACACCTGATGATAATGTGTAGAATCACTGAAGAGAAACACAAGAACTGACTTCCAGCCACAGCCTTAGACGAAATCAACTGAAAAGACATTAAATCTCTCAAGATCTCAGCAGAGGATTAAACAACTCCACAAACAGCATTACCAGCTTCACTTATTACTAACCAGATTGACTTTATTTCAGTCATTCGTATGCAGTTCTTATTGAGAATTAACAGAGGTTTAGATGTTGATGTTGAAAATGTTTGGTCGCCATCATGGTGATCAGTGTTTCCTTTAGTTGTGCAGTTTGTCTTAAGACTTTTTTGCCTGCCTGACAGAATTTTTTTGCTGGATTAAGGACCACCACCTTCAGCTCAACCTCACGAAGACAGAGCTGCTTGTGGTCGGTGCCAACTCAACTTCTCCATTCAGCTAGGTTCATCAACCATAACTCCTTCCAGGACAGCCAGGAACCTTGGAGTCGTGATTGATGATCAGTTGAACTTCACAGACCACATTGCTAGAACTGCCCGGTCCAGATTTACCTTATTCAACATTAGGAGGATCAGGCCCTTCCTATCAGAGCAAGCTACACAACTCCTTGTCGAAGCTCTTGTTCTATCCAGACTGGACTATTGTAATGCTCTCTTAGTAGGCCTTCCAGCATGCACTGTCAAGCCCCTACAACTGATCCAGAATGCTGCAGCAAGAGTGATCTTTAACAAGCCGAAGAGAGCACACGTCACACCTCTCTTCATCAGTTTGCACTGGCTGCCAATAGCGCTCGCATCAAATTCAAGGCTCTGATGTTTGCCTACAGAACAACCACTGGCTCTGCACCACTACACCTAAACTCACTACTTCAGATTTATGCGCCCTCCAGAAGCTCCCAAAGAGGCACAAAATCCCTCTCATGGACCTTTACCTCACCTGTTCCATGGTGGAATGAGTTGCCCATCTCAACCTGAGCTTCTGAGTCTTTGGCCATTTTCAAGAAACTGCTGAAGAAGCATCTTTTATGACAACACTTACTTTTCTATATGTCCATTTAAAAAAAAATAATCTTGCCACGTGTACTGTGCTAGATTAACTGGGACTAGTACTTGCACTTGCATATTGTTGCCCAATTGATGGTTCAAAAAACATGCAGATAAATAATCAGGAGTGCTCAATACTCAACAATAATATAAAGGACATAACATATGTGGTTTCCTGGATCATAAAACACTTCAGGTTTAAGACCAAGCAAAGATCACAAACTATAGATAAAAGTGATAAAACATACTGGAGATGATAACAGGATATGAGTTTCAACCATAATGCTTCTATTTTCCTCTGAATTGGTTTACTGGTATTATATGTCCTTGAACCTTAACTGAATCTACACTGTCTTCTCCACTGACATTTTCTTCAGAAATTGTAGAAACACATTCATCAGTTTCACTAGCCTAAGGGGGAGCAGACTTCTACAGAATGATCCCAGAATGCATCTGCGTGAACAAGAGTGGTGTGGTGCTGCAAAATGATTTAGTTGTGGGGTGAGGTTAGGACTAGGTAGCAGCCTCAGCACAGGGAGTCATAACTCCGGGTATAATGTGTCGTAGTGATGCTGTTTTGAAAGAAATAATAAGAAAGTTTGTATACTGGCAAAGGCATAAATAATCAATGCGACCCGGACTCAAAATTATAAAAAAAAAAAAATGTTCCTTCAGTAACATTAATAAAATGTCATTCAGAGTTGCTTGGTCTTTAGTAATGTTCCCAAAATGTTAGCACAAAAACGTTATTTGTGATCCCACAACAGGAACAACTTATCCAGAAATTTTGATGAACGTGACTGAAATCATAACGTGACTGAACATATGATCAAAACAAAGCAGTAAAATAGGGTGCAATATGATCATGAAAATCGATAGTGCCAAGTTAACAATCAACAAAAGAAATCATCTATTTGTTTTACTGTAGTTATTTTTATTGCTACACCTAAATTTATAAAGCTTGTTTTGAAATTTCTGAGATTATAAACTCCCATTTCCGCGTTGGTTATCTACAGTAAACAAATGATAATGAGTCTGTGTCTGTTATAAAAACCATGCACCCATGTTCCTCCTTAAGAGAATTCCTGAGTTTCCCTTTGGTTCACACCTTCAACATGCTGATGCTAAAGCTAAGCGGGATCATTTGTAAGTAATGATTTAGAATCGGCTCAACTGACATGATTTCAACTGCTCAATTCAGTGTTTCAGTTTGTTTCTATTTGACTTTGATTTTCAGTGCTGCTGTTCCTGTCCCAACATGGTAAGAATGACAATTGATTAAACATTTTAGTACAGAACTACATTATTTTATTTCAAGTAATTGTAATATATCATCTTGTATGTTTCCCCTCTGCAGGTATAGATGCACTTGCGATCTGTGAAGGAGAAAATGGGAGCATCAGCTGTAGTGAGTAATTCAGTAGTTTTTAAATTATATTTCTGTGCCTAAACAGGACAGAATGAGAGACACATGAAGCAATGGAAGAGAATTTCAATCGTGTGTGATCTTAAACTTTACCACAATTCTCAAGACCACAATTTTCTTTGTCTTTGTATCAGGTTGGGGATCAATAAGGGTTATTAGAGCCACCTATGGACGGACCGATCGCACAACATGTGCTTATGGGAAACCAACTTCTCAGATCACAAATACGCACTGCAGAGCACCAGTCACCCAATTAGTTTCCTCTCGGTAAGATTGACAGATAACAGTAAAATGTTTACAATTTCATTTTATGTATTTTACAAGAGCAAGGAAAATGTAATTCTTATGTCTATGGTACACTAAAGCTATTCTTACATACTTATTATTTTCTGTCCATGAATCAGGTGCAATAAAAAAAAGAGTTGTGTTGTTTCTGCATCAAACTCACTTTACTCTGATCCTTGTGTCGGAACTTATAAATACCTGGACGTGACTCATATATGTTTGCCATGAAGTAAGCCATTTTTTATTATTATTATGTACAATTTTCATCCTAAATTTTGAAGTTTAACTGAATTATTAATCTCGAAATTCTTTAGCTTTAGACAAGCTATGTTGACGCTAATAAATAAAAATCTTTGTTCCCTTTGTTTTTACTTTATAAGGTGTATTGCGAAGACATCTTGTCAACTAAGTGCTTCAAACTCTGATCCATGTCAGCTGTCAATATCTGGAAGTGACTTACAGCTGTAAATAATATTATTTGTCCAGCCATATTTTATGTTTTGTGTGTTATAAATGAAAATGATCGCTATTATATATACAATACATTGAAATATGGGGTTCAGAATAAAATAAAATGTTTTAACGAACCTAATTTTACAACTTCCATATATGTTTTGGAAAGCTTTAATGATCATGTGTCAACAAATGTGAATAATGGAAAACAAAAAGTCTCATAAAGTAAAATGTTTTATTTTTGTAAATGCATGTCATGGCTTTTTGATTTTGAGGGGATTTTCTCTCTTAAAAATGTTAGACACTATAATATCTATGTAAATGTATGAAATAATGTTTAAATGACTGTTTATCATATTAATGGAAAACAATCATGTGATCTGGTTAGAAAACAGATCTAATTCTAGTAGAATAATCTACAAAATGTAAGAGTTGTCTTTATTTCAGTTTTTATATTTTCTTTAAAGCTGTTTTGTAACAATTTGTATTGTAAAAATCACTATAAATAATGTGTAAAGAATGTCGTAAAACTTTTAAATATACTATAAAACTATTCTGACTATTCTGAGTTTTATTGACAGCCACACACATACTGTATATACCTTCAAGATCATGTTCAAAAATAACAGTTACAGTTACATCAGTTAGTAGCAGTTAAAGTCGCGCATGCGCAATAGAAAGCCAAAACGCTATTGCCGTTCCTTCAGCAGCCACTGCTTTAAGACTCCCTACTGACACGTTTGTATTCTACATACTATATAACTACATTAACTACTACATACGCGTGTTCACCAGCAGTAGGAACGTATAACGCTTCAAATCTTCTCCCAAAACCATCAGAGAAAAGCTTCAAAGATTCAAGAGGCTTCATTTCTCCATTCCTATAGGATACAGAGTTAAGTAGCCTATACTTCAGGTAAATCACGATCCAAACAGTAGCAGTCTTGCGTACGACGAGACCAATGACAGACAGCTGGTGATGATTTTAGAACGTGTGGACCAGGAAGGATTCTGGGAGATGTAGTGCAGAAGGTGACTGAGATCGTGATAAAAGGGATGGAAATGTGTGAATTTCTGATAAATGTTTATAATGCAGGAGAGCAGTTGTGCTTGATATATGGGTTACATAGCTGCTAGCGCCTCCTGGTGGTGAAGAAGATCTGCGATTGACCAGGACAAGGCAAACATCTGTCTTGGTTTCTTTTCCTTTATTCATAAAATATTTTCAGTCATAAAGTAATCTAAAGTAAAATAATTTAAGTCCACTAATTGTATGGATTTTTAACCAAACAACATAAAATATACATTTCTTTCATTAACCCAACAAAGAATCGAAAGTTACTTTCAACAAACTTTGGCAAAAAGTAATCAGGAATTTCATCAAATTCCACTAAAAGACTGAATTAATTTGATTTACATATAATCACACCACATTTTCTTCATACACATCTCATGATCAGTTCACACTCCCACAATATAACCATTTTTAGATTAATAAGACGCTATCATTTCTGAGATCATTACATTTTCAATTTATTCATTGGAAAATAAAAGATTCAATATCATCTCATCTTTGCTGATTTATCATGGTGCTTAAAACATTTGATATGACACTTTTTTTTGTATAATTATCATTTACATTATTTTGGCAAATTTACACTGCAAAGATGGCACAGGGCTGCTTCTGAAGTGGCATTTAGGTGTCTTTACACTAACATAATTGCTATTCAGAGGTGCATAAATGCATTTACACAGAAATTACAACCATACTTTGATTCTAGGGCCTGAGGTGGGTCTGAGCAGGCCTAATTTCATCTGGTATTTATGCTACATTATGTCTTTACACAGAATTTTGAGAAGGCACAGAGCAGCCTTAACTCGGCTGTGCAGGATCTTAAAGGAACACTCCACTTTTTTTGAAAATAGGCTCATTTTCCAACTCCCCTAGAGTTAAACAGTTGAGACAGTTGCTATTGGTCTAATCAGATTCAATGAACTATGCTAAGCTATGCTAAAAGTGGTACCGCCAGACCCGGAGATCGGCTGAATGGATTCGAAAACGGTAAAACTCAACTCTTTAACTCTAGGGGAGTTGGAAAATGAGCCTATTTTCAAAAAAAGTGGAGTGTTCCTTTAACTGTCTAAAGATGCTTTTAGATGCCATAGATTTGCTATAAAGGTAAGATATCCTAAATCATGTTGTAATTTTTTAAAGAATATTTTACAAAAACAGTTCCTTTACAGGTATTTTCTGGATTAATATTGTGAAACATTCTCTGTAAAACTGTAAAAGTTAACCATTAACTAACCACTGCACACATGCATGAGCTGATATAATTATCACTGCATCAGCAGCTACACAGTTACTGCCTTTAAATAAAGAAACATGCAGCACAACATCAGTGTTTCTTCTTCTTCTGGACTGAATCACAGGCTCTACTCTTCAGCACAACAGTAACCTCAAACAAAAATGGTGCTGAATAGCACTAAAAGTGGTTCATTGGTTTGTAATCATAGAAGAACCACTTTAAGTGCTGTATTGCACCTATCATTAAAGGTGATCTTTTACTATATTCAGAGATCAGACTCTGGATGAGATCAGTGAATCAGGCCACTATGAGTGTATCATCATCATTAAAAAAACAAGATTATCAATAAGTAATCTGATTAGACCTTCTGCAATATATTTGCAATAACAAATGTGCTTTGGAAAAGCATAGTTATAACAGCCAGAAAAAAAAAAAAAAAGTTAAAAAAAAGTCAAGGGTCAAGAGCCCGACTAAAGCAAACACTGATCTCTATAATGGTGACTCCGAACTTTATTTTACATAAAACATCAACATCTAAAGCACTGTTAATTCTCTTTCCCCTGGTTTTACAAACAAGGATTAAGCTAGTCCTAGACTAAAATGCATGTTGCTGTCTTAACTAAAAATAACTTGCACTGGCATATCATAAAATATGTCAGAGCCATTGTTTTGTCTCAAGATGCACTTCAGTAATGTTTTATACAAAAAGTATTCTCGTAGCTTCATAACATTAAAGTTGAACAACTGTAGTCACATAGACTATTTCAACGATGTCTTTACTTCCTTCTCTTTAACTAATCCTTTAACTCGATGGCTTTATGAGCCAAGCTTAAACAACAAGCCCCAAAAAAAGCTTATAATAAGAGGACATGGCAACACTGCATGAGCGCGCTCTGTGAAGCAGCCGTTACAAGCACAAACAAAACACGACGCCTCATCTCTGCTTTAGTTAAACGTCTTTTGTCACTGTAATATTACTTGGTCAGAATAGGATAAACACGCGATACACCACAACGTTGCTATGGTTACCACGGTGTCAATCATCACAGTTTCAGGGAGTGAGTCGTGTTCCGTACAGACATGGAACGATAATTTGGGGTACTATTATTATTTGTATTATATTATTATTTATTATATTATTATAATAATATTTATTATATATATTATTTGCAGTAGAAATGAATGTAAATGGGAATGACAAAGGTTGCCAACTGAATCATGACTGAGTGGAAATTAAAAAAAAAAAAAAATTTTTTTTTTACAATGAATCTTTGCACTGAAAACTTAAAGTTCACCTTACTTTCATAAAGTTATTTATAAGCTCAAATAACTTTAAATTTGTCAAGTTGAACATACTTAATATTAACAATCATGGTGCTTTATGTGATATGGCAGTATTATTTACAATGTTAGACGACACAGTTTCAGTGTTGTGTCATTTTGTACTCCAAACCCAGCACAGAGTGGCTGAGTGAATGTGGTCTGGACTCTGTGGATGAGGCTCATTTTATCCGAGACACTGAAAAAGGACAAAATCCCAGCGCTGTGATCCACATACACTCCTATTCTATGGCTGGACACTACAGGGAGAACAGTGTGTGTGTTATTGTGTCTGAATGAGCAATTGGAGTTAGAGCAGTACAATCTCCAGGACTGATTATTATATCCAAATCTACTATCACTTCTCATTCCCTTCCTTTTGATGCTCTTATACACCACTGCTATATGGACACCCTCACTGCCGCTGTACTCGACCTCCCAGTAACAGCGTCCACTGATACTCTCCCGACACAACACCTGAGCGTGGAAATCAAACCGGTCATGATGATCAGGATATCTGTGATTTTCTCCAGTGTTAGTGATCACGGTGTTGCCCTCAGATAAGTAGAGTTTTGAATGCACTGTGTTTGGATCCAAAGTGAATAGATGGAAACCTGATGAAAACAAACACATCATCTGCATCTAAATCGTGAAGTATGACTGTTATCATTAACAAAACAAATTAAAACCATGCCATACGCCAATTTTGTTTTATTGATTCTGATCAAGAATCATAAATTACTCAAAAAAACATAAGTGCATTGGCATGGTGCAATTTTATCTATAGAAGTTCACAAACTTGTAACATCGCGTGTAAAAGCTTGTGCAGCTAGCATTGTGAGATGAATTACTTAATCATTATTTAATTAATTGACTCATGACTTTATTATTTAATTAATTTACTTATTGTTTTGAACAATTAACTTATCAGGTCATTGTTTGTGTGTGTTTTCATAGTAACTCACATTGTAGAAACTCCTCTCTGGTCTGATATTCAGGAGTCTGAATGACCTGAACGGTTTTCACTACAGACAACAAAACACATCTGCAGTTTAATTCTAATGTCCAGAGAAAATTAATCCTATTTATATTTAAAGGTGCTGTATGTAGGAATGACCCCCATTGGTCGAAATAGGTACTGCAGTCCAAATTCAAAATATTGTTTTCCCCGCCCCCTCCTTCAAAGACACTGGTTGCCAGCTTGAGGACACGCAACAAGAGGGAGCGCAATTGACAATGAAAGCCGAGGAGACTTACACACTGTAAGCTGAAGAGTTGATTTATCTGTTTTAATTTGCTGTCGTTCATGGAGATTTTTAGATGGATGCAGAGGCTTTTTAGGTCAGGTAGAATCTGCGATTCTCCGACCCAGTTTGTTTGCTGGTTTCCATGGCTGCAAAACCTGTGATGTCGAAATACTATTGGATAAACTGGCAGCACATGGTTTCGCACAGACCAAAACAAAGACAGACGCACATTTCAAAGTAGAATATCTGGCTGTAGCATTGTTTTTCTGAGAAACAAGTAGGTGAACTTAGCATGTTTCCTAAATATCTGCAAACATATTGGGGTATTTTATGCTTTATTAAAGTGAAAATCTTACATATAGCACCTTTAAAGCATTAGTTCACCCAAAAATGAAAATTCTGTCATTAATTACTCACCCTCATGATGTTCCACACCTGTAAGACTTTTGTTCATTTTCAGAAGACAAATGAAGATCTTTTTGATGAAATCTAAGAGCTTTCCTACCACTTTCAAGCCCCAGAAAGGTAGTAAAGACATCATTAAAGTAACTAATGTGACTCCAGTGGTTTAACCTCAATTTTATGAAGCGATGCGAGTGTTTTTTTGTTTTGTTTTTTTGAGCAGAAAACAAAATTTAACACTTTTATACAAAAATACTGATCTGCAACGTGTGTTCAAAAGAGCATCACAACGCATACATGGAGTGTTGACGTGAGAGCAGAAAATGTGGGAACCTCTTTAGATAATGTTATTTTGAATATTACTTTAATGATGTTTTTTTAAGTTCTGTATATGAACAAAAGTCTTACAGATGTGGGACAACACAAGGGTGAGTAATTAATGACAGAATTTTCATTTTTGGGTGAACTAACCCTTTATTGAAGGAGAATAACCAAATCCCTAGATAAGTACCTCTTCCAGATATCTTTTCTGTCTCCTCGCTGCAGAACTGCTGCAGTTTGTCTCTGAGTTGAGAGACAGATTTCACTATGTTGTCAAAAGACAGATGAGAACTGACAGTGAAACCTGTAGATCCAGAGAGAGAGACAGACGACAAACTCTACAGACACAATAACACAAACTCCCTGTAATTGCAGAAGCTTGTTAAAGTCCTCAGTGTTTGAGAAGATCTGTGTTACCTGGAGGAAATGAACATGATCCTGTGTTTGTGTAAGCTGCTTCAGCTCAGCGTCTCTCCTCCTCAGATCATCGATCTCCTGCTCCAGTCGCTCCAGTCGTTCTTCAGCTCGACTCACTGCAGCTCGTTCCTGATCTCTGATCAGCTGCGTCACCTCAGAGCGACGTCTCTCAATGGAGCGGATGAGCTCAGTGAAGATCCTCTCACTGTCCTGCACTGCGGTCTGTGCAGAGCGCTGTTACACACATCACAATCACACAGTGGCTTCAGTGGGACTAGAAGAGCTCCAGCACTGGAGGAAAGTCCAAACTGAAACTCAAACTTCTCTTCTTCTCCAAACTCACCTTATGAGTCGTCACAGCCTCTCTCAGCTGCTGAAGATCTTTCTCTTTCTGCTGGATTCTCTGTAAAATGTTATACACTTCATTTTTCAAATGTTGTTGTGCTTTTCATGTAATGTGTATTTAATGTGATTCTTTACACAGTGTATGATGCAAAAACTTGAGAAAATGAGATCCAGGCAGTCCAGCAATGATTATGTCAGAGATCAAATTTAAATAAGGAATAACAAATTTATTAATTGAAAATTATAGAGACAAACAAATTCATTAAGTAATTAATAGTTAATAATAAAATTTGGAGTATTGTAAAATCCAGAGTATTGTATCTAATAGATGAAGATCAGAATATACAGAAAGAAGGAACAAAATTAAGACATTTGCAGAATGAAATGAGAGATAGAAGAGAAGAAGCAGAAGAGCAAAGAAAAGCAAAGGAAAAAGCAAAGGGAAAGGCTAAACTATCAACGACTCAGTCCATTTTATACCATAAGCATAGGGAAATTTACATCCCACTCAAACTTATGTTTTGTTCTAATAAGAAAAGGTCAGATGGATTTATCCATTATGTCATAGACTGGTCAGATGTAAAAAAAAAAAAAAATAGATGAAAATAGATATAGGGGATGTTTTGACACCCTTAAGGGAATTCTGCAGATCTTACATTATCACATGTCTGAAGAAATGGAAACAGACATATTTTGATATAAAAGGTACATCAAGTTCAAATGAGCAACTAATTCTGAAAACACCATCGCTTCTGCAGTACTTGGCAAGCGTCCAATATCTAACCACAAACGCGTCAACATGACCTGTCACATTGGAACACTTGAAGAACAATTGAATATAATAATAAGCATACATACTCTTAAATATAAAATAAGAATAACCATAAGGGTACAATAAAAAGTAAATACTTGAAAACATGATGAGAATTAATATATGGAGTAGGAGTACATGAATATATGAAATCAAAAGTAATATTGATAAATCATAAGCCATAACTTATTAACATGAAATATGAATAAAATGCATGAATATGAATATTGACCATTTTGGATCCACCAGTGTACAACATATGTTGGGGATATCAGCCTTTGTAAAGTGTACGTGGTGTTATGTAGGAGCTCATCGCGATGTGTTATTTTCTCTCATTTCACTCAAATGGTGTAAGTGGGTAATATAAAAATGTACTTATGTCATTTTGTTCTCTTTGTACAGTATTCCCACTGCCGTATTGTGTTGTAACATTTTGATATTGTGTTGCATTACTTGTAAGGGTTTTATTTTCTATTATTTTGCACTGAGATTTTAGTAATTTTCCTATTCTCTTGCATTTTGGAAATGACACTGTAGAGCTATGAAGGTTTAATTTGTGTCATCAGCTCTGTGAAAGCGCTCATTTTGTTTATCTAAATTTTGTTTCGCTTTTACTGGTCTTTTTGTGAACTTTCTTCTCAATTAAGTTGAGAGGTCACTTTTGATAGTGAATCATTTTCTCGAAAACAGTAAATGAATAAACAACAAAGTAGAACCCCTCAATGTGTTCCTGGTGGTGAATTTAAATCCCCGGTCACACATATTTATTTTTTATTTCAGTTAACGTTTATTTCAAGTAGGCTAATGAGTAGGCTTTTTTATGGTTTTAGGTTTAGTTAACTATAATACTTATACCTGTAAAATATATTGAATAATGCGTCAAATAATGTTGTTAGTCTTTCCTTCCTGTGACAGAAGATACAGTAGTTTACTATGAATTAAATAGAAATTAAACACAGTTTATTGTGTAAACAAAATAACAATAATGACCAGGAAAAAATCATTAAATTCACAGTGACTCTTATTCTGAAATGTCTGCAGTCTGCACTGTAGCAGGATGCTCATTTAAGCTCATATGAGGGAGATAAAATGTCATAAACATTGTCCTTATTCATCAACATTAGCTTATAAGCAGGGGTTAAATTGGGCCGGGGCCATCCGGGGCTGAGCCCCGGCACATAGGCTTACGAGGGCTCGACATACGCTTGTCCGGGACTGCGGGACAAGTGAATTTTTTTGAAGTGAAAGAGAATTTTACTTGCCGCCCCTTGTCAAAAAATCCTATTGGAATTTCATTTTATCCTTTAGGATCTTATTGGATTCTTAGAATCCTATTGGACATTCTGATATATTTTAATGGAATTTCACTTTGTCCTGTAGGATCTTATTGGATTCTTGGAATCCTATTGGACATTCTGATATATGTTAATGGAATTTCACTTTGTCCTGTAGGATCTTATTGGATTCTCAGAATCCCATCGAACATTCAGATTTATTTTAATGGAATTTCACTTTGTTTTTTAGGATCTTACTTAGAATCTTATTGGACATTGTGATTTTATTTAATGGAATTCTACTTTGTCCTGTGACATTTTTTTTTATTCTATTAATTAATTAATTAATTAATTATTTTTTAGAGTAACTTTACTTTTTTAGAGTAACATTGTGTGTGTGTTGGTTTTTGTGATTTATGAGGATATTTCATATGAATACACCACACTAGAGGGACATTTTGTATTATGAGGACAGGGCCGGGGTCCTCATAATTCAGACAATGTAGAAGTGCAAAATCAAAATTTCTGCTCATGTCCCCATAGTTCACAGTTACCTGATTTTGTGTGTAAGCTGTGTATCGAGACAGCGCCCCCGTAGGTGGTTCTGTGGTACTGCACCCCCTCCCTCATCATTATTCACACTCGTGTTTGGAATCGAGGCATTTGATTGGCTGACAGCCGGGAGTCCTCGTAATTTCTGGTTTTGCCAAACTTGTGTATTAATTTAAATGCCACGTTAATACAGTTTTCTAATTATTAAAAATATTTTTTATATAATTTATCAATTATAAATTAAATATATAAACGCAGAGTGATTGTGCAGTGATGAAAGTCATTTGAAAGTTGTTATCAGTCAGTTTAAGTAACGTTAGTGATGCGTCGTAATCATTTCCTGTTGGACCAACACTGTAGCTGAGAAGACATCTATGATTTGGACCTGTTTGAAGTAAATATTATACGAAAGGTAAGTTATACTAATGTTTATTCGTCAGTTTAGCTGCATGTTCAGTTTGTGCATGTTGTGTAGTCTCCTCGCTGATCGTTTACAGTCAGAAAGCAGCTAGCGCGCGATGCTAACGGACCGTTAGCATCGCGCGCTAGCTGCTTTCTGACTGTGATTGTCATTCTGTTAACAGATCGTCAGGAGGGAATCAGCGATGCTTGTCAGTTTTAACTTGTTTTTTTTGTCTGCAATATAATTGTAACTGTAACAAAATTGTCTAGCAAGTAGCCATCATAATATTGCGTTGTTATGACTACAGTCTGTGAAAGGGAGGGGTTTCCCACCCAGTACAGTATCCTGACATGCTGCCCACATGAAGAAATACTGTAGTATACAGTAAAAGAATATATTGTAGTATACTTTAGTTTTTACTACAGTAAACTGTGGTGTATTGAACCCTATAGTTGTAAAAAGACTTATTACAGTATTGGGTAAAGTAATTTGTTTATATTACTATAGTAGATTTACTAAATCATCTATAGAATTACCACAACAAATTCATTCAAGTTACTGTAGTAACTTTACCATAGTATGGTTAAAAAACACTAGAGTATTTACTAAAAATTACTATATTATTTTTTTCATGTGGGTTCTGTTAAATATTACTACAGTTTAGCTTGGTTTAAAGCGATTAAGAAACTAAAGAGTTCAAGATGTGTTCTTGTTAACCCTGAATGAAATAAAATACACTCCGTACCAATAGAACTGTCAGTCTTAACATTTATACTGAAAACAAACTTGCTGAATAATGGCGAATTTAAAATTATTTAGGGTTTCTTTATATGACAGCAGACACATCAAATAATGTCTGAAAGCCCTAGCCACTGGAGGATACATACAGTTATCACTTCAGAAGACAGATGCATCAATGCTTTTAAAGGTTAGTTAAATGGTTTGATAGCTGTAAGTTAAAGTGAAATTAATTTGTTTAATAAAGTTGTCTCAGGTTGATTATGTTATTTACAGTGATGATTTTACTTCTCTGTTGTTGTGTAGGGAGAGGTGTTCAGCTGTACTGAGTTTGATAAGGGGGATTTTCTGCTGGAATATGGAGGAGACTCAAGCAGTGAAGAATATATCATCATGATGCCCTCAAAGTAGTCACGTTTGAGTTTCATTACGATGGAAAACTCCTCTGGTATGTAAAAGTGTTTAATGTGTATGTAAGATTGTAATTATGACCCTGTTTACACATGATGTGTTTTGGTCGATCCGATCACTGGGAGCTGGGAGACACATTGCCATTGCCATTTGCACCTGGTGTTTTAATCCCTCTCTTTTGTTCATTTTTATCCACTTCTGTCCTGATTTTGTCTATAGTGTAAATATTCAATTAATGCTGGACGGTTTGAGCAAAAATCTGTATCACTATTTTTTTTTTTTTTTTTTTAAGATTCTGGTGGTTTCATGGTATATATATATATATATATATATATATATATATATATATATATATATATATATATATATATATATATATATATATATACACACACACACACACACACAGTCAAACCAAAAATTATTCAACCATTTTTTATATATTTTTACTAGTGGGTGCAGGACACTATAGTTCATTTATGTAAGTGAGTATAGCAAAATAAAGTAAACTGTGACATATTATACCCAAAAATTCTTCATACAGTGGACTACCAGTAAAATTGATAAAAATTTGGAACCAAAAATTATTCAGACACTTTGACCTGACCATGTTTAAGTGTTATTTGACATAATTAAGATTAATTTTTTCTGACACAGTTTAACTCTGAGATCTTGTCATATTTTATTACCATTTTTTTTTAACTATAGTAAATAAACTGTAACAATGAATAAAATGTTCAAGGTGTCTGAATAAATTTTGGTTTGACTGCATACATATATGTATATGCATTTGTATTTTTGATGCATATCTGGAGATTTATTCGATAAAAGTGTTTCCATCGAGGTTTATGCAGATGTTTTAATAAAAATAGGTGGATGGAAACATAGCTAGTGATGGAGAAAGGAGCTGTGCGTCACCTGATCCAGTCACTGTTCTCTACCGGAGCCGCTTCCATCAGTTTGCGTTCAATAGGGGCTTTCGCACCGGAGGAACCTTTTCATAGTTTCTAGAACTATTGGCTGAAGTACCCGGATTTTGCCGTGTTCGCACCGCAGGAACTAGGAACGATTTTAGTTCTAGGAACTCTTTTTGGGGGAACTAAATTAGCTCCTACTTCAGAGTAGAGTCTAAACCAGCTCTATAGGAACTACCAGTGACGTAAGTGAACTTTGATTGGTCAAACGCATGTCAAACACCGGCACCCGGCATTTTTAAAAGCTGTGTAAACATATTTATCTCACAAACATGGAAAACAGCGATAACGGCATTAACTTGTTGTCTGCAGGCTTGTGTTCTTTTCTTAGCCTCGATGATATGTAATACTGAAAGTTGTCATAGGAGATTTCGTCTCTTAGCCCCACTTTTGCTCTTTCACTCGTGTAAATTATGTGTTTACATTCCATTCTCTATTATCATGAAACCCACGACACACAACAAACACAGCTCTATCCACCGGTTTTTAGCGTTTGTAAATGCTGCGCTTAAAGACGCTGCTGTCGGCCGCTTCACAGTTCCGAAAGACTTCCTATTTCCAGTGCGAATGCAACCAAAAACATGGCCCGGGGGAGGGAGAAATTAGTTCTTGGGGAACTATCCTAGTGGCTAGTTCCTATAACTGAGTTCCTAGGACTATTCGTTGTGAAAGCCACTTATGTATGCACAACTCAAATGCCATGTCATGCACAAGACACTGCTAAGGACGTGACACGCGAGTGCAACGGTTAAAGGCTCTGGCTACCGCACATGTACATTGAAGCTTCTGTCAGTTAATCAAGATTTGATGGATGAACTCGTGGCTCAGTTGGACTTGTCGTGTCAAATGT
Organism: Mylopharyngodon piceus; assembly: GCA_039654765.1. Lineage (NCBI taxonomy): Eukaryota > Metazoa > Chordata > Actinopteri > Cypriniformes > Xenocyprididae > Mylopharyngodon > Mylopharyngodon piceus. Next base: position 5,554,564 of record CM077457.1, read on the forward strand.
GAAGACTTTTCAGTTTTATTGGCGTCAACATCTTTGATATTACTTTGGTCATTTCGACCACATGAGCATCTACACTACGAAAACAATCCGAACGCACTTTCAACTACCTCTGGAAGTGGTTGAAAGTGGACAAGCTGAAAACCTTTTAGATCTCATTTACACTTGTATTTAGCATTGTGCACTTGTGAGACGATTGACTAAAATTATCTCATTACCACTTACATAGCGTAGTATGTCATGGCATTGTGTACTACGTCTTAAGTTGAGACTGACCGGCCAGTTACTAGTCTGAGCCGATCATGTGGAAAATCAGCTGATTCCAGTCCTTAGCCGGTCAATCGGTGCATCTCTAATTTTTTCTGGCACTAGCAACCAGGGATGCATTGCAAACTACTCACCTCTGTACAATAGTGTCTAAATGCATGACTAACTACAGCATGTACAGGAATTCTAATGTATAAAATTTATTTTAAAAAAATACTGAATATAGATTAAATGTACAGGTGCTGGTCATATAATTAGAATATCATCAAAAAGTTGATTTATTTCACTAATTCCATTCATAAAGTGAAACTTGTATATTATATTCATTCATTACACACAGACTGATATATTTCAAATGTTTATTTCTTTTAATTTTGATGATTATAACTGACAACTAAGGAAAATCCCAAATTCAGTATCTCAGAAAATTAGAATATTACTTAAGACCAATACAAAGAAAGGATTTTTAGAAATCTTGGCCAACTGAAAAGTATGAACATGAAAAGTATGAGCATGTACAACACTCAATACTTAGTTGGGGCTCCTTTTGCCTGAATTACTGCAGCAATGCGGCGTGGCATGGAGTCGATCAGTCTGTGGCACTGCTCAGGTGTTATAAGAGCCCAGGTTGCTCTGATAGTGGCCTTCAGCTCTTCTGCATTGTTGGGTCTGGCATATCGCATCTTCCTCTTCACAATACCTCATAGATTTTCTATTGACTGTGGAAACTTTACACTGGACCTCAAGCAACGTGGATTGTGTGCCTCTCCTCTCTTCCTCCAGACTCTGGGACCCTGATTTCCAAAGGAAATGCAAAATTTACTTTCATCAGAGAACATAACTTTGGACCACTCAGCAGCAGTCCAGTCCTTTTTGTCTTTAGCCCAGGCGAGACGCTTCTGACGCTGTCTGTTGCTCAAGAGTGGCTTGACACAAGGAATGCGACAGCTGAAACCCATGTCTTGCATACGTCTGTGCGTAGTGGTTCTTGAAGCACTGACTCCAGCTGCAGTCCACTCTTTGTGAATCTCCCCCACATTTTTGAATGGGTTTTGTTTCACAATCCTCTCCAGGGTGCGGTTATTCCTATTGCTTGTACACTTTTTTCTACCACATCTTTTCCTTCCCTTCACCTCTCTATTAATGTGCTTGGACACAGAGCTCTGTGAACAGCCAGCCTCTTTTGCAATGACCTTTTGTGTCTTGCCCTCCTTGTGCAAGGTGTCAGTGGTCGTCTTTTGGACAACTGTCAAGTCAGCAGTGATCCCCATGATTGTGTAGCCTACAGAACTAGACTGAGAGACCATTTAAAGGCCTTTGCAGGTGTTTTGAGTTAATTAGCTGATTAGAGTGTGGCACCAGGTGTCTTCAATATTGAACCTTTTCACAATATTCTAATTTTCTGAGATACTGAATTTGGGATTTTCCTTAGTTGTCAGTTATAATCATCAAAATTAAAAGAAATAAACATTTGAAATATATCAGTCTGTTTAATGAATGAATATAATATACAAGTTTCACTTTTTGAAAGGAATTAGTGAAATAAATCAACTTTTTGATGATATTCTAATTATATGACCAGCACCTGTATGTAATAGAAAACAAGAACTAGTTTTAGGCTCAGCCTTGAGGAGTATTGTTATGTACATAGATGGCCAATACCATTTCTCAATAATTGTAATGTTTTGTAAACTTGCGTTCTGTTTATTTCTCTCTCTTACAGGCTACATCAAAAATAAATTCAATGTTGAAGCAAATATAATTAAGCCATCTCCTAGAAATGCGCAGACGAATGCAAGTTGGCAAAAAGGCACCACAGTGATTGTGTCAGTGTGTGTAAACTAGACTGATTTCAGGAACATTGTATTTCACAGTTACTGCTTTATAGTTAATTGTTTTTTTTTGTTTGTTTGTTTGTTTGTTTGTTTTTGTCTGTAATGAAGCCTGTAATGAATATAATCTGAACAGAGTAAAAAAAAAAGGTAAGAAATTCAATATAATTCAAATTATGAAATAAGACTAAATTAAATAAAATACTAATGAAAATAAAACAATAGAACATGCATTTGTTGATTTGTCTTTTATTTCATCAATCTCCTTAGAAATTTGTGCACTAATGCTGTGTGCACAAATCACGTCTGACATTTATAATGTGACTGCAGGTTATGCAACATGTATTGAACAATGAAAAGTGTCTACATCGAGGTGAGTTTAAATAAACTGTAAAACACAGTCAAAAACTACCATTGGTTAGTTAAGGATACAGTGGAAAAGTGCAACTTTAGAATTCTCTAAAGATTGTTTAAGATTAAAAAAATAAAAAAAATAAATACAAATTCCCATATAGACCTGAATAGGGACCCAATTGGATCTCATTAAAATCCTGTAGAAATTATCCTACAGGATATTTATGTATTGTCTTATAAGACAATTCTCACAGAATCCTATAGGAATCCAGTTGGAATCTTTTAGGACAAGACATAAATATCCTATAAGACAATTCCTAACGGAATCCTATAGGAACGGTTCCAAAATATGATAGAAATTCTAATTGGAATCCTGTACATGTTTCTTATTGGAATCCTTTAGGATTTTTTGACAAGGGCCTGACCAGATAAGTAGCTTGATTAAAATGTCAATAACAACCAAAACGCGAGAAAGATTAATTTAGCTTAAGGGGCGATTGATAGTGGATACTAGTAATGTACTGGCGGTGATATTGCGTATCCCATAACCTCGAGGAGAATTCAAAACAAATGCGCTCTGCTCACACAAAGAAACTCAGTTATCATGTTGCAATAAAAATTCAATATGGGGTTTTTATAGCTTGCTATTTACGACATATGATAAAGTTAAGCATCACACGACCGAAAGTGCTGAATTCCTGAATATCACCTCGATTGAAATTGACACATTTCATACAACAGTTCAATAAACAAGTAGTTAATATTAATCACTTACGTTTTAGGTGCAATATTGCCTGTTTTTTTGTTCTATTGTAGCAGCGAAAATAGTTCCAAACAAATCAGAACCAGCGCATCTCGCAGCTACGCTCAGCCGTTTCGAATGATTCAGCGTTTTGAACGAATCGGTTGAGTGAAGATTCAATGGCCCGAACATAAACAACTGCTTCATTCTTGATTCAGCCTTTTGAATGAATCGTTTGAATAAATGACTCAGTGGCTCACTCATTAAGGCGGTCACTTGCCGCCATCTACTGGCGGTTTAATTTCATGTTTAAAAGTATAAATTTCCCACCAACATTTCTTATTTGTATATTCAAAAATATTTAAAGAATCTCATAACATTATTGAATGCAGTTGTACTTTTTCAGTGTAAATTATTTAATTTGGTAAAAACCCTATAGTGTCTTACTATTTTAATTTTAATTGTAAGAATTTGAAATAAAAGATGAAATTTAAATTTAATTAGATTGGGGGGGAAATGCCCTTTATAAAAGGTTAATAAAATGCCCCCAGGGTAAATAATAAAAATATGCATGTTTAAATATGTCACTGCTGATATGTCACTGTTGCTTGTTTCAGAATAAATTACATTTACAACACACACACACACAAAAAACAGACAAGCTACTTTTTTAAGCTAAGTAAATGACCAGTTTAGTTGTCCAAAGGACAAGCACAAACAAAGCTTAATGTCGAGCACTGTATTTTGTATTTATATTCTCTCCTTTAATGGTAGCATCACTCTTATATTTGATACTGACACAAAGGAGAAGGCACAGGCCTACAGAAAGATTTTATTGTCATCAGATGTAGCTTTGCACACTACCAGCATCTATAGAATGATTTTGATCAGCATTTTATTGTTCATAGCAGAGGGCTCTCTCAACTTGTTATATTTTACAGTTTGTCAAATGATATGATTTTGTAGTCTTTGCATACACATGCACCCCTCGAAAGCCTAAAACCACAGAGCCCCCCCACATAACAAATCCCAATTTAACCCCTGCTTATAAGCGATCGCATGGCATAAATGTGCGCTATTCATTAATTGCGAAGCAGTCTGAAGTGCTGCTGCGCAAGCCTGTAGAGCGCGCAACAGCGCCGCGTTTTCCACGGTTAGATCAGCACATTACACTTCAAATGTGCGCATCTTCCACACAGGACAGCAGTCCTGCCTGAATATCTTGTCAAATCGTCCCTCTCTATCATTTTCGTTTCGTTTTTATTCGTTGACGAAAATTAGAGTAGATTTTAGTCATCGTTTTAGTCATTCAAAAATTTTTATTTAGTCATCGTCTTGTTTTCGTCCGTGAAAAAATGTCGTTGACGAATTTGTCAACGAAATTAACACTGCTTAAATACTGAAAGCACTCTTTGTTTTTTTGCTTGTAATGTTTCGTTGTTCCTCTTTATTAAGTTGGCTTGAAAAAGCCAACTTACTGTTATGCTATTTAAACTTATTATTCTTCTTCTTCTTACCCTAAAACTGTTGAATGCTACTCCTCCTAGAGCTTCAAACTCAGACTAGACCTTCAGACTGTTCTGAAGTTAGTTGCTATATCTTTTCAGACTGATCTGACTTACGGTTTTCCTAAAAATGACGATCAAAACTTGGAAAAATCCCATTGACTTTCATTGAACTGTCTTGGCTGATCTGAATATTCCGTAAAACTCCAACTATCAAAATTCAAATCTAGACACACTGAAGCCCATTAGACTCAATGAAGCCATTCTATGTACTATTACTGAGCCATTTAAACTCATTCAAACTCATCTATCTATCAAACTAAATCTATCTATCTATCTATCTATGTATCTATCTATATATCATCTGACCACTTCTATCCATCATCTCATAGCAACCACCCTAGCAACCGCATAGCAACACCTTAGCAACCACCCAGAGTACCCTAGCAAACCGCATAGCAACACCCTAGCAACCACCCAGAATACCTTAGCAACCGCATAGCAACCGCATAGCAACACCTTAGCAACCACCCAGAATACCCTTGCAACCGCATAGCAACACCTTAGCAACCACCCCGAGTACCCTAGCAACACCCTAGCAACCACCCCGAGTACCTTTGCAACCGCATAGCAAAACCCTAGCAACCACATAACAAAAACCCTTGCAACCACCTTGATTACCCTGACTCTATCTATCTATCTATCAAAACTACTAAACTAAAACTTAAACTTTCAAACTTCAAACTTTTAAAACTGCTTCAAACTTTCTGGACCAGCTTTTTCAAGCCAACTTAAAGTTTGTCTCGACGAACTTTTTAATCTAGTTATTATTTATTAGACTACTTGCTTTTATGTTTTGAAGCCGTTTATAGCCTTTATTTAAAAATCTTAACATACAATTTTATTATTTTTTTTTAAACTAGTAATTACTTAAAAAGTACTTATAATTACATAGACTAGCTGTGTATTTAATAAATAAAAAATAAGGTTACGAAACTAATTAATTAATTAATTAAGAAAAAAAGTGGATCAAGAATTGTTTTGGAATCAGATCATGACTCCCAGAATCTGAATCGGATCGGATTGTGAGGTGCCTAAAGATTCCCACCCCTATTTCCTACACAAATGATTAGAAGGTTTACTCTTAATAGATCAGTGATTAAGTGTTCAGTAGTATCTGATACTGGTTCATCATGTGACGACAAAACAATCTATACAACCTCTATATGACTGATTAATTGGTCAGACGACACAGTTTTGCTGTTGTCTGTCTATCTAATCCAAACATGACATAGAGCGGCTGAGTGAATGTGGTCTGGACTCTGTGAATGAGGCTCAATGTATCTGAGACGCTGTAGAAGGACAAAATCCCTGCGCTGTGATCCACATACACTCCTATTCTACGGCTGGACACTACAGGGAGTTCAGTCTCAATGTTATTGTGCCAGAATGAGCAATAGTCTGGACAGCAGAATAGAGTCCACGACTGATTGTTACGTCCACCTACAATCTCAGCTGCGCTTCCCTTCCTGCTGATGCTCTTATACGTCACTGATGTTTCCACTCCTAATCTCCCATCTCCACTCCACTCCACCTCCCAGTAACAGCGTCCAGTCACACTCTCTCTACACAACACCTCCATCCAACAATCAAATCTGTCCGGATGATCAGGATAGCGCTGATTTGTGTCAGTGGCAGTGATCACTGTGTTTCCCTTAGACAGACGGAGCCAATTATTCACTGAGTTTGGATCCAGAGTCAACAGACGGGAATCTGATGGAGATAAAAACCTCACAATTATTTGTGAACTTCCATCATGTTGTGTTTTGAAAAGTGATTTGACCTCTAACAGGCAAAATCATCAACAAAACCTTACTCCAATTGAACCCATCAAGAACAATTTCATTATGGCAAGAACTAGCAACTATTTTGATAACTGATTAGTTAGAGCCTCATAATTTCCTTACTTTAAAAAAAGCATGTTATTTCACATCTTGCAAATTAAAGGCAATGGAAAACAAATAAACTAAACATGCAAAACACTATCAACTTTTTCAATAAAACTTGCTTATTTGATTAATAAGACAGAAATAAGCAAAATCTTAAATATTTTGAAAGTTTTTTTTTAAGGAGATTTACATTGTGAGCCTATTGAACATCACTCTATGTGTGTGTGAATGTTGTAGTTTCTGTATCACTGTCATTGTGATTTGTGTGTGGATTGACTACGACTATATCTGAGCTGAAAGCTGCATCGATCGATCGTCCAATATTTGTTTCAATCCTGTGACCAGCAACTGACCTATCCTGCCTAAATTCAGCACTACTCTAATGAATTTACAGATTCATGGTTTTTTTTTTTTAAATTTAGAAATTAAATGTGTATTAATGTAAGCTGCCCGTTTTCAGGTCATAATGATAATTATGAAACAAAGTTGAGCGCTTATATGCAATCTCTGTCTCAATCATGCATGCTCTCCATCTCTCAGCCTAGCGCTAGTATAATTTTTTTTTAGATCAACATGTTAATATGTTAATAGATATATTAAGAGAGATATGTTAATAGAGATATGTATGAATGAATTAAGGTTTATATACAGAGATATAGGCCTACATTTGTTTACATGTAACAGTTTGACCTTCAATAGCAGCACTGTGTCATCATGCTGTATAATTAGTGATTTGCATTACAAACAAAACCATGAAGGAAACAAATCACAGATAATGTTTTTTTTTTTTTTTACTACTGTATTTTTTTTTTTTCAGTCAGTGTCATAAATGCATGTATCCATAATGAATGTTTGTTTATGATTTTCATAATTGATTTATCAATTTGCTGCAGCCAATGCATTTTAAAAAAACAAAACAAAAAAAAAACTCTCTTGAACAATTCATTTAGCGTAAAACTCTCCTACTAGACTGGATCTTAGTGTGTGTTTTCATAGCAACTCACATTGTAGAAACTCCTCTCTGGTCTGATATTCAGGAGTCTGAATGACCTGGACGGTTTTCACTGTGAACAACAAACACACATCTGCAGTTTAATTCTCATGTCAAGAGGAAATTAAATATACTATTTATATATTTATCTATTTATATTAAATTAAACTAATTTCTGAGAATAAATTACTACATTTACATATAGGCAAGGCAATTTTATTTGTATAGCACATTTCATACACAATGGTAAATCAAAGTGCTTTACATAAAGAACAACCAAATACATAAGAATAAAAATGGAATGCATAAGAAATAAAAATAACAGTAAAAACAGAGAACACCGCTATCTGGATGGAAGAGTTAGGAAGTTTCAGGGAGTTTTTTTTTGTTGTCCGTCAGAGCGGATCTAATATACTTTAAATGTTAAATGTTAAAGGGGTGGTTCATTGTGATTTCACTTTTTTAACTTTAGTTAGTGTGGAATGTTGCTGCTTGAGCATAAACAACATCTGCAAAGTTACAGCGCTGAAAGTTCAATGCAAACAGAGATATTGTCTTTTATAGTTATGGCAGTTTAATGCCTACAACGAGCTTCTTCCCAGGTTGGTGACATCATAAACCCTGCAATTAACATAAACACTGTCCCTGGGAACACGCAACAAAGTAGGCGAGGCCATGTCGCGTGCATACAAGTCTTCTTCCTAGGGACGCTAGACTTCGGGAACAATGTTTAAAATTTATGTTTAATTCTGTTCCTGACAATTATAATGCTAATTTAGCTGTCTGTGCTGCACATTTTATGGAAGACAGCTTCCAGAATCTACACGAGTTCAATGCTGGATTTGCACAAAGGCTGTTACTGAAAGATGGAGCAGTTCCCACTTTAAAAGCAGAAGCTGCTGTTTATGGGCACCAACCTGTATGTATGTTTTATTGTTTATAAAGTTCTATAATTTCTGGGCTATAAACAAAGACCAACGCGGTTTGGCTTCGCTAGCCAGTTAGCTAAATTCTATTTCATACTTCTCCAACAAACACCAACAAACTTCTATGTAATCACACCAGTGAACTTGTGTTTGTTGGCGTTTCTGTTATCAGTGTACAGCATTGTTTCATTACAGCTTTTATGTTGTGACAACCAGAGCCGTTAAATATCATTTTTCAACGGCTCTGGTGACAACATATTCTGGACAGTGAATCACAATACACTGGGCCAGCTAACCAATCTCAGTCTATTGCGTATTTCTGAAGGAGGGGCTTCATAGAACCAGGAACCCAACAGAGCGTTTTTAGGAGAAGGGAAACAGCGGTGTAGAATAACGGTAAAATATATGAAAAATACAGCGTTTTTTTTTTTTAAAAGCGAAGCATTATGACATGTTAAACTGCGCCCCATAAACACAATCAAGCCTAGCAAAAAACAGTGAACCACCCCTTTAAGATTTCAAATGAGCTATCGCAATAATTTGATTTTTTAAGATGTCATTTAAACACATTTTTGCAAAACTCGACTAACAGACCTGGATAATTCAATTGTAGCTCGGCTTCATCCAGCATTGTTTACATGTTAATTGGACTCAGCGTTGTGCTCATGCTCCAAAGACAGAGGTGATGTGTGTGAAAGAATCACAAGCAAGTTATTTTACTCAGACAGACATATTAAGAAATTAACACGATAATGCAAAACCTGCAGTAGCTCGATTGTTGCTTAAGTCAGTGAAACCTAGAATTATACCTGTAGAAGAAATCTTTTCTGTCTCCTCTCTGCAGAACTGCTGCAGTTTGTCTCTGAGTTGAGAGACAGATTTCACTACTTCATCAAAAGACAGATGAGAACTGACAGTGAAGCCGTCTGTAGATCCAGAGAGAGAGAGAGACAGACGACAAACTCTACAGACACAAAGACAAAAACACAAACTCCCTGTAATTCCAGAAGCTTGTTAAAGTCCTCAGTGTTTGAGAAGATCTGTGTTACCTGGAGGAAATGAACATGATCCTGTGTTTGTGAAAGCTGCTTCAGCTCAGCGTCTCTCCTCCTCAGATCATCGATCTCCTGCTCCAGTCGCTCCAGTCGTTCTTCAGCTCGACCCACTGCAGCTCGTTCCTGATCTCTGATCAGCTGCGTCACCTCAGAGCGACGTCTCTCAATGGAGCGGATGAGCTCAGTGAAGATCCTCTCACTGTCCTCCACTGCAGTCTGTGCAGAGCGCTGTTACACACATCACAATCACACAGTGGCTTCAGTGGGACTAGAAGAGCTCCAGCACTGGAGGAAAGTCCAAACTGAGACTCAAACTTCTCTTCTTCTCCAAACTCACCTTATGAGACACCACAGCCTCTCTCAGACGCTGAAGATTTTTCTCTTTCTGCTGGATTCTCTGCTGGATGTTTCTCTGTTTCTCCTCAAAATGTCTCTGCAGAAAACCAAAAATATGATTAAATCTACACTGCAATTCAAAAATTTGGGGTTGGATCCCGCCTCATGAGATCCAGTATGAAGCAGTACCTGTTTCTCAGTCCTCGCTGCTGCAGTTGATACAGTGTCATGATATTTGTGTTCATCCACCAAACACAGCATACAGATACACCGCTGGTCCGTACGGCAGTAAATTTCCAGCATTTTATCATGTCGAGTGCAGATCATCTCCTGCAGTCGTCCAGTGGAGTCCATCAGATTGTGTCTTTTACCTCTGAAGAGATTCTCATGCTGTTCAAGGTGATTTTGACAGTAAGAGCTTCGACACTCCAGACACGACTTCACTGCTTTCTGTTTTCTTCCAGTGCAGGAGTCACACTGAACATCTCCAGATCCAGTGAGAGGAACTGCAGGAGCAGCAGGAGGAGCAGGAGCAGATTGGAGTCTCGTCTTCTTCAGTTTCTCCACCATCTCAGCAATCACCACATTCCTACCTAAAACTGGTTTTGGTGTGAAGATCTGTTTGCATAATGGACATGTGTAGATTCCCTTCTGATCCTCCTGATTCCAGCAGTCAGTGATGCAGCTCATACAATAACTGTGTCCACAGGGAATCGTCACTGGATCCTTCAGGAGATCCAGACACACTGGATAGCTGAACTGATCCTGATCCACTGAAATACTGGCTTCTGCCATTTCACTGCATAAACAAACAGACAGAAAGAGAGAGAGAGAGAGAGCACACAAAAGTTGATTAGTTTATAAGTGCACTTAGTGCTCTAAACATTCAGAATGAGACTCTAAATCTAAAATGCCATAAAAATGGTGCTAAAACTTAAACCCTCAATACAGAGCAAAATAAAGTATCACAGCTGTGAACTCACAGTGGGGACACTTGACATTTGACTTGACATTTGATATTCAACAGTGCTTTGATCTACCTGCATTGACACTATTCTTTAAGAGCTGCTGTGCAGCCAAATAATGTACCAGTTATCAATGTAAAGCTGCTTTGACACAATCTACATTGTAAAAAGCGCTATATAAATAAAGGTGACTTGACTTGACTTGACTTGACAGGTGACTTGGTCAGTCTCACCCACATGTATCTGGACAAAGTCACCACAGCGCCTTCTGCTTGTCTAATGTGATCTGAGCAGTAATGTAGCTCTAAATGTTTTAATTAGTGATAAATAATTTCCATTAAAAACGTAATACTGTCAAATGAAACATTTCGACAGCTAATAGGCCTCTTTTTACTACTACGTTAAATCAGCAAAACCGAAACTAGAATGAACTCTAAAAATCGTAAAACCAGCACCAAAACTTGAATAATCTCTTGAATAATCACTAAAACTTGGATAATAAAAAACAAAACACGGTCATTTTAACTCTGTGAACTCACTAGGTGACTCGATCGAGTCGGACTTTGAACTCACCTGTCTATGTTTGTTCTGCTCAGTTTCATTGCCTTAGCATACCAGAAAGCTTAGAAGACCTCGATGTTGCAACAGAAACTATTGCCTCTGTCTTTTCCAGCACATTAGACTCAGTTGCTCCTTTGCGCTTAAAAAAGATTAAGGAAATTAATCCAATGCCATGGTACAATGAGCACACTCGGGCCCTAAAGTTAGCAGCCAGAAAAATGGAGCGCAGCTGGAAGAAAACAAAACTAGAAGTATTTCGCATTTCGTGGAGAGAGAGAATGATTGAGTACAGAAAGGCCTTAAAATCTGCTAGATCTGCCTATTTTTCAAAACTTTTAGAAGAAAATAAACACAACCCTAGGTATTTATTTGATACAGTGGCTAAATTAACAAGAAATAAAGCTTCAACTTCTGATGTTTCCAAAGAGCACAGCAGTAATGACTTTATGAACTTCTTTACTTGCAAGATTGATAATATTAGAGAAAAAATTATAACCATGCAACCGTCTACTACAGTATCGCGTCAGATAGTGCATTGTAGTGTCCCTGAGGAAAAATTCAATTCATTTACTGCTTTAGGAGAGGAAGAATTGTCTAAACTTGTTAAATCATCAAAATCAACAACATGTATGTTAGACCCTATACCGACTAAGCTATTGAAAGAAATGCTTCCAGAGGTTATAGATCCTCTTCTTAATATCGTCAATTCATCTTTATCACTAGGACACGTACCAAAAACTTTTAAGCTGGCTATTATTAAACCTCTTATTAAAAAACCACAACTTGATCCTAGAGAATTAGTCAATTACAGGCTGATCTCAAATCTCACTTTTCTGTCAAAAATACTAGAAAAGGCAGTATCATCACAACTATGTTCCTTTTTAGAAAGAAATAGTATCTGTGAGGATTTCCAGTCAGGATTTAGACCGTACCATAGTACTGAGACTGCCCTCATTAGAGTTACTAATGATTTGCTCTTATCATCAGATCGTGGTTGTATCTCTCTATTAGTGTTACTGGATCTTAGTGCTGCATTTGACACTATTGATCACAATATTCTTTTAAATAAACTCGAAAATTATGTTGGCATTAGTGGAATTGCATTGTCATGGTTCAAATCATACTTATCTGACCTCAAGGCTAGATTACTGTAACGCTTTACTGGGTGGTTGTTCTGCTCGCCTGATAAATAAACTACAGCTCGTACAAAATGCAGCAGCTAGAGTTCTTACTAGAACTAGGAAGTATGACCATATTAGCCCAGTTCTGTCAACACTGCATTGGCTTCCTGTTAAACATCGTATAGATTTTAAAATCTTGCTAATTACTTACAAAGCACTAAATGGTTTAGCTCCCCAGTACCTGAGCGAGCTCCTAATTCATTATAGTCCTTCACGTCTATTGCGATCTCAGAATTCAGGCCAGCTGATAATACCTAGAATATCAAAATCAACCGCAGGTGGTAGATCCTTCTCCTATTTGGCACCTAAACTCTGGAACAATCTTCCTAGCATTGTTCGGGAAGCAGACACACTCTGTCAGTTTAAATCTAGACTAAAAACGCATTTCTTTAACCTGGCATACACATAACACATTACCAATTTATATTTTCAAATCCGTTAAAGGATTATTAGGCTGCATAAATTAGGTCAGCTGGAACCGGGAACACTTCCTATAACACCTGATGTACTCGTTACATCAGAAGAAGAATGGCATCTACGCTAATATTAGTCTTTCTGGTTATCCCGAGGTTCACCATATGATGACAATTATCTGGGTCTGGGCTTCACTTGGATCGGCGATACAGACTGCCCGAAGCCTCAGTGCGTGTTGTGCAGTGAAGTTCTAGCAAACAGCTGTCTGAAGCCGTCTTATCTCCGTCGTCATTTAATAGGCCTACTGCTGCAATGTTTCTTTTACGCGGCTGAAAATAACCGTGCTGTTACTGAGCCTGTGTCTGTCACTCGTCCTCTTAAAAGTGGAAGCTTGTGCGTAGCTTTGTTGCATTATATTGAAACTTTGTTGATGTTGTTATTGTCATGCGTGTTCTGGTTATTTGCGCATGATTAAACATGAGTCTTTATATGGCGATAAAACAAAGCTTTGTTGCGTTTTTTTTATTTTTGAAGTGGGGATTGGGGGTGCGCCAACCCGGTTGGGACATAGAAGGGGGTGCGCAGGAAAAAAAGTTTGGGAACCGCTGGTGTAGTTATTTAAACAAGCTGCATGTAATCAGAGACATCGCTTACTTAAACTATAAATAGCAGATATATCAGCGACAAATGTGATGATAATACATCCATACATACATATCAAACACTGATTACAAGATATATCTTCGGATGGCAAGTAATATTGAACATAATCAACACATTCACGGGCACTCGACAGCACGCGATAATGGCTTCAATACTGATAAATACTCGTTTGTCAGAAACAGGATAACATTGTAATAATGCTGCACCTACTCCTTAACTAATATTTATCAGCTATTGATTAAGCAGCAACTTACATTTGTTTATCAACGCACACGTTGGATACACACAGCACCTTCTGCTGAATCACAGTAGGGACTTTAAGCAGCAGCTACTGATAAAACGGCACCGTGTTTGTGGCGTTTCCAGGCGCTTCTGATCGGTGAGAAGAGCTCTAAAGTAAGAGACGTATAATCGAGTGAAGAGGATGTGAAGTCAGAAACTTTTTGCTTCCCGTAGTCACCTGATCTGAGCTTTCATTTTAGCTTGCTGATACCTCATATTTACCACATTAAATGTAATATGAATCACATATGCATTTGATTTTTCATGTAATAAAAAAGGGGTCAGAACAAACAGAACTGAAGGTGTTATAATAATAACAAAACCAAAACACATTTAATAGTTGATGTTGTTTGAGCATCAAAAACAATCTTATCATCAAGTACAATTTCTTTTGAACAAACATCTGAGTTAGCAAAAGAGAAATGAGTGCGAATTGTGTGTGTTATGAACATGCAGGAGAAGACGACGCTTTTTAATATACAGTGCCAAAAATATGTTTGTGAACCCTTTGGGAATGTCCAGCTTTTTTTTTTTTTTTTTTTTTACTAAATTCAAGGGTTTCTATGGAAGCCCGTTTCCGCCACTAAATAAAAAAATATATTGCGACTTTTTATCTCAGAATTCTGGCTTTTTATCTCGCAATTGCGAGTTTATAACTCACAATTCTGACTTTTTTTCTCACAATTGCGAGTTATAAAGTCACAATTCTGAGATATAAACTCGCAATTGCGTGATATAAAGTTACAATTCTGAGATATAAACTCGCAACTGCGAGAAAAAAAGTCAGAATTCTGAGATATAAAGTCAGAATTCTGACTTTTTTTCTCACAATTGTGTGAAACTTTTTTTCTCGCAGTTCTTACTTTGCTTGCGTTTTGCTCATGTTGATGTGAAGTTTCTCAGAAATGCACTTTCGTTTCCAGCAAAATTTTTTAGCTTTTTAGATTAAAGCTGGATAAAGTCGACACTTGTCTTCGTCTCCTCTGTGTTTTGAGATCACTGAAAATGGAATGAAGTGCTAAAAGTAAAATGTATAAGACCTATTATGACCTAATGTCTTTTTTTATCCGTAAGGGACATGGTAACAACGTTTCTGCAACATTATAAAAACATATTTAGTTAAAATAATAGGTTAAAACATTACCATTATGTTTTTAATTGCGCTTCACTGATGAAGAAATCATATTGTTTGTGAATGCATTAAGTTTACTAAAGGGTTCAAAAACAGATTAATCCTGTTAGTTGAGATGTTGGAGATGTCTTTAACTGAGGTCAGAGAAAACTATTCACACAATGTTACAACAGCCGTGTCGATCCCTGGCAGGCACAATGATGTTTACCAGTAGCTCCTCACTGCAGTACACAAGATCCAGGGCGCGAGGTTGGATCCAAACCCGGGGTGGAGACGGGTAGGTTTAGAGATCAGTGTTTGGTGTAGGCAATCAGTACTGTTATTGACATGACCAATAAAATCTTAAGAATCGGTTGCAGGGTGGCATTGGCCTGGCTTCTGATATCACACTTGGATGTGGGCCGGGTCGGATGTCCACCGTAGGCAGCAGCGAGATGCTTCTAATATGTAAAGTGGGAGGAGTTGGATCTGGATCTAACCTCGCCTCCTAGATCTCATGTTCTGCAGTGAGGACCATCTCCTGTTTACAGGAGGCGCTTGCGTTCTGTGTTGTGATGCTGTATTTTTGCCCTCGACGCTAGATGGCGGTGTTGTGCTGCGATGGACAGGTCAATAATAAAACATTTTCTGTTTACTTCCACTTGTTAAACTAAGCAAAACTGAAACTAACACAACTAAAGCAAACATTCAGAATGATAATCTAAAAAGTCATAAAAATGGCAGTAAAACTTGTATAAACTGTCAATAAACTGCACAATGCAGCCAAAATTCTCAGCTGTGAACTAACAGTTACTCAGTCGGACTCTGAACGCACCTGTCTCTTGAGAAAATCATTCTGTGAATTGATTTCTGTGAGTGTTTAGTTGTTGTTGTTTTTTGTTGTTGTTGTTTGTTTTTTTTTGGTTCAATTATATTTTGTTAAATTATGACAAATGATCTATGCATCTTTTTCTGGCATTTCCAAGCACTGATCTGTGAGAGGCCTGATGGACAGTTTCTGCTTCCCGTAGAGTCGCCTGATCTAAAGTACACAGTAAAGTTAAACAGAAAATGTGAAATGTGAAATGTACCATTATATGTGTGTTATTTGTTATACACCCAGTTTTTTAGAAATAATCAAGGAGGTGTTTACATGACACCATTTCGGCAGCGTCTGGGTCCAAAGTTGTCCTGACACACCAAACCGACACTCGACAGCCGACGGCCAAGTAGCACGTTCGTTCTGCACCTGCGTAAGATGAAATGCCTTTCCGTACCAGCAGGTGGCAGTAGCTGAACATCCAATCAGAATGATCAGATGGCCCGACTGACCGACGAGCTCCGACCCCTATTCAACATGTCGAATCGGCCGAAAAAAAGCAGACGAGGACCAACTTCAGCCGACGGTGCACAACACACTGAGAAAACTTAGTCGGTCGGCTTGGTGTGTTCCTGCCTTTAAAACGACATGGCGTCACACGCTCCCTATTTCTTATTCCTGACATTACACAGAATTGGTGACAATGAGAGACACACAAACTTTTGATGCCTCAGGACACAGAGAACAAACAAAGAGCTCTGAATGATTTTTTTTTAGAGAGCACACAGTAGCAAGACATGCAGCATTTGAAGACATTAAAGACAAAGAATCTGATGACAATCGTTCAGTTGTCGTTTTATACACATAGTCACCTGCCGTTGTCTGAGGCCAGTGAAAATGGCATGTAGCACGATGGGTGCCTGCAGGATTTCATCTGAGGGTACGGACAGACACATAGAGATTTATTTTTTTTGTTGTTGTTGTTGTTGAAAAAAAAAGTTGGGAAAAAAAATCAATATATGGTCATGTAAATTCAACTTTGAGAGAAGTTTTGATTTTCTTGAATATGTCTAGCATTCATTAGAAGTATTACATACTTATGTAAGACTCTTCAGGCCAAAAGGATCATTGCGAGCAATGATACACCTGACCAGAATGAAGGCATCTGTAGACACATTAAAATGCTTTTAACCCTGAAAACGGCAAAAAGCAACCAAATGGTCAAAGACACCCATCTTGCCTATGTTCACATAGGAAAATAACTGAAAAACTGCGTGGGCGGTCACAGAAACCATTTCATTGTGAACATGTGCTAAATGGATGTCCGCTTATTCACACGACTCAGCACAGCAGTAGCTGAATTTTTGAAAGTTACCGCTTAAAATGTAGTCTTTTGTTTCAGTTGTTTGTTGGTGATTATCAGAGATGGGCAGTATTTTAATTAAATGTATTTAAAATACGTATTTAATTACTTTTGAGTATATTTTGTAATTTGTATTTTCCTTAACAAAGAAAAAATCTAATGTAATTTGTAATTAAATACTTTGAGAGAAAGTATTTTGTATTTAAAATACTTAAAATACATTCAAATATATTATTTTATTCTCGCATACAATAACTTTCATCAGCAGGTTTAAGGGTAGGGTAGGTCATTTTCGGAGAAGTTAGCAATAGTGAGCTAGCTTTGAAAGCATAAGAATCCCACCCTCCCTTCAGAGCATCTCCAAAGCCACGCCTCCTCCAAAACACATGAATGCAGACAGCAGAGAGAATAAGCGTCATGAGAGACTGCGTCAAACTACCTTATGTCTCAAAGCACATAACATTACAATAATGAACATAAACAACTTAAAGAGCACTGACCTGTAGTATCTGACTGCTGCAGATTCATTTCGGCATTGATAGTGTTGCCATTGAAACGCAGTCACGAACCACTCCGAGTATAACGTCACGGGTTACCATCTCTTAATTACAGTAGTTACGGCATGAACGCAGAATAAGCTCATTGTTTTGGCTCAGGAGGAACTGTAACGGGGCATTCACACGGGGCATTGGCATCAACGCTTGACGGAGGGCGTGTCTGAAGCTTGGTGCTGACGCGACCGTCATAGTGACAACAGCCAATCACATTACTTTCCAGTGTTGCATTAACACAATTGGCTAGCGTCTGCGCTAGGGTATTTGCATAAGGCGATCTGATTGGCTGATGCTTGCGTTGGTGCTTGAAAAGTTGAGAAATTTTCAACTTCTGCCGCGAGCAACGTGAGTAAAGCGACCCACAATTCAGTTTGGCAACACATGACATCACCCATTCAAAGTAAATGAAAAGCGTTGACACCGACGTTTGTCTTACTTTGCATAGCAAGGTAAAGAAGTTGCTTTTGTGCTCAGTCAAACTGCTGTAGGGTAAAGTACCTAGTAAAATATACTATCAGATATTATTCACTGAATGTCATTATAGGACAGAAGATTAACGCAAATGGCTAGAACTTGTGAATTGACTTGCTAGCTAAAGCATGACGTGCGCTATCTAGTGATGCGCGGATCGCGGTTATATCCGCGCGTGAATTTCTTAGAATTTCGTACTTTAATTCTACTGTTAAAAAATTGTTAGTGCTTTTTGAATGCTTTGGCTATACATAGCAACTGAGAGCAACTCTCTCTTACGTGTATCTAACTCCACTATTACTCTCGCACTTCAAATGACTGCATGTAAATTTTGTTTGTATTTTTGTATTTTCAAATTACAAATTACTTGTATTTTAATTAAATACATTTTTTTCACAGCAGTAATTTGTATTTTATTTAAATACATTTGATGAGTAAGTATTTGTAATTTGTAACTAAATACTTTTTGATGTCTTTGTGCCCATCTCTGGTGATTATCTACTTCATCCAGTTTGGTCTCTGTGTTCTTGTTTGTTTTACTCTCTGAGAAACCGCTTTAGATGATTCCATGAGAGAGTGGTCCAAACAAATGTGAATCGACCGTTTCCAAATCACGTACGGCCAATTCCCAGAAAAGAGAACTGTCTCAAAAGAATGATTAAATCACAAATGATTGGTATTGCTGGTTCAGTTGACAGAAATACAGGACACAAATAATAACGGCTGAAATATTTGCAGGGAAAGTGTTTCTAAGGTCAGTCAGAGCACTCATGGCACGCACAGTGAGTACAGCCATACAGCTGCAGGCACCAAAAGGGAACTGAGCAGAATGTTGTCTCTGAGCTGCCCATGTCAGTAAGAATGTGAGCAGTCATGAAAATCACATAAAGCAGGAAAATCCACAGAAAATATACAGTATATGAAGATGAGGAGCCTGATATGATCATGTTTTCATGTAAATAATACCACATTAGATGTAATATTAATCATATATGCATATTTTATTTTTAACAGTGTGAATTGTGTGTATTATAAAAATGCAGAAGACAATGCTTTTGATATACAGAGGCACAAATAAGTTTGTGAACCCTTTGAAAATACCCTTACTTTCTCCATCACGCACTCTGAATGATTAGGCTACTCACTGTATTAATAAAAATGTGAAAACTACATATATTTGTGCGTAAAGTTTAAGTCAGATTGTGTTTGTCTGCAACTGCAAGTTGAATTAAGATCAGACCAAATTTGATGAGTAACAAATACAGAAATCCAATATTTACAAACTTATCAGTTTCATTATCATTCATTATCAGCTCTTACAGCCATTATTATACTAATTTAATGTGAAATTGTAATAAACCTGTGATTATTACAGATTCAGTAGTGTTATTTTTAATTAGAAAATATAATTTACTTGGTTAGACGACACAGTTTCACTGTTGAGTTTCTATCAAATCCAAACACAGCATAGAGCGGCTGAGTGAATGTGGTCTGGACTCTGTGGATGAGGCTCATTGTGTCTGAGACGCTGTAGAAGGACAAAATCCCTGCGCTGTGATCCACATACACTCCTATTCTACTGGAGACATTGACTACAGGAAGGACGGTCTCAATGTTATTGTGTGTGAATGAGCAGAAAGTGGGAGTGCAGTACAATCTCCAGGACTGATTGTTACATCCAGCTAAAATCTCATTACTCTCTCCCTTCCTCCTGATAGTCTTATATGCAACTGCTATAGCCGCTCCTAATCTCCCATCTCCACTCCACTCCACCTCCCAGTAACAGCGTCCAGTCACACTCTCTCTACACAACGCCTGCCACCAATGATCAAATCTGGCTGGATGATCAGGATAACACTGATCTGTGTCAGCAACAGTGATCACTGTGTTTCCCTCAGACAGACGGAGCCAATTATTCGCTGAGTTTGGGTCCAGAGTCAACAGACGGGAATCTGATGGAGATAAACACATAGTCGCTCATGACCTTCCATCGTTAACCATTATAAAACTGTATGTATTAAACTATATATATATATATATATATATATATATAAAACTATTATCATTTTTAATAATAAATGTTTTTAAATGTGTCTCTGCCACATAAAATCATCATTGAAACTTCAATCCATATCAACCAATCAAGAACAATTTAAGGCTGCAACTCACAAGTATTGTAACAACTGATTATTCTGATAAAAAGCCTATAAATGCCTTATTTTACATCTCATTCCACATCTTGCAAATTAAAGGCTGTGAAAAACAAATGGAAATGTATGAATCTGAATGCTGAACGTGCAAAAAAGGTCTAAACTAAGTATATATTGGGTAATGTAGTATGTTACCACCTATGAACACAGTAATGTGTTACTATATTTTTTTCTGTAGGCTAAAAGCTTTATATTCATGACAAAATAACATTACTTGTGTTGCAAATGTCAAATATGTAAAATGTAAATCCTAAATTTTACATCCATCAACAAATATTCTATCAAAATGAAGTTTTGTTCAATATTATTGCACTCACTTTCTGTGGCGATCTCTGTCTGAATTACATGCATGTGCAAATATATGCTACATTAAGCACCTGAAGTTTAATGTCAATTTGCTCACTGTTATTAAATGTCTGTACTATTGTTGTCAAAAGTACCGACTTCGGTACCAAGTCGGTACTGAAATTTAAAAAATGTGACACTTTGAGCGCTGTTGAGTGGATTCGTAAACACCTCTGATTGGTCTTTGTGTTCATGCGCTCATCAGATATGTCTGTGATTGGCTATAATGATCAACGCACGGGAGTGTTTGAAAGCACACAGAAGTGTTTGAATTTGAAAGTGTTGTGGGAGTGGGAGCATTTGAAAGGAGGTGCCCCATGTGTATCTGTGTAAGCGCTCGGTTGAATTTCTCAGTGGCCAAATTAGTTTGTTCACTACGCTGTCACTGATGGAGGTTTTCACTCAGTGTCACAGATGCAACTAATCCATAATGAAATTTGCAGCTGTTAAGCCCGGAACACACCAAGTCGGGCAGTTTTTGATTTTGATTCGACATGTTGAATCGGCGTTGGAGCTCGTCGGTCAGTCGGGCCATCTCATCATTCTGATTGGCTGTTCAGCTACTGCCACCTGCTGGTACAGAAAGGTATTTCTTCTTATGCAGGCGCAGAACGGACGTGCTACTTGGCCGTCGGGTGTCGAGCGTCGGTTTGGTGTGTCAGGGCAACTTTGGACCCAACCCCGCAGTCTGCTTTCGTCGCCACTAGTTTGTTGGCATCATCTTGGTGTGTTCCGGGCTTAAGAAAATAAGTAATGAATTTTCATTCTTCATTTTCATTCTTCTTGTTCTGCGTAACATATAATCGTAGCTTTACATGCAAGGCTGAACTACCTCCTATATTTCTGTTAAGAACTGATAAACAAGTAGCTTACAAGGTCCGCCCGGGAACTGGGACGTATGCCAAATGCTATGTATTTTAACACACAAAAGTGTGTTTCGGTTTGGCCTTGAACAAAATCATGCCACTGCTTTAGTGTAAAACAGTCAAACTCCCCACTACAATGTATTTTAGACTTGAGTGTGTGTTTTTTTTAGCAACTCACATCGTATAAACTCCTTTCTGGTCTGATATTCAGGAGCGCCAATGACCTGGATGGTTTTCACTACAGACACCAAAATACATCTGCAGTTTAATTCTCACAAAGAAATTGATCTATTTATATATTTAATGAATAGTGCTGAACTCATTTCTGAGAATAAATTTGTATTTACCTCTTCCAGATATGTTTTCTATAGTCTCTCTGGAGAACTGGTGCAATTTGTCTCTGAGTTGAAACATAGTTTTCACTACAGCATCAAAAGACAGATGAGAATTGAGAGCTAAGCCTGTTAATCCAGAGACAGACGGCAAACTCTACAAATGCAAAGACAAAAACACAAACTCCCTGTAATTACAGAAGTTGGTTAAATCCTCAGTGTTTGAGAAGAATCTGGTTACCTGAAGGAAATGAAAATGATCATCTATCTCTGAAAGCTGCTTCATCTCAGCGTCTCTTCTCCTCAGATCATTGATCTCCTGTTCTATTTGCTCCAAGAGTCCTTCAGCTCGACTCACTGCAGCTCGTTCCTGATCTCTGATCAGCTGAATCACCTCAGAGCGACGTCTCTCAATGGAGCGGATGAGCTCAGTGAAGATCCTCTCACTGTCCTCCACTGCGGTCTGTGCAGAGCGCTGTTACACACATCACAATCACACAGTGGCTTCAGTGGGACTAGAAGAGCTCCAGCACTGGAGGAAAGTCCAAACTGAAACTCAAACTTCTCTTCTTCTCCAAACTCACCTTATGAGACGCCACAGCCTCTCTCAGCTGCTGAAGATCTTTCTCTTTCTGCTGGATAATCTTCTGGAATTTTTTCTGTTTCTCCTCCAAATGTCTCTGCAGAAAACAAAACTATGTTTAAGTCAACACTAAAGTTTTTTGTCCATAAGACTTTTAAATGTTTTTGAAGGAAATATCTTATGTTTACCATGGCTGCTTTTGGTCAAAAAACAATAAAATCAGCTATATTGTGAATTTTTTATTACCATTTAAAATAACTTTTCTATTTTCTGTCAAAACACAGTTAATTACATAGCAAAACCCCCAGTTGAATTAACTCTTCTCAGAGTTTATTTGAGTCCACACTCAAGAATGTTAAAATTAACATTGAAGCAGTGTTAAAGTTAATGAGATAATTATGTGATTAATTTAGTGATGATTGACCATTAGTGAAAACACCTGATGACCTAAAAAATAAAAATATGTATATAAGAATTCAATATGTGCTTAAAAGAATTCATAAATCTGTAAAACACTGAAATTATTTCATATTCAGGCTATTTTGAATCTGTTTAAAAAATGTTCATAAAATGCAAATATGTTTTAAGCAGCCCGATAAGTTGTGCAATTGATTAGTGGTGCCTTGTCGAACACTAGGGGGAGAACTTGCAATGTTTCTCCATTATGCATAAAGTTTGAGCGTGCATTGTTGAGTGTGTCTGTGATTAATCTTCTCCCCTATTTCAGGGGTATAACATTAACAAGCAGAATCACTGAAGGAAAGAGTCAAATGTAAGTCACCATTATGGTGATCGGTGTTTGTTGTAGTTGGGCTCTTAACTCTTGACTTTTTAACATTAATCATGTGACTGATCACTGATCTCATTTAAAGCCTAATCTCTGCGGCAGATTTACACTACTGATTACTGCAGCCCTGTGATTCTGCGACTTAAGATCTGGCATCTTCTTTGGGTTTAGTTGCCATGTTTCAGCAACCGTTAACTAACCTTCTAGCAAAGCGCTTCAGTTTACGGGTGTTCATTCAGCCTTTTAAAGTTTAATTTTTTTTTTTCAAATACATTGAGGCATTATTATTAATAACTAGCACTTTTATTGTAATTTTTTTGGTTTCTTATTTGTTAATGCATTAACTAACATGAACTAACAGAGAGCAATAACCTTTGTTAATGTTAATAAAATATGTGTGTGTTCATGTTAGTTCACAGTGTGTTAACTAATGTTAACATATACAACTTTCGATCTTAAAAATGTCTTGGAAAATGTTGAGATTCACATTAACTACCCTGACAGCAACATAATGTTGGCCCAGATCTGGCCCATATCTGGTCCGCGTGTAATCCACATATACCAGATGTGGGCCGGATCTGGGCCACACTATGTTGCTTATAAGATTTATTAATCTTATAAGATTAATAAATCCTGTAGAAGTATTGTTCATTCATTGTTGGTTCATGTTAACTAATGTGTTACTATTTTTTTTTATAAAGAAAGTTGGCCATAGGAGTGTAAAATTAATTTTAAAAGTTAAGGCTTCTGTATTGTATATGTTTGCTTTATGTTGAAGTGTTTGGGACATGGCTTTTAATGGTGAGCCTTTTGTTTTTGTTATCAGGCTCTGAAAGTATATCAAAATTTGGATTTAGATTTATCAGCCAATGTATCGGTTATCGGCTTTCAAATATAAAGAATTATCGGTATCGGCCAAAATTTTCATATCGGTGCATCCCTAAAAAATACATAATAAATGAGAGAAGCTGCATTATACTGTTATAGCAGTACCTGTTTCTCTTTCCGTTCTGCTGCAGTTGATACAGTGTCATGATCTTTGTGTTCGTCCATCAAACACAGCAAACAGATACACCGCTGGTCAGTACGGCAGTAAATTTCCAGCATTTTATCATGTTGAGGGCAGATCATGTCCTGCAGTCGTCCAGTGGCGTCCATCAGATTGTGTCTTTTACTGAAGAGATTCTCATGCTGCTCAAGGTGATTTTGACAGTAAGAGCTTCGACACTCCAGACACGACTTCACTGCTTTCTGTTTTCTTCCAGTGCAGGAGTCACACTGAACATTTCCAGATCTAGTGGAAATGTTCAGTACAGGAGAAGTAGCTTGGAGTCTCGTCTTCTTAAGTTTCTCCACCATTTCAGCAATCACCACATTCCTACCTAGAACAGGTTTTGGCGTGAAGGTCTGTTTGCATAATGGACATCTGTAGATTCCCTTCTGATCCTCCTGATTCCAGACGTCTATAATGCATCTCATACAGTAATTGTGTCCACAGGGAATCGCCACTGGATCCTTCAGTAGATCCAGACACACTGGACAAGTGAACTGATCCTGATCCACTGAAATATTGGCTCCTGCCATTTCACTATATGAACACACAGAGCACAGTTGATTTGTTTATAAGTGCACTATTCAGTGTTCCAAACATTTTCTAACACAAGACTCTAAAACGCCATAAAAATTGTGCCAAATATTGAAAAATTCGAATCTTGAAGAAACCTTGGAACCGTCATGGCCTAATGGTTAGCGAGTCTGACTGGTAACCCGACGGTTGCGGTTTCGATTCTCAATACTGGCAGGAAATGACTGAGGTGCCCTTGAGCAAGGCAACTAACCCCCAATCGCTCCCCGGGCACCACAAAATGGCTGCCCACTGCCCCAGGTCTGTGTGTCCACAGTTTGCAGTGTGTGTGTTCACTACTCACTACTCCTAATGTGTGTGCACTAACTTGGATGGGTTAAACGCAGAGGACAAATCTCGAGTATGGGTTACCATACTTGGCCTTCACATGTCACTTTCACTTTCTATACAGAGCAAAATAATCATAAAATGACAGCTGGGAAAACACAGGTGACTCACAAATGTCACAATCAGACTTCGAACTCACCTGTAGCTAGACAAAGTCAGTAATCTCGGAATATGCATCAGACGTGGATCAGACATGTCATTCTTTATGACACATATCATAAAGAATTTTATAATGGCAGTTAAAATTAACCTTCGTTCATCATTATTGACCTATATTCATTTTACACTTCCGTGATGCTACCTCCATTAAATAAAAGACTTTACGAATGAAGCGTGCATTTCCTCCATAAATTAAAGTAACATCTGTATACTAAATGAAAATGGGCTTCATGAAAGATACTTGAGCTTCTGTCGACTTCATCTTATGTGTGGATGATTTGGTTTTATTTGAAAAACGGGCATATGGCTATGCATCTCCGAATAAAAATAAATAATTATTTATTATCAGCTCTTATAACAAATAATGTAACATGTAGCCACAAGTTATCTTTAAATAAAAACAAGAAAACGCAATTTTGTTTGCATATGCAAAGTGTCTGGCAATGATAATAACATGTAGATTATCAGACGTATGTCCTATTTCGATGTGTCTGTTTTTCTGTTTTCTCTGTTTTCTATTTACATATTCTACCATTGTATTTACTCAGAGACATCTATTTGATATCTGCATTTACATCTGTCAGATGTCATATAGACATTTAGAAGATGTCTGTAAGATGTTTGTGGTTTAGAATGTATGTAAAACTGCTCTTTCTAAGATGTTTATCAGATGTTGTTACACAGCAGATCTTTCCAGATCTTTAGCAGGCATTTTACAGATGCACCTGTGCTATCTAGGTAGTGTATCGATACAGTATCTAGATAGCACAGGTACATCTGTAATATGTCTGCTAAAGATCTGGAAATCTGTAACAACATCTGATCACAACAACTACCTGATACAAAAGCTTGTGCTTTCTTATTTTCTTTAAAAAATGTTTACAGCAGCTTTAAAAGTTGTAATTAGTGACAAAAAATAACTTGCATTAAAACGAAATTCTGTCAAAGGAAACATTTAGTGCATTTACGTTATTTTAATAGGCAGTTTTTCTGTTTACTTTTGGTTGGTAGAGTCAGAAAATCATAAATGAAATAAGACATTCAGAATAAGACTAAAAAACTAATAAACCCTTCATAAAGAGTCATATTAACATCACAGCATGTCAGACTCTGAACTCACCTGTATCTAGAGAACATCACCACAGTCAGTGCCTACTCTTTAGTTGAATAAAGGAGAAAAGATCCGTCGATCAATCTGAAAGTATCTGCAGCTTTTCCAATCGTTACTGATCTTTAAATATAGAGGCGTGGAGTCCTACAATTTCTGCTTCCCGTAAAGTCATTTAATCTACAGTAAATCAAAGTAACAAAGTTCATTCAAACTAAGTTCATTAATTCAAACATGTGCTTTACTTTTAACTTGCTGATACCTCATATTTTATAGTATATATAGTATACTATTACATATCATGTATTTTTTCAGAATGTGCATTATTTTATCTTCTATGTTCTTGGTGATACAAAACTAAGCAAAATGTTTCTGAATAAGTACGAATGTAAGCAGTTATGTAATCACATAAAGGAAAACAAAACAAAAACAAAACATTATGAAGCAAGAAATATGTGAAAAATATATGAACATGAGCGTGAATGCTGTACATGTAAATGAAATAACATTAGATACGAATCACATTTGCACACATATGATTTTGCATGCAATAAAAGTGTGTTTAGAGAGTCAGCAGAACTGAAGGTGCATTTAATGGTTGTTACTGGAACATAAAAAAAAAAAAAAATTATCATGCAGGAGAAGATAACACTTTGGATACACAGTGACATGAATAAGTTTGTGAGCCCTTTGGAAATATCCAGATTTTGTTACTAAATTCAAGGGTTCACTTACTTTTTCCACTCTGCACTGTGAATGATTACACACTGTATTTCATAAAAATGTGAAAAGTCTAATTATTTGTGTTATTAGTTTAGTCAAATAATGTTTGTCTATAATTGTAAAGTTACATTTTGATCAAACCACATTTAATGAGTAATCAATGCAGAAATCCAGATATTTTCCAATAGTTCACAAATTTATTCTTGCCACTGTATTTATTAAAAATATTTATTCGTTGATTTGAAAGCTACTTCTGACAGTCAAAGTGTTACATCGAATTTCAACACAATCTCAAATGTTTTCAACATACATTATCAGCTCTTTCCTATTCTCAACGATCAGCAGTGCCTGGAAATGCCGCAAATACCTTCAGATCGATTGACGGATCATTTGTCAATTATTCAACTAAAGTGTCAAAATAAATAAATAAATAAATTAAATAAACACTCGCAGAAACCAAAGACGCAGAAACGGTTCTGCTTGATTTTCTGCTGATATACAGTTGAGTTCAGAGTTCACTGGGCTTTTAAGAGACGTACAGTATAATCGGTGGTGAAGAGGTTGTGAAGTCGGACACTTTCACTTTTATTTTTTTTTAACCATAATGTGCATTATCATTTAATCCTCTGTTATATTTTCTTGGCAATACAAAACTGGGCAGAATTTTCGTCTCTTAGCAGAATCAGTAAGAACATGAGCAGTCACGTAATCACATAAAGAGCAAGAAAATATACAGAAAATATATGAAGATTAGGGTCCTTTTGAAAAACAAAATTTAAAATGTAAAGGGTCAAGAGCCCAACTAAAGCAAATACTGACCTCTATCATGGTGACTTGAAACAAAACGTTACATTAAAACATCAACATCTAAACTTCTTTTAATTGTCAATAAGAGTTTTGGTCCCACTTTATATTAGGTGGCCTTAAGTACTATGTACTTACATCAAAAAATAAGTACAATGTACTTATTGGGTTCATATTGAATTGCAAAACCCTTTTGCTGCTATTGAGGTGGGATACGGGTAAAGTTAGGGAAAGCTTTGGTGGTATGGGTAGGTTTAAGGGTAGGGATAAGGTGTAAGGGATGGGTCAACAGTGCAATTATAAATGTAATTACAGAAGTTAATTACAGATGTAATTACATGCAGGTGTTTTTAAAATACAAGTACAATGTAAAAACATGTATGTACACAATAAATGCATTGTAACAAATGATTAATTTAAATGTAAGTACATAGTAGTTAAGGCCACTTAATATAAAGTGGGACCAGAGTTTTTGTAGATGTATGACAGAAATAAAGTTAAACTGATTAGTAATAAGTGCAATAAGTGGAAGTCATATTAACATCAGGTGTCTTCAATAATGGTCAATCATCACTTAATTACTATTAATATATATATAGATATAGCAGCCTTTTTCATGTTTATATGTAAAATAAAATAAAATAAAAACATTTACAAAACTCTGGATAGATGTTGAAATGTACAACATACACAGTAAGAACCTCAGTTGACAATCAGCGTTTATATGAGTTCAATCTCCACAATGTTAAAAGAAACATTGAAACAGTGTTGAAGTTAATGAGATAATTAAGTGATCAAATAACTGATGATTGAGCATTTGGTAAAATCAACTGCAAGTAAAAGACGTTTAATCTCTGAAGATCTCAGCAGAGGAGGATTAAACAACTCCACAAACAGCATTACCAGCATCACTTATTACTAACCAGATTGACTTTATTTCTGTCAGACGTCTACAGAAGTTCTTAAACGAGCCGTCTTTTCATTTCTCGTTATTCCATTCCAAATAAGAAATGAAATGATCAAAACATACACGGACCCATGTCTAAACCCAACATTCGTTTGATGTCAAGCTCCAACGTCAACTCCACAAACAGCATCACCAGCTTCGCTTATTACAAACCAGTTTGACTTTATTTCTGTCATTCGTGAACAAAAGTTCTTATTGAGATTAACAGGTTTAGATTTACAGTTAAGACATGAGGACCAGATATGATTAATGAAGACCAGGAGTCAGAGATGCAATCAATTGAAGAAAATTTTACTGAAGAATAGTTTGCAGTAGCAGAAGTCAGCTTTACACTCAGCAAGGAGTTTGCAGGCCGCTCCGCATACACAATACAATAGCAATTATACTCTAACAAAGGTCACTAAACTACATCATTAGAGATTTAATGATTCTGATTCTGATTTCCATGAAAGGGTGTACATGGTCTGCAGCAATGCTTAGGTAGGTGGTACGTGTCAAAGTAACATCCACATGGATGGCAGGACCCAAGGTTTCCCAGCAGAACATTGCCCAAAGCATCACACTGCCTCCGCCGGCTTGCCTTCTTCCCATAGTGCATCCTGGTGCCATGTGTTCCCCAGGTAAGCGACGCACACGCACCCGGCCATCCACGTGATGTAAAAGAAAACGTGATCCATCAGACCAGGACACCTTCTTCCATTGCTACGTGGTCCAGTTCTGATGCTCACGTGCCCACTGTTGGTGCTTTCGGCGGTGGACAGGTCAGCATGGGCACCCTGACTGGTCTGCGGCTATGCAGCCCCATACGCAACAAACTGTGATGCACTGTGTATTCTGACACCTTTCTATCAGAACCAGCATTAACTTCTTGAGCAATTTGAGCTACAGTAGCTCGTCTGTTGGATCGGACCACACGGGCCAGCCTTCACTCCCCACGTGCATCAATGAGCCTTGGTTGCCCATGACCCTGTCGCCGGTTCACCACTGTTCCTTCCTTGGACCACTTTTGATAGATACTGACCACTGCAGACCGGGAACACCCCACAAGAGCTGCAGTTTTGGAGATGCTCTGACCCAGTCGTCTAGCCATCACAATCTGGCCCTTGTCAAACTCGCTCAAATCCTTACGCTTGCCCGTTTCCTGCTTCTAACACATCAACTTTGAGGACAAAATGTTCACTTGCTGCCTAATATATCCCACCCACTAACAGGTGCCATGATGAAGAGATCATCAGTGTTATTCACTTCACCTGTCAGTGCTCATAATGTTATGTCTGATCGGTGTACAGTACTGTGCAAAAGTCATAGGCACGTTAGTATTTTCACCGAAAGAAAAATGTTTTAAGCCAGTTATTTATATCTTTTGCTGTAGTGTGTCAGTAGGAAATATCAGTTTACATGTCCAAATGTTCCTTTTGCCATTAATTGTAATAATCCAGTGAGATTTTTGTATGCACAAGGAATCTGACAACAACCGGTATGTTCCACACGGAGATCTGATCTCACCATCATCGAGTCCGTCTGAGATTACATGAAAATACAGAAAAAAAAAGAAAAAAAAAACTGAGACAGACTAAGGCCCTGTCCACACAAACATGGGTATTTTCAAAACTGCAGCTTTCAGGCCGTTCGTCCACACGCAAACGCAGTATCCGGTAACTGAATCCAAACTTTTTTGAAAACTCCGGCCAGGGTGAAGATTTTTAGAAACTCTGGTTACAGCGTTGTCTTGTAGATGGTGAAACCGGAGATTTTGGCCAGTGACATCGGAGTGTGCGCTGTTATCTCCTTTCTTTGATGTCAGATTGTGCGCCACTATCTCCTTTGTTTACGTGAGGCGAGTCTGTGCAATGACGGACATATCAAAATATTGCTGCTAATAACTGTGCTAACAGGGCTTATATACATACACAGTTCTCCCATTATATTACGGAACAGAGACGTCAGAATGCAATACTACGCAGATCACTGCTTATTTACTTTGAATGAATATGTCTCATTGTATTGTTCTGGTTTATGGAATTAACAATAATAATAATAATAATAATAATAATAAAATGCTTAATGAAATGACAATTGTAAATAGAATAAAGTTTTAACCGTGTTTGTGTGGATGCGATTTTTTTTTTAAACGAAGGAGGAAAAACTCTGTTTATAAAAATATCTGTATGTGTGGACTAGGCCTAAATCCAGAAGAACTGGCAACCTCTCCAAGACGCTTGAAGAAACCTTCCTGCAAAGCTACAGTACTGTGAAAAGTTTTAGGCACTTGTGTAAAAAATGCTGTAAAGTGAGGATGCTTTCAAAAACAATGTCATAAATAGATTTTCTTTTTTCAATTAACCCTTTGGCGCGTATACGATTACACCGGTGTGATTAGAACGTTCAGTGCATCACGTGATCAACTGCCAAATTCAAATGTGCTTGCGCGCTTTGGCTGGCGCCGAGCCAGAACCGGACACGCTCAGCGCTTTTCATATCACAGATATGCAGTGTTTTCAACCACATAATGTTTATTTTAGGTTTCAGACATTTAAATACACATGAGTACTAACAAAACAATATATTTAGAGTTTGTAAAATACACACTGATGTCTATAGAAGCGGCAATAACAATCCTTTCCATAATAATTAGACAACATGTATTATCAGATACGCATTGTGTAAGTAAACTACAAAACTTTAGTAAACTAAAGGTGTAAACTAACATGGCAGCGCCCATCGTGCATAGGGGGAGAGTGGAGTAAGATGAGCCAGTGGGTAAGTTGACCCACCCGCTGTATCTTGGCCACCGTACACTTTTACTGTCATGTGACCATATATTTTGGAACCACCTGTCATTTCTGCTAGACTGTGAAAAGGAGAAGCACATGGGAGGAGTGGAAGTCGCTTATTTACTTTAACAACTGTTTTTGGCTTGTCAAAGTAAATTTTTAACATAACAGATGTAATGGCTGTTTCATCAAAGCAAATTTGTCCAGGTCTAAAAATATTTATGATGCTTATTGGTGATTTAGCAACGTATAAAACCATTTCATTCATATAGCTAAATATTAGCCTGAATTGGTAAGCTAGCTAGCTTTTCCTAAAATGGCAGCTATGGGGCAAAGTAAGCCAAATGCTGTGGGGTAAACTGAGCCAGTGTTTTAACTTACCTCACCATAAGTATGGGGTTAGATTCCCGCCTAAAGTATTGCGGTCACGGATCAAAAAATAATAAGCATGAATCAAAAATTTAAAAATACATGTAAAAATATATTGCACAAACTGAAACAAATAATGCAAAATGATCAGAATGGCAAAGAACGTGGTCACGGATAAAAATATAATAAGCATGAATCGAAAAATTAAACGCATTTAAAAAAATAACAAGCATGAATCAAAACTTTAAACACATTAAAAATTATATTGCACAAATCTTAAACTTGTGTTTACAGTGCTCAGCGTAAATGAGTACACCCCCTTTGAAAAGTAACATTTTAACCAATATCTCAATGAGCACAAAAACAATTTCCAAAATGTTGACAAGACTAAGTTTTATATAACATCTGTTTAACTTATAACATGAAAGTAAGGTTACCTTTAATATAATCCATTATCAGTCGCTGTTTACATTTAATGTAATATAATCAATCATTCGCAGCTATCGACATTTTAATCCGGCTACAGTAATTAAGTATACTTATCCAGGATAAAGTGTTGAGCCCTGGATAATGATGAATATTAACATAGCTAATAATGAATGAATCCGGATTTACCTCAGAATGTGGTTTGCTAACTCTCTCAAGACAATAAAGCTAACAGTACATTACAGTACAGTACAGTTAAAAAGCAATTTTTCCTTCATGGTGGAGCTCCACTTAGTATTCTTCAGTGATTTTTCTGTATTTGTGAGAAAGAATTTCCGTATTTTTTCAACCTGGGAGCGACGTGAGCTGTATTAACATTTACTAAACAAACAGCAGATTCTGCGTTTTATCATTCATTTATTTCAATTCATGTATGTCATGCACAAGTTCGCGGCTCCATCTAGCGGCTGTAAGGAGTATATTATAGTGTCCCAACATGATCACTCGTCAAGCGCCAAGCTTGTGATCTGTGAGCTGGATGATGGTAAGTTTTTCCTTTTTACCCGATCTTGTACAGTCGTCTCCATTTTTTTTTCGCGATCTTTGTGACTTCGCACCCTTGATTTTCATTGTCTGGGCAGCGTATGACTGTATTGTGTACTGTAGGCTATTTATTAGCAACGCATATCATAAATCGGCTCAAAATATCAAACATGGTTTTAAATCCTCCGTCTGGATGGAATCAAAGTCTGAAGCTAAAAAATTGGAGTCTGTGACCATCATATACTACGCGATTTTCCGTGAAATCTGTCAGCTCTAATCTGCAAACTGGCTCTGACTTTTGGCAACTAGATTTAGATTGTAAATCGTGGGGAAAATCGGGGCAAAAGTCGTGTAGTGTATTCCAGCCTTTACGTGTAAAAGGGTTAACTTCTATTAAAACCCTCCTTTAGGGGGCACACTTACTTCTTCACAGTCAAAAGTGACCGAAGCCTTAAAATGTAACTTTTTTTCCCCCAGGAAAACCAATGTAATACTGTAATATTTTTTTATTATTATTTAGAATTGTGAGGGTATTTTATGATACTATGCAATATTTATAAAATTTTTATTAGCTATTTTTCCCCATTGAAAATAATACACATTTTTTTCTAATATATTTTTAATTATTTTTCAATTAAAGCAGTATTCCATGTTATAATAGAGACAAGGCATTTAAAATGCAATTTTCTGAAGGTAGATTAGTGTCATCTGGTGGGAATAAAAAAAAAAGAAAAAATGTTGTAATGGCATAACCACTAGATTCCTATATAGTTCTGTATAAAGTGGCTTATAAATTATCTAGTGTTTTTAGAAATATAGTTTTATTAAGTTGTGGATTTGGATTGATACTTAGACATTCTCAAAGACTACTTTTTGTCAAGGTTTAGTTTTTTTTTTTTTTAAATGTTGATTTCAGGTGATTTCTAAAAGTGAAGTAAATTGCCAAACAAGTGTTTAACAATTATAAAAGTATTTATAAATTTAATAAATATAAATTATTGCATCCTGTTAATGTACAACAATACTGAGGTGCAAATATTATGTATCTGCCAGTATAAAGTATAAATAGCATCTAATTACTATTTACACTTATTTGCAAAGAACTCAGAATTTCCCTTCTCAGAGTAAGTCAACTCAGAGCTCAAGTGTCTATTTTGCACTCTTGACATTTTAGAGTGTCACCCTTCATTGCTGTGCACATTCTACAGAAATGTCCACTTTTGGTATATGGCAAGATGTCTTAAAATGTATTTCTTTTTCTAACATTTAAACTTAGACCACATTATTAGATTACCCTTTGACTTTATGAATACACATAAATGACAGTAATGATTTATTTTATTTATTTATTTAGTTTTTGTGCATTTAGACCACATGTACCATTTTTTTCTCACTGGTGTTACCTTACTTCTCTGACAATTTTAAAGGTTTTTATGAAATATTATTTCTCGATTTTTTCAGCACATGCAGTCAGAATTACAGACAAATAATGATAATGCAAAAAATAAGGAGATTTTGTGTTATTTATTTTAATCAGATTTGTTAACAGTGTGATTGAATGATGTTAGTTCATTTGCACAACCATGTATTTGCTATAACAATGAAATATAAACAAGTAATGATGCAATCCTTTAAATCTTAATTTCTGAGTGTAGCAGAATTCAATGTAAAATTATCATCATGTCACATGACACATTTTATTTAATGTGACAGACAAAAAACAGTTACACCAATGACACAATGAATCACTAGTGAAGCATGATAAAAAAAAAATTAAAAAAAAACAGGAAACATGATAAAAACAGGAAGATCCAGACCTACAGGAGCAACGTTTCCTGACTATTCAATGGTAAGATCCTTAGAGAGGAAGAACAACTGAAGAATGGAAAGAGTGTGTCAGTGAAGGTGGTTGTGAATGTGTGTAGATGTGTGTTAGTTACAGGATCAGAGAATGACACCGTTCCTCTGTCATAGTCCAGATCAACTCTCACACGCTCAAGATACTGTTCAATAGGAAAACCAGTCTGCGTAAACACACTGTACCGCACACTCCAGACATCAGTGTTGAAGAAAACAAATCCCTTCCTCTGGTTTGATGCTGTAGTTACTCCAAGACTCCAAGCTGAATTCTCTTTAACCTCCACATCCCAGCAGTGTGTTCCTGAGTTAAAACCCTCTGAACCCAG
This sequence comes from Mylopharyngodon piceus, assembly GCA_039654765.1. NCBI lineage: Eukaryota > Metazoa > Chordata > Actinopteri > Cypriniformes > Xenocyprididae > Mylopharyngodon > Mylopharyngodon piceus. The sequence goes on from CM077457.1 coordinate 5,590,057, forward strand.
AACACAGGAATAGATATCAAATCTCTCTGAATTATCAGGAAGAGGTTGTTTGTTCCCGCTGTCTCTCACACTGGTCAGATCATCAGACAGGATGAGGTCTGGATTCGCAGTGTTTGGATCCAGAATCACAGGAACTGATGAGACACAATCAACAGCTAGTTTTATTCATATGATGTTCATATAATGATCAAGAGTGAACCATACACAGATTATTATGAATTATGACACTCGTCCTGTTGATCAAACATACACTCTTAGAAGAAATGTTTAGAAAAATTACACATATTTTGTGTGGCACACTAGTTTACACACATTGTTTACACATATGTCAATATTAAAACTGTGTTGAAAGAAGGGCCCATATTCTTAAAGCTTCTAAGAATCCTCTCAGAAAGCTCCTAATTTATCTTAAAAACTTCTACATAGGTGTCTTAGTCTAAGAGCGATTCGGGACCGATCTGAGAGCAACTCTGAGCGAGCACTCTGCTCCGCATTGTGCCTAACGACACCCCTTTGCTGTTATAAATTCATTGTAAACCACGGCTTCTTGGGGATTATTGCTTTATCATACCATTTCAGGCACATGCAAAGAGTCCACGCAAGCAAAAGTGCCACCCCGGGACGTTTTAATAGTAAGTTATTTACTTTGACAGTCTTGAAACATGTAAAGGAAAAATTGTGTAATTGTAATATAAACACCGTGAAATGAACACATCTCATTCTGAGCGAAGGGGTGTATTTAACAGCGGTAAAATTAGTTTAACAATTGACATTCGTTAGACATTCGGTTTCATACCCATTAAATTCTCTGTACATTTCATGTTTTCAGCCCAAACCAACTCCAATATGCATAAACAAATGCATAGCACAAGCCTTAATTTCAAGAAATAAAATATATATTAATTAGCCCTATAAATCAATTAAACAATATAACTATATGACATTATGATATCAAACTAATATTAAAATGCTCAGAAAAATATCCAATTTATTGCACAAGGCTCTGTTTTGGAATTAGCATTTCATATGTTTTATAATTTTGAGACTTTAAATGAATGCAATACTGTAAATCCATTAAACTAAAACACTGTCAGATCTAAATTTATCAAACCAACTTGTCACGTCTGATCTATGTTTCCCTCCTGCATTGTGTTTTTGGTTCTGTCCTGTGACCTAGTTTTTCTAGTGTGTCTAATTAGTATTTATGTTCACCTGTGTGTTGTTCATTATCTTGTTAAGTTCTCTTTGTTTGCCATGTGTATGTATACCCGGTGTTCTCCCTCAGTCTCTGTTGGTTCTCGTTCGTGGATTGTAATGTGGTTTTCTCCTGTGTTTCTTCTGGTTTCTGAGTATTTTGTTATTAAAGTCTGCCTTTTAGGATTATTCCACTTCATGAGAGTTTCTACACACCACGTTACATAACACAACTGCAAATTACTCAGAATAAAATTTCCTCTATTGAACAACAATCTGAAAAACAAGCCTTGTGCAACATGAGGAATAATATTCTGAGTAATTTACAGTTGGTTTGATACCTTTAGGCCAAATGGTTTTTGTACAACACTTTGGTACACTGTTTTTAAGGTGCTTTACAAAGAAATTTTGATTCGATTTGATTTAATGGATTTAAATGGGTTCAGTGTTAAATATATAAAAATACCAGATTAATAATCTAAAAAAACAAAAACAAAACAAGCCTTGTGCAATAGAGGAAATAATATTCTAATAATTAATAATAATAGTAATTTACAGTTGGTGAGATAGGTCAAACATGTTGTAGTTTAATGGATTTACAGTATTGCATTCATTTAAAGTCCCAAAAATATTATAAAACATATTAAATGCTAATTCCAAAAACAGAGCCTTGAGCAATAAAAGGGACATTTTTCTGAACATTTTACTATTAGTTGGATATCATAATGTCATATAGTTACATTGTTTAATTGATTTATAGGGCTAATTAATATATATTTTATTTCTTGAAATTAAGGCTTGTGCTATGCAAAGGGCATTTGTTTATGTATATCTGAGTTGGTTTGGGCTGAAAACATGAAATGCGCAGAGTTTAATGGGTATGAAACTGAATGTCTAACAAATGTCAAATGTTACATTAACTTTACCGCCGTGTTTAATCTGTGATGAAGACCAACTGGATGTACATTGTCACATACTGGCTGAAAATTTACCAGATAAATAAGCACAAATAAAAGGTTCATTATGGACATACCGTACATAAAGCATTTCCTATTTCATGTTTTCAAAACTTTTTGAAGATGTAAATTAGTTGTTAATCAAGGACAGTAAGTCAGTATAGTTTTCTAACTTGATTAATTGTCAGTGTTGTGACTTGACTGTTCTGATACCCTTTTAACTTGGATCTGTTATTCCTGCAGGTGAAACGAAGTGAAAATGCATATGCAGTGGGCATGTAAGTTTTGCAATATTTCTAACAAAAGAGGACATTTACAATATAGACTAAAACATGCTTGCCTGACAAGATCATCTCCTCTGTCATGCCTCCATAAAGAAGGAGGAGCAGTTCCTTCAATAAGAAGAATGAAAGAATGATGGCCAGCCCTTCTCAATGAACATGAAGTAAGAAATCTACAGTGCATCCGGAAAGTATTCACAGCGCTTCACTTTTTCCACATTTTGTTATGTTACAGCCTTATTCAAAACTGGATTAAATTCATTATTTTCCTCAAAATTCTACAAACAATACCCCATAATGACAACGTTAAAAAAAGTTTGTTTGAAATTTTTGCAAATTGATTAAAAATAAAAAACGAAAAAATCACATGTACATAAGTATTCACAGCCTTTGCCATGACACTCAAAATTGAGTTCAGGTGCAGCCTGTTTCCACCGATCATCCTTGAGATGTTTCTACAACTTGATTGGAGTCCACCTGTGGTGGCAAGTGTCATGTCTGGAGGAAACCAGGCACCGCTCATCACCTGGCCAATACCATCCCTTCAGTGAAGCATGGTGGTGGCAGCATCATGCTGTGGGGATGTTTTTCAGCGGCAGGAACTGGGAGACTAGTCAGGATCGAGGGAAAGATGAATGCAGCAATGTACAGAGACATCCTTGATGAAAACCTGCTCCAGAGCGCTCTGGACCTCAGACTGGGGCGAAGGTTCATCTTCCAACAGGACAACGACCCTAAGCACAAAGCCAAGATAACAAAGGAGTGGCTACGGGACAACTCTGTGAATGTCCTTGAGTGGCCCAGCCAGAACCCAGACTTGAACCCGATTGAACATCTCTGGAGAGATCTGAAAATGGCTGTGCACCGATGCTCCCCATCCAACCTGATGGAGTTTGAGAGGTCCTGCAAAGAAGAATGGGAGAAACTGCCCAAAAATAGGTGTGCCAAGCTTGTAGCATCATACTCAAAAAGACTTGAGGCTGTAATTGGTGCCAAAGGTGCTTCAACAAAGTACTGAGCAAAGACTGAATACTTATGTACATGTGATTTTTTTCGTTTTTTATTTTTAATAAATTTGCAAAGATTTCAAACAAACTTCTTTCATGTTGTCATTATTGGTTATTGTTCGTAGAATTTTGAGGAAAATATTGAATTTAATCCCTTTTGGAATAAGGCTGTAACATAACAAAATGTGGAAAAAGTGAAGCATTGTGAATACTTTACAGATGCACTGTATGTATTTTTACAGCATCTGCAAAAGTTTTAATGTGAAAAAGTGCTTTCTCCACCTAGTCAAAAAGGGATGTTATAGATATTGAAATTGACAGTAATTGCAGATTGACAAATTTAAAATGTTATCTATTCTCAGAGAAGAGTTTTTTATGCTTTATTATGCCTGTTGGGCCTATATATGGGTTTCTCTTTATTTGTATGTTTTAGTTAAAATTATGATATAATTTACACTTGAATAAATTAACAAGCATTGAAATAAATTATAAAATCTGAAGACTATTTAATATTGCTGTTTAATAAAACTATTAAACAGCAATATTAAATAGTCTTCAGATTTTATAATTTATTTCAATGCTTGTTAATTTATTCAAGTGTAAATTATATCATAATTTTAACTAAAACATACAAATAAAGAGAAACCCATATATAGGCCCAATAGGCATAATTGTGTGTCTTGTGTGTGTGTATTTATGCTTATGTATAATACTGGTTTTAATAGTTTTAAATAAAAGTTGGCCATTTTTAAAGTAATTAAATGAGTTTCGAGACGTAGAATGTTATGTTTTTCAAATGTCCTCTCTATTGTTATTTAACGTTCCAAGACTTCTGATGCAAACGCCTCTAAAAGCCCCATCTGTCAAAAATGAGCACATACTATACGTTCTTCAAATACTTTCACTTCAAACTCGCTAAATCCCAGCCTCATCCCATTAGAAGTACTGGTACTTATACAGAAACCTATACATAGGAGTCTGATAAAAAAAAATGTCAGACGACTTAGAGGCTTTTGCCCAGGAATGCCATCTCTGGCTGAACCTGGCAGATATGGGTGAGCCCGACAAAGTTCGGTTCCTCAACGCCCCATCTCCCAGGCCGGCCTTTTCGCCAACGCGGTCGAGAATTTTGAGCAGACGGAGGTGATAAAGCACATCCTGCCCCAGCGACCACCTGCTGCTTCCACCCAGTCACCGGCTGCAACCCCTCTGCCTGTTCGTCGCCAAGGGCGCCTCCGCCCCTGCTCAGCCTCAGCATGGGGCCGGCCACAGGCTGGCCGTCCAGGCCCCTGCCACATCAGGCAGTGAGCGAAAATGCAAGCAGCCCTGAGACGCGAGCGACACAGGGATGGAGGGAGCAGCTCTTCAGGAGATGGTGATCGCACCACTCCCTCCCCCGGAGGAGGGACAGGTGGAGAATCCTTTGTTTCATTCTATTTCTGTTCCGCCGCTGGTCCCACAGTCAGCGGTACCCAAATTCTCAAATAAAGAGCACTTTCCTCTATTTCTGGGTCCCAAAAGGGCGCGGACGGCAGTGTGCGATGCTATGCCTTGCCACTCTCATCCCCCTCTTCTATTACCAGTGGGCAGCAGTGTGTGGTTCGAGGGAGCAACTAAGCCTTCTCACGCACCCTCTGCCCAATCGTGGAACCAGGTAAGTGTTGCACCGCACACTCAGACCCCACTTTGGGACACCACAGTGCCTTCCGAGTCAGGTCCCTGCATTCTACCTCGCTGCCCCACTGCAGGTACATCTGTGGCCCCGTTGACCCTGCTTGTACGGTCTCTGGGAGCCTGGTTAGCGCTTCCCAGCCCATCTTGATGGCTCATCCGGACCATCAGATTCAGCTATGCGATTCAGTTTGCCCGGCGTCCCCCCAAGTTCAGGGACATCCAGTTCTCTTCTGTGCGGGCCAAAAGTGGTGTGTTATAGCCAATCTTGGACCTGTGAGCTTTGAATGGGGCCCTTCACAAGCACCCGTTCAAAATGCTAAGGCAGAAACGCATTTTCAAATGCATCCGTCCCCGAGATTAATTTGCCGCGCTCGACCTGAAGGACGCGTACTTTCATGTCTCGATTCTACCTCGACACAGACTGTTCCTACACTTTGCGTTTGAGGAGCGGGCATATCAGTACAAAGTCCTCCCCTTCGGGCTGTCCCTTTCACCTCGCGTCTTCACGGAGGCAACCATTGTTCCCATGAGAGAACGCGACGTTTGTATTCTCATCTATCTCGACAATTGGCTCATATTGGCCCAGACACAAAAACAGTTGTGCGAACACAGGGACATGGTACTCAGTCACCTCAGCCAGTTGGGACTTCGGGTCAACTGGGAAAAAAGAAAACTCTCCCCGTCCTCTTTTCTCGGTATGGAGCTGGACTCGGTCAACCAGACAGCACGCCTCACAGAGAACCGTGTTCGGTCAGTGTTGAACTGCTTGAATTCATTCAAAGGCAGGACAGCGGCCCCACTGAAACTTTTTCAGAGGCTCCTGGGGCATCCGTAGCCACAGTAACGCTACTGGGAATGCTCCAAATGAGGCCACTTCAGCACTGGCTTCACGCACAAGTCCTGAGATGGGCGTGGCTGCGTGGCACATGCCAGGTTTCCATTACCCCATACTGTCACCAAACCTTCAGCCCGTTGTCGGACCCTTGGTTTCAACGGGCAGGAGTTCCCCTAGAACATGTGTCCAGGCATGCTGTGGTCCACACAGATGCCTCTGCCACCAGTTGGGGGGCCATGTACAATGGGCTAGTTGCGCCCTACTGGCCCAACCGGACCTGGTTCCCAGAACTGATGCTCCTCGCAACAGTCCCTCTCTGGCGCATTCCTCTGAGGGAGGATCTGCTCTCTCAGAGACGGGGCACCCTATGGCACCCGCGTCCGGACCTCTGGAATCTCCATGTCTGGTCTCTGGACGGGACGCAGAGGTCTTAGGTGATCTACTCCAAGCGTTGGTAGACAACATCACTTCGAGATGAGGCACCTCTATACATTGAAGAGGACCCTATTCGTTGAGTGGAGTTCTTTCCACCGGGAAGACCCCTGGAGATGCCCGATGTGCCCAAGGTTCCCACCACTCCCTTCAGGGACCAGGTGGTGAACCTGCAAGCGCTGCCCTGGAGGAGGCTGACCCAGCCCTAGCTTTGCTCTGTCCTGTCCGCACTTTGCACCTGTACGTGGACCGAACACAGAGGTTCAGGACCTCAGACCAGCTCTTTGTCTGTTACAGAGGCCAGCAGAGAGGAAAGGCTGTCTCCAAGCAGAGGTTGGCCCACTGGGGAGGTATAATGGAGGTATAGTGGATGCCATAGTCTTGGCATATCAGACCCAAGGTGTGCCTTGCCCACTCAGGATGAGAGCTCACTCTATTAGAAGTGTTGCTTCTTCATGGGCACTGGCACACAGTGCCACGGCTTGCAGATATATGTAGAGCTGCGGACTAGGCGACACCCAACACATTTGCTAGATTCTATAGCCTTCATGTAGAGCCGGTATCCTCATATGTACTCGCCCCAAGTGGCCAGTGAATGCTGGGAACCCGCTCAGTGTCGGTTTGCAGTGCCATTCCCCTCCTATGGACCAGATACGAGTGCTTATTTACTCCAGTAGAGTTCCCCAGTTGGCAAACCCTGTTGAATTCCTCCATCACCCTCAGCAGTTGGACGTGGTGGAGCATTCGACACCAGGCCTAACACTTGTATGCATTGGTGGAACCTGTGCTAGGCTGAGTGTCCACATGTTGTGATCCCTGCATCAATCCCATATGTGTATTTTTCCACCGTACGGCTCCCCTATCGGCAAGCCCGTGTCTTTCCCTCGGCAGAATCTGCTCTGCCGTCTCTGCTGGTGTAGTCTCCTCCCTAACTAGGCCAGAGCCACCCCAGAGACATTCCATATGTTGTACTGTGCTAATCAGGCCAGTCCATATGTGTAACTTCCACATGATACCTCCCTACAGGCAGGATGTAGCTTCCGACGTGACGTCGAACATGACCGACTGAAAGGGAACGACTCGGTTACGTATGTAACACTCGTTCCCTGAAGGAGGGAACTGAGACATCACGTCCCGTCGTACAGTTGCTGTACCACTGCTGAGCGGCCGGGTCACCAGCTCGGCTCCTCAGCGAAAACTGAATACGCAAGGTATCTGCTTCCATATTTATACCTGCGCTGAGATCTATCTATCCATTGCTAGCAAAATCTAGCTAAGTGTAGGACAGGCTAGCTACATGTTATTACACACTAGTAAAGTCTAGCAACAATATTAAAACATGCTAGCAACGGTCTAAAATATGCTAGCAACATGCTGAAACATGTTAGACACATGCTAGCAATGTGTTAAAACATGTTATAACATGATTGCAACATGGTAAAACATGCTAGCAACATGTTAAAACATTCTAGCCATAAACCATAGCAAACACTATATATCTGTGTTTCTGAGAGACAGCATGGCCTTAAAACCTTCAAACTTAAAGCTTTTAAAACAACTTCAAACGTTCTGGTCAGGCTTTCTCAAGCCAACAAAAAGCTTGTCTTGAACTTTTTTTTTATCTAGTTAATTAGTTATTTTAATATTGTAATATTTTTGTCTGTGCTGTGAAGGGTAGCAGGTCCTTCTGTGCTGGTGTAACCGGTCCTACTCGACCTGCTCCGAGCGGGACTTGAACCGGCGTCTCCAGCATGGGAAACCTCAGGAGAACGTATACATCGGCCAGTTCTCTGAGGAGCTTATGAAATGCACCCATGCATTTCTGCGTGAACTCTAGAGACTGTCAGCTGTTCCTCCAGAAACACCTGAGTACACATGACACTTGAGTACACATTATTATATTTGAGGTTCTCCAGAGGGTTCAGTGGGTCAGTCTGAAGAAGCCCAAATGACGCATCAACTATCTTTTCATTTTTACACTGTTCTGGACTTGAGTAGATGAAGAAAGGAGAATCATTACTACAACATAATTGAAGATATTAATTTTCACAGGTCTCCAGCAGACTCACTGTTTTGGACGATGTCCTGCATCTTCTTCCAGACTCTGAACGGCAGGTTGCCTAAGTAATGTGGCACATGAATCAAAGCTCCAGAAGCCATCTGCGGATCCGGCTGTGAACTCTGGACTCTGGAAGAACATTCAGGAGTCAGAACTGCAGTGGCTTTGGATCAGAACCAGAGAGACCAGAGACAGGAGCAGATCACTCACCTTTCCATTGAGGCTGGAAACTTCTGCAGAACAAACACACAATTTATCATCAAGAACTCAATCAATGAACCAATGATCAACCAATGATCTGAAATCAGACCTTCAGAAAGAAGATGTCATTGGCTTTCATCATCTCCTCCATGTCTTTGATTGTGTGTGAAAGAGCTGAGATGTGTCTGTTCATCTCCTCCAGCTTCTCCTTCATCATCTGCTTCTTCTGCTCCTCTTCCTCCCTCAGTGCAGTGATTGTAGCTGCTTCTTCATCTCTGAGAAACTGATGAAGCTTCTCAAACTGCTGTTTAATCTGATGCTCTGTGTGCTCAGCTTGAGACTGAAATCAAATCACATTCACATTCATTCACATTCACTAGGATAACCGGCATATAACGGATCCAGAAGCAGACTGATACTTGTCATTTACAGAAATATTAAACTGGAATCCATTATATTAGATATATCAAATCATAACTGTATATAGTGATCCTTCAGCTGTAATGAAAATGACTCTCGATTATGTTTCCTCACCTTGATGTGTTGAACCGTTTTCTCAAACTCTCCTTTCATTTTTTCATTGTGTTGAATTTTCTCTTGTAAGGACTTCAGTGCTTTATTGAGCTCCTCCTAGAATTGAACAAAAAATACATAAAACACCAGATTACAGTAAAGAGAATACAATACAGTGATATGATCATATAATGCAGTTAAAAGTATTTGCCCCATCTTGATTTCTTCTGTCTTGTGTACATCTCATACTAAATTTATTCAGAAATTAAAACCTACCTTAAAACAAAGGCAACCTGTATAAACACAAAGTACAGCTTGTAAAATAAAAAGTTATTTATTGAAGCAAAAAACCTGCACGAATATGTATTTTCCCCCACATAGTTACTAATTCCTCAAATCTCTGAAACTGTATTTATAATGTGGTTCAGCTGAGCTAAAAACAACCAGTCCAGGGGCTGGTTGCACCAGCTGTGCGTAAGTTACAACTTAGCCTAGTTTTGACATAAATGTGTTAAGCAATACTAAATATTTTGCGTTGCACCATTAAACTCAGTTGAAACTAAATATTTATGGAAGCCTCAGATCAGAAGTAACGGTTGTAATAAAATAGCAGACTGACTGAATTGCATCAATGAGCTCTTTTTTTACCTGACAGACTTAAATTCATATATGATAATGCTGACATTTACACTCGATTACATTTTAAGAGAGATAAAATTATGTAAAAAGATTACTTTGTTAGGGGCTCTTTAACATGAACCTGTCCTAAACAGCGCACCGCTGTGTGCATCGCTCCATGTTGTGCATGTCCAATGAAATCAGTCTTAATAAATGTCATTTCTTGTTTATTTGTTTTTATTTATTTATTTATTTTTGTATGAGTATTTATTGATCCTTATTAATTTCGTTTCAAATACTATTTCTGAAGATTATTTAGATATAAAAACACTTTATTCATGATTAAGTAGTATCATATTTAATGGAAACTTATTTTTACGTTAGTTACGTAAGGTTGAATGAACGATAAACCGAAATTCACAGTATTTCAACAACTTCTGCTCAAGTATTTGAAGGCTGCTATTGGATCATTGAGGGTAAACATCATATTATGCGACTATGCATTACTTTACGGAGAGTTTACGACCTACTAGGTAAGTTCTGCCTTAAGAACAAATGGTGCAACTGAATAAAGTACAGAGTTAGTTACAAACAAGCTAGTAGTTACTAAGCCTCTAGTGTGGACTTTACATTCCAATTTAAGTAAGAACTTACAAATGGCTGGTGCAACCCTACCCTGATAACTGCAGCCCTGTTCAATCAAATCAACTGACTTTTTCAACAGCATGAAGTTGGTTAAAAAGTTTTAAACAGTAACAAAATATGACAAAGGTGAAAGAAACTATGGAGAGAAATAATAAGGAAGAAGGTGATTTACATCCATCTGTGAAGGATTACAAAGCTATTTCAAAGGCTCTTGGACTCCACAGCGAGAGCCATTATCTCCAAATGAAAAAAACAAAACAAAACAAAACAAAAAAACAGCACAGTATCAAACCTTCCCATCCAAGAAGTCACAGAAGAACCAAGAACAACATTGAAGGAACTGCATTTTTTTTTTTTTTTTTTGGCTTTCTACCAGAAAATCCTACAGGAGAATACTCGATCTTCAGTCTGTAAGTTGAAGCTCAAGCAGCAAGACAATGATTCAAAGCATAGGAGAAAATCCACCCCTGAACGGCTCAAATAAGCACAATTAAAGTTTTGGAGTGGCCCAAAATCCCACCCCAGTGCTGTGAAAGACTGAGCTCCAGTTATCACAAGCATTCGGTTGCAGTTATTTCTGCTAAAGGGGGCAATTTGTTTTTCTTGTGGGGATAGCTGTTAAAAACTGTATTCTGTGTTTACTGAGGTTGACTTTGTTTTATGTTGAATTTTGTTTGAAGATCTAAAACTATTTAGTATGAGACACAAAAACAGAAGTAATCAGGACAGGGCAAATACTTTTTCACAACACAGTAAATGTCATACGAAGTCGAGTAAAATGGCAGAGAAAAATATTGAGTGCATGAATGTGATTTCTGTGTTTATGACTAATTATTGTTCTTTATGTGTGAAACAAGAGACAATTGTCTTACCTTATTTGATGAAACAGCTTCACTGATGGGTCTGAATTTATGATTGTCATGTTGTTGTGAATCTCTGCACACTAAACACACAGGCTGTTTGTCGTCCAGACAGAAGAGTTTAAGTTTCTCACTGTGTAAACTGCAGAGCTCCTCAGATCCTGATGAACGCCTCTCATTTCTCTCCTTCAGGATCGACTTACACAAGTTTTTCAACACAAGATTACATGGAGGATCATCTCTTGAGGATCTTCTCCTGCAGACAGGACACTCCTGAGTTTGAAGACACTCTTTACAGACACTGTGACTACATGATAAAATAACAGGATTGTTGAAGATTTCACAGCACACGGGACAAGAAAAATCATCTTCAGATAATGAAGCCATTTTCACTGTTTGAGCTCCAGCAATCTAAACTTTACTTTCACTTTCTGAAAAATGAAACACTGATCGCTGATACTTGTCTGCTTTTGTCGAGACTCAGTATGACAGAAAAGAGAAATGAGAGAGGGTGGGGCTTCTGATCACTTGGGTGTGTTCAAACAGATCAACATCAGGATTTCTTCAGGTTAATGTTAACAAAATGCCTTCAAAATGAACTTGAATCAAACTCTGAATCAAAAGCTTAATGCTAAATCCTTAAAGGGACAGTTCACATTAGGGCTGTACAATTCTTCTTATTCTATTGATTAATTCAAATGTAATGTTTTGATATAACACAGTAATAAAAAAGGCAATAAAATTAAATATAATACAATACAGTAATAAAAAAAAAAACAGAAAATACATAAGACAGAATTTTTATTTGTATAATAACTTCTGACCAATAAATCAAAACAGACTCATGATTTGATGACATCAGTTATTGCTTTATTTATTCAGAAACAGACATAACTTAAAGTTATTAATTTATTTATGTGGGGAAATCTAGAATATATAGTGATCTATTAATTTAATTTTGTATAAAAAGTAGGGCTATCAAGCGATTACATTTTTAATCTAATTAATTGTGTGTGTAATTGATGTGGTGATCAATTAATCTAATTAATCGCACATCAAATTTGGTTGAGAAATTACTCCCGAAAGATCATTTAAAGTCATTTTTGTGTAAAGCACCAAATAGACATTATAAAAAGTAGCTTCAGCAAGAAATATTTGATTTGATTCAGCATAGAATTTATTACACATACTCTTTTGGACCATGAGGGTGAAGTGAGTAAATGATGACTGCATTTTCATTTGTGGGTGAACTATACCTTTAATGTTTTCTTTTTTATTACTATGGAAATGTGAAATTATTTTTTAATGAAATTATACTCTAAATATGAAACTAAAACTGCCAGTAGGTGGCGGTAAACGTCTTAATTATTAAGTCATTGAGTCATTCATCATTCATTCATTCATTCGATTCATTCATTTATTCGATTTGATTTGTTCAAACGACTGATTAATTCAGGAGTGAAGTAAATGGTTCTCTTTATGAAAGGTCCACTGAATCATTAGGCTTGTTTGACTTCAAGCTGATCATCACTATCAGACCAATTGGTATATAACATCAAAGTACTGCGAGAGTGATTAGAGAGCAGAAGGCGTATGCTTTTGAATAGCTCTCGCGGTACTTTGATGTCATACACTGATCGGTCTGTGCAGCACCGCTTCAAAATGCGGATTCAGAAATGAAATGCCGCTTTGTGTTGCTCGGAGACAAATAGTTCTGCTTTGTCTTTTTATTTTCGCTGGCAAAATTGAGCAAAACAGACAATATTGTGTCTAAAATAACACAATATTAACTTATTTATTTAACTGTTGTATAAAATCAGTATCACATTTGCACTCGTGCTATTCTGGACAGAAAAACAGCACTCGTGTGATATAGCTTAACTATATCATATGATGTAAATATGAGACAAAAACTCAAACGGGCATTTTTGCACACATATCTTGAATTTTAGGGACATTCTAACTGCATTCTATAGGCTACACTGTAAGAAAATAAATAAATAAACGTAAAAAACAGTGAAATGCATGGCAGCACAGGGTGCCAAACGTTGATCATTAATGAAAATAATGGTTAAAGATCGTTAAAAAAGAAACGGTAAATAACTGGCAGAAGTGTCTGCCAAACAAACACTGTAAAATTAAGGTAAAATATCCTAATTCATATCCTAATTTTCCTTAAATGTTTTACAAAAACATTACTATTACTTTACAGGTATTTCCAGGATTATTATTGTGAAACATTATCTGTAAAATGTAAATCTCTGCAGTTAACAATTAGCAAGCAACAGAACACACGCATGAGCTGATATAACTGTCATGAACATTCATTGTAATAAGTGAATTCACATTCACTTATTACAAACCAGTCTGACTTTATTTATTTCATTCAAAACTACTTAATGAGAATTAACAGAGGTTTAGATGTTGATGTTTTATTGAAGTCACCATTTTGGAGGTAAGTGTTAGTTGGGCTCTTGACACTTGACTTTTTAACATCAGTTTTCCTCTGGCTGCTGTATTTGTGTGCTTCTAAAGCACATTTGTTACAGCAGCAATTCTGAGAGAAAATCTGATAAGATGATATTGGTTACTTATTGTTGATGATTCAATCATCATGGAGTGGCCCGATTTGCTGATCTCATCCAGAATGTAATCTGTAATTATATTATTTAGATGTACTAATTGTGCATTACTGTAGCCCTGGAACACTACTGCATAAAATCCTGTCCTGCTTTGAGTATTTAAAAGTTTATAAGTAATTATGCAGAAATTATTTGGACGGCATCATGTGTTGGAATATTTTATCATATAAGAAAACCATTGTAGAAATAGTTTGAATAATATAACAGCCAGATGTGTTTTGAAGGCCTCATTGCCTACTACCTGACTGTAAGAACTGTCACAAGGTCAGGAGCATTGGACAAAGTCATGTGACCCACTGAGTATCCTGCCAAGTTAGGGGTATTTTCAGGACACCACAGGTGGCTTTTGTAACATTTTCCAAGGACAACTGGCTCCTTCTAGGCTTCACCATGACATCATTCACTTGCCTATGATAAAGAGTTGACCGTCATTTGGCAGGTTACCACTATTAGAGAGACGGGTGAGAAAAGAAAGACCTATTGTGTGAAACTGAGAGTGAATCTTACCAGAGAGTAAAATCACATGGTTATTGCAAAATAACAGATAAGAAAAGGGTATAAGAAATGTGCCCTGGCCAGAGACCAACTCAGATGTCCTGTAGGCGTCTTGTCTTTGTTGCTTTGTACAACAAAGTCTTAGTTTGACTTCTGGAACTCTGACTCCTGAGCTTCATTTGCAAGGAAGAGATGATTTTTCTCCACAACACATGTAGACTCACACAGACATCAAGAATCAGCAGATGAACCTCAACAATGGTGACAAAACTTTCAGATAAACAGATCAACTCTGAGCATCACAAAACAAGCTAATAAAGTCACAAAAAAAAAGGTTTTTGCTGATTATCACCATTGTTGAGGTTTATAAGCTGATTTTTGATGTTTGTGTGAGTCTAAAAGACACAGCTGAAAACATTTTCTATGTAATAAGCTAAAAAAAATAACTTCATAATACAACAAAGCTGTTGTGAATAATGCAAAACTTACAGCTAATATAATATACTCAGAAATCAGACTGATTGAATCATCATCAACAAGTATCAAACTTCATCTGACCAGAATTTCTCTGGCAGCTTTATCTATATAAAAAAAATGTGTTTTAGAAACAGTTACAACAGCCAGAGAAACACTGATGTTAAAAAGTCACGAATCAAGAGCCCAACTAAAGCAAATGTTCGGTGATTTCAAACTTTATTATTTTCAACAAAACATCACCTCAGTTAATTCTCATTAAGAAGTTTTGTATGAAAGAAATAAAGTCTGACTGGATTGTAATAAGTGAAGTTGGCTGAGATCTTGAGAGATCTGTTAGCGTTTAATGCTCTGTTGATGCCAGTCATTTGACATTATTTAAATACGGAGATTTTACTTTAATTTTAAGGTTTTTGTTTGGCACCCTGTGCTGCCAGTCATTTGACCATTTTGTTTTAAATGGTTAAGGGGTTAAATGACTGTTAAGGGGTTAAAGAACCCTCAACTATAATATTTATCTCGTTACACATAGTCCATATTCATTCAAGCAAAACTAAAAGCCTGTGCTTTCCTTTTAACTTGCTGATAGGCTACCTCATATTTTATATTATATTACACCTGATGTTTTTTGTTTTGTTTTGTTTTCCAGAATGTGCATTATCATTTTATCTTCTGTGAATGTGTGCATGTCAGTAAGAAAATATACAGAAAATCTATGAAGTTGATGAGTGTAATATATGATCATGGACTGTATGCATGTAAATGATACCACATTAAATGTAAAATGAATCATCATATGCATGTATTTGATTTTGCATGTTTGTGTGTGTCAGCCCAACTTAGAATAAAAATTCAGCCCAGTGTTAGAATAAAAATTAAACATTTAATGGTTGCTTTTCTTTGAGCATGAAAAAAACCTCTGTTAAAAAAGAACAATTTCACCTAAAACAAAACACCTGAGTTAGCAAAAGAGAAATTACAGTGTGTATTGAATGTATTGAATTGAATGAACATGCAGGAGAAGACAATGCTTTTAATATACAGAGGCAAGACTATGTTTGTGAACCCTTTGAAAATATCCAGCTTTTGTTACTAAATTCAAGGGCTCCCTTATTTTCTCCACCCTGCACTGTGAATGATTACTCAGTGTATTTATTAAAAATGTGAAAATGTTTTATTAGTTTAGCCAGATTTGTTTGCATACAATTGTAAGTTAAATTAAGGGCAGACCAGGGGCCTCATTTATAAAACTTTGCTTACGCACAAAACAGGCCCTGAAAGTGCGTACGCCAGTTCCTACGCATAAGTTGTGATTTATAAAAACAAACTTGACGGGAAAATTTGCGCACCTCCACGCAAACTCTGACCCATGCGTACGAACATTTTGGAGACAGAGCAGTTTGGCGACACCGATGGTGAGCTGAGGGACTGACGGCAGATGAAGGAAAACCACTTTAAATCCTCATTATGAGTCATAATCATAAATACAGTGTATGTTCACAATAACAGTTTAAATAAATAAAAGAATGATTTAAACTCGCGTGGAAACACGTTTTCATTTGATACACATTTACATTAATATTACACTTTCACTATTGGCGATAAGCACTGAAATTACATTACGCAGTCATTACGAAGAAGTTAAACAAAAATGATATGAATTTAGATGTGCTACTTTCGATCACTTTTCCTGTGACACGCTGTTTTAATGACAGCGAGGAGCGCTAGGAGCACTATTGCATGTCCTGATATTGCTGAGTTAGATGCGTTCCTGGGTCAACATATTTTGTTGATCCTGGAACAACATTCTAGTCTGAAAATTTAGTCTTAACCCTGTTCCTACCCCTAAACCTAACCCTACTCATAAGTTATCCCAAAGATCAGAGGGAAATGATAGATGAATAACACCGATGTAGAAGCACCAATTCATGATTTTAAGCCTAAACTTGACATAATCTGTAAACTTGTCCCTCAAATCTGATTGGTTGATTGGAATGTTGTTCCAGGATCAACAAAAATGTTGACCCAGGAACATGTTGAACTCAGCAATATCAGGTTATGCGAGCACAATAATTCCTCTTTAAACTAAACTGCAGATCTCATGACAAAATATTTTAGAGAGAACGATGATCAGTGATGCACACTTAACTTCGATATTATGGAAGACAGTGCTGGATTCGGTGGTCGAACGGTCCGTTGTCCAGTTTGAATAGTTCCAATGATAATATCTTACTGTATAACCGCAGCTGCACAGAGGTGTTGATGTCGTGTGAAGGATCTTCAAACAATTACCACTGTATTTGAAGGATATCATTTGGGGAAATCGGTAAGATTTGCACGTTTCCTTTTTCAGACAATTGTATATTTACACTGCAATAAATAAGTAGGCCTATCTGTTTCCACTAAAAATAGCCTGTACACATTCTAAAAGATATGTTCACCTTATCAGCAAAACTGCATAAATTTGATTCGAATTGTTTAAAACTATTAAAATACTATTTGGCCAGTGGAAATGAATGAATCAGCTCTATTCTAAAACCTTTAAGATTTTATACAATTTTGTTTTTATGGATATTTTGATATTTTTATTCTAAAGCATAAAGAGGATATTGGATGATTTTTATCACTGTAGTGTATTGCACAAATGGCATTTATAGTCCATGTCTTGTACCTTTGACGGTGTTAACCATGGTGTCACGTGGATGGGAACATGTATGGAAATGATATGCAGATAAGGTTATGCGTAGTAAAACTAAGCGTCATAAGCTCCATATATGGTGATTTCGGGGAGGAGACGGTGGAGATGCATGTACGCACAATCTTCCACTGAATGGGATTTATAAAGGGATTTGTGCGCAGGTTCTGGCGTACGCATGGTTTTATAAATCTGAATTTTTTTGTGCGTACGCAGAATCTAGCTTTTGCGTGAACGTACACTTTTAGGATGAAATCTACGCAAAGTTTTATAAATGAGGCCCCAGATCTAATGAGAAATCAATGCAGAAATCCAGATATTTTTTTAAAGGATTTAAAATCTTATTCTTACCACTGTATTTATTAAAAATATTTTATTAGGAGATCTGAAAGCTACTTCTGACATTTAAACAAGTGTTACAACAAACTTCATTCAACAAAAAGACTAAGTTTCACACATTTTTCAAAATTCATTATCAGCTCTTGATTACTAAAAGTTCAGCAATGGTATTTATGGTCTCTCTGATTAGAAAAAAGCCCCATGAAATCCTATTCTTTCTTTCTTTCTCTTTCTCTTTTTTTTTTTTTTTTTTTTACACCATGCCAGCTTCTATGGCTATATTCATGGCGAGAGAGAGGTTTAGTTAAAAAAAAACTAAGATTAGATTAACTTTTCCTAAAAACCTTTGGATTTACTTGGTTAAAAACCTCTTCAAAAGAGTCAACAGAATAAAACAATTTTCTTGAAAGGGTTGAAGTGTTACAGTCCAGTAAAATGTTTATTTTCATGACATCTTACTGATACTGATTCATGTATAATATGATTTAATTGGTTAGATGACACAGTTTC
The DNA here is from genome assembly GCA_039654765.1 of Mylopharyngodon piceus. Classification (NCBI taxonomy): domain Eukaryota; kingdom Metazoa; phylum Chordata; class Actinopteri; order Cypriniformes; family Xenocyprididae; genus Mylopharyngodon; species Mylopharyngodon piceus. Next base: position 5,608,487 of record CM077457.1, read on the forward strand.
ACTGCTGTCTGTTCGTCAAATCCAAACACAGCATAAAGCGGCTGAGTGAATGTGGTCTGGACTCTGTGGATGAGGCTCATTGTGTCTGAGACGCTGTAGAAGGACAAAATCCCTGCGCTGTGATCCACATACACTCCTATTCTACTGGAGACATTGACTACAGGAAGGACAGTCTCAATGTTATTGTGAAAGAATGAGCAACCTGAAGGACAGCAGAACATTTTCCAGGACTGATCATTACGTCCAGCTTTAATCTCAGGTTCCCGTCCCTTCCTCCTGACGCTCTTATATGTCACTGCTATACCCACTCCTACATCTCCACTCCACTCCACCTCCCAGTAACAGCGTCCAGTCAGACTCTCCACACACAACGCCTGCATCCAATGATCAAATCTGTCTGGATGATCAGGATAACACTGATCTGTGTAGGTGCCTGTGATCACTGTGTTTCCCTCAGACAGACAAAGCCAATTATTCACTGAGTTTAGATCCAGAGTCAACAGATGGGAATCTGATGGAGAAAAAGAGATAATCACTGATAAAGATAAATGCACAATCGTTCATGATTTTACATCATTAATTTAACACATTTGTTGGGTCTATTATCATTTTATAATGATAAAGTTGGACTTTTCTCTGAATGGTAAAATAAAATCATCAATGAAACCTCAATATGCCTGACCACAAGAAGAATTTCATTTATTATTTAACAGGTAACAGTGTTTCACTTCCTGTGAACATAGTAATGTGTCACTGTCATTTGTTCTTCATGTATGCTAAAGTATAATGCCTTTACAGTTAACTGTTCATGATAAAATATCATTACATGTGTTACAAGTGTCAAATATGGTGTAGGTAAAATTAAAACCTAAATTTCATGCCAATCCACATATATTCACATAAAATGAATAGTTTTAGATAAAATTGTTTTTGCACTCCCTCTTGCTCTCTGTCTGAATGACACGCACACAAATGCTCTATCAAATGCCCTCCAAACCCTTATGACTTTCTTCTGTGGAACACAAAATAAAATATTTTGAGTAACGGTTGGATCTAAATAACATGGACCCCATTGATTTTATGGACAAAATAAAACATGGAGACATTTTTTTTTAAAATATCTTCTTTTATGTTCCAAAAAATAAAGAAAGTCCCTTTGAGAATTTAATGTCAATTTGGTTGCTGTTGCAAAATGTCTGCACTCACAAAACTTTTGAAAAAAGAAAAAAAAAGGTTTTTCATTGTCACAGATGCAACTAATCCATAATGATGTTTATTATTATTTTTATTTATTTGTTGCAGCCCATGGATTTTAAACAAAGTAAAAAAGTATGGCCATAATTCAGAGCAAAACAGTCAAACTCTCTCACTAGACTGGATTATAGACTTGTGTGTGTTTTCGTAATTACTCACATTGTAGAAACTCCTCTCTGGTCTGATATTCAGGAGCCAAAATGACCTGGACGGTTTTTACTGTGGAAAACAAAACACATCTGCAGTTTAATTCTCTTGCACGAGAAACGTAAACCTTCAACTGTACATATAGAGTATATTGATTAATTGGTGCTGAACTAATTTCTGATAATAAATGAATATTCACCTCTTCCAGATATCTTTTCTGTCTCCTCGCTGCAGAACTGCTGCAGTTCATCTCTGAGTTGAGAGACAGATTTCACTACTTCATCAAAAGACAGATGAGAACTGACAGTGAAGCCGTCTGTAGATCCAGAGAGAGAGACAGACGACAAACTCTACAGACACAAAGACAAAAACACAAACTCCCTGTAATTGCAGAAGCTTGTTAAAGTCCTCAGTGTTTGAGAAGATCTGTGTTACCTGGAGGAAATGAACATGATCCTGTGTTTGTGAAAGCTGCTTCAGCTCAGCGTCTCTCCTCCTCAGATCATCGATCTCCTGCTCCAGTCGCTCCAGTCGTTCTTCAGCTCGACCCACTACAGCTCGTTCCTGATCTCTGATCAGCTGCGTCACCTCAGAGCGACGTCTCTCAATGGAGCGGATGAGCTCAGTGAAGATCCTCTCACTGTCCTCGACTGCAGTCTGTGCAGAGCGCTGTTACACACATCACAATCACACAGTGGCTTCAGTGGGACTAGAAGAGCTCCAGCACTGGAGGAAAGTCCAAACTGAGACTCAAACTTCTCTTCTTCTCCAAACTCACCTTATGAGACTCCACAGCCTCTCTCAGCTGCTGAAGATCTTTCTCTTTCTGCTGGATTCTCTGCTGGATGTTTCTCTGTGTTTCCTCAAAATGTCTCTGCAGAAAACAAAAATATGATTAATACTACACTACCGTTCAAAATTCTGGGATTGGTGAGAATTTTAAAATGTTTTTGAAAGAAGTCTCTTATGTTCACCAAGGTTGAATTTATTTGATGAAAAATACAATAAAAACAGTAATAATGTTTTTTTTTTCGTTTTTTTTTTTCTAATTTCTATCAAAACAATTAATTATATCAGTTTCTCTGATTGAAAGAAAAATCTCAGATGAGACAAATGACATGAACTCTCACTCATGAGATCCAGTATGAAGCAGTACCTGTTTTTCTTTCCGTTCTGCTGCAGTTGATACAGTGTCGTGATTTTTGTGTTCATCCACCAAACACAGCATACAGATACACCGCTGGTCGGTACGGCAGTAAATTTCCAGCATTTTATCATGTTGAGGGCAGATCATGTCCTGCAGTTGTCCAGTGGCGTCCATCAGATTGTGTCTTTTACTGAAGAGATTCTCATGCTGTTCAAGGTGATTTTGACAGTAAGAGCTTCGACACTCCAGACACGACTTCACTGCTTTCTGTTTTCTTCCAGTGCAGGAGTCACACTGAACATCTCCAGATCTAGTGTGATCAACTGCAGGAGCAGCAGGAGGAGCAGGAGCAGATTGGAGTCTCGTCTTCTTCAGTTTCTCCACCATCCCAGCAAACACCACATTCTTACCTAAAACCGGTCTTGGAGTGAAGGTCTGTTTGCATAATGGACATCTGTAGATTCCCTTCTGATCCTCCTGATTCCAGCAGTCAGTGATGCAGCTCATACAGTAACTGTGTCCACAGGGAATCGTCACTGGATCCTTCAGGAGATCCAGACACACTGAACAGCAGAACTCATCCTGATCCACTGAAATACTGGCTTCTGCCATTTCTCCTTTTAAACACACAGAAAGAGAGATGATACACATTGCAGTTTGACAGTCGAGTTATATATCTTCCCGGTTACATACCTAAAAAACAAGTTTTTCTGCAGGGTGACTTAACCTGTTCATAACCTGTTCTGAGTTTTCTGACTATACTGTTGTCTAAAATACTAAAATACCCTTAACTGAATGTGATTCAACTCTTATTGCATACAGATGTTGCGTTAATAGTACTATAGCATCACCAACTAATATAAATCATGTCACAGTAGCACAATATCATAATTGGATCATGATGAGACTGCAGCAAACCTGAGAGAGACTCACTAATGTCCAATATACTGACTCAATACACATTTGAAAATAATTTCATATGTGCTTTAAAATAATTGCTACATTTTTTTTAAATGCTGTAGTCATGGTTTGGTTCCAAAAAGTGAGAGGAGAGGATCTAATAGCAAGCAGTATTTATTTGCAAAAAGAAGATCACAAGGAAGGCGGTCTGACAGAAGCTAGATATTACTTCATAACTTCTTAAAGGATTAGTCCACTGTCAAATAAACTTTTCCTGATAATTTACTCACCCCCATGTCATTCAAGATGTTCATGTCTTTCTTTCTTCAGTCGAAAAGTAATGAAGGTTTTTGATGAAAACATTCCAAGATTTTTCTCCTTATAGTGGACTTCAATGGCCTCCAAACGGTTGAAGGTCAAAATTACAGTTTCAGTGCAGCTTCAAAGGGCTTTAAACGATACCAGACGAGGAATAAGGGTCTTATCTAGTGAAACGATCTGTCATTTTCGAAAAAAATACAACTGTATATGTTTTATATAAACAAACGTTCGCCTTCAAAGTGCCTCCGCCAAAACCGCATTTCTGTATTCTCCTAAAAGCTTACGCTGTTTGTCCTACGCCTTCCCTATTCTACTTACGGAAAAAATGTAAGGCGAACGTTTGTTTATATAAAACATATACAGTTGCATTTTTTTCGAAAATGACCGATCGTTTCGCTAGATAAGACCCTTATTCCTCGTCTGGTATCGTTTAAAGCCCTTTGAAGCTGCACTGAAACTGTAATTTTGACCTTCAACCGAGGCCATTGAAGTCCACTATAAGGAGAATAATCCTGGAATGTTTTCATCAAAAACCTTAATTTATTTTCGACTGAAGAAAGAAGGACATGAACATCTTGGATGGCATGGGGGTGAGTAAATTATCAGCAAATTTTCATTCATAAGTGAACTAATCCTTTAAATATGGATATTGTTTTACACAAATGCATCGCTTCACTTCAGAAGGCCTTCATTAACTCCCCAGAGCCATGTGGAGTACACGTTTATGATGGATGGATGTGGATGGAGACACCTTCTTCAGCTCATACTCATTGATCCCTATCACTGCCATTATAAAGCTTGGATGCGTCAGGTTATTTGGATTGATCCAAGATCCAAGATCCAAGATGTACATTCCACCAGATGCTAATGCTAACTTGGCTCTCGGACACTTTAGCTTACAGCAGAGCATGTTTCCTGACGCCGTGCACATAATTGCAGGGGATTTCAATCATGCAGATTTTAAAGCAGTGCTCCCTAAATTTCACCAGCATGTAAAGTGTGCTACCAGAGGAGCTAACCTACTGGACAAGGTCTATACTAACATAAAACTGGGCTATAGAGCTAGACCATTACCACACCTGGGTCAGTCTGACCATATGTCCCTGCTCTTAATCCCGGCATACACCTTCCTCAGGAAAAGTGCCCTTACCACCACCAGGACTGTTAAAACCTGGCCAGTTGGGGCCTCTCAACAGCTGCAGGACTGCTTTGATAGAACCAACTGGGATATTTTTGAACACCAGGACCTCAAAGTGTTTATAGATACTGTCTTGTGTTACATAAAGAACTGCACAGACATTGTCACAGTGGACAAACACATCTGGGTCTATCCCAATCGGAAACCCTGGATGACCAGGGAGGTCCGGCGGCTGCTAAAGGAGAGAAACAACGCCTTCAAGTCTGGTGACAGGGCTCTCTAAAGCACAGCCCGAGCCTGAAGAGAGGCATCAGAAGAGAGGACTGATGACCATCTGGACAGCAACAACAGCAGGCAGGTGTGGCAGGCAGTTCAGAATCTCACCAACTTCAGGTCCAGCCTTGGAGCTGCTGAGGGTGACATCTCGCTGGCAGAGGAGCTAAACCTCTTCTTTGCCCGCTTTGAGGTGGAATCACACGATACAGCCATACAGCACCCAACGTCCCACAGCAACTTCGAATTCACCCTTTCTGTGGAGGAGCATGAGGTGAGGCGCACGTTGAGAGCCATCAACCCCAGAAAAGCTGCGGGCCCTGACGGCATCCCCAGACGTGTTCTGAAAGACTGTGCAGACCAGTTGTCTGGGATCTTTACTACAATCTTTAACAAATCCCTATCCCTGTCTGTTGTAGCACCCTGCTTGAAATCCTCCACTATAGTCCCTCTGCCCAAAAGACCATCCATTACCAGCTTCAATGAGTACCGGCCAGCAGCACTTACCCCTGTGGTAATGAAGTGCTTCGAAAACTGGTACGGAGACATATTCTATCATTTCTACCCCCCAACTTTGATCCACATCAGTATGCCTACAGGGCAAATAGGTGCACAGAGGACGCGGTAGCTGTAGCTCTTCACACTGTGTTGACGCACCTGGAGCAGCGGGGGAACTACGCTCGGCTCCTCTTTGTGGACTACAGCTCTGCGTTCAACACCATCCTCCCCCACAGATTGGTGTGTAAATTGTTTGACCTGAGTCTGCCTAACTCCATATGTCTTTGGATTAAGGACTTCCTGACAGGATGGACACAGAGGGTCAGAGCAGGCCCCCACATCTCCACAGCTCTTAGTGTCAGCACCGGCTCCCCCAGGGCTGTGTGTTGAGCCCCCTGCTCTATACCCTCTATACATATGACTGCACACCTTTCCATTGCAGCAACACCTTCGTCAAATTTGCTGATGACACTACAGTAGTGGGGCTCATCTCAGGGGGTGATGAGTCAGCCTACCGGGACAATGTGAAGCGGCTGTCAGTGTGGTGCAGAGACAATAACCTGCTCCTGAACACGTCAAAAACAAAGGGGTTAGTTATTGATTTCAGGAGGAAAAAAACGGACATTCAACCCATATTCATTGGCGGGGACAGTGTTGAGAGGGTAACAGACTTCCGTTTCCTGGGAGTTCGTATCGAGAAGGACCTGACATGGGGCATGAACACCACAGAATTAGTGAAGAAGGCACAGCAGAGACTTTACTTTCTGAGGGTCCTTAGGAAGAATAACATCACTCAGAGTCTGCTGGTATCCTTCTACCGCTTCACCATAGAGAGCATTTTCACTTACTGCCTCTGCGTGTGGTTCTCCAGCTGCACTGTGGTGTGCAAAAAACAGCTTCAGAGGGTCATCAGGACTGCAGAGAAAATCATCGGGTGCCGTCTCCCAACCTTGGAGGACCTACACAGTTCTCGCTGCCTCAAGAGAGCTTACAGCATCATAAAGGACACATCTCATCCAGGTCACTCTCTTTTCAATCTGCTACCCTCAGACAGACGGTACAGATCCATTAGAACAAGGACAAACCGACTCAAAAACAGTTTTTATCCAATAGCTGTACAAGCTCTAAATGCCACCTAACATAAACATCACATATGCAAGAAAGCATTTTGCAATCAAATGTTCTAGTTTTTCATGGTGCAATAAGTCCGGACTACTGCCTGCTGAAAAACACAAACACAAATTGCAAAAGCACAACTTGTGTGTCAGAATCCCAGTGATTTCACCAAGTACAACTTAGGTGTTCTTAATCTGGTTACCATTCACACACTTATTTTATTAGATATTATCTAACAAAAGATTTAAATTTATTTATTTATGTTTGTTTGTATGTATGTATGTATGCATGCGACAGTGAAATAACACTCAATAGATCAGTGCTTTATTTTTGTGTCCAATTTAACCTAAAAACGCCAGAACATTTTCAGCAAAGTTTCCGTCTTTCTCTCATTTCCTCATCGTCGCACTGAACGACATTGAGGAATTAAGTGACGGATATAATATTCTTGAATAGATTTCGCAGAACAAAAGACTTTGAAGTTGATTTTTACCAAATCTGTCAATTTTAAAGGAATTAATATTAGGCAATAGGCATGCATTATTGCTTCCTCGAAATGCAAATCGTAAACAAGTAGCCTTACAGCTGAAATGTCGTCTTCTTTTTTTTACACTGAAATGTCATTGCCTTAGTAGGAGTGTATTTGACTCTGATATACTGTATCCTTACGTTTTTAGCATACTAATGTTCATACTTCGCTGTTAATCAAACCTTACCTCCTGCTCTGTGCGCCATTTTATGCTCAACAGCGAAACTGAAAGTAAAAAGGTGACGTCACGATGAAGCGAGCACGAAACTCGCCTGAGTGGAGGGTTTAACACATGGACAGATCCTCTCGTTAAAACTAATGTTTTAGGTCTATAGTTGTTTATTTAAAAGATTAATAAAATATTTAAAAAAATATTATAAAGAAGATTTTATGTTATGGGATATTAAAAGACAGCATAGGAATTTGTTTATAACTCCAAAATGGAATCAAGCAAGTGATAATTTGTGAAAGTTTGATTTAAATTAATTTTACACGAATTATAAATATATTCGTGTGTGTGTGTGTGTGTGTGTGTCAATAAGGTTCTTACAGGTTAATGTATAAATGAGTGATTTGATGTTCTCAGGTAAATGGTAGGTAATGGTACACACAGCAGACACTAAATTATGCTCAAAAAACAATGTATACACGGGTTTTGGCACAGCTGGTGCACAGCAAAATCCCTGGTGTTAAATTAACCCTCTACTGCACACATGTTGATGGCACATGAAAAAAAAAAAAAAATATTCCACATAATTTTTTGGTTCATTTGGGAACATTTTATTGATAAAAAAAAAATGTTGGCCCCCCACCCCAAAATATTTTTTCGTTGCCTCAGGGCAACGTTGTGCAACAATGGTACAGAATCATAGAGAAAATTATCATCAAAATCAAATTTAAAAAAAAAAAAAAAAAAAGTCAAAAAATCATTAAGTAAAAAGGAAAAAACACTTGAAAGACATTGAAATATTGAATTTGATACATGCATAGGTCTGTATCATGTAGTGTGTCATGTCATATAATGTACTTCATGTTCTAAGATTTCACTCTGTACGAAACTTCAAAAAGCACTTCTTCTCTGCTGTGAAATAGAGGTGTATGTTACAATTTTTGCACATCACTTTGGGTGTTCCTGCACACCCAGGAACCCTGCATCTTCCCTTCTTATAACACATTATGGCCAATGTGAGGTATTGTCCAAAACATCTTCAAAAAGTACCCCTTATCGCACAACATTGCCCTGAGGCAACGAAAAGAAAAACTGAATTTCTGAACATGCAAAATAAAAAAAAACCTTACTTCATAAAATCTGACAAAAGGCTTCTCTATACCTTCATACACACACACACATATTTTTTTATGTACAGTTCATGTCATTTTAAATAAGATTACTAAAGCAAATAATCTTGCCTTCTTCTCACACCATGTGCTCCTGTGACCATGTGTCAGAACAGGACGTCCCACCTTTAAATGATGCTTGATAGTGAGTCCCACACCTTACTGGACTGTTCTTTGGTACTTTCTCAGCCTTTCTAATTGGTTGTAATCATTTAAAGAAAAATTTACTAAACATAGGGCTTAAGAAAACTTTCCGTTGCCTGAGGGCAACGCTGTGCTGTAGAGGGTTAACACCGCTCTGTGTTTATAAAGGAAACCACTGGCAGAATGTTAGAGATGCTAGAGTTCATTAGATAATTAAGTGATTAATTGAGGGATGATTGTTTGATTATTAAAGACAGCTGATGATAATGTGTAGAATCACTGAAGAGAAACACAAGAACTGACTTCCAGCCACAGCCTTAGACGAAATCAACTGAAAAGACATTAAATCTTTCAAGATCATAGCAGATGAGGATTAAACTCCACAAACAGCATTACCAGCTTCACTTATTACTAACCAGATTGACTTTATTTCAGTCATTTGTATACAGTTCTTATTGAGAAATAACAGTGGTTTAGATGTTGATGTTTTATTGAAAATGTTTGGTCGCCATCGTGGTGATCAGTGTTTCATTTAGTTGGGCAGTTTGTCTGAAGACTTTTTCGCCTGCCTGACAGACATTTCTTGCTTGATTAAGGACCACCACCTTCAGCTCAACCTTGTGAAGACAGAGCTGCTTGTGCCTACAGAACAACCACTGGCTCTGCACCACTATACCTAAACTCACTACTTCAGACTCATGCGCCCTCCAGAAGCTCCCAAAGAGGCACAAAATCCCTCTCATGGACCTCTACCTCACCTGTTCCATGGTGGAATGAGTTGCCCATCTCAACCTGAGCATCTGAGTCTTTAGCCATTTTCAAGAAACTGCTGAAGATGTATCTTTTATGTCAACACTTACTTTTCTGTATGTCCATTTTAAAAAAAAAAAAAAAAAAAAATCTTGTCACGTGTACTGTGCTAGACTAACTGGGACTAATACTTGTACTTGCACATTGTTGCCCAATTGATGGTTCAATTGCTTCTATTGTTCTCTTCATTTGTAAGTCGCTTTAGATAAAAGTGTCTGCTGAATGATTAAATGTAAATGTTTGTGATGTGAGTCTGAATGACGCACCATTTCTTTTAGCATGTGATCAAAACATGCAGATAAATAATCAGGAGTGCTCAATACTCAACAATAATATAAAGGACATAACATTTGTGGTTTCCTGGGTCATAAAACACTTCAGGTTTAAGACCAAGCAACGATCAAAAACTGTAGATAAAAATGATAAAAGATACTGGAGATGATAATAGGATACGAGTTTCATTTGAGCTTCAACCATAATGCTTCTATTTTCCTCTGAATTGGTTTACTGGTATTGAATCTCCTTGAACCTTAACTGAATCTACACTATGTCTACTCCACTGACATTTTCTTCAGAAATTGTAGAAACACATTCATCAGTTTCACTAGCTTAGGTGGTGAATGCATCTGCGTGAACACCTTCAACATGCTGATGCTAAAGCTAAGCGGGATCATTTGTAAGTAATGATTCAGAATCGGCTCAACTGATATGATTTCAACTGTTCAATTCAGTGTTTCAGTTTGTTTCTATTTGACTTTGATTTTCAGTGCTGCTGTTCCTGTGTCAACATGGTAAGAATGGCAATTGATTAAACATTTTCAAGTACAGAACTACATTATTTTATTTCAAGTAATTGTAATATATCATCTTGTATGTTTCCCCTCTGCAGGTATAGATGCACTTGCGATCTGTGAAGGAAGATCTGGGACCCTCAGCTGTAGTGAGTAATTCAGTAGTTTTTAAGTTATATTTCTGTGCCTAAACAGGACAGAATGAGAGACACATGAAGCAGTGGAAGAGAATTTCAACCATGTGTGATCTTAAACTTTACCACAATTCTCAAGACCACAATTTTCTTTGTTTTTCCCGTGTATCAGATTCAGGATCAATAAGGGTTATTAGAGCCATCTATGGACGGAGCGATCGCACAACATGTGCTTATGGGAAACCAACTTCTCAGATCACAAATATGCGCTGCAGAGCACCAGTCACCCAAATAATTTCCTCTCGGTAAGATTGACAGATAACAGTAAAATGTTTACATTTCATTTTATGCATTTTCCAAGAGCAAGGAAAATGTAATTCTTATGTCTATGGTACATTAAAGCTATTCTTAAGTACTTATTATTTTCTGTCCATGAATCAGGTGCAATAGAAAAAAGAGTTGTGTTGTTTCTGCATCAAACTCACTTTACTCTGATCCTTGTGTCGGAACTTATAAATACCTGGACGTGATTTATCTATGTCGGTGAAGTAAGCCATTTTTTTTTTTAATTATGTACAATTTTCATCCTAAATTTTAAAGTTTAATTGAATTATTAATCATAAAATTCTTTAGCTTTAGACAAGCTATGTTGACGATAAATAATAATCTTTGTTCCCTTTGTTTTTACTTTATAAGGTGCATTGCGAAGACATCTTGTCAACTAAGTGCTTCAAACTCTGATCCAAGTCAGCTGTCAATATCTGGAAGTGACTTACAGCTGTAAATAATATTATTTGTCCAGCCGTATTTTATGTTTTGTGTGTTATAAATGAAAATGATCGCTATTATAGATGTTAGATGCTGCTTTATAATATTGTTTAATCCATTCAATCCTCAGAGAGACAAAACAATACAATACATTGAAATATGGGGTTCAGAATAAAATAAAATGTTATAACGAACCTAATTTTACAACTTCCATAAATATTTTGGAAAGCTTTAATAATCATGTGTCAACAAATGTGAATAATGGGAAGCAAAATGTCTCAAAGTAAAATGTTTTATTTTTGTAAATGGATGTCATGGCTTTATTTTGATTTTGAGGTGATTTTCTCTCATAAAATGTTAGACAATATTATATCTATGTAAATGTATGAAATAATGTTTAAATGACTATAATGTTTATCATATTAATGGAAAACAATCATGTGATCTAGTGAGAAAACAACTATTTGACTATTTCTAGTAGAAGAATCTACAAAATGCAAGAGTTGTCTTTATTTCAGTTTTTATATTTTCTTTAAAGCTGTTTTGTAACAATTTGCAATGTAAAAATCACTATAAATAATGTGTAAAGAATGTCGTAAAACATTTAAATATACTATAAAACTATTCTGACTATTCTGAGTTTTATTGACAGACAAACACATACTGTATATACCTTCAAGATCATGTTCAAAAATAACCCAGGCTGCGTCCGAAACCGCCTACTCAATGAGTAGGTACTTAATTTCAATAAGTACTTACTTAACGAGCGCTAAAAAAGTAGGTACTTAATAGCCAAATCTCGTTGAGTATGAATGCGATCCGGACATAATCCGCCATGTTGACGTTATCATGTGACCTACGACTAAATCACAAGCGCAACAACTTTAAAGATATGAGTGACAGGTTTAATTCATCTATCTGTAAATATCTTGATATTGATTAAACTTGCTCATTTTGTGGTCTTGTTGAAGAAACAGCTGCCCAGTAATTTTGTGATTGTAGTACAACTAAGATGTTTTGGGTTAATTTAAAGTTCTTATATATGTGACCCCCCGTTTATTTTTTGTTACGAAAACCCAAATTCGCGTGAATATGTTGTTAATTTCTTTATTTTATATGCAAAAATGTTCATCCACAAGTAAAAGTGGCATAAATCTCCTTTACGTTTTCCTCTTTTTCTTGTTGAGTTAGCTCTAGTTTCATCCCTCAGGCTTATAAATAATAAACAAACAAATAAATACTTTTTATGCATTATGATGATGTATTCAAAATATTTAACCTCGTCATCATGCTTTATGTATACAAACCCATTTGTTTGTTTTTTTGTCATTATTATTGTTCATTGTTAAAGATACAACCATGGTATTTTCCCTGATCTTGTATAGGTCCTGCAATAAAAGTAAAGATATGAGTGACAGGTGCACTAACACCTCACAGCACCAGTAACTCCACAACCCTACCTAGTTTATACTAAAAAAATGTAAGTATAAACTACTTAAAAATTAAGATTACCCCAGAATGAATTGCATTGCTAGCCCACCCCAACACTTATACACAATAATATTGATAAATGCTGACCAAAACTTAATTATATTACTTTTCGTTTTACTTCTTTAGTAAAACAAGCAAAATGTAAAGTTTTGTCATATGACATAGCTACACATGAATACACACTAGACAATTACAGCTGATGTGAATACATCTCAATTTACAGTCAAGCAATGAATTAATGCATGAATTAATAAAATATATAAATTTACTGATAATAATAGCATAATTAATAAAAAAAAAGTAAAAGAATTAATAAAAGTAACAATGACAATAAATAAATGCATATACAAGTCAACAGCACATGAAACAAAGCTTTATACAAACTTATTGTTCTAACAATCACGTATTTGCGGGCGGTGATCCCCACATACTGCCATCTCAACACAGCTGTGCCCGTTCTGCGGCATTATTTTGATGAAGCAGCTGACCACTGTGAACACCTTCGCCTGTCTTTGTCATCCATCATGTCCCTCACTGCTGCTCTTCTCAATGGGGACATTGCTGATCCAGAGGATGAGGAAGACCATGATGATGGACCCCTGAACCCCACAACCTTGAAGCAAGAATGGGAGAAGATGTGTGGGACAATCTGGCTGCTGCTGTGTCTGCTCCAAACATTCGTGTGCCTGCTCTCCATCAGCATGACTAAATAAACAGATTAAAACATTTTACAATTCATGTCAGCATTCTGTTTCTTGCCATATTTCCTTTCATATTTTTACAATTACAGGCTAATTTTTGTTGTAGCTTCATTACTTTTGTGGTGTAGTGGGTTAAACCGCTGAGCTGGTCAGCAGAAGGTTTCTGGTTCGATCTCCGCAGCCGTCTCCACCAGTGTGTCCTTGAGGAAGACACTTTACTCCAGGTTACTCCACGGGGATCATCCCTGTAATAAGAGCACTGTAAGTGTCTTTGAATAACAGCATCTGCCAAATGTTCAAATGTAAATGTGATTTTTGTAAATCCTTTTTTGTTAGTGTCTTGGGCACAAACGCTAATTAAAGCTGCTTATTTCTTAAAGTTTACTTTTTCAAGGTACTACTATAATATAAATGCATACATAAATTTCATACAGTTTCTATTTGGGTGCATAAAGGGTTAGTTCACCCAAACATAGAAATTCAGTCATTATTTACTCACCTTCACGCTGTTCAATCCCTGTGTTCATTTTTTTTTCTTCTTCTGAACACAAAAGGTGATTTTGGTCAAGTTTGTCCTGCTGGTTTCTGTTCATACAGTATCAGTCAATGGAGCCTGAATTCCAGAAGCTTCATGACATTATTTTAATGATGCTTTTGAAGCTTATGAAAGTCAGGCTCCATTGTATGAACAGAAACCAGCAGAACAAACTTGACCACAATCACATCCTCAACGTCTTTTGGTCTTTGTCTAGATGCTCTCGCTGGCTCTGGGCTCACTGAGGATGAAGAGACCATAGCAACATCCGGGTCAGATGAGGCAGTAAGGGCAGGAGGAGTGATGGAGGGTCTCATCCATGCCACTACGCCATTTCCAGGATCTGCTGTCTCTCTCCATCCTCAATGCTCACACCAGTCTGAGGACATTTCACATCCTACAAAAATGCACAAACATCATACAAAAGCAGTCATTTTAACAGCATAATGTCATCTGAATTCTGTATGAGAAGTAACAAAATGATCTTACTTTATATTTTTGTTTCAGGTTTTCCCTTTTTTTCCCCACAAATGCTGCCGTCACCTTTCCTTGCAGGTCCTGCTCCACCACAAAAGTTCTGCAGCAAATGTACAGACATCAAGAATCAGAAAAGTGTTGTAATAACTCTATTTGAAATTACAATAATTAAAATAAACTACAACTTAAGATTTAAGTAGATTTTTTATTCATTTCTGTAGTATCGTCACTCAAAGCCTTTGATAGCAACATTCCTTCATCAGTCTCTCTCCACCGGATAAACACACGTGATCATCTGTCCCTGTAACATCAGACAAGATTCAAGTTTCCTCTGAGATTTATGTGATCAACACTACATTCACATGATGATGATGATGTGTTAACTCACTTTTTATCCAACACAAATGTTCCTTTATTTATCAACAGTACTAATGGACAAATACAATAGATAACTTATGTTTATTTTAGGTAGATTTATTTATGTTATTTTCATTCATGTAATGTAAACAGTTTTGACAACAATGAATTCTACATAATAGCACACACACACATCACTCATACATAATCCATCACTCATAAGTCATAATACTTAAAGAAGATGTTCCTGTCAGATGTTAAATAAACATTTAGTAATCGTCTTTATGATGTATATGGTTCAGAATTCATGTAAATCCACTTTGGAGATGAACGTGTGTTTACTGAAGCTCCCCTGTTATCTATACATAATAAAACGTGTTTTTACTGCAAAATCACAACTATACTAGCATCTTTACACATTCAACAGATTACTCTAGAGTAGCTCAACAAATGCGATTTTAACACAAGGAACGGTGTTTACTCACATTTGAAAGCATCCGCGCCGCTTTTCTCCTCCGTGTTCGATTATGACGTATCCTCTCCCGTGGCCTCCTGGGATAGAAAAGTATCCATCGAGGAACATTTCAGAATCTGGGCGGAAGCAGTAGGCCATCCGGGAACTTCTCGCCTACTCTTTTATTACTGAGGTTTCGGACATACTTATTCGCTCGCCTACTGCTTTTCCCCTACTATATAGTAGAGAAATAGGCGGTTTCGGACGCACTTTAAGTAGACGCACGTCCGAATCTCGCGAGAATTAGTACGTCACCCAGGTAATTTTCGCCTACTCTTTTTTGACTACTAAGGCTTTGGACATACTTATTCGCTCGCCTACTGCTTTTCCCCTACTAAATAGTAGAGAAGTAGGCGGTTTCGGACGCAGCCCCAGTTACATCAGGAAGTAGCAGTTAAAGTCACGCATGCGCAATAGAAAGCCAAAACGCTATTGCCGTTCCATCAGCAGCTGCTGCTTTAAGACTCCCTAGTCCCTACTGACACATGTTTGTATTCTACATACTATATAACTACATTAACTACTACATACGCGTGTTCACCAGCAGTAGGAACGTATAACGCTTCAAATCTTCTCGCGAAACCATCAGAGCTTCAAAGATTCAAGAGCCTTCATTTCTCCATTCCTATAGGATACAGAGTTAAGTAGCCTATACTTCAGGTAAATCACGATCCAAACTGTAGCAGTCTTGCGTACGACGAGACCAATGACAGACAGCTGGTGATGATTTTAGAATGTGTGGACCAGGAAGGATTCTGGGAGATGTAGTGCAGAAGGTGACTGAGATATTGATAAAAGGGATGGAAATGTGTGAATTTCTGATAAATGTTTATAATGCAGGAGAGCAGTTGTGCTTGATATATGGGATACATAGCTGCTAGCGCCTCCTGGTGGTGAAGAAGATCTGCGATTGACCGGGACAAGGCAAACATCTGTCTTGGTTTCTTTTCCTTTATTCATATAATATTTTCAGTCATAAAGTAATCTAAAGTAAAATAATTTAAGTCCACTAATTGTATGGATTTTTAACCAAACAACATAAAATATACATTTCTTTCATTAACCCAACAAAGAATCGAAAGTTACTTTCAACAAACTTTGGCAAAAAGTAATTTCATCAAATTCCACTAAAAGACTGAATTAATTTGATTTGCATATAATCACACCACATTTTCTTCATACACATCTCATGATCAGTTCACACTCCCACAATATAACCATTTTTAGATTAATAAGACGCTATCATTTCTGAGATCATTACATTTTCAATTTATTCATTGGAAAATAAAAGATTCAATATGATCTCATCTTTGCTGATTTATCATGGTGCTTAAAACATATGATATAACAATATTTTTTTGTATAATCTATTTATCATTTACATTAGTTTGGCAAATTTACACTGCAAAGATGGCACAGGGCTGCTTCTGAAGTGGCATTTAGGTGTCTTTACACTAACATAATTGCTATTCAGAGATGCATAAATGCATTTACACAGAAATTACAACCATACTTTGATTCTAGGGCCTGAGGTGGGTCAGAGCAGGCCTAATTTCATCTGGTATTTATGCGACATTATGTCTTTACACAGAGTTTTGAGAAGGTGCAGAGCAGCCTTAACTCGGCTGTGCAGGATCTTAACTGTGTAAAGATGCTTTTAGATGACATAGATTTGCTATAAAGGTAAAATATCCTAAATCATGTTGTAATTTTTAAAAAAAATATTTTACAAAAACAGTTACTTTACAGGTATTTCCTGGATTAATATTGTGAAACATTCTCTGTAAAACTGTAAAAGTTAACCATTAACTAACCACTGCACACATGCATGAGCTGATATAACTATCACTGCATCAGCAGCTACACAGTTACTGCCTTTAAATAAAGAAACATGCAGCACAACATCAGTGTTTCTTCTTCTTCTGGACTGAATCACAGGCTCTACTCTTCAGCACAACAGTAACCTTAAACAAAAATGGTGCTGAATAGCACTAAAAGTGGTTCATTGGTTTGTAATCATAGGAGAACCACTTTAAGTGCTGTATTGCACCTATCATTAAAGGTGATTTTTTACGCTGATTCTTGATATCTGTGTGTGTATCTATGTGATCCTGTTCAATTAATTTCTGCATAATGACTTAAAAACTTTCAAAATATCCAAGCAGGACAGGATTTTATGCAGTAGTATTATAGAGGTACAGCAACATGTAATTATTCATCTAAATACTATATTCAGAGATCAGACTCTGGATGAGATCAGTGAATCAGGCCACTATGAGTGTATCATCATCAATAGGTAACCAAGATTATCAATAAGTAATCTGATTAGACCTTCTCCTTTAATATATTTGCTATAACAAATGTGCTTTGGAAAAGCACAGTTATAACAGCCAGGAAAAAAAAGTTAAAAAGTCAAGGGTCAAGAGCCCGGCTAAAGCAAACACTGATCTCTATAATGGTGACTTCAAACTTTATTTTAAATAAAACATCAACATCTAAAGCACTGTTAATTCTCTTTCCCCTGGTTTTACAAACAAGGCTTAATCTAGTCCTAGACTAAAATGCATGTTTGAGCTGTCTTAACTAAAAATAACATATCATATCATAAAATATGTCAGAGCCATTGTTTTGTCTCAAGATGCACTTCAGTAATGTTTTATACAAAACGTATTCTCGTAGCTTCATAACATTAAAGTTGAACAACTGTAGTCATATAGACTATTTTAACGATGTCTTTACTTCCTTCTCTTTAAATAATCCTTTAACTCGATAGCTTTATGAGCCAAGCTTAAACAAGAAGTCCAAAAAAGCTTATAATAAGAGGACATGGCAACACTGCATGAGCGCGCTCTGTGAAGGAGCCGTTACAAGCACAAACAAAACACGACGCCTCATCTGTGCTTTAGTTAAAAATGTTAAATACAAGTCTTGTCACTGTAATATTACTTGGTCAGAATAGGATAAACAAGCTGCCAGAACGTTGCTATGGTTACCATGGTGTCAATCATCGCAGTTTCAGGGAGTGAGTCGTGTTCCGTACAGACATGGAACAATAATTCGGGGTACTATTATTATTTGTATTATATTATTATTTATTATATTATTATAATAATAATATTATGATAATATAATAATATAGTAATAATAATATAATATAATAATAATATAATATAATAATATAATAATAATATATAATAATATATATTATTTGCAGTAGAAATGAATGTAAATGGGAATGAAAAAGGTTGCCAACCGAAACATGACTGAGTGGAAATTAATAACTCAAAAACTTAAAGTAAAAAGTGAAAACTTAAAGTTCACCTTACTTTCATAAAGTTATTTATAAGCTCAAATAACTTTAAATTTGACAAGTTGAACATACTTAATATTTTAAGTAAATTAAACTTAACTCAGTGCAAAAAGAGAATTCAAAAAGTTAAGTTGAGTGAACATGTTTTTTACAGTGTACGTACGTTTTTTTTTGTTGTTGTTGTTTTACAGAAAACGTATGTACAAAAAATGTACAATCATTTGTGTTATTAGTTTAGTCAGGCTGTGTTTGTCAACAATTGTAAGTTAAATTAATATCAGAACAAAAGTTGCATCCAATTTCAACAGAAAGACTAAATTTCACATTTTTTTAACATTAATTATCATCTCTTACTCTACAGCCATTATTATACTAATCTTATGAGAAGTTTTACTCTTACTATACTTGTGATTTTTAATAGTTCATTAGTGTTTTTTTCTGATTAGAAAATAAGGCCCATGACATCTTACTGATACTGACTTATCATGAGACATGACAAAACAATCTGTAGATGTGTGAGTTAATTAGTCAGACGACAGAGTTTCGCTGTTGTGTGCCTTTGTAGTCCAAGCATGGCATAAAGTGGCTGAGTGAATGTGGTCTGGACTCTGTGGATGAGATTCATTGTGTCTGAGACGCTGTAGAAGGACAAAATCCCTGCGCTGTGATCCACATACACTCCTATTCTCCTGGAGACATTGACTACAGGAAGTTTAGTCTCAATGTTATCGTGCCAGAATGAGTAACCGTCTGGAGTGCAGAACAAACTCCAGGACTGATTGTTACACCCAGCTACACTTTCAAGACCATTTCCCTTCCTGCTGATGCTTTTATACGTCACTGATATATCCACCTCTGATATCCCATCACTGCCGCTCCACTCCACCTCCCAGTAACAGCGTCCAGTCACACTCTCTCTACACATCGCCTGCCCCCAACAATCAAATCTGTCTGGATGATCAGGATAACGCTGGCGTTTGTCAGTGGCAGTGATCACTGTGTTTCCCTCAGACAGACAGAGCCCGTTATTCACTGAGTTCAGATCCAGGGTCAACAGATGGGAATCTGATAGAGAGAAGCACACACATGACTTTATCATTATAAAATGATAATAGACCCAGCTAAAGTTGGAATTTTTAAATGTGTCTGTGACTGGTAAAATCATCAATGAAACTTCAATCTATCTGAATCCGTTGAGAAGAACTTCATCTACAAAAAATCTATGCTAAATATTGTGTCCAAAACATGGTATAAACTAATTATTTAACAGGTAACATAGTATGTAGCCTATAAACATAGCAATGTGTTACTATGATTTTTTTTTTTTTTTTTTTTTTTCTGTAGGCTAAAGACAACCATTTTAGTTACATGTTAATAAAACATTACTTGTGTACTTGTGTTAAGGACAAATAAGATTTAATTTACAGTAGGTTCAAAACCTACATTTTATGCCCATCAACAAATATTCTGTAAAAATTAATAGTGTAAAAATTAATGCACTTCCTCTCTTTTTTGCTCTTCATCTAGATGACATACATTTGCACTCATTGCTCGTCAAAAACAACAACAAAAAAAAAACATATTTTTCAAAACATCTTTTTTTTGTGTTCCCTTGAACTTGAAATTTAATGTCAATTAGCTTGCAGTTGCAAAATGTCTCCTCACAAAACTTTGAATTTCAAAGTAGAATTTCAAATGTGTTTTTTACTACTGTGAAGTGCTGTCATTGATGTGTCACTGTGCACAGATGCAACTAATCCATAATAAAATGTATTTATAATTATTTTGATTACTGACTGTCATTTATTTGTTGCAGCCCATGTATTTTAAATACACAAATGGAAAAAAACAACAACAACAAAAAAGTTTTGAACAAAATCATGCCATTGATTTAGTGTAAAAATGGTTAATTTTAGATCTGTAACTCACATTGTAGAAGCTCCTCTCTGGTCTGATATTCAGGGGTCAGAATGACCTGGACAGTTTTTACTATGGACAACAAAACACATCTGCAGTTTAATTCCCATGAAATTAAATTGAACTATTTATATATTTAATGAATAGAGCTGAACTCATTTCTGAGAATAAATCAGTATTTACCTCTGTCAGATATCTTTTCTGTCTCCTCACTGCAGAACTGCTGCAGTTTGTCTCTGAGTTGAGAGACAGATTTCACTACATCATCAAAAGACAGATGAGAACTGACAGTGAAGCCGTCTGTAGATCCAGAGAGAGAGAGAGAGACAGACGACAAACTCTACAGACACAAAGACAAAAACACAAACTCCCTGTAATTGCAGAAGCTTGGTAAAGTCCTCAGTGTTTGAGAAGATCTGTGTTACCTGGAGGAAATGAACATGATCCTGTGTTTGTGAAAGCTGCTTCAGCTCAGCGTCTCTCCTCCTCAGATCATTGATCTCCTGCTCCAGTCGCTCCAGTCGTTCTTCAGCTCGACCCACTGCAGCTCGTTCCTGATCTCTGATCAGCTGCGTCACCTCAGAGCGACGTCTCTCAATGGAGCGGATGAGCTCAGTGAAGATCCTCTCACTGTCCTCCACTGCGGTCTGTGCAGAGCGCTGTTACACACATCACAATCACACAGTGGCTTCAGTGGGACTAGAAGAGCTCCAGCACTGGAGGAAAGTCCAAACTGAGACTCAAACTTCTTCTCCAAACTCACCTTATGAGACGCCACAGCCTCTCTCAGCTGCTGAAGATCTTTCTCTCTCTGCTGGATTCTCTGCTGGATGTTTCTCTGTTTCTCCTCAAAATGTCTCTGCAGAAAACAAAAATATTAATAAATCTGAGAAATGCTACATAAAAGTGAACATATTTAATCACATCAGTTTCCCTGATTGAAAGAAAAGCACATAATGAAAGTAGAGAGAAACTACATGAGCTGTCACTGAGATCCAGTATAAAGCAGTACCTGTTTCTCTTTCCGTTCTGCTGCAGTTGATACAGTGTCATGATTTTTGTGTTCATCCACCAAACACAGCATACAGATACACCGCTGGTCAGTACGGCAGTAAATTTCCAGCAATTTATCATGTCGAGTGCAGATCATCTCCTGCAGTCGTCCAGTGGCGTCCATCAGATTGTGTCTTTTACTGAAGAGATTCTCATGCTGTTCAAGGTGATTTTGACAGTAAGAGCTTCGACACTCCAGACACGACTTCACTGCTTTCTGTTTTCTTCCAGTACAGGAGTCACACTGAACATCTCCAGATCCAGTGTGATCAACTGCAGGAGCAGCAGGAGGAGCAGGAGCAGATTGGAGTCTCATCGTCTTCAGTTTCTCCACCATCTCAGCAAACACCACATTCTTACCTAAAACTGGTCTTGGAGTGAAGGTCTGTTTGCATAATGGACATGTGTAGATTCCCTTCTGATCCTCCTGATTCCAGCAGTCAGTGATGCAGCTCATACAGTAACTGTGTCCACAGGGAATCGTCACTGGAACCTTCAGGAGATCCAGACACACTGGACAAGTGAACTGATCCTGATTCACTGAAATACTGGCTTCAGCCATTTCACTGCATGAAGACATACAGAGAGAGAGAGAGAGAGAGAGAGAGAGAGAGAGCACAACAGTTTAGGTGCACTATTTAGTGTTCTTTGGTTTGGTGTTTGGGGTGAGATCACAGTGGGTCTCGCATGTGGCCAAGTGCTCAGATATCAAATTTCTGTTTTAAGAAAGTTTTTAAACATTCTTAAATTCAAATTAATTTGGTCCCACTTTATTTTAGGTGGCCTTAACTACTATGTACTTACATCAATAAATATGTACAATTTATTGTGTTCAAACTGTATTGCAATTCACTTGTGATAGTGACTTGCAATAGTGTTTTTAAAAAACATTTGTGCATTGATAAAGAAAGAGATCAACATGTCTGTTTTAATGTCAAATGACTGCATTAAAGTGGTCTAAACAACTGCTTTATATGATTGATTTAAACTTGACAATTAAGAAATTGAAGTGTTAATGAATTAAAAAAAGTAATAAACTCAATTGTTGTGACATAGATCACTGTTGTGCATTAACACAAAAAAGATGAGGAGATCTTCCAAAAATGCAACATCTTCTTGTGTAAAAATTGAGACACACTTAGACATCAACACTCATCATACAAACCTCAACAACGGTGTCAATCAAAAAAATATTCAAATCTAAACAGTAAAAGAATTCAGCTACACAATTTATCCATGCCGCAGTGCTTGCTGGGAGCCATGATTCATTTTTGTATGCTGGCATGAAGTACGTCACCATTGTTGAGTTTTATATGCTGATTGTTGATGTCTGTGTCTAAATAACTTTCTGTTCAGAACATTTTAAATTAGTTGTCATTCAAATGTTTAAAGGATGTTCTAAGAATGTAGTTCTAAGAACATTTTCTCCAAACATTGAGGACATGTAAAAAAAACTTTCTACAAACAATGTAAAAATAACGTTTTTTGTGCTAATATTTTGAAAACATTATTGAAGAACAGTTAACATTGAACAAATCCTCTATTACCATTACTGGAAGAACGTTTGTTCTTTGAGAGAACCTTGGCAGAACGTTAGCCAAATTTATGAGAACGTTCCCATTTAGCTGTTATACACGTCCTGAAAACTGAAGCCAAACCATTTCAATCGCCCCCTGGTGGCTAGCTGCAGAATAGGATATAAACCCTGCCATCTCCATGTAATCGAATGGGATGCGAGCCAAACTAAAACAACCTAATAGCACTTCAAATAAGCCCGGATCTCAGAATGACTGGCAGACATCTCACCATGGATGAAAGAACATCACCTGCAACTCAACCTAGCAAAGACAGAGCTTCTTGTCTTCCCAGCCACTACGACTATACAGGGCAGTTTCACCATACATTCATCAACGATAATCCCATTAAGTTCATTCAGAAATCTTTGGCCAATCTTTAATGACCAGCTGACCTTCAAAGATCTAGATGATGCAGGTTTGCAATGCACAACATCAGGAGGATCGGGCTATTCCTAACTGCTGCACAACTTCTCGTTCAAGCTCTTTTCTCATTTCTAGGATGGATTATTGCAATACACTTCCAACAGCAATCAAACCAGCACGACTGGTCTTCAATGAGTCCAAGATCGCTCGTGTCACACCGCTGTTTATCTCTCTGCACTGGAAAACAGTTACAGCTCACATCAAGTTCAAGACATTGATGCTTGCATATAAAACAGCCACAGGCTCTGCACCCTCCTGCCTCCACCGGCTCTTATGAGTCTACATCCCCTCCAGAAGCCTGCGATCAGTAAGTGAGTGGCGCCTCGTGGTTCCATCGCAGAGACACAAAATCACTCTCTAGGATGTTTATATATATATATATATATATATATATATATATATATATGTGTGTGTGTGTGTGTGTGTGTGTGTGTGTGTGTCAGTGCAAGTTGCTTTCAGTTAAAACAGTTCAAACATCCATTTTAGTCTGGACTAGACTGCCTTGTCTGTGAAACTGGGGGTATATGAAATATGTCTGAAGCACAAACATATATATGATAATGAAAGATTGTGTGATTTTAACAAGTTTTCATTCATACATAGCTGCCGTATTTTTACTTCAGAAAAATGCTTTATAAAAAACTTAGTTCATATAAATGCTGTATTGATTGATCTTAAAAGTTCAGTTGTTATGTTTGCTTAATATCCTAAATGATATCCAATAGTCTATTCAAAAGCCTACATATTATTTAAAATTATTTAATTATTTAATTTAATTATTTATTTGTGCTGGGATAGGGGCTGGTCGTATCGTATCGTTCTCTTTATAGGAAAGTATATCTATAAACAGCACAGGCACGTGACGTCTTCAGCAAAACTGAAACTAACAAAACTAAAACAAACATTCAGAAACAGACATTTAAAAATTACAAATAACGCTAAAACTTAAATAATCCCACAATGACGACCAAAATACGGTCATAATAATATTTTCAACTATACCCTACGCATCTGTGAACCAAAGGTGACTCAGTCAAAACTCACATACCTGAATAATATCACCACAAATATCGCGATTTGATCTCTACGATTGTTTAGTTGGTCTTTTTTAATCTTTGAACGAGGGACAAATCTGTCGATCGATCCGAATGTATTTACGACGTTTCCGCGCGCTGCTGATCGGTGACTGAGGCGTGAACCCGGACACTTTCTGTTTCCCGTATGTCCAACAGTATAAAAGCACAACCATATAGAGCCATTCCACCGAATGGATGCTATTTCTGTACCAGGACAGGACATTGTATGTATAAATATGCATGAAAATTAACTCTACAATACATTTTATTATTAAGCAAAGTGTCCTGAACATTAATCTAACTGCAAATTTAAAATATATAATTTAAAACATTATTAAAAACTACCCAGAACACTAAAAAAAATTAGCATTTTTTACATGTCTCCGCTATATAAACCTAAACTTTATCCAGGGTTGCTGCACAATTTTTAAAGTCAAATTTAAAGCTTTTTAAGACCTTTTTAAGATTTCACCTTTTAGGTCAAATTCTAACATTCAAATAAAATTCAATCAAAATAATAGCACAGTATATGGCTATTATTACCAATCAAATGAAATTATCAACAAAATCCATCTTTGCAATGCAGGGGTGACAGATGCGGCATGAGAAGTGGCATTAACCCTTTAGTTGGCAAGACCATAAAAAGACATCAGAAAATTAATTTATTGCTATTTTCCATCTTATTATAGGACACAAATAATACAACTTGATAGTTTTTTTTGTTTGTTTGTTTGTTTTTTCCAAAATATGGCTTTTAGATTTGATTTTAACGTTTGTATCCCTCAGGATACGTTGCTACTTTGGGGGTATAAATTGAAAACTGAATTCTTGTTTGGCAGTGCCTTTTACAACATTGTAAACTATTTTAAAACATTTTATTCTCTTACAATAAACATCCTTTGTAACACATTCAGATAAACAATAAGTGATAAACAATATTTATGAATTCATTTATAATGCAAACTCATATAAGTTAAGTCTGCACAGTTAAATTTCATACTAGCCCTAAAAAGGGCAATACCATAAAGAGAAATCAGAAAAATAATTTATTGCAATTTTCCATCTAATTAGGACATAAATAATAAAATGTCATGATTTTTTTTCTTTAAACATGACTTTTATTTTTTATTGTAATGTTTGTAGTTGCCTCTTTGAGTGTATAAATTAATTGAAAACTGAAAAAAATGAAATGCCTGTTTGTCAATACAAATTGGCAAGCTAAATTTTTAAGACATTAATTCTCTCATAACTTAAACTAAACATTCTTTGTAAAATTCTGTTGAACAATAAGTATAATGCCTATTTGTGAATATATTGTATCATATTTAATACGCAAAATTCTAGGGCCTATATATAATTTATCAAAATGACCAAAACTTTGCTGAAAAAAATCTGTTGTACACAATCTACTTCATGCCTTCTGTCCTCTGATTGACAGTTCATACATTTTTTGTTTTTGTTTTTTTTTTTATCAAGTAAAGTCTTTTTTGCTTTGTAATTTGTAATGATTTTTATAAAGTAAATGTAACATAAACATTTACTGGACTGAAGCATCTCGATTATTCATGTTCGTACACCATTTTTTTAATGTAAAAAATTAAAACTTCTTTTTACATTTTTTCATTTTAATGTAAATGTTAAATATGACAGAACAGGCTTTTGGGGAACATTTATTTTTCCATCTCTCAATTATCATTGAATTGCATATATAAGCTTTAAAACCCAGATGTATAAATACGATTCTCAACAAAAAAACACATGCATATACTATATATTAAAAACCCAAGTTGCTTCAGTCCAGTAAATGTTTATCTTACATTTACTTCATAAAAATAACTAAAGATTTATGAGTAAAAAAAAAGACTTTACTTGGAAAAAAAAGTATGAACTATCAATCAGAGGGCAGAAGGCATGAAGCAGATTGTGTACAACAGATTTTTCAGCAAAGTTTTGGTCATATTGATAAATTATAGGCCCCAGAAATTTGCATATTAAATATGATACAGTAGGCTAATATATTCATAAATAGGAATTATATTGTTCAACAGAATTTTACAAAGAATGTTTGCTCTAAGTTATGAGAGAATAAATCTTTTAAAAAATTTGGCTAATATGTAGTAACACGCAATACCAAACAAGCATTCTTTTTTCAAATAATTTATACCCCCAAACTGGCGATGTATCCTGGGGGATACAAACATTTACAGACAGATTATGAAAAATGTAAAAAATTATATTCATAAATTTTCAACATTAACGTAATAAGCTAACACTCAACAACAACTTTTTAAACATGTAAGTCCCCTCTAAATATTGTAAATATGTGAAATATATCAAGTTTTATCAGAAGGTGAGTAGATTTCCCACTACAGGTGGTCATGTTGTTTTTAAATAAGGCCCGTGAGCTAAACAAAGTCATATAAATATTCACAACAAACACCCTTTCAACATGAAACCAAGAAATGAGACCTAAACTTTCCCTGACTCTCCCCACAGCCTCTCAGATGTTTGTATCCCCCAGGATACGCCGCCAACTAAAGGGTATTTACACAGCATTTACAATTTGTCTACATAAATTTTATTCAATATTTAAATATGACATTTGTAATTTTAATTTTTAATTAAAATGTACTTTAAATATGAAACTAAACTGACAGTAGGGGGCAGCAAGTCACTGTCTTAATGAGTGAGCCATTCATTTAACCGATTTGTTCAAACGACTGATTCATTCATTGAATCATTAATAAAACTTGATTCGTTCAAAACGCAGATTCAGTCAGTATATAAAAAAAAAAAAAAATAAATAAATAAAAAACATTTCTGTCTGTTGCACAGAGACTGTTCTGCTGTTCTTCATTTTGAAATTTTTGTTGGCGAAATAAAGAAAAAACAAACAATCAGAGCTGAGTAACAGATTACATGTAATCTGGATTACGTAATCAGATTCCAAAAATCAAGTACTTGTAATTTAGAGTAAACTAAATACAACAGCAATTATACTCTAACAAAGGTCACTAAACTACATCATTAATTCAGATGTAATGATTCTGATTGGTTAAGGCATAAGCTTAAAAAAACTCCATATATGGACAGATAGTTAGAAGCATATCTCCATTAATTGTCCGGATGACAACAAGCATCCTGGTTTAGGCATGAAGTGACCCACAAGGTCACGAATCTGAGTTTCTAGACTCCAGTTTGTCTGTAAGATGGTCATTTCATCTCCCCTGGGTGCCAGTTGCTCACCTCACAAAAGCCAGGACCTGTAACAAAGGATACTAATGCACACACAGGTACACAGCTTCTTTTGCTGCCAAAACAGCCCTGACCCGTTGAGGCATGGACTCCACTAGACCCCTGAAGGTGTAGATCTGGCACCAAGATGTTAGCAGCAGATCCTTTAAGTCCTGTAAGTTGTGAGGTGGGGCCACCATGGATCGGACTTGTTTGTTCAGCACATCCCACAGATGCTCGATCGGATTGAGATCTGGGGAATTTGGAGGCCAAGTCAACACCTCAAACTCATTGTTATGCTCCTCAAACCATTCCTGAACCATTTTTGCTTTGTGACAGGGCGCATTATCCTGCTGAAAGAAGCCACAGACACCAGGGAATATCGTTTCCAAGGGTGTACATGGTCTGCAACAATGCTTAGGTAGGTGGTACGTGTCAAAGTAACATCCACATGGATGGCAGGATCCAAGGTTTCCCAGCAGAACATTGCCCAAAGCATCACACTGCCTCCGCCGGCTTGCCTTCTTCCCATAGTGCATCCTGGTGCCATGTGTTCCCCAGGTAAGAGACGCACACGCATCCGGCCATCCACGTGATGTAAAAGAAAACGTGATCCATCAGACCAGGCCACCTTCTTCCATTGCTCTGTGGTCCATTTCTGATGCTCACGTGCCCACTGTTGGTGCTTTTGGTGGTGGACAGGGGTCAGCATGGGCACCCTGACTGGTCTGCACCTATGCAGCCCCATACGCAACAAACTGTGATGCACTGTGTATTCTGACACCTTTCTATCAGAACCAGCATTAACTTCTTGAGCAATTTGAGCTACAGTAGCTCATCTGTTGGATCGGACCACATAGACCAGCCTTCGCTCCCCACGTGCATCAGTGAGCCTTGGCCACCCATGACCCTGTTGCCGGTTCACCACTGCTCCTTCCTTGGACCACTTTTGATAGATACTGACCACTGCAGACCGGGAACACCCCACAAGAGCTGCAGTTCTGGAGATGCTCTGACCCAGTCATCTAGCCATCACAATTTGGCCCTTGTCAAATTCGCTCAAATCTTTACGCTTGCCCATTTTCCTGCTTCTAACACATCAACTTTGAGGACAAAATGTTCACTTGCTGTCTGTGGCAGAGGGGGCGTGGTTTAACGAGGTCTGTGACAGGAGAGAGAGCTCGTAGACATGTGGTGGGTAAGTGGGTCAAGTGCAAATGACTCCCTTCACTTACTTTCTCCAGCCTGCACTATGAATTATTATTCACTGTATTCAATGAAAATGTGAAAAGTACAATTATTTGTGTGTTATTGGTTTAGCCATATTGTATTTGTCTACAGTAATCAATGCAGACATCCAAATATAGGGTTCACAAACTTCTTGCCACTGTATTTAATAAAAAAATACATATTTTATAGGGAGATTTGAAAGATTTTTATACATTTTTATGTATGACTTGTATACCTTGTACTCATCTGATTAGAAATTTTAATCTTAATACATCTGTAATTATTAAAAGTTATAATAGTAGTGAATATGATAAAATAATCAGTAGAATCTCTATATAATTTAATTGGTCAGACGACACAGTTTCACTGTTGAGTGTCTATCAAATCCAAACACAGCATAGAGTGGCTGAGTGAATGTGGTCTGGACTCTGTGGATGAGATTCATTGTGTCTGAGACGCTGTAGAAGGACAAAATCCCTGCGCTGTGATCCACATACACTCCTATTCTACGGCTGGACACTACAGGGAGTTCAGTCTCGATGTTATTGTGCCAGCATGAGCAACGGTTGGGAGAGAAGAACACAGTCCAGGACTGATCATTACGTCCAGCTGCACTCTCAGGACCATTTCCCTTCCTGCTGATACTCTTATACGTCACTCCTGTATCCACTCCTGATCTCCCATCTCCACTCCACTCCACCTCCCAGTAACAGCGTCCAGTCAAACTCTCTTTACACATCGCCTCGGTCCAACTATCAAATCTGTCTGGATGATCAGGATAACGCTGGCGTTTGTCAGAGACAGTGATCACTGTGTTTCCCTCAGACAGACGGAGCCTGTTATTCACTGAGTTCAGATCCAGAGTCAACAGATGGGAATCTGAGATAAATGTAAAACCTAAAGTCAATGCCAGATGCAACTTATCCATAATGAAGTTTGTTTATAATTACTTTGTTTTTTTTGCAGCCTATGTATTTCAAATGCGAAAATAAACAGTTTGGTCTGGAAACACATTATATTTTAAACAATAACAGTCAAACTCTCCCACTAGACTGGATTATAGACTTGTGTATGTTTTCATAGTAACTCACATTGTAGAAACTCCTCTCTGGTCTGATATTCAGGAGCCAGAATGACCTGGACAGTTTTTACTACGGAAAACAAAACACATCTGCAGTTTAATTCTCATGAAAAAATTAAACAATTTACATATGCAATGAATGGTGTTGAACTCATTTCTGAGAATAAATGAGTATTTACCTCTTCCAGATATCATTTCTGTCTCCTCACTGCAGAACTGCTGCAGTTTGTCTCTGAGTTGAGAGACAGATTTCACTACATCATCAAAAGACAGATGAGAACTGACAGTGAAGCCGTCTGTAGATCCAGAGAGAGAGACAGACGACAAACTCTACAGACACAAAGACAAAAACACAAACTCCCTGTAATTCCAGAAGCTTGTTAAAGTCCTCAGTGTTTGAGAAGATCTGTGTTACCTGGAGGAAATGAACATGATCCTGTGTTTGTGAAAGCTGCTTCAGCTCAGCGTCTCTCCTCCTCAGATCATTGATCTCCTGCTCCAGTCGCTCCAGTCGTTCTTCAGCTCGACCCACTGCAGCTCGTTCCTGATCTCTGATCAGCTGCGTCACCTCAGAGCGACGTCTCTCAATGGAGCGGATGAGCTCAGTGAAGATCCTCTCACTGTCCTCCACTGCGGTCTGTGCAGAGCGCTGTTACACACATCACAATCACACAGTGGCTTCAGTGGGACTAGAAGAGCTCCAGCACTGGAGGAAAGTCCAAACTGAGACTCAAACTTCTCTTCTTCTCCAAACTCACCTTATGAGACGCCACAGCCTCTCTCAGCTGCTGAAGATCTTTCTCTCGCTGATGAATTCTCTTCTGGATGATTCTCTGTTTCTCCTCCAAATGTCTCTGCAGAAAACAGAAATATTAATAAATCTGAGAAATGCTACATAAAAGTGAACATATTTAATCACATCAGTTTCCCTGATTGAGAGAAAAGCACATAATGAAAGTGAAGAGAAACTACATTAACTGTCACTCATGAGATCCAGTATGAAGCAGTACCTGTTTCTCAGTCTTCGCTGCTGCAGTTGATACAGTGTCATGATTTTTGTGTTCATCCACCAAACACAGCATACAGATACACCGCTGGTCAGTACGGCAGTAAATTTCCAGCATTTTATCATGTCGAGTGCAGATCATCTCCTGCAGTCGTCCAGTGGCGTCCATCAGATTGTGTCTTTTACCTCTGAAGAGATTCTCATGCTGTTCAAGGTGATTTTGCCACTGGATCATTCAGGAGATCCAGACACACTGGACAGCTGAACTGATCCTGATCCACTGAAATATTGGCTTCTGCCATTTCACTGCATGAACACAGACAGAGAAAGAGAGAGCACACAACAGTTTAGGTGCACTATTTAGTGTTTCTTTGGTTTGGTGGGATCACCAAACCACAGTGGGTCTCACATGTGACCAAGTGCTCAGCTACTAAATTTTTGTTTTAAGAATGTTTTTCAAACATTGTGTTTTGGTTATGGGAACTTAAAATGTCCAGTTTTCTTGTTGTTATTGGAACGTTTTTTCAAGGTTAGTATGATGTTCCTGAAACATTCTTTCAACTTAATTTTTATTAACAACTCAACGTTCTGCACATCAAAATCCTCTTCTAAAACGTTACTAATTAATCCAAGTTAGAACATTATAGCAATGTGATACACAGCAAAATCCTCAGTGCTAAATGAACACTACTCAATGTCTATATGGGTCCAAACTACAGTGTTAAAGTAACACTGAAGCAACTGCAGTTAATTAGATAATTAAGTGATTAAAGTGTGACTTTACTTTTATCATACATTTACAGAAAATCTTATTTAGAAGTAACTGAGGTTTATTTTCATGTTTTATTGATTGGTTTGACGGTGAACGCCTGGTCACCATTATGGTGGTAAGTGTTTGCTTTGGTTGGCCTCTTTTGTTCATTTCTTTCTTTCAGCAATTGCAATAGTGTTTTCAGAGAACATTTTTGCATTGCTAAAGATAGAGATTGATGAAAAAGCAGATTAATATAGAATAAGTTTCATTATTGATTTAGTGTTAATGAACAAAAAAAAGTAATAAATTCAGTTGTTGTGACAAAGTTAACACTGGAAAATGTGAGATCTTCCAAAAATGCTACATCTTTTGTGTAAAAATTGAGACACACTTATACATCAACACTCATCATGCAAACCTCAACAATGGTGACAATAAAAAAAAATCAACTATAAATAGTAAATGGTTTCAGCTACATATTTTTATTTATTTTTCATTTTATTTTTTATTTTTTGCAGCAATGCATACTGGGAGCCATGAATGAGTTTTTGTTATGCTGGTACCCATCATGCACTGCAGCATGAAGCTTGTCACCATTGTTAAGTTTCATATGCTGATTGTTGATGTCTGTGAGCATCTAAATAGTACTGCAGTCAATAACTTCCTGCTCAGAACATGTTTTCATAATTTTTCAGAATATCTGATTGTCACAACAGTGCTGGATATTATTCTATAGTATCACATGATCGGTGGCAAAATATTTAAATATATTAATAACAAACCACACTTCTGATCAGTTATTAGGCTTCAGATGTGATCAGTTAACCAGGCCACTTCATGATTAAGTCACCATTAATTACCAGCCGACATCACCTGATGATGTTCTGTCTCAGCTACTTCTGTCACAGTATATGTGTTTTTGAACACACTGTTAAAGCAGCCAGAAGAAAACTAACAAAACAACCAAGGGTCAAGAGCAAAACTACAGGAAATGTTTGTTCCTCTTTCCTTTAAAATCGTCACTTCCTGATACACTGGAGCTAAACATCACTAAGAAAAATGGAAGTTTCTGCAGAAGAAGCCGCTGTATTAATTTTCATATATAATAAATTATTTGCGTCTCAGAGTGCGCAGGCGAAACACAATAAACGCTGTAATGTTATCTTGCATTCAGATGCCTGGTGTGTGTGAACGCATTCGTGTGAGACGCTTCTGGGAAGGAATTATTCCAAACCATTTTAACGATAGACTTGTCTCAGGCATTACAGAATGACCAAAACAGCATTTCAGATGCTGTGCAACGAGATCGGTCCGCTGGTTGGTTCAGTTATGCCATCCCATCGCAAAGTCACATGTCTTTTTTGATGAGCATCAAGGAATTTATTCGGTAAAAGGGTTTCCGTCGTAGTTTATGCACGTTTTCGTGTCACATAAAAATGTATCCTACTCATTTGAGTTTTTTATGCACATTTTTAGAATTTATGCACATCTTGGCGTTTCCATCCAGCATTTTTTTTTATGCGATATCCCAAAATGCGCATAAAAATAGGTGGATGGAAACCAAGCGGCAACCTCCCCCAGTTTCTCATGAAGCCAATACGGAGGTGACTTAAACTGCAATTCATCGACTGGCCACTAGGGACAGGCTCCAAAAGAGTGCGAATCTCATTGAGCCCCATGTTAAAATGCCCCAACTTTACAGCAGAAAAAAACATGTTTACAGCCTGGTACAAATTGTGGTTTTGGTCTATACAGCTAATTTTGCCCTTCATGACAACTGTGAGGGGGGTGAAGTTTTGTTTGTAGTTCATCTGTTTAACTTATAGCAAGCCTTAAAGTTCTGCACAATTAAGGGCATGGCCACTTGAGTGACACGTGGATTGCCGCTGCTGTCCGTGAGCCGTCACTTTACCTCAGCTAATTCCAGCCGCTGAACTTGGCATCTCTGCCGTGTTTGTGCTTTTTTCGGGATTATTTCATCATTTTATCAAATAATCAAATAATTATTATCAAATAATATGGCTTGCTGTGCAGTTAAAGGATTAGTTCACTTTCAAATAAAATTTTCCTGATAATTTACTCACCCCAATGTCATCCAAGATGTTCATGTCTTTCTTTCTTCAGTCGAAAAGAAATTAAGGTTTTTGATGAAAAGGATTATTCCAGGATTATTCTCCTTATAGTGGACTTCAATGGCCTCCAAATGGTTGAAGGTCAAAATTACAGTTTCAGTGCAGCTTCAAAGGGCTTTAAACGATACCAGACGAGGAATAAGGGTCTTATCTAGCGAAACGATCGGTCATTTTCGAAAAAAAATGTAAATGTATATGCTTTATATAAACAAATGATCGCCTTGCACGTGCTTCCGCCAAAACTGCACTTTAGTATTCTTCAAAAAGCTTATGCTGTATGTCCTACGCCTTCCCTATTCTACTTACGGAACAAACGCAGCGCCAGTTCCGTTTTTTTCCGTAAATTGAATAGGGAAGGCGTAGGACATACAGCGTAAGCTTTTTGAAGAATACGAAAGTGCGGTTTTCGCAGAAGCACGTGCAAGCTGATCATTTGTGTTTATAAAACATATACAGTTGTATTTTTTTCGAAAATGACCGATCGTTTCGCTAGATAAGACCCTTATTCCTCGTCTGGTGTCGTTTAAAGCCCTTTGAAGCTGCACTGAAACTGCAATTTTGACCTTCAACCATTTGGAGACCATTGAAGTCCACTATAAGGAGAATAATCCTGGAATGTTTTCATAAAAAACCTTAATTTTTTAGACACGACAAAATCCGACAACAGTGCTTGGATATTATAACTAAAACTGCTGCACTATTGTGAAAAATTATACTTTGGATGCAGGCTCATTTGTTTGTGAGAGTCCAATGTATACGATCATATACAGTTTTACAACATAAACGCTGCTCAGATTGCATAATTTCTTGAAGGGACATTCTAAAACGATTAACGTGAAAAATGCTTAAAGTGGCTTAATGTACTAACAGACCAAACTCGGTAAACGTCATACTAATAAAGTAAACAATGTACAGAAAAGCAGTTGAGCCCAAAATTTGAACACAAGGTTTTAATTTCACATTAAGCGTTTTCCTCCCATAGAAAACCGTTATAAAGAAAACACTTAACGTCGCTTAATGTAGCCTACTAAGTGATATTAAAAGATCAAATTCTGTACAAACCAATTATTATAGTATGCTTTATTAGTGTGGTGTTTACTAAGTTTGGTTTGTTAATAACACTATCTTAGTAAATTAAGCCACGTTAAGCGTTTAAAAATGTTCCTTTCTTGAAGAACAATGATGGAGAGCAGATCATTCAGAAGAAATGTGATGCAAACAATGCAAATGATGCAATGATGATGCAAAATATATCAATATTTCATGGATTTAACGCTTTTGTGTTGCTGTTGTTTGTTTTTTAATGGACGCTCATGGACATTTTACCCAATTGCGCCGGACTGGATTCATCTCGCGATTGCTATTTCATTACAAAGGTATGAAGTCCCGTTTTGATTTTGCGTGTTGTCATTTGAACACCCGACACAAATTACAATATTGGTGCTACAGCATCTATATAGTAAAACAGACACCGTATATTGACAGTAAACCTTTAGAACTTTCAAATGATATTATCTTTATTAATATTTTAGATAGTATCTAAGATAGATAGATACAGTGGCAAGAAAAAGTATGTGAACCACTTGCAGAATCTGTGAAAATGTTAATAATTTTAACAAAATAAGGGAGATAATACAAAATGCATGTTATTTTTTATTTAGTACTGTCCTGAGTAAGATATTTTACATAAAAGATGTTCACATATAATCCACAAGACAAAAAAATAGCTGAATTTATTAAAATAACCCCATTTATAAGAACAGAGCTCAGTTTAACTGTTCAGAACAAACAAGGGACTAATGAACAACCATCACAAAACATAAAAACAGTCGTAGATCATCCAGGTAACCACACACAGTATTAAGAATCAATGGTTCACAAACTTTTGAACTGGGTCATTTTAATAAATTCAGCTATTTTTTTGTCTTATGGATTATCTTTTATGTAAAATATCTTACTCAGGACAGTACTAAATAAAAAATAACATGCATTTTGTATGATCTCCCTTATTTTGTTAAAATTTTGCACATTTTCACAGATTCTGCAAGTGGTTCACATACTTTTTCTTGCCACTGTAGCTCATAGCCTGCTAACATGATCACGTTGAGCTAGGCGGTCGTGGTTTCATCAACCAGGCAGCTCAGTTCCAACCATGTCCCGCCTCTTTGCCCATTTTCTGTTATCCGGGAGCGATGCGCGATGACGCGCTGCCAAAATGACAACGGCCGCTTTTGGGCTTCAAAAATGCTCGTCAGAAATCAATGGGTGACATCACGGACACTAGGGCTGTGCAATTAATCGTATTTTCTATTTCAATTTCGATTGTGGCTTGCATCGATTATAAAAACAAGATAATTGGGGAAAAACGATTACTGTACCGCTGCCGCATTCCGTCCAGCACACCTTCCTTTCCTTCACAGCGGTGCGCTTTCCTCCCTAACCCAAACTTAACATCCAAATCAGCCGAATAAGAGAGGGATGTAAAATGCAGTCTACTGTTGCTGAACTTCGGGACGTGCTTGATATTAAACATAAAAAGTGCTATTAAAAGCGCATTAAGCCGAGAAACGGATGCTGTCCCTAGGTGGCCACCTGTGCGCGCGCTCTGAGACAGTGCGGAACGCGTATAAGCAAAGGGCTTCAGATACGCGCCTAAACAGTTAAATAGCCAACACAAATATATCGAAATTCTGTTTTGGTAAGTATCTTCGTAAACGCAGTCGGTTATGTCTTAAGTGAACACTGAGAAAATGCGTGTGTGCATTGCTGCCTTCACGTGCTATCAGAAATTTGATAATTACCACTTCTGAAGTCGTGATTACGAGCTCATTGCATTCATGTTTCGAAATGAAAGGGTGTTCATGTGCAATTTTTACCTAGGAAACTCGTATTAACCATAATTCCGAGACCATGTGAAGGCAGCATAACAGTAGGCTTATACTGGGTTCTTTAAGCTCTTAAAGGGACAACAGCCATTATTAATGAAAAGAAAAGACAAAGATAAAATCACTCACTGCTCTTGAATGAATAACTCTTTTAGTTTTAAATAAGAATTAGTCTATATTTAATGTATACAGCAGTTATTTTACATTTGATTACTTTATTCAATTTCTGTTGGGTATTACCTAAATACCACTGTTAGTACATCTATCTGAAAAAACTAAAGCACTGTTTATTTCATTTGTATTTTGGTTCTGTTGCATTTTTGTCTGCTTTGTTTGTAATTAGTTTCTTTGTTCTTATTTAATTGCTGACTGTTTATTGTCTTCTTTAGGTGTTTTGAGGGCTTTTTACTTATATTAACCTATTATTAGTTTTTGCTGAAGTATCGATAATTGTGAAATTTCACTGACATTTAAAATTACTCATATCATGAAATAAGACTTTGATCATATCACCCACCAATAATCGTGTTAAATAATCGATTTCAATATTGACCAAAATAATTGTTGATTATGATTTTTGCCATAATTGAGCAGCCCTAATGGACACTACGTCAATATTTTATTTATTTATTTTTTTTACAGTCTATGATGGAAACATACGGACATATGTTTTTTTCAATTTTTCATTTTTCTAAAAGGTTTGGGTTTAATTTGTTATTTGATGCTATTAAAACAGGGTGTAAGATCATGATTGACAACTGTTGAGTTTGCAGGAGTTTGGGTGGGACCTTGATACCTTACTATCACTACTACACAGACTTGGGCTCCAAATGATGTCATCGGCAACTACCATTTCTGGGATATTTTTGCCCTGTCCCAAATGGCACACTTTACAGGCACATGGTTTGTCGAACCATTGCTATGCTGATGACACACAACTCTACTTTTCATTTTAATCAGATGACCCATTGGTAGCTGCACGGATCTCTGAATGCCTGGTGGACATCTCGCCATGGATGAAAGAACATCACCTGCAACTCAACCTAGCAAAGACAGAGCTTCTTGTCTTCCCAGCCACTACGACTATACAGGGCTATACTACTATACACCATACATTCATCAACGATAATCCCATTAGGTTCATTTAGAAATCTTGGGGTAATCTTTGATGATCAGTGAGCTTCAAAGACCACATTGCAAGGACAGCACGATTAACATCAGGAGGTTCAGGCACTTCCCAACTTCTCTTTTTGGCCCTTGTCATTTCTTGGTTGAACTACTGCAATGCTCTTCTGGCTGGACTCCCAACATGTGCAATCAAACCAGCACGACTGGTCTTCAATGAGTCCAAGATCGTTCATGTCACACCGCTGTTTATCTCTCTGCACTGGCAAACAGTTACAGCTCACATCAAGTTCAAGACATTGATGCTTGCACATAAAACAGCCACAGGCTCTGCACCCTCCTGCCTCCACCGGCTCTTATGAGTCTACATCCCCTCCAGAAGCCTGCGATCAGTAAGTGAGTGGCGCCTCGTGGTTCCATCACAGAGACACAAAATCACTCTCTAGGATGTTTTCATTCACTATTCCTTGCTGATGGAATGATCTTCCCAAATCCCAACCCTATCCAGAATGCAGAATTCCTGACAATATTCAAGAAACAGCTGAAAACCCATCTCTTCCATCAGCACAACGGCATCCTGCTGAAAAAAATTTCCCCCATGCTTTCACTTAATCTCTCCCTGTTCTAGCTTGCCTTGTACTATTCTAAACAATGTCTTTGTAAGTTTCTTTGGATAAAAGCGTCTGCTAAATGAATAATTGTAAATGTATTCATGAGCCCAACAGCCTGACCGCCTTTAGTGCGACAGAAAAGCTGTTGACAATCTACCTGAGACAAGACTTGAGCAAGTACAGAAATGTTCATTGAACATTGTAAGTTAATGCTGTTAAACCTATGTAAGCATTTTACATTTTGGTAACACTTAGCAAATTTTTAATCACAGACCCATGTAAAACAATGAGGCCTGGTGTCACAGGCTTAGATTAAGCCAGGATTAGGCCTTAGATCAATTAGGGCATTTAAGTAGCTTTTATAAACATTACTGGTGTGCATCTTGAGAAAAAAAAAACTATATATTTAAAGATATGTCAGTGCAAGTTGTTTACAGTTAAAACAGTTCAAACATCCATTTTAGTCTGGATCAACTGAAGTTTTTTTTTTTTTTTTTACACTGAAATTGCTATAATAGGAGTGTTGACTCTGATATACTGTAACTTTACGTTTTTAACATCCTAATGTACATACTTCGTTGTTAATGAAACCTTACCTGCTGTGTGTGCCGTTTTATGCTCAACAGACGTATACAAAACCGAAAGTAAAAAAGTTACGTCACGGAGGGTTTAACACATGGACAGATCCTCTTGTTGAAACTAATGGTCTATTTAGGTCTATTGTTGTTTATTTAAAAGATTAATAAAATATTTGAAAAACTTTATAAAGAAGATTTTATATTATGGGCTAATAGAAGACAGCATAGGAATTTGTTTATAACTCCAAAATGGAATCAGGCAAGTGATAATTTGTGAAAGTTTGATTTAAATTAATTTTTTCACGAATTATAAATATATTCGCGCAAGTGCGTTCTTGTATATGTAACTGTTGTGAAGAATTTATTTATTTAATCTGATTTGTTTATTTCCTTCTGTATTTGCATTATTATTTTTATATTTTTTCTTCTCTTTAGATTGGTTCATTAATGCTTTATATTTTTCTACATTTGTAATAAGATTGATTTAATGAACTTCACAAAATTGTGTTCCTATATATCGTTCATAAGTTATGCGAATATGACGTTAGAATAGCGGAACATTTCTTTGGGAATTTGTTGGGGGAGGGAACGTTATCAGTGGAACACACCTGCGGGGTTTCCTCTTGCACGTCATGCGATTAGGCTTGTTCAGTCTGTAGCTGTGTCTCATTTCATTTAATTCTGAAGGCTGCATCGAATCCTGTGAAGGATGCGGTATATGAGAAACAACCTTTTAATATTTTTGAAAGAAGTTTCTTATGATCGCTAAGGCTGCATTTACTTAAAAAAAAAAAAATATTGCAAGATATTATAACAAATTAAAATAGCTGTTTTCTATGTGAATATACTTTAAAATGTAATTTATTCCTGTGAATTTTAAGCATCATTACTCCAGTCTTCAGTGTCACATGATCCTTCAGAAATCATTCTAATATGATAATTTGCTTGTGGAAACCATGATGCATTTATTTTTTTCTGGATTATTTGATGAATAGAAAGTTCAATGAATAGCATTTGTTTGCATTTATTGTCACTGTCACTTTGATAAATTTAATGCACCCTTAATGAATAAAAGTATAAGCCTAATATCTCTTTTTTTAATCTTACCACAAATGTTTGAATGGTATCATGGTTTCCACAAAAATATGAAGCAACACAACTGTTTTCAACATTGATAATATCATAGCATCAAATCAGCATATTAGAATGATTTCTGAAGGATCGTGACGCTGAAGACTGGAGTAATGATGCTGAAAATTCAGCTTTGAGCACAGGAATAAATTACATTTTACAATATATTCACATAGAAAACATCTATTTTAAATTGTAAAACTATTTCACAATATTACTGTGTTTACTGCATTTTTTGATTAAATAAATCCAGCCTTGGTGAGCAGAAGAGACATAAGCCTATTTCAGTTGTACAATTACAATTGTAATGTTTGCAAACTTTTGATAGGTACTGTATTTACTGCTTTACTCTGTGTGTGCACTAGTTTTTAAGGTCTGGGAGAAGTCACACCTCCTAGGGTGGACCTGACCAATGAGGAGGGTTTTACGAGCTTTTGCCTTGCTACCAAGGTATCTGCATATGTAACTGGCTGAGTTGTTAAAGAAGACACTATTAAAGATTCTACACAAAACAGTCATAATCCTAAACACAATGTCCTGGGATGCATGTTCATTTATAGATCAGTTCATCTATAAATTAATGCAGGAAAGTCTGTTTTGAGGGCTATGGGTCTCTTTGCCTCTGCTTTTCCACGTGGCCACATACTTTGGGGCAATAAACTAAGCCTTATCTGATGGGCCATGGTAGCTGAGGCCCTTGCACAGGATGGTCCGTGGGGGAGGGTCCCAGACCTTGAGTGAGTTTTAAAGATTATTTGTTAAATATGACAAATAATTGTGTCTGATTTGTCTCAGTCGTTACAGTAGCTAGTGTTGCTGTAGATGGAAAATTACAGGAATTTAAAGCATTTCTGAGCAGACAAAGCTTGACTGTGGACGATCTAAGGCTGAGAATGGCATAATTTGTTTTTGTCAACACAAACAATTCCAAAAGCATATTGCTGATTCTATGGCACTGCGTGACAGATGGCCACTTGGAAGAGTTCTGGAGACCTACCCAGAAAACAACGGTTTATTACGTTCAGTACATTCCAATTAACAAGCTTTGCCTTTTATTAGAAGCAGACTAAAATAGGGCATATATTTTGTTACAAGACCTTTGAAGTATAGATGTTTTTCAACATGAAGAATGAGAAGACACAAGAAGTGGATATAAGGCAATGTTTATTCATTGGAAAAAAAATAAAGAAAGACATTGTTTGCTTCTACATCTGCATGGACTCTGTACTTGTATATATAAAAAAAAAAAAACTTGCTGTTATCAACGGTAACAACTTAAAGGAAAGACGTTACAACAACCTCTATATAATTTAATTGGTCAGACGACAAAGTTTCACCCTTGAGTGTCTATCTAGTCCAAACACAGCTTAGAGCGGCTGAGTGAATTTGGTCTGGACTCTGTAGATGAGGCTCATTGTGTCTGAGACGCTGTAGAAGGACAAAATCCCTGCGCTGTGATCCACATACACTCCTATTCTACTGCTGGACACTACAGGAAGGACAGTCTCAATGTTATTGTGACAAAATGAGCAGAAAGTGGGAGTGCAGTACAAACTCCAGGATTGATCATTAAACCCAGCTATACTTTCAGGACCATTTCCCTTCCTGCTGATGCTCTTATACATCACACCTATAACCACTCCTGATCTCCCATCACCAGCCCACTCCACCTCCCAGTAACAGCGTCTAGTCACACTCTCTCTGCACAATGCCTCCATCCAATAATCAAATCTGTCTGGATGATCAGGATATGGCTGAAATATGTCAGAAACAGTGATCACTGTGTTTCCCTCAGACAGACGGAGCCAATAATGCACTGAGTTCAGATCCAGAGTCAACAGATGGGAATCTGATGGAGAAAAAGAGATAATCACTCATGACTTCCATCATTATCACACATTAGCAGGGTCCATTAGTTTTATAATACTAAATTTGGACTTTTTTAAAATGTGACTCTCTGGTAAAATCAACAATGAAACCTCAATCCATTTCAACCTATGAAGTAAAATTTCATTTATGGTTGCAACAAATCTATGCTAAACAATGTGTGTAAAAATAAAGTAATTATTTAACAGGTAACATAGTATGTTATCACCTATATGCATAGAAATGAAAATTATTATTAAATAAAAATTATTTATGTCCATCAACAAATTTTCCATGAAAATGAATAGTTTAAGTAAAATTTATTGCACTCCCTCTACATTTTTCTCTCCATCTTGATGACATGCATTTTCAGTCATTAAAATAATTAATAATGAAAATGGTTTATTTTTATAATTGATTTTATAATTTGTTTCCTGAAGCCCATGTTACACACAAAAAGGCAATTAACTTACTGTAAAATAGTCAAACTCATTTTCATAGTAACTTACACATTAGGAAATCCTCTCTGGTCTGATATTCAGGAGCACCAATGACCTGGATGGATTTCACTATGGTAGAAAAACATCTGCAGTTTAATTCTCATGAAGAATATAATATACATTTCTGAGAATAGATTAGTCTTTACCTATTCTATATGTCTTTTCTATCTCCTCACTGTAGAACTGCTGCAGTTTATCTGTGAGTTGAGAGATGGATTTCACTATGTTGTCAAAAGACAGATGAGAACTGATACTGAAGCCATCTATGGATCCAGAGCGATAGACAGATGACAAACTCTACAGACACAAAGACAAAAACACAAACTCCCTGTAATTCCAGAAGCTTGTTAAAGTCCTCAGTGTTTGAGAAGATCTGTGTTACCTGGAGGAAATGAACATGATCCTGTGTTTGTGAAAGCTGCTTCAGCTCAGCGTCTCTCCTCCTCAGATCATTGATCTCCTGCTCCAGTCGCTCCA
Organism: Mylopharyngodon piceus; assembly: GCA_039654765.1. NCBI lineage: Eukaryota > Metazoa > Chordata > Actinopteri > Cypriniformes > Xenocyprididae > Mylopharyngodon > Mylopharyngodon piceus. The sequence goes on from CM077457.1 coordinate 5,651,836, forward strand.
GTCGTTCTTCAGCTCGACCCACTGCAGCTCGTTCCTGATCTCTGATCAGCTGCGTCACCTCAGAGCGACGTCTCTCAATGGAGCGGATGAGCTCAGTGAAGATCCTCTCACTGTCCTCCACTGCGGTCTGTGCAGAGCGCTGTTACACACATCACAATCACACAGTGGCTTCAGTGGGACTAGAAGAGCTCCAGCACTGGAGGAAAGTCCAAACTGAGACTCAAACTTCTTCTCCAAACTCACCTTATGAGACGCCACAGCCTCTCTCAGCTGCTGAAGATCTTTCTCTCTCTGCTGGATTCTCTGCTGGATGTTTCTCTGTTTCTCTGTAAAATGTCTCTGCAGAAAACAAAACTATGATTAAATCAACACTAAAAATAAATAAATCAAAAGATTGGAGTCGGTTAGATTTTTTAATGTTTTTGAAAGAAGTATTTCATGCTCACTAAGGCTGCATTTATTTGATAAAAAAAAAAAATTAGTAAAAACAGCAATATTGTGAACAATGTTGGGTGTAATTCAATTATTTTTCCCTTGAAAAGTGTTGAAAAGGAAAGTGCAAGTCCAGCAGAGGGCACTAAAAGACTGTATTATCATATGACTGCCTGACTGTTCTTATGCGGAAGTCATTTTAGTTTGTAGTGAAGCGACAGGCAGAAGGAAACCAGGGTTGCATCCGAAAACTTAGGCAGCTGACTTGTTGCCTCGCTGCCCTATCAGGCAATGACTTTGCAGGCAGCGTTTGCGCACGAAAGCACCTCACAAAACTGATTTCGGACAGACTTCTGAGGCAGCATAGCGGTTTAATGATCTACAGCAAAATAGTGCGAGCTTTAGTGATAACTAAGCGAATATTTAAGTACTACAATAGTAATTTCGAGCCAGAAATCACATCAAAAGTGGAAAACAATGGTCAGAAATGTACATTTACACAAACTGACCACCAACCGCAACTTTCAGATGCCATCTTTATTTTTTTTAGCTCAACTGTCACAGAATCGAAAGCACAGGATTGTGGGATATCAAAGGCAGTGAAGGATACATCTATGCTGCCTTCAAAAATCAATCAGATGAAGGTATTTCAGGAGACAGGAAGTGAAGCTAACTTTGGATTCGGATATGCCTTGATGCCTTCCTACCTTGAAATGCGTCCTTCGAAGGCAGCATTTTTCAGTTTTCAGATACAGCCTTCAACTTTGAGTGCTTTTTACAAAGTTAATCTTGCTATGGTGGATATGTGTGTACAGAAAATTGTGAGTATTATCATATGTATGCACTATAAACATATGTTTTGTAAGGATGAGCAATTTTATTGTGTATTCGGACTGTTTACTGTTTGCTGTTGAATGACTGAATGACTCAGCACCCACAACTGGAGCATGGAAGGAATGCCCTCAGCCTCAACATATGTCCCCCTCTATGAAAGCACCCCAACAACATCCCAGCATACCCTGCCCATTTGAGAAGTTCTTCAGCAGCTGCAGGAGGATAACAGGAGGTTACACCACACTGTGTTGAATATGCAACGTTAAATGGACAAGAGTGATGCTTTGTCACCTCATCATTCTCTGCAATTAGTACATGAACATTCTCCCAGTGTCAGAAAGAAGCATCAAGCTGTAACTGTACCTCAGTCTGTCCATCAATCAGCTATTGAAGAAGAGGAGGAAGACTGGGCACCACCACCTCCCCCAGTGACATCAGATGAGAGACCAAAACACCCCAATCCTGATCACAGAGTCATAGATGTCCTTGAGGAGCTAAAGGAACGCATTCTCAAACTAGAACTGAAGGGGTCATCTTCCCCTTTCCCACCAAAATATCAACAGCCAGATGATGACACAGGATGGTTAGAGTCATGGTCAAATCCTAGTATTACTGTTGTCCCTCCATTGCCACCTCAGAGAGACTACAGCTTCAGTGATGCACAACCACATAACCAGGAGAAATCATATAGGGATCCCAAGCCTTCAATCCCATACTTCATGTTTGATGACCCCAGATAATCTGAAAGACTACGAATATCCTTAGAGAATATCCTCCCCCAGATGCAACTGAGAGGTTCAAATACCAAATTCTGCTGGACCATCTCAAATTTGAAGAAACCCTTTTAATTGCGGACTCATACAGTAACTCTCTGTACCCCTACTCAGACACCATGGCTTCTCTCATCCAGCACTATGACCAGCCTCACCAACTGGCCTTGCATAGAATTGCAGAGTGGTTGGAGTATGAGCTACAAATCCAGGAAGGTGGTGATGCACTTGATCGGATAGAGACTAACAAAGAGGCAGCTAAAAGGCAAAGAGACCGCAGGAAAGATGGTAAAGGAGGAAACAGGCAATGACTGTGCTCTTGGGCTCTACCCAAACTACTATTTCCAAAGCACCTTCTGCAACAAAGCCCCCTTCACAGTTACCCTAGAAATCCAGATTGTACTGTCCTTACTAATAACCTGCACCATCTTGATGACTGTTTTAACTTCTCTCATCTCACTAAACAGCAGAAGAAACAGTGGGTAACAAACAACGGTCACTGTTGGAGATGTGGCCACAGCCACCAAGCAGCACAGTGCCATCTAAGGTTCATCTGTAGCACCTGCAAAGGCAAGCATCTGAATGCTCTTCATGATTTAAACACCAAAACAGGAGAACAGTCCAAAAGGGAGAAACCCAGTGCTGAAACAATTTGTCGACTCCTCCACTGACATCCTTTACTTAGATTATTTCTAAATATTTAGAGTTTCTGCACTTAATAACCCCAGTTCAGCCAGTAAGGTTAGGACCACCAGGACCACCATGGTGCTAAATACAAAACTTGGCTTGACACTTCAAGGCCCTACCACTTCAAGAGCTTACCACCGCAAATTGGAACCCAGGCATGCTTGTTCATAGCAACACTCTCCCCATCAGCTGAGCTGCATCACAATGTGAAAAAGCTTTGGCAGTTCCAACATTTTTGTCATACAAGAATCAAAAGTTGGTGACCTGGTCTCGACAGGATCAGACTGCAATGGAGCTCTTGCAAACAAAGACAGTTCAAGTGAACATAAATGGAGTACAGTGATATGCCACAACTTAACTAAGGGTGCAGTCAAGGGTGCAGACAAAATGGCCACTTTGTCTGCCGGAGTCATTTAGAGAGTCATGGTTCATCCCGCATCAAATGGTGACAATGAGAAAAACAGAATTGTGTTCAACTCTTCCCTTGAAGCAGCCAAAGCAGCAGTCAACAAGTTGAGAGAGCTACTGGCTAGTGGAGGCTTTGAATTAAGGCAATGGGCAAGTAACATCCCAGAGGTCATAAGGCACCTTCCCCCAGAAATACTGTTGCAAAATAGTGACCAGTGGCTCAACCAAAGTCTAGTGGACCTGTAGGAATCTGCTCTTGGACTACGCTGGAGGTGTAGATCAAACACACTGACATACAAGTAAGTACTGGATACTTTGGAGTCATGAAGCTGTTTGGAAAGAGCAACATGCCTGTCTGGAGTGTCAGAGTTGGTGAGCCCACCCAGAGCTTCCTTGGATGGCAGATCTACCTCCTGCCCACCTCCGCTTGCAGTGATCTGGATTGTTTTCTATTGGAGTGGACTGCTTTGGCCCCTTCTTAGTCAAAATAGGTTGCCACAAAAAAACAAAACAAAAAAAAGAGATTGGGAGATCCTTTTTAAATGTTTAACTAAAAGAGCAGTACACACTGAAGTCTTGACCAGTCTAGACACAAACTCCTTTCTAATCACCCAGATGAGGTTCATTTCTCGCAGGGGCAAGCCTGCACAGTAAATTCCCTGGTGTTAAATTAACACCACTTGGTGTTCATATGGGAACCACCAGCAGGGTGTTGAAAGTAACACAGAAGCAGCGTTAGAGTTAATTAGACACTTAAGTGATTGAGTGATGATTGTTTGATTATTGAAGACACCTGATGATAACGAGCACAATCACTGAAGAAAAGAGAAACACAAGCACTACAACTGACTTCCAGCCACAGCCTTAGATAAAATCAACTGAAAATACATTAATTCTCTCTTATTACAAACCAGACTGACTTTATTTCTGTCACAGTACTTTTGAGAATTAACCCTTTCGCACGTAAGTTTAAAATATTCTGGCTGACCCCCCAGCGTGAGTTTTTCAAGGCGACCATTATTTAGAACGTATCACTTTATTGTTTCCATGGTGACGCGTCATTACTTGTTACGTGACACACCGCAGCCACAATAGAGCTGTATGACTGATGATCTGCTTCTATTAAATTTTTCCTTTTTATTCGAAATATTCACAAATTTGTTAACTATAGCATGAAAGATTTCATATTCTGATTGTCAAATATGTGCAAGTGGATGTGTTTTGCTGTTTAAACACCTTTATAACGATCGCGTTAGTTGAGCTATACGCACGATGGGTCGCCGCCATGTTAGTTTGCGCTGCATTACAGAGAATCGGATCTGTTGGATTTACAACACGCAAATTCATCCACTTCTCCCAAAGTACATGAAAGTAAGTGAGCCAGTGAACTGGGAGAAGAATAGAGTAAACTTTAAAGATACTTACACAGTGTGTATCTGATATGAATAAAACGTGTAGTCTAATTATAATGGAAAGGATTGTTATTGACACTTCTATAGACATCAGTGTGTATTTTACAAACTCTAAATGTATTGTTTTGTTAGTACTTATGTGTATTTAAATGTCTGAAACCTAAAATAAACATTATGTGGTTGAAAACACTGCATATTTGTGATAAATGAAAAGTGCTGTGCGTGTCTGTCTCTGGTTAGCGCCAGCCAAAGCGCGCACGCACACTTGAATTTGGCAGTTGACGCACTGAACGTTCTAATCACACCGGTGTGATCGTACGCGTCAAAGGGTTAACAGAGGTTTAGATGTTGTTTTATTGAAAATGTTTGGTTACCATTATGGTGATCGGTATTTCCTTTAGTTGGGCAGTTTGATTGGCTTTTATGTTTAGTTTGTGGTCTTTGTAACAGTGTTTACAAAAACAATTTTTACAAAAGAAACCATAAACAAAAGAAATCAATTAATATAGTTTACATCATCATGAAGAAAAATGATTGTTGTCCCATTACTGATTGAAAGTGCTTATTCATTATTAAAAAGTTATATTCACCAACAGTGCCTTCATACCCGAGAGATCAGACATTTTGAATTTTTAAACAAAGGAAAAAAGAATTTGAAAATTTCTACATTATAAGACAATATAATAACTATTTATTATATTGTTAATGATTAATGTTTGTTGTGACTATTCTAAGAAATCTATTATTTATTAATATTTCCTTATGCAAAACCTCATCTCTATCCACCTGTAACCTTAAAGAGGCAAGTTGGAATAAAAGAGAATGCTTATGGAGAACAAAAGACTCAAGCATTCTAACAGATGCCCACAGTGATCATAACTCCAAACTAGCAACACAATCTTACTCCTTCATTACAAAAAGTAAGGGATTACTGTTAATTTTGTAATTTAATTAGTTACTTCTGATGTAATTGGATTAAATACTGTATAGACTATATATAGTTTGTTGACACCCAGTTTCCATGTGTTAAAATTACCAATAAATGCATATTCACAAGTTTTGTTTGTTTATACCATCTGATTGCTCAATATTGATTTAAATCTGTTTATATTAAATCAATTAACTGTTTTAAACAGTTAACCCATTTAATTAATTAAATTTAACCCCAATTTTTCCCCCAGATATGACATATATGAATTTGTATGGTATTTGTAAGGATATTAAACAATCAATGTCAATTATGTAAAAAAAAATATTGAAAAGTCCATGAAAAACTGGGTTTTATGTCCGGTCACAAAAGTGACAGGTGGTAGAACACAGGGAGTCTAGGTCCATGGTGTCAATGCATTTACAAAATGACAAACCTCTAGCAATTAATTTAAAGATTGGGTTAAATAGATGAAATTAGTGTTTTATTCCATTAACAAAGAAGTAAACATTGTCTGGCTCAGTTTCAAAAAGGACAAAATAGCATTCCTAATCAGCACTACGGCACAAATAATCTATAAAATTATGACAAAATTACATAAATTGTGGGAAATTGGAATATAATTATTAAAATCTTCATTATAAACTGAAATAAATAAGTACAGACTGACAGACAGATGATAGATAGATAGATAGATAGATAGATAGACAGAGTCAGACAGACAGATATATATATATATATATATATAGATATAGATATATAGATAGATAGATAGATAGATAGATAGACAGATAGTCAGATATATTGTTTTCTTTAGGATTATTTATTAGGGCCCAAGCCAAAGGCGAAGGCCCTATTGTTTTCTTTAGGATTATTATTATTAGGGCCAAAGCCCTGTAAAGGGCTGAGGCCCTATTAGTGGCTTGGGCCCTATTAGTGGCTTGGGCCGCCATTAGTGGCTTGGGCCCTAACAATAGGGCCTCCAGCCCTTTACAGGGCTTTGGCCCTAATAATCCTAAAGAAAAACAATAGAGCCTCCAGCACTTTACAGGGCTTTGGCCCTAATAATCCTTTGGGGAACAACAGGGCCTTTGCCTTTGGCTTGGGCCCTAATAATAATCCTAAAGAAAACAATAGGGCCTCCAGCCCTTTACTGGGCTTTGGCCCTAACAATAGGGCCTTCAGCCCTTCACAGAGCTTTGGCCCTAATAATCCTAAAGAAAACAATAGGGCCTTCGCCTTTGGCTTTGGCCCTAATAATAATCCTTACGGGATCAAGAGGGCACTGTGCCATTAGTGGCTTGGGCCCTAATAATAATAATTTATTAGGCCCTATTGTTAGGGCCCAAGCCACTAATGGCGCAGGGCCCTCTTGATCCCCTAAGGATTATTAGGGCCCAAGCCACTCAGGCGCAGGGCCCTTTTGTTTTTCTAAGGAGAACTATTTTTTTTCCCGTCATCCGGGGCTTTTTGGGGGCCTTAACGTGCTCAAAAACTCTTGAAAATTGGCACACACATTGGAATCTGCGGCCATTAGGACGCCGCAAAGGATGGGACCCGGGCGTGGCTGAGGGGCTCAACAGCGCCCCCTTGAATGGTGTCCGAAAACTTGGTCCGTGTATCAAACACGCTTGCATGTATTTGTATGAAACTCTGTACTCATATAGAACTCATCGGGCCTAACAACTTTCATGCTCTAAGTTATACGCCAGCTCAACAGGAAGTCAGTTATTATGGGTTGTTTGAAAAACGCACGCTCTGGAATTTGATATACTCCTCCTAGGTGATTAATCTGATCACCACCAAACTCGGTCAGAATGAAGTCAAGACACTAAGGATGTAAATTTGCAAGCAGATTTTTGATATCTCGAATGGTTTGGCCATGGCGAGACAACAAATTTATGGCGAGCAAAGGGAAACAGGAAATGTGTTATAACCTCTGCACACATTGATTGATTTTTATGAAACTTCAGCTGTATGCTCGTTGTAGGAGCCCAATCACATGGATGTGACTATTGTAAGTCAAAGTTATAGCGCCACCAACTGGCAGCAGGAAGTGTGTTATTTTCAAAATGCTTTAAGATCACCCTCTAAGTTTTACCCAATTTGCTTCAAACTTCATTAGAATAATGTCAAGACATAAGGAATGTAGACCTGTAAAAAGATTTTTAATATTTTTCAAACTGTTGCCATAGCAACAGATCAAACTTCAATATTTGTTTTGGATGGGTTTGAGACACTTAGCATGCTTCAAATTGCGTGAACCTCGACTCATATGTCAGGATTGTCATCCAGTAGACATGGGCAAACCCTCAGTAATGGGCAGGAAGGAGGGCCTCTACAGCGCCACCTTTTGAAAAAAGTGGGGGGATAGTTTAACCTACAGTTACCAAACTCAGTACACATATTGTTCTCATTAAGCCAGACAACTTTCTAATTTACAGTCATTAGCTCTGACCAACAGGAAGTCTGATATTTTGGTTTGAATGTGGATTTTTTCACCCTCTCTCTCCCTCTCTCTGTGGTACCCCCCCTCCCCCCTCACTCCCTCCTCACTCCCTCAGTCTGACTCTTTCTGTGTGTGTGTGTGTGTGTGTGTGTGTGTGTACTTTTGACTATACTTTTGACTATACTTGTGAGGACCAAATGTCCTCACTTATTTTGTGGAATACTTTCACAACCCACTAGTGAGGACATTGACTGGTCCTCACTATTTTAAATGGCTTATAAATCAGCCAAAATGTGTTTTTATTTAAATCTAGTGATAGTTACATGTTTCTGTGATGGGTAGGTTTAGGAGTAGGGGGTTGGGTTAGGTGATAGAAAATATCATTGACCCGATTTAAAAATCAATGGAAGTCTATCCAATGTCCTCACTAAGACAGCCATACAAACCTGTGTGTGTGTGTGTGTGTGTGTGTGTGTGTGTGTGTGTGTATGTGTGTTCACTACTCACTGACTTGGATGAGTTAAATGCAGAGTTCACAAGTTCGCCTGCCCATTCAGTCTGAATGGTTAATGGTAAAACAAACTTGGCTTGCTGTCCTCGAAGGAGGCTCGAACCCGAGGCTCGGCTCGAGCTCTGAGTTAAACCCCCCTATAATAGTACTGCATAGAGGGAGATTAAGAGAAATAGAGGGGGATATGGGGAGGAGGAGGGATGCTGGAAGAATTGACACTGGGATGACGCAGTGACTGCTGCTTATTCGCTCGTATTGATGATTGACAGGACTGAATGTTTAGGCTCCTCCCGAACCTACGTTTGGAACTACATGACAAATTCCGAGCATGTGTTACCAACCAAAGCCCATTTTCTGTTTAGGCCATTGTTAGTTAGCAAAACTGAAACTAATAAACATTAAGGATGAGACCCTAAAATTAATAAAAACAGCACTAAGACTTGAATAATCTCTTGAATAATCACTAAAAAATGAATACAATTTTAAAATCACAGCTGTGAACTCAAAGGTGACTTGATCCAGTCAGACTTGAACTCGCCAGGAGAAATCACCACAAACAGCGCTTTCTGCGAATTTGATTTCTGCGAGTGTTTATTCATTTTTGTTTGACTTTTTAGTTGAGTAATGGTCAAATGATATGTTGATCAATCTGAAAGTGTTTGTGTTGTTTCCAAGTGCTGCTGATGCGTAATTAACCCTTTATGATCACATTGGTGGGATCAAGGTGCGTTCACGCCAACACCGTCGGATTTACAGTAATTACGAGATTCTGACTTGCTAAGCCAGTGACGGACGCATTCAGCGCTTGTCACATGTTCAGTGTTTTCAACCACATAATGTTTGTTTTATGATTCAGACAATTAAAAATACATAGGAACTATAGGAAAAACATTTATAGATTGTAAAATAGGTCTACACAATGATGTTGATGTCAGAGGCAATAATAATCATTTCAAACATAATTTGTCGAAGTGGTTTATTAATGTCAGTTAGTCAAGAACATTTTAAGTCTACATTTCAAGTACTGCCATTATTTTACTCATCTGATGAGAAGTTTCACTTTTATTATGTCTGTGATTAGTGGCGTATCTTTGTTTTAAAAAGTGGGTGGGACAGGAATGTGTGTGGTGGTGGTGGTGGTGATGGTGGTGGTGGTGGGGGGGGGTGTATTGTAATTGTATTATTACAATAATAAATGCACAAAATTTATTGACATAGACCTCATGTTTAATATGATAGTTTCATCCTTACATCTACTATACTACAATATATTGTTATTCTCGAGAGTATTTTCATTAGTCAATAAATAGGCCTACGTGGATCCGCACTGAAAGTTAAATTGTTCAGATGGACTAATGGTAGAAATTTTGTTAAGCGTGCCAGAGGTTCTAGGTTCTAATCCGCCCTTGTATAGTTTATTTTATTCATGTGCGTGAGTGTTATGATTATGAGAGCACGTTTTAGATCTGTCAGTCATCATGTAATCATATCTCCTGCTCTTCCGTATAAAAAATGAGAGAAACATTTTTCTACAGATAAAATATGAACCCTGGTGATAAAAGTATACTTTACTGTATTTCAAATATATTCCCTTTTCAATAGTACATTGCAGATATACTAACAAAAAGTATACCATCTTTAAAAAGTATATTAGCATCATATTTTCACAATACAACTTTTAAATTTTAGTATATTTTTAAGTTTACTTATTCATACCTGGAATTCATTTTATTACTTGTGCTTATTTATTTCAGAAAGTGTTAAAATGAGTGATGTGTTAAAAGCCCATTTTTAAATATATTAAATATATGCAGTGTAGCCTACAATTTGCAAATATGAGTAAATATGTTTAATAAGTTTACACTGGCAGAAAAGAATCATGTTACAATCGTACACACAAATCTATATTAAACAACACACCAGCAGCACAATTGCATGCAAGAAAATAAGAGTTGAGTGGTTTATCGAAATTCAAATGTCTCTTCAACTTGGTCTGTGACCAATCAGATTTTGCTGCTCACTGCCTTCAGCCAATCAGAGCTGCTGACGTCGAGGTACTCGTCTGAATCCCCCTCGCTCACTCACAGGAGGCTTTCAGGTCAAGTATAGCCTAATGTCGCAGTGCCTTATTTATTTAATTAAACACTGAAAGCGCAATACATGGCACAATCTTGGGAATCCGGACCAGTTCAATCAAGTGACATCACAGCCTGACGTTAATGGCGACGACAACCGGAATAAAATGGCCTACGCGATCCTGAAAGAACCGGAGAAAAAGTCCTGGGTTGGATTTCCCGAAACCTTAACTCCACGTCAGTCTTAAATTATACCTTAAGCTGTACCTTAACGTTAATACGTGTTTCCCGAAACGTTCTTAGTATACCTTCTGTAAGTCATACTTTCGTAAGGTTGGTCTGGACCACTCTTAGTTATACCTTATCACTGTTGACAGTCAATACGATTATAATTCTGAAGTTGTAATACACCCAGTGTTCGATTAGGATTATGGCAAAGAATAAAATGCAAAGATTTGCTGCTAAATTCAAATCCAGAGACAGACGCGCGCTCCGCGCTTGTCATGTATCACAACTATTCTGTGTTTTTAACCTCATCAGGTTTATTTTATGTTTCAGAAATTTAAATACACATTTGAATTAAGTAGGCTACTGCATAAAAAAGACATTTATAGTTTGTTAAAATCAGATTCCTTACACTGATGTCTACGGAAGCTGAAACAATAACCCTTTCAATTATATAATTTGACGAAGTTTTTTATTCATATCAGATACACATTGTGTATGAAACAATAAACTTTACTCTATTCTTCTCCCAGTTCACCGGCCACATACTTTTATGTATTTCGGGGAAGATTTCGTAAATCCGACAGCTCTGAACTGCCGTGCCGTTTTTTTTTTTCAAAATATTCACAAACTTGTTACTATATCATGAATTTTATGATATATTCCGACTGTAAAATATGTGGAAGTGAATGTGTTTTGTCGCGCGATGAGTTTGCACGGCAATTTACGAAATCTTCCCCGAAATACATAAAAGTATGTGGCCGGTGAACTGGGAGAAGAATAGAGTAAAATTTATTGTTTCATGCACAATGTGTATCTGATATGAATAAAACACTTCGCCAAATTATATAATTGAAAGGGTTATTGTTGCAGCTTCCGTAGATATCAGTGTATGGAATTTGAATTTAACAAACAATAAATGTCTTTTTTATGCAGTAGCCTACTTAATTCAAATGTGTATTTAAATTTCTGAAACATAAAATAAACCTGATGAGGTTAAAAACACCGAATAGTTGTGATACATGACAAGCGCGGAGCGCGCGTCTGTCTCTGGATCAGCGCTAAAGCACATTTGAATTTAGCAGCAAATCTTTGCATTTTATTCTTTGCCATAATCCTAATCGAACACTGGGTGTATTACAGCTTCAGAATTATATTCGTATTGACTGTCAACAGTGATGAGGTATAGCTAAGAGTGGTCCAGACCAACCTTACGAAAGTATGACTTACAGAAGGTATACTTAACTAAGAACGTTTCGAGAAACACGTAATAACGTTAAGGTACAGCGTATAATTTAAGAACGACGTAGAGTTAAGAAGGTTTCGGGAAATCCAGCCCTGCTATTTAGAGTATTTGGAATAAGATAAAGGTACTGAGCATACAGTATACTATTACCTGTAAAATAATATATTCATAGTATATTGCTTGTGTGTTCGGAAGACACTCGTATTTAATTTGTAATGTACTTAAATCACAAATAAAGTATACTTTATATAAATAAATTATATTTATAACACAAATAAAGTGTACTTATAACAAATAAATTATACTTTATATAAATAAAGTATATTTATAACACAAATAAAATATACTTGTAACACAAATAAAGTATATAACACAAATATAGTATACTTATACAGACCACAGTCTGCTTCTCCTCCAGCCTCACTACAAGCCCCAAGTTGTGAGGCAACCCATCATCATGCGGGACTGTTTCCAACGTACTGACTGGGAAGTTATGCAGGAGTCGTATGGGGAGAATATTGAGGGTATTAGCTGTATAACTGACTACATGAACTTCTGTATGGACATTGTTGTTCCCACTAGATCTGTACGATGTTTTGCCAATAATAAGCCCTGGATCATCAGTAACATTAAGGACCTCCTCAACCAGAAGAAGAGGGCTTTTATGAATGGTGACCAGGAAGAGTTAAAACGCATACAAAGGGAGCTCAAAGTTCAGCTGAAAGAGGCTACAGATATCTACAAAAGGAAAGTGGAGCTGAAATTGCAGCAAAACAGCATGAGGGAGGTGTGGGAAGGCATGAAGACCATCACTGGATGCAGCTCAAAGTGTAGAAACTTTGTGGAGGGTGATGTGGGGAGGGCCAACCAGTTAAACATCTTCTTCAATAGGTTTGACTGCCCTGCCCCACCTATCATTACAGCAGCTCAAGTGAGTGGGGAGTTAAGGAAGCTCCACCCTAGTAAAGTGGCCGGTCCAGATGGAGTGTGTCCAAGACTGCTCAAAGCTTGTGCACTGGGGCTTGGTGACCCTCTACAACATATCTTCAATCTGAGTTTGCATTTAGGGATGGTTCCTGTGCTATGGAAGACGTCCTGTATTGTGCCTGTCCCAAAGAAGCCACACCCCAAGGAGCCGAATGATTTTAGGCCAGTCGCCCTGCCATCACACGTCATGAAGACATTGGAGCGGTTGTTGCTGCACCATCTCAGACCACAAATCCGCCATGCACTCGACCCCCTGCAGTTTGCCTACCAGGAGAGGGTGGGGGTAGATGATGCTCCACCGGTCACTCTCGTACCTGGATAAGGGCAGTAGCGCTGTGAGAATCATGCTCTTTGATTTTTCCAGTGCATTTAATACCATCCAGCCCCCTTTACTGAAAAACAAACTGATGGAGATGGGTGTGGACTTATACCTCATTAAGTGGGTCACACACTATCTTACTGAGAGATCTCAGTATGTCCGACTGATGGACTGCATTTCTGAGACTGTAGTCAGCAGCACAGGGGCACCACAGGGGACAGTGCTCTCCCCGGTCTTGTTTACTTTGTACACCTCGAATTTTATGTACAACTCGGACTTGTGTCACATACAAAAGTATTCTGATGACACTGCCATTGTGGGGTATATTAAGAATGGAGATGAGGTAGAGTATCGGAGCCTCATTGAGGACTTTGTGAAGTGGTGTAGCACTAACCACCTACAGCTCAACACTATAAAAACTAAGGAGATGGTGGTTGACTTCTGGAGGCCCAGGCCCCACCCGCAGCCTGTGTTCATTGAAGGCATCTGTGTGGAGGTATAAATATCTAGGTCTGCAGCTGGATGATAGATTGGACTGGTCCAAGAATACAGATGTTCTTTATAGGAAGAGTCGTCTTTACTTCCTAAGAAGGCTGGGGTTTTTTAATATCTGTCAGAAGCTACTGCAGATGTTTTACCAGACGGTCATCGCTGGCGTCCTCTTCTATGCTGTGGTTTGTTGGGGGAGCAGCATTAAGAAGAGGGACGCTATGCGGTTGGATAAGTTGATTAAAAAGGCCGGCTCTGTGGTGGGTGTAGAACTTTATTCTTTAATATCTGTGGCAGAGAGGAGGACTCTCAGCAAGCTTTTGTCCATCTTGGACAATGTCCAACACCCAATGCATATTACCATCTCCAGGCAGAAGAGCACCTTCAGTGACAGGATGTTGTCGTTGTCCTGTTCCACAGACAGACTGAGGAAGTCGTTCGTCCCTCAGGGGATACGGCTTTTTAATTTATGACTGTGAGCAGGGTCTTAATTTATGTAAATGGGCTGCTTGTCTGATTTTGTTTTTTAATTGTTGTTGCTAATGGAAACCTGAATTTCCCTATAGAGGATGAATAAAGTATCTATCTATCTATCTAGCTAAAGAACAAAACACAGTCATATTCTCACCAAGCTGTATCTGCAGAAAATCACCACAAACAGAACAGTTTCTGTGAGAGTTTGTTTATTTATTTATTGACTCTTTGAATGAGGACCAACGATCAGTCGTCCATGGATCTGAAGGTACTTTCGGCATTTCCAGGCGCTGCTGATGCAGCGATGATGTAAGAAGCGAGGTAAAGTAAGAGACATATAATTGGGTGAAAAGGTTGTGAGGTCAGAAACTTTCTGTCTCCCGTAGTCACCTGATCTGTGCTTTCCTATTAACTTGCTGATACCTCGTATTTTATATTAGATTGCACCTGTTTTTTTCCCCCATAATCTACATTATCATTTTATCCTCTGTTTTATATATATATATATATATATATATATATATGTGTGTGTGTGTGTGTGTGTGTATATATTTATATATATTGGCAATACAAAACTGGGCAGAATTTTTGGCCAGTTGACCTGAACTGCTGTTTAATTCTGACATTGAGAGGCAGTTAAACATACAGCTGTTTATATATTTATTAGTGCTGTAAATAATAACACATTAATTTCTACTATTAAAATTTTCTGTAAAAAGCAGCATCTGTTTTTTCCATTCCTGGCATTCTTTGGCTAGAGTTACAGTATATGATCACAAGCTCTGCGAAGCCAGAGAGAGCAGGCGAATGGTCCACGTGTAGGCATATCATATGATCAACCAGTGTTTTTAAACCATTCAATTGTGACAAGACTCAACTCAAGAGAACTCAATTTGGTACCCAGAACATTCTAATTTAGAACATTCTAATTCTAAACAAAGTAACAAACACAGGGAAACCAGGAAACACAGAACAAGAGCAGCTATCGTGGAACTAGTGTTGTAGTACTCAAGACCGGTCTTAAGACCATTTTTTGAAGGTCTTGGTCTTGTCTTGGCCTCGGCTGCATTTGTTCTCAGTCTTGTCCTCGTCTCAGACTAAAAGGACTCGGGATTTTATTTTAAGACCGGTCAAGACCACAATTGTGGGGATATCGCTAAATTGCCGTTGCATTGTTTGATTTCTTTGTTAAAATCATTAATTTGATTGAGTTTTTCAATTGATTAATAACAGCTCTATATAGTGTCTTATTATTCTAATTGTAATTATTGATTAAAAATAAGACATTTCTCAGGCAGTAAATTTGGATCTTTCAAATGAATTTAAGGGGTGCTAGTCTGGTCTTGGTCTTGACTCGGTCTCGACTTGCCAAGGCGGAGCCGACAGGGCAGGTGATGTTAGTGATGTCACTAACCTGGGAACAAGCTAGTTGTAGTCCCTACCAGCCATTTGTTGTAGTCCTTAAAAAGTGATTTCTATAAAAGAAAATATCTCCCTTTGCTTTGAACTTTGAGTGTCCTAACTTTGCAGATGCTGTTTATGCTCAAACAGCAACATTACACACTAACTACAGTTAAAAAAGTGAAATCATAATCAACCACCTCTTTAAGGGTAAAAATTTAAAGCTACAGTCCGTAACTTTTGGCGCTCTAGCGGTTAATAAACAGAACTGCATGCGTCTTGTGGAAGAACATTGTAGCCGGAGCTTTTTCTCTCTGTTTATGTCTATGACGAGTCACGCAGATACTGAGCTACTCCACAGCGGTTCCTACCAGACCGATCTAAAATAGTCTGAATATAAACAGTTAATATAAGTGTATCATAATGACTCAGGATAAGGCAAAAACATGGTTTGGAAAATGGATTCATGTTGTATATTCTCATTATATAATTTTTGTAAATTTTGAACACAAAAAAAAAAAGTTACGGACAGCAGATTTAATTGATGTTCAACAAATAAAAAACATATATAATACAGATGAACAAATGATGAAGCTGGGTTTGCTTAATATTAGATCCCTTTCTACAAAATCACTCTTTGTAAATAATATGATTACAGATCACAACCTAGCTGTGTTTGATAGAAAACTGGCTAAAACCAGACAATTACATTACTTTAAATGAGTCCAAACCCCAAGATTACTGTTATAAACATGAGCCACGTCCAAAAGGCAAAGGGGGATGTGTTGCTGTAATGTATATCTTCAGTATTACTCAGAGGTCTAGTTTCAAATATAATTCTTTTGAAGTGATGGTGCTTTATGTAACGTTATCTAGTGTACGTGATAAATCGCTGACTACTGTATACAGGCCACCAGGACACCATACAGACTTTATCAAAGAATTTGCTGATTTTCTATCTGAGTTAGTACTGGCTGTGGATAAAGTCCTAATTGTTGGTGAATTTAGTATACATGTAATGATAAAGACGCATTGAGATTGGCATTCACAGACACTCTAAACTCTATTGGAGTTAGACAACACGTGTCAGGACCCACTCATTGTCATAGTCATACTCTAGATCTCTGTATAGATGAAAATGTCAGCAGGCTCTTATTATACTGATTTAATGTAAAATTTACCTTTAATATATCTGTGATTATTACACATTCATTGGTGGTTTTTTGATTAGAAAATAAGCCCCATGACATTTTACTGATACTGATTCATCATGTGATATGACAAAACAATCCATAAATTCTTTGTATGATTTAATTGGTCAGACGACACAGTTTCACCATTGAATATCTATATGGTCCAAGCATGGCGTAGAGCGGCTGAGTGAATGTGGTCTGGACTCTGTGGATGAGGCTCATTGTGTCTGAGATGCTGTAGAAGGACAAAATCCCTGCGCTGTGATCCACATACACTCCTATTCTACGACTGGACACTACAGGGAGTTCAGTCTCAATGTTATTGTGCCAGAATGAGCAATAGGCTGGAGTGCAGTACAATCTCCAGGATTGATCATTACGTCCAGCATCAATCTCAGGATCTCGTCCCTTCCTCCTGATGCTCTTATATGCCACTGATATGTCCACTCCTGGTCTCCCATCACTGCCGCTCCACTCCAACTCCCAGTAACAGCGTCCAGTCACACTCTCTCTACACAACGCCTGAAACCAACAATCAAATCTGTCTGGATGATCAGGATATGGCAGATGTGTGTCAGTGGCAGAGAGCACTGTGTTTCCCTCAGACATATGGAGGCAACAATGCACTGAGTTTGGATCCAGAGTCAACAGACGGGAATCTGATGGAAATAAACAAAATAATTCATGACCTTCCATCATTAATGTAACACTTTACCTGATCTATTATTGTTTTATATAAAGTATAAACACTGTTTTATATTATATTATGATAAAGTTTAACTTTTTTAAATGTGTCTCTCTGAATGGTAAAATCACCAATGGAACTTCAACCCATTTCAGCCTATTAAGTAGAATTAAATACATAATACAAGTTAATTAAACAGTTAAATACAAGTGAAGTAATTATTTAACAGGTAACAATATTTTACCTCCTGTGAACATAGTAATGTGTTACTATCATTATTTTTTTAGTGTATGCTAAAGGTAAACCCCTTTACAGACATTTATTTCATGTTAAAATAACATCGGTTTTGTTACAAGCATGAAATATATAACTTTTATAAAATGTAAAACCTTAAAATATAAAATGTAAAAACTGATATACACTATATTGCCAAAAGTTTTGGGACGCCTGCCTTTACATGCGCACGAACTTTAATGACATCCCATTCTTAATCCGTAGGGTTTAATATGGAGTTGGCCCACCCTTTGCAGCTATAACAGCTTCAACTCTTCTGGGAAGGCTTTCCACAAGGTTTAGGAGTGTGTTTAGGAGAATGTTCACTTGACATTTGACATTTGATACTCAACAGTGCTTTGCATCTGCCTGCATTGACACCATTTTCTTTAAGAGCTGCTGTGCAGCCAAAATTATATACCAGTTATCACTGTAAAGCTGCTTTGACACAATCTGCATTGTAAAAAGCGCTATATAAATAAAGATGACTTGACTTGACTTTATGGGAATTTTTGACCATTCTTCTAGAAGTGCATTTGTGAGGTCAGGCAGTGATGTTGGCGAGAAGGCCTGGCTCGCAGTCTCCGCTCTATTTCATCCCAAAGGTGTTCTATCAGGTTGAGGTCAGGACTCTGTGCAGGCCAGTCAAGTTCCTCCACACCAAACTCGCTCATCCATGTCTTTATGGACCTTGCTTTGTGCAGTGGTGCGCAGTCATGTTGGAACAAGTAGGGGCCATCCCCAAAATGTTTCAACAAAGTTGGAAGCATGAAATTGTCCAAAAATGTCTTGGTATGCTGAATCATTATGAGTGTTTTCACACCTGTAGATTGATTGCATTGTTCCGAAACAGGGACTTAATTTGTTACAATGTTGCATTTTCTTCTTGGTTTGGTTTGCTTTCACAAGGCAATATTTCAAAGCGTACCAAAATGAGTTTATGCAAGTCACAGGCGTGTACAACTGTCCCCTTAGAGTTTGCTCTGCATCATCCATTAAAATGTTTGACAAGTTCGCTTCATGAGCATATTCTGGCTTTATTTAGTACCTACTGTTGAGACACACGCAAACACTAAACAAATGTAGCCGTCATTCCCACTTTTAAATTATATTCTTCATTCGAACTAATTCAAGTGTGATCTCTCTGTGTCTCCCAGCGCTGTCTAATAGACTGTGTCGAGACACATACAAACACTATATGAATGTTATAATGCAGCTAGAGCAGGAAGCAAGGCTTCGTCGGACAGCGTTCTTGCATGGAGAAGCGTGATTACACAACGTTTTAAGATTAAGAGGCGCTCTTTGGTTTTTAACTGCAGTAGCCTAACTAATGTGATCACTCACAGAATCAAACACTGCTGCATTTTATATAACACATTTCCCGTTATGAAATATGATATTGTTTGGTTCGCCCCAGAGTTCGTTTGCAAGTGGGCCGAGACCACCTTGTTCAGGCGATCTTGGAGCAATTGTTTTGGTGTGGGTGCGAGCGCCATTGCTGTGTTCACATATGCCTAAATGAACCAAGTCAAGGGAGAAAATGCACCAGGTTCCGAAACAAACGCTCAGGTTTGAAAACACTTAGGGTTCCTTTCCTTATGTTCCTTTCACTGGAACTAAGGGGCCAATCCCAACCCCTGAAAAACAACCCCACACTATAATCCCCCCTCCACCAAACTTTACACTTGGCACAATGCAGGCAGGCATGTACCGTTCTCCTGGCAACCGCCAAACGCAGACTCGTCCATCAGATTGCCGGACAGAGAAGCGTGATTCGTCTCTTCAGCGAACACGTCTCCACTGCTCTAGAGTCCAGTGGTGGCGTGCTTTACACCACTGCATCCGACGGCCATGAAGCTCTTTATGCACTGTTCTTGAGCTAATCTGAAGGCCACACGACGTTTGGAGGTCTGTACTTATTGACTCTACAGAAAGTTGGCGACTTCTGCACACTGTGCGCCTCAGCATGCGCTGACCCCGCTCTGTGATTTTCGCACCTGAGAGCAACCCATTCTTTCACAAATGTTTGTAGAAGCAGTTTGCATGCCTAGGTGCTTGATTTTGTACACCTGTGGCCATGGAAGTGAGTGGAACACCTGAATTCAATGATTTGGAGGGGTGTCCCAATACTTTTGGCAATATAGTGTATATATGTATATATACACTGATCAGGCATAATGACTACATTATGACTACTGACATGTGAAGTGAATAACACTGATTATCTCTTCATCACAGCACCTGTTAGTGGGTGGGATATATTAGGCTGCAAGTGAACATTTTGTCCTCAGAGTTGATGTGTTAGGGTGTACTCACACTAGGCGCTCTGAACCGTGCCCGAGTACATTTGACCCTTAAAGCCCGGTTCGTTTGACAAGTGTGATCGCTCCGTTCCGTGCCCAGGCACGGTTCATTTAGCCGGCCCTGGCCCGCTTGGAAGAGGTGGGCCAGAGCACGGTTCGGTTGGGCTCAAGCGTGGTTCGCATGCAGTGTGAGTGCTAACTGTGCCAGAGCACGGAACAGCTACTACTTTTGTGTGCGCTACTGTCATCATTACGACGGCAAACATCTTTATTACTACTCTGATAGTACACTTATTGATTCATGTAATTAATTCGAGTGTATTTGGGTTTATAACGGGTCTGCTTCTCACCTTATTGAGGAACAGAAATTGTAGTTTGCGAGTAAAGCTGCAAATTCCTCCATTAATGTCAGCTGCTGTAATAATCCCGATATGTGCAAGTGAAAATCGCTGCGTGGCATAAATAATAAATATATTAGGCAGTATCTTAGCGAAAGTGCATTTCTTCCTGTTTTCTTCCATTCAAAAAGTTGCATCATATATGACGTAAGTGTGCTTCGGCCCGGAACGTTAAGTGCAATGTGAGTGCAGGCCAGCGGGGGAGAGGGGAGGGGGGACAATCGCGCTCCGTCTCGGTTCAAGGCAACCGTGCCTAGTGTGAGTACACCCTTAGAAGCAGGAAAAATGGGCAAGCATAAGGATTTGAGGGAGTTTGACAAGGGCCAAATTGTGATGGCTAGACGACTGGGTCAGAGGATCTCCAAAACTGTAGCTCTTGTGGGGTGTTCCCGGTCTGCAGTGGTCAGTATCTATCAAAAGTGCTCCAAGGAAGGAACAGTGGTGAACCAGTGACAGGGTCATGGGCGGCCAAGGCTCATTGATGCACGTGGGGAGTGAAGGCTGGTCCATGTGGTCCGATCCAACAGACGAGCTACTGTAGCTCAGATTGCTCAAGAAGTTAATGCTGGTTCTGATAGAAAGGTGTCAGAATACACAGTGCATCACAGTTTGTTGCGTATGGAGCTGCATAGCCGCAGACCAGTCAGGGTGCCCATGCTGACCCCTGTCCACCGCCAAAAGCACCAACAGTGGGCACGTGAGCATCAGAACTGGACCACGGAGCAATGGAAGAAGGTGGCCTGGTCTGATGAATCACGTTTTCTTTTACATCATGTGGATGGCCGGGTACATGTGCGTCGCTTACCTGGGGAACACATGGCACCAGGATGCACTATGGGAAGAAGGCAAGCCGGCGGAGGCAGTGTGATGCTTTGGGCAATGTTCTGCTGGGAAACCTTGGGTCCTGCCATCCATGTGGATGTTACTTTGACACGTACCACCTACCTAAGCATTGTTGCAGACCATGTACACCCTTTCATGGAAACGGTATTCCCTGGTGGCTGTGGCTTCTTTCAGCAGGATAATGCGCCCTGACACAAAGCAAAAATGGTTCAGGAATGGTTTGAGGAGCACAACAATGAGTTTGAGGTGTTGACTTGGCCTCCAAATCCCCCAGATCTCAAACCAGTCGAGCATCTGTGGGATGTGCTAAACAAACAAGTCCATGGTGGCCCCACTTCGCAACTTACAGGACTTAAAGGATCTGCTGCTAACATCTTGGTGCCAGATACCACAGCACACCTTCAGGGGTCTAGTGGAGTCCATGCCTAGATAGGTCAGGGCTGTTTTGCCAGCAAAAAAGGGGACCGACACAATATTAGGAAGGTGGTCATAATGTTATGCCTGATCAGTATATATATATATACACACACACATATATACACATATGTGTTTGTGTGTGTGTATCAGTATCGGCCGATAAAAAAAAAAGTTCATTGAACTGAACTGAAACATTAATTTAATGTAAAACAGTCAAACTCTCTCACTAGACAGGATTGTAGACTTGTGTGTGTTTTCATAGTAACTCACATTGTAGAAACTCCTTTCTGGTCTGATATTCATGAGTTAGAATGACCTCGATGGTTTTCACTATGGACACCAAAACACAATAGTTTAATTAGTTACACAGTAAAAACATAGTAATTTAATTCTCATGAAGAAATTAAACGGTGCTGAACTCATTTTTGAGAATATGTCAGTATTTCGTCACCTTGGAATTATAAGGTTCTATCTGACATTTTTGTCAAAATTGAGTTATTCACATATTCTTATTCTGTGATAACTTATTTACATTGTGTGATTTTTTTCATTGAGTGCAAAAACTTTGAAGCTCAGTATCTCAAAATTTCTCAGAATGCAGATAGAACCTTTTAATTCCAAGGTGGTGATTTACCGCTTATATTATTGCAGAAGTTCTAAAGAACACTATAGTCAATTCTCATGAAGAAATTAAACAATTTAAATATTTAATGAATGGTTCTGAACTCATTTCTAACAATAAATGAGTATTTACCTCTTCCAGATATCTTTTTTGTCTCCTCACTGCAGAACTGCAGCAGTTTGTCTCTGAGTTGAGAGACAGATTTCACTACTTCATCAAAAGACAGATGAGAACTGACAGTGAAGCCGTCTGTAGATCCAGAGAGAGAGACAGACGCCAAACTCTACAGACACAAAGACAAAAACACAAACTCCCTGTAATTGCAGAAGCTTGTTAAAGTCCTCAGTGTTTGAGAAGATCTGTGTTACCTGGAGGAAATGAACATGATCCTGTGTTTGTGAAAGCTGCTTCAGCTCAGCGTCTCTCCTCCTCAGATCATCGATCTTCTGCTCCAGTCGCTCCAGTCGTTCTTCAGCTCGACCCACTGCAGCTCGTTCCTGATCTCTGATCAGCTGCGTCACCTCAGAGCGACGTCTCTCAATGGAGCGGATGAGCTCAGTGAAGATCCTCTCACTGTCCTCGACTGCAGTCTGTGCAGAGCGCTGTTACACACATCACAATCACACAGTGGCTTCAGTGGGACTAGAAGAGCTCCAGCACTGGAGGAAAGTCCAAACTGAGACTCAAACTTCTTCTCCAAACTCACCTTATGAGACGCCACAGCCTCTCTCAGCTGCTGAAGATCTTTCTCTTTCTGCTGGATTCTCTTCTGGATGTTTCTCTGTGTTTCCTCAAAATGTCTCTGCAGAAAACAAAAATATGATTAATACTACACTACCGTTCAAAATTCTGGGATTGGTGAGAATTTTAAAATGTTTTTGAAAGAAGTCTCTTATGTTCACCAAGGTTGAATTTATTTGATGAAAAATACAATAAAAACAGTAATAATGTTTTTTTTCTGTTTTTTTTTCTAATTTCTATCAAAACAATTAATTATATCAGTTTCTCTGATTGAAAGAAAAATCTCAGATGAGAGAAATGACATGAACTCTCACTCATGAGCTCCAGTGTGAAGCAGTACCTGTTTTTCTTTCCGTTCTGCTGCAGTTGATACAGTGTCGTGATTTTTGTGTTCATCCACCAAACACAGCATACAGATACACCGCTGGTCGGTACGGCAGTAAATTTCCAGCATTTTATCATGTTGAGGGCAGATCATGTCCTGCAGTTGTCCAGTGGCGTCCATCAGATTGTGTCTTTTACTGAAGAGATTCTCATGCTGTTCAAGGTGATTTTGACAGTAAGAGCTTCGACACTCCAGACACGACTTCACTGCTTTCTGTTTTCTTCCAGTGCAGGAGTCACACTGAACATCTCCAGATCTAGTGTGATCAACTGCAGGAGCAGCAGGAGGAGCAGGAGCAGATTGGAGTCTCGTCTTCTTCAGTTTCTCCACCATCCCAGCAAACACCACATTCTTACCTAAAACCGGTCTTGGAGTGAAGGTCTGTTTGCATAATGGACATCTGTAGATTCCCTTCTGATCCTCCTGATTCCAGCAGTCAGTGATGCAGCTCATACAGTAACTGTGTCCACAGGGAATCGTCACTGGATCCTTCAGGAGATCCAGACACACTGAACAGCAGAACTCATCCTGATCCACTGAAATACTGGCTTCTGCCATTTCTCCTTTTAAACACACAGAAAGAGAGATGATACACATTGCAGTTTGACAGTCGAGTTATATATCTTCCCGGTTACATACCTAAAAAACAAGTTTTTCTGCAGGGTGACTTAACCTGTTCATAACCTGTTCTGAGTTTTCTGACTATACTGTTGTCTAAAATACTAAAATACCCTGAACTGAATGTGATTCAACTCTTATTGCATACAGATGTTGCGTTAATAGTACTATAGCATCACCAACTAATATAAATCATGTCACAGTAGCACAATATCATAATTGGATCATGATGAGACTGCAGCAAACCTGAGAGAGACTCACTAATGTCCAATATACTGACTCAATACACATTTGAAAATAATTTCATATGTGCTTTAAAATAATTGCTACATTTTTTTTAAATGCTGTAGTCATGGTTTGGTTCCAAAAAGTGAGAGGAGAGGATCTAATAGCAAGCAGTATTTATTTGCAAAAAGAAGATCACAAGGAAGGCGGTCTGACAGAAGCTAGATATTACTTCATAACTTCTTAAAGGATTAGTCCACTGTCAAATAAACTTTTCCTGATAATTTACTCACCCCCATGTCATTCAAGATGTTCATGTCTTTCTTTCTTCAGTCGAAAAGTAATGAAGGTTTTTGATGAAAACATTCCAAGATTTTTCTCCTTATAGTGGACTTCAATGGCCTCCAAACGGTTGAAGGTCAAAATTACAGTTTCAGTGCAGCTTCAAAGGGCTTTAAACGATACCAGACGAGGAATAAGGGTCTTATCTAGCGAAACGATCGGTCATTTTCGAAAAAAATGCAACTGTATATGTTTTATATAAACAAACGTTCGCCTTCAAAGTGCCTCCGCCAAAACCGCATTTCTGTATTCTCCTAAAAGCTTACGCTGTTTGTCCTACGCCTTCCCTATTCTACTTACGGAAAAAATGTAAGGCGAACGTTTGTTTATATAAAACATATACAGTTGCATTTTTTTCGAAAATGACCGATCGTTTCGCTAGATAAGACCCTTATTCCTCGTCTGGTATCGTTTAAAGCCCTTTGAAGCTGCACTGAAACTGTAATTTTGACCTTCAACCGAGGCCATTGAAGTCCACTATAAGGAGAATAATCCTGGAATGTTTTCATCAAAAACCTTAATTTATTTTCGACTGAAGAAAGAAGGACATGAACATCTTGGATGGCATGGGGGTGAGTAAATTATCAGCAAATTTTCATTCATAAGTGAACTAATCCTTTAAATATGGATATTGTTTTACACAAATGCATCGCTTCACTTCAGAAGGCCTTCATTAACTCCCCAGAGCCATGTGGAGTACACGTTTATGATGGATGGATGTGGATGGAGACACCTTCTTCAGCTCATACTCATTGATCCCTATCACTGCCATTATAAAGCTTGGATGCGTCAGGTTATTTGGATTGATCCAAGATCCAAGATCCAAGATGTACATTCCACCAGATGCTAATGCTAACTTGGCTCTCGGACACTTTAGCTTACAGCAGAGCATGTTTCCTGACGCCGTGCACATAATTGCAGGGGATTTCAATCATGCAGATTTTAAAGCAGTGCTCCCTAAATTTCACCAGCATGTAAAGTGTGCTACCAGAGGAGCTAACCTACTGGACAAGGTCTATACTAACATAAAACTGGGCTATAGAGCTAGACCATTACCACACCTGGGTCAGTCTGACCATATGTCCCTGCTCTTAATCCCGGCATACACCTTCCTCAGGAAAAGTGCCCTTACCACCACCAGGACTGTTAAAACCTGGCCAGTTGGGGCCTCTCAACAGCTGCAGGACTGCTTTGATAGAACCAACTGGGATATTTTTGAACACCAGGACCTCAAAGTGTTTATAGATACTGTCTTGTGTTACATAAAGAACTGCACAGACATTGTCACAGTGGACAAACACATCTGGGTCTATCCCAATCGGAAACCCTGGATGACCAGGGAGGTCCGGCGGCTGCTAAAGGAGAGAAACAACGCCTTCAAGTCTGGTGACAGGGCTCTCTAAAGCACAGCCCGAGCCTGAAGAGAGGCATCAGAAGAGAGGACTGATGACCATCTGGACAGCAACAACAGCAGGCAGGTGTGGCAGGCAGTTCAGAATCTCACCAACTTCAGGTCCAGCCTTGGAGCTGCTGAGGGTGACATCTCGCTGGCAGAGGAGCTAAACCTCTTCTTTGCCCGCTTTGAGGTGGAATCACACGATACAGCCATACAGCACCCAACGTCCCACAGCAACTTCGAATTCACCCTTTCTGTGGAGGAGCATGAGGTGAGGCGCACGTTGAGAGCCATCAACCCCAGAAAAGCTGCGGGCCCTGACGGCATCCCCAGACGTGTTCTGAAAGACTGTGCAGACCAGTTGTCTGGGATCTTTACTACAATCTTTAACAAATCCCTATCCCTGTCTGTTGTAGCACCCTGCTTGAAATCCTCCACTATAGTCCCTCTGCCCAAAAGACCATCCATTACCAGCTTCAATGAGTACCGGCCAGCAGCACTTACCCCTGTGGTAATGAAGTGCTTCGAAAAACTGGTACGGAGACATATTCTATCATTTCTACCCCCCAACTTTGATCCACATCAGTATGCCTACAGGGCAAATAGGTGCACAGAGGACGCGGTAGCTGTAGCTCTTCACACTGTGTTGACGCACCTGGAGCAGCGGGGGAACTACGCTCGGCTCCTCTTTGTGGACTACAGCTCTGCGTTCAACACCATCCTCCCCCACAGATTGGTGTGTAAATTGTTTGACCTGAGTCTGCCTAACTCCATATGTCTTTGGATTAAGGACTTCCTGACAGGATGGACACAGAGGGTCAGAGCAGGCCCCCACATCTCCACAGCTCTTAGTGTCAGCACCGGCTCCCCCCAGGGCTGTGTGTTGAGCCCCCTGCTCTATACCCTCTATACATATGACTGCACACCTTTCCATTGCAGCAACACCTTCGTCAAATTTGCTGATGACACTACAGTAGTGGGGCTCATCTCAGGGGGTGATGAGTCAGCCTACCGGGACAATGTGAAGCGGCTGTCAGTGTGGTGCAGAGACAATAACCTGCTCCTGAACACGTCAAAAACAAAGGGGTTAGTTATTGATTTCAGGAGGAAAAAAACGGACATTCAACCCATATTCATTGGCGGGGACAGTGTTGAGAGGGTAACAGACTTCCGTTTCCTGGGAGTTCGTATCGAGAAGGACCTGACATGGGGCATGAACACCACAGAATTAGTGAAGAAGGCACAGCAGAGACTTTACTTTCTGAGGGTCCTTAGGAAGAATAACATCACTCAGAGTCTGCTGGTATCCTTCTACCGCTTCACCATAGAGAGCATTTTCACTTACTGCCTCTGCGTGTGGTTCTCCAGCTGCACTGTGGTGTGCAAAAAACAGCTTCAGAGGGTCATCAGGACTGCAGAGAAAATCATCGGGTGCCGTCTCCCAACCTTGGAGTACCTACACAGTTCTCGCTGCCTCAAGAGAGCTTACAGCATCATAAAGGACACATCTCATCCAGGTCACTCTCTTTTCAATCTGCTACCCTCAGACAGACGGTACAGATCCATTAGAACAAGGACAAACCGACTCAAAAACAGTTTTTATCCAATAGCTGTACAAGCTCTAAATGCCACCTAACATAAACATCACATATGCAAGAAAGCATTTTGCAATCAAATGTTCTAGTTTTTCATGGTGCAATAAGTCCGGACTACTGCCTGCTGAAAAACACAAACACAAATTGCAAAAGCACAACTTGTGTGTCAGAATCCCAGTGATTTCACCAAGTACAACTTAGGTGTTCTTAATCTGGTTACCATTCACACACTTATTTTATTAGATATTATCTAACAAAAGATTTAAATTTATTTATTTATGTTTGTTTGTATGTATGTATGTATGCATGCGACAGTGAAATAACACTCAATAGATCAGTGCTTTATTTTTGTGTCCAATTTAACCTAAAAACGCCAGAACATTTTCAGCAAAGTTTCCGTCTTTCTCTCATTTCCTCATCGTCGCACTGAACGACATTGAGGAATTAAGTGACGGATATAATATTCTTGAGTAGATTTCGCAGAACAAAAGACTTTGAAGTTGATTTTTACCAAATCTGTCAATTTTAAAGGAATTAATATTAGGCAATAGGCATGCATTATTGCTTCCTCGAAATGCAAATCGTAAACAAGTAGCCTTACAGCTCAAATGTCGTCTTCTTTTGTTTACACTGAAATGTCATTGCCTTAGTAGGAGTGTATTTGACTCTGATATACTGTATCCTTACGTTTTTAGCATACTAATGTTCATACTTCGTTGTTAATCAAACCTTACCTCCTGCACTGTGCGCCATTTTATGCTCAACAGCGAAACTGAAAGTAAAAAGGTGACGTCACGATGAAGCAAGCACGAGACTCGCCTGAGTGGAGGGTTTAACCATAGATATACATAATAAAGGCTAGATGTCTCGTCCGCGCTGCTGGCCAATGGAGGTCGACGTCCGCACCTGGCGGCCATCTTGTCACAGTCAGCTCGCTCACTCGTAACATTGTGTTCTAATGGTGCATGTACTTTTTAAATAACCATAACTTGCTCAATTTTCTACCGATTTTCAAACTGTTTGGTTTGTTATAAACGTCAGAGATGTACTTATGACACTGCATACTTATGAATAATTATAACCATGGAATTCCATATGAAAATAACATTGAACAGAACAGAATCATGTGTAACTTAAGTTATATTGAAAAGAAAGAGCAATTCTGCCTCTCCCACTGATGTAAAATTGCTGGGTAGCAGTTAAACTGTAACTACTAGGTCTCACTCAAAGCTTCTTGTTATTAGCCAGCTAATAACTACAACCACATCCACAAAGACTGTAATTTAGACAAAAGATTAGTTGTCATGAAATCGTTATTGGTGTCAGTAAAACCTATATAATTGAACAGCTCGATTGTGGTCTCAGCCTTGATAACTTGCGCAAGTAGCCGTGATACACAACTATGCTGCACGATTAAGTCGTTTTTCCGAAAAGAAAAGCTGCAATTTCAACATGTTCAAGCATCCAGAATTATAGCCATGTTAATAACGTTTGTAAGAAACCAATCCATTTGTAAATCCGTCAAGATTTCAGCGAGATAAGAGTATTTGTGTTCGTGCAGATCTCTCACCTTACATCAGGTACCACAGAGGCCGCCAGAAAGCTTGCCTGTGACAAGATGGCCGCCGGTGATGACGTTAGAGACTCGGCCGTAAGACATCTAGCCTTTATTATGTATATCTATGGGTTTAACACATGGACAAATCCTCTCGTTAAAACTAATGTTTTAGGTCTATAGTTGTTTATTTAAAAGATTAATAAAATATTTAAAAAAATATTATAAAGAAGATTTTATATTATGGGATATTAAAAGACAGCATAGGAATTTGTTTATAACTCCAAAATGGAATCAAGCAAGTGATAATTTGTGAAAGTTTGATTTAAATTAATTTTACACGAATTATAAATATATTCGTGTGTGTGTGTGTGTGTGTGTGTGTGTCAATAAGGTTCTTACAGGTTAATGTATAAATGAGTGATTTGATGTTCTCAGGTAAATGGTAGGTAATGGTACACACAGCAGACACTAAATTATGCTCAAAAAAAATGTATACACAGGTTTTGGCACAGTTGGTGCACAGCAAAATCCCTGGTGTTAAATTAACCCTCTACTGCACACATGTTGATGGCACATGAAAAAAAAAAATATATATTCCACATAATTTTTTGGTTCATTTGGGAACATTTTATTGATAAAAAAAAAATGTTGGCCCCCCACCCCAAAATATTTTTTCGTTGCGCAACAATGGTACAGAATCATAGAGAAAATTATCATCAAAATCAAATTTAAAAAAAAAAAAAATGTCAAGAAATCATTAAGTAAAAAGGAAAAAACACTTGAAAGACATTGAAATATTGAATTTGATACATGCATAGGTTTGTATCATGTAGTGTGTCATGTCATATAATGTACTTCATGTTCTAAGATTTCACTCTGTACGAAACTTCAAAAAGCACTTCTTCTCTGCTGTGAAATAGAGGTGTATGTTACAATTTTTGCACATCACTTTGGGTGTTCCTGCACACCCAGGAACCCTGCATCTTCCCTTCTTATAACACATTATGGCCAATGTGAGGTATTGTCCAAAACATCCTCAAAAAGTACCCCTTATCGCACAACATTGCCCTGAGGCAACGAAAAGAAAAACTGAATTTCTGAACATGCAAAATAAAAAAATCTTCATAAAATCTGACAAAAGGCTTCTCTATACTTTCATACACACACACACATATTTTTTTATGTACAGTTCATGTCATTTTAAATAAGATTACTAAAGCAAATAATCTTGCCTTCTTCTCACACCATGTGCTCCTGTGACCATGTGTCAGAACAGGACGTCCCACCTTTAAATGATGCTTGATAGTGAGTCCCACACCTTACTGGACTGTTCTTTGGTACTTTCTCAGCCTTTCTAATTGGTTGTAATCATTTAAAGAAAAATTTACTAAACATAGGGCTTAAGAAAACTTTCCGTTGCCTGAGGGCAACGCTGTGCTGTAGAGGGTTAACACCGCTCTGTGTTTATAAAGGAAACCATTGGCAGAATGTTAGAGATGCTAGAGTTCATTAGATAATTAAGTGATTAATTGAGGGATGATTGTTTGATTATTAAAGACAGCTGATGATAATGTGTAGAATCACTGAAGAGAAACACAAGAACTGACTTCCAGCCACAGCCTTAGACGAAATCAACTGAAAAGACATTAAATCTCTCAAGATCATAGCAGATGAGGATTAAACTCCACAAAGAGCATTACCAGCTTCACTTATTACTAACCAGATTGACTTTATTTCAGTCATTTGTATACAGTTCTTATTGAGAAATAACAGTGGTTTAGATGTTGATGTTTTATTGAAAATGTTTGGTCGCCATCGTGGTGATCAGTGTTTCATTTAGTTGGGCAGTTTGTCTGAAGACTTTTTCGCCTGCCTGACAGACATTTCTTGCTTGATTAAGGACCACCACCTTCAGCTCAACCTTGTGAAGACAGAGCTGCTTGTGCCTACAGAACAACCACTGGCTCTGCACCACTATACCTAAACTCACTACTTCAGACTCATGCGCCCTCCAGAAGCTCCCAAAGAGGCACAAAATCCCTCTCATGGACCTCTACCTCACCTGTTCCATGGTGGAATGAGTTGCCCATCTCAACCTGAGCATCTGAGTCTTTAGCCATTTTCAAGAAACTGCTGAAGATGTATCTTTTATGTCAACACTTACTTTTCTGTATGTCCATTTTAAAAAAAAAAAAAAAAAAAATTCTTGTCACGTGTACTGTGCTAGACTAACTGGGACTAATACTTGTACTTGCACATTGTTGCCCAATTGATGGTTCAATTGCTTCTATTGTTCTCTTCATTTGTAAGTCGCTTTAGATAAAAGTGTCTGCTGAATGATTAAATGTAAATGTTTGTGATGTGAGTCTGAATGACGCACCATTTCTTTTAGCATGTGATCAAAACATGCAGATAAATAATCAGGAGTGCTCAATACTCAACAATAATATAAAGGACATAACATTTGTGGTTTCCTGGGTCATAAAACACTTCAGGTTTAAGACCAAGCAACGATCAAAAACTGTAGATAAAAATGATAAAAGATACTGGAGATGATAATAGGATACGAGTTTCATTTGAGCTTCAACCATAATGCTTCTATTTTCCTCTGAATTGGTTTACTGGTATTGAATCTCCTTGAACCTTAACTGAATCTACACTATGTCTACTCCACTGACATTTTCTTCAGAAATTGTAGAAACACATTCATCAGTTTCACTAGCTTAGGTGGTGAATGCATCTGCGTGAACACCTTCAACATGCTGATGCTAAAGCTAAGCGGGATCATTTGTAAGTAATGATTCAGAATCGGCTCAACTGATATGATTTCAACTGTTCAATTCAGTGTTTCAGTTTGTTTCTATTTGACTTTGATTTTCAGTGCTGCTGTTCCTGTGCCAACATGGTAAGAATGGCAATTGATTAAACATTTTCAAGTACAGAACTACATTATTTTATTTCAAGTAATTGTAATATATCATCTTGTATGTTTCCCCTCTGCAGGTATAGATGCACTTGCGATCTGTGAAGGAAGATCTGGGACCCTCAGCTGTAGTGAGTAATTCAGTAGTTTTTAAGTTATATTTCTGTGCCTAAACAGGACAGAATGAGAGAGTCATGAAGCAATGGAAGAGAATTTCAACCATGTGTGATCTTAAACTTTACCACAATTCTCAAGACCACAATTTTCTTTGTTTTTCCCGTGTATCAGATTCAGGATCAATAAGGGTTATTAGAGCCACCTATGGACGGACCGATCGCACAACATGTGCTTATGGGAAACCAACTTCTCAGATCACAAATACGCGCTGCAGAGCACCAGTCACCCAAATAATTTCCTCTCGGTAAGATTGACAGATAACAGTAAAATGTTTACATTTCATTTTATGCATTTTCCAAGAGCAAGGAAAATGTAATTCTTATGTCTATGGTACATTAAAGCTATTCTTAAGTACTTATTATTTTCTGTCCATGAATCAGGTGCAATAGAAAAAAGAGTTGTGTTGTTTCTGCATCAAACTCACTTTACTCTGATCCTTGTGTCGGAACTTATAAATACCTGGACGTGATTTATCTATGTCGGTGAAGTAAGCCATTTTTTTTTTTAATTATGTACAATTTTCATCCTAAATTTTAAAGTTTAATTGAATTATTAATCATAAAATTCTTTAGCTTTAGACAAGCTATGTTGACGATAAATAATAATCTTTGTTCCCTTTGTTTTTACTTTATAAGGTGCATTGCGAAGACATCTTGTCAACTAAGTGCTTCAAACTCTGATCCAAGTCAGCTGTCAATATCTGGAAGTGACTTACAGCTGTAAATAATATTATTTGTCCAGCCGTATTTTATGTTTTGTGTGTTATAAATGAAAATGATCGCTATTATAGATGTTAGATGCTGCTTTATAATATTGTTTAATCCATTCAATCCTCAGAGAGACAAAACAATACAATACATTGAAATATGGGGTTCAGAATAAAATAAAATGTTATAACGAACCTAATTTTACAACTTCCATAAATATTTTGGAAAGCTTTAATAATCATGTGTCAACAAATGTGAATAATGGGAAGCAAAATGTCTCAAAGTAAAATGTTTTATTTTTGTAAATGGATGTCATGGCTTTATTTTGATTTTGAGGTGATTTTCTCTCATAAAATGTTAGACAATATTATATCTATGTAAATGTATGAAATAATGTTTAAATGACTATAATGTTTATCATATTAATGGAAAACAATCATGTGATCTAGTGAGAAAACAACTATTTGACTATTTCTAGTAGAAGAATCTACAAAATGCAAGAGTTGTCTTTATTTCAGTTTTTATATTTTCTTTAAAGCTGTTTTGTAACAATTTGCAATGTAAAAATCACTGTAAATAATGTGTAAAGAATGTCGTAAAACATTTAAATATACTATAAAACTATTCTGACTATTCTGAGTTTTATTGACAGACAAACACATACTGTATATACCTTCAAGATCATGTTCAAAAATAACCCAGGCTGCGTCCGAAACCGCCTACTCAATGAGTAGGTACTTAATTTCAATAAGTACTTACATAACGAGCGCTAAAAAAGTAGGTACTTAATAGCCAAATCTCGTTGAGTATGAATGCGATCCGGACATAATCCGCTATGTTGACGTTATCATGTGACCTACGACTAAATCACAAGCGCAACAACTTTAAAGATATGAGTGACAGGTTTAATTCATCTATCTGTAAATATCTTGATATTGATTAAACTTGCTCATTTTGTGGTCTTGTTGAAGAAACAGCTGCCCAGTAATTTTGTGATTGTAGTACAACTAATATGTTTTGGGTTAATTTAAAGTTCTTATATATGTGACCCCCAGTTTATTTTTTGTTACGAAAACCCAAATTCGCGTGAATATGTTGTTAATTTCTTTATTTTATATGCAAAAATGTTCATCCACAAGTAAAAGTGGCATAAATCTCCTTTACGTTTTCCTTTTTCTTGTTGAGTTAGCTCTAGTTTCATCCCTCAGGCTTATAAATAATAAACAAACAAATAAATACTTTTTATGCATTATGATGATGTATTCAAAATATTTAACCTCGTCATCATGCTTTATGTATACAAACCCATTTGTTTTTTGTCATTATTGTTCATTGTTAAAGATACAACCATGGTATTTTCCCTGATCTTGTATGTAATTATAGGTCCTGCAATAAAAGTAAAGATATGAGTGACAGGTGCACTAACACCTCACAGCACCAGTAACTCCACAACCCTACCTAGTGCAGTTTTCCTCAGTGTTAGCAATGTCTGCACAAAGAAGACGTCAGGCAGCTGCTCGAAGATCTCGCCTTTAGAGAAGACTGTTGATTTTATACTCAAAAAATGTAAGTATAAACTACTTAAAAATTAAGATTACCCCAGAATGAATTGCATTGCTAGCCCACCCCAACACTTATACACAATAATATTGATAAATGCTGACCAAAACTTAATTATATTACTTTTCGTTTTACTTCTTTAGTAAAACAAGCAAAATGTAAAGTTTTGTCATATGACATAGCTACACATGAATACACACTAGACAATTACAGCTGATGTGAATACATCTCAATTTACAGTCAAGCAATGAATTAATGCATGAATTAATAAAATATATAAATTTACTGATAATAATAGCATAATTAATAAAAAAAGTAAAAGAATTAATAAAAGTAACAATGACAATAAATAAATGCATATACAAGTCAACAGCACATGAAACAAAGCTTTATACAAACTTATTGTTCTAACAATCACGTATTTGCGGGCGGTGATCCCCACATACTGCCATCTCAACACAGCTGTGCCCGTTCTGCGGCATTATTTTGATGAAGCAGCTGACCACTGTGAACACCTTCGCCTGTCTTTGTCATCCATCATGTCCCTCACTGCTGCTCTTCTCAATGGGGACATTGCTGATCCAGAGGATGAGGAAGACCATGATGATGGACCCCTGAACCCCACAACCTTGAAGCAAGAATGGGAGAAGATGTGTGGGACAATCTGGCTGCTGCTGTGTCTGCTCCAAACATTCGTGTGCCTGCTCTCCATCAGCATGACTAAATAAACAGATTAAAACATTTTACAATTCATGTCAGCATTCTGTTTCTTGCCATATTTCCTTTCATATTTTTACAATTACAGGCTAATTTTTGTTGTAGCTTCATTACTTTTGTGGTGTAGTGGGTTAAACCGCTGAGCTGGTCAGCAGAAGGTTTCTGGTTCGATCTCCGCAGCCGTCTCCACCAGTGTGTCCTTGAGGAAGACACTTTACTCCAGGTTACTCCACGGGGATCATCCCTGTAATAAGAGCACTGTAAGTGTCTTTGAATAACAGCATCTGCCAAATGTTCAAATGTAAATGTGATTTTTGTAAATCCTTTTTTGTTAGTGTCTTGGGCACAAACGCTAATTAAAGCTGCTTATTTCTTAAAGTTTACTTTTTCAAGGTACTACTATAATATAAATGCATACATAAATTTCATACAGTTTCTATTTGGGTGCATAAAGGGTTAGTTCACCCAAACATAGAAATTCAGTCATTATTTACTCACCTTCACGCTGTTCAATCCCTGTGTTCATTTTTTTTTCTTCTTCTGAACACAAAAGGTGATTTTGGTCAAGTTTGTCCTGCTGGTTTCTGTTCATACAGTATCAGTCAATGGAGCCTGAATTCCAGAAGCTTCATGACATTATTTTAATGATGCTTTTGAAGCTTATGAAAGTCAGGCTCCATTGTATGAACAGAAACCAGCAGAACAAACTTGACCACAATCACATCCTCAACGTCTTTTGGTCTTTGTCTAGATGCTCTCGCTGGCTCTGGGCTCACTGAGGATGAAGAGACCATAGCAACATCCGGGTCAGATGAGGCAGTAAGGGCAGGAGGAGTGATGGAGGGTCTCATCCATGCCACTACGCCATTTCCAGGATCTGCTGTCTCTCTCCATCCTCAATGCTCACACCAGTCTGAGGACATTTCACATCCTACAAAAATGCACAAACATCATACAAAAGCAGTCATTTTAACAGCATAATGTCATCTGAATTCTGTATGAGAAGTAACAAAATGATCTTACTTTATATTTTTGTTTCAGGTTTTCCCTTTTTTTCCCCACAAATGCTGCCGTCACCTTTCCTTGCAGGTCCTGCTCCACCACAAAAGTTCTGCAGCAAATGTACAGACATCAAGAATCAGAAAAGTGTTGTAATAACTCTATTTGAAATTACAATAATTAAAATAAACTACAACTTAAGATTTAAGTAGATTTTTTATTCATTTCTGTAGTATCGTCACTCAAAGCCTTTGATAGCAACATTCCTTCATCAGTCTCTCTCCACCGGATAAACACACGTGATCATCTGTCCCTGTAACATCAGACAAGATTCAAGTTTCCTCTGAGATTTATGTGATCAACACTACATTCACATGATGATGATGATGTGTTAACTCACTTTTTATCCAACACAAATGTTCCTTTATTTATCAACAGTACTAATGGACAAATACAATAGATAACTTATGTTTATTTTAGGTAGATTTATTTATGTTATTTTCATTCATGTAATGTAAACAGTTTTGACAACAATGAATTCTACATAATAGCACACACACACATCACTCATACATAATCCATCACTCATAAGTCATAATACTTAAAGAAGATGTTCCTGTCAGATGTTAAATAAACATTTAGTAATCGTCTTTATGATGTATATGGTTCAGAATTCATGTAAATCCACTTTGGAGATGAACGTGTGTTTACTGAAGCTCCCCTGTTATCTATACATAATAAAACGTGTTTTTACTGCAAAATCACAACTATACTAGCATCTTTACACATTCAACAGATTACTCTAGAGTAGCTCAACAAATGCGATTTTAACACAAGGAACGGTGTTTACTCACATTTGAAAGCATCCGCGCCGCTTTTCTCCTCCGTGTTCGATTATGACGTATCCTCTCCCGTGGCCTCCTGGGATAGAAAAGTATCCATCGAGGAACATTTCAGAATCTGGGCGGAAGCAGTAGGCCATCCGGGAACTTCTCGCCTACTCTTTTATTACTGAGGTTTCGGACATACTTATTCGCTCGCCTACTGCTTTTCCCCTACTATATAGTAGAGAAATAGGCGGTTTCGGACGCACTTTAGACGCACGTCCGAATCTCGCGAGAATTAGTACGTCACCCAGGTAATTTTCGCCTACTCTTTTTTTACTACTAAGGCTTTGGACATACTTATTCGCTCGCCTACTGCTTTTCCCCTACTAAATAGTAGAGAAGTAGGCGGTTTCGGACGCAGCCCCAGTTACATCAGGAAGTAGCAGTTAAAGTCACGCATGAGCAATAGAATGCCAGAACTCCATTGCCGTTCCATCAGCAGCTGCTGCTTTAAGACTCCCTAGTCCCTACTGACACATGTTTGTATTCTACATACTATATAACTACATTAACTACTACATACGCGTGTTCACCAGCAGTAGGAACGTATAACGCTTCAAATCTTCTCGCGAAACCATCAGAGCTTCAAAGATTCAAGAGCCTTCATTTCTCCATTCCTATAGGATACAGAGTTAAGTAGCCTATACTTCAGGTAAATCACGATCCAAACTGTAGCAGTCTTGCGTACGACGAGACCAATGACAGACAGCTGGTGATGATTTTAGAACGTGTGGACCAGGAAGGATTCTGGGAGATGTAGTGCAGAAGGTGACTGAGATATTGATGAAAGGGACGGAAATGCGTGAATTTCTGATAAATGTTTATAATGCAGGAGAACAGTTGTGCTTGATATATGGGTTACATAGCTGCTAGCGCCTCCTGGTGGTGAAGAAGATCTGCGATTGACCGGGACAAGGCAAACATCTGTCTTGGTTTCTTTTCCTTTATTCATATAATATTTTCAGTCATAAAGTAATCTAAAGTAAAATAATTTAAGTCCACTAATTGTATGGATTTTTAACCAAACAACATAAAATATACATTTCTTTCATTAACCCAACAAAGAATCGAAAGTTACTTTCAACAAACTTTGGCAAAAAGTAATCAGGAATTTCATCAAATTCCACTAAAAGACTGAATTAATTTGATTTACATATAATCACACCACATTTTCTTCATACACATCTCATGATCAGTTCACACTCCCACAATATAACCATTTTTAGATTAATAAGACGCTATCATTTCTGAGATCATTACATTTTCAATTTATTCATTGGAAAATAAAAGATTCAATATCATCTCATCTTTGCTGATTTATCATGGTGCTTAAAACATATGATATAACAATATTTTTTTGTATAATCTATTTATCATTTACATTAGTTTGGCAAATTTACACTGCAAAGATGGCACAGGGCTGCTTCTGAAGTGGCATTTAGGTGTCTTTACACTAACATAATTGCTATTCAGAGGTGCATAAATGCATTTACAAAGAAATTACAACCATACTTTGATTCTAGGGCCTGAGGTGGGTCAGTGCAGGCCTAATTTCATCTGGTATTTATGCGACATTATGTCTTTACACAGAGTTTTGAGAAGGCACAGAGCAGCCTTAACTCGGCTGTGCAGGATCTTAACTGTGTAAAGATGCTTTTAGGTGACATAGATTTGCTATAAAGGTAAAATATCCTAAATCATCTTGTAATTTTTTAAAAAAAAAATATTTTACAAAAACAGTTACTTTACAGGTATTTCCTGGATTAATATTGTGAAACATTCTCTGTAAAACTGTAAAAGTTAACCATTAACTAACCACTGCACACACGCATGAGCTGATATAACTATCACTGCATCAGCAGCAACTGCCTTTAAATAAAGAAACATGCAGCATAATATCAGTGTTTCTTCTTCTTCTGGACTGAATCACAGGCTCTACTCTTCAGCACAACAGTAACCTCAAAAATGGTGCTGAATAGCACTAAAAGTGGTTCATTGGTTTGTAATCATAGGAGAACCACTTTAAGTGTTGTATTGCACCTATCATTAAAGGTGATTTTTTTTACGCTGATTCTTGATATCTGTGTGTGTATCTATGTGATCCTGTTCAATTAACTTCTGCATAATGACTTAAAAACTTTCAAAATATCGAAGCAGGACAGGATTTTATGCAGTAGTATTATAGAGGTACAGCAACATGTAATTATTCATCTAAATACTATATTCAGAGATCAGACTCTGGATGAGATCAGTGAATCAGGCCACTATGAGTGTATCATCATCAATAGGTAACCAAGATTATCAATAAGTAATCTGATTAGACCTTCTCCTTTAATATATTTGCTATAACAAATGTGCTTTGGAAAAGCACAGTTATAACAGCCAGGAAAAAAAAGTTAAAAAGTCAAGGGTCAAGAGCCCGGCTAAAGCAAACACTGATCTCTATAATGGTGACTTCAAACTTTATTTTAAATAAAACATCAACATCTAAAGCACTGTTAATTCTCTTTCCCCTGGTTTTACAAACAAGGCTTAATCTAGTCCTAGACTAAAATGCATGTTTGAGCTGTCTTAACTAAAAATAACATATCATATCATAAAATATGTCAGAGCCATTGTTTTGTCTCAAGATGCACTTCAGTAATGTTTTATACAAAACGTATTCTCGTAGCTTCATAACATTAAAGTTGAACAACTGTAGTCATATAGACTATTTTAACGATGTCTTTACTTCCTTCTCTTTAAATAATCCTTTAACTCGATAGCTTTATGAGCCAAGCTTAAACAAGAAGTCCAAAAAAGCTTATAATAAGAGGACATGGCAACACTGCATGAGCGCGCTCTGTGAAGGAGCCGTTACAAGCACAAACAAAACACGACGCCTCATCTGTGCTTTAGTTAAAAATGTTAAATACAAGTCTTGTCACTGTAATATTACTTGGTCAGAATAGGATAAACAAGCTGCCAGAACGTTGCTATGGTTACCATGGTGTCAATCATCGCAGTTTCAGGGAGTGAGTCGTGTTCCGTACAGACATGGAACAATAATTCGGGGTACTATTATTATTTGTATTATATTATTATTTATTATATTATTATAATAATAATATTATGATAATATAATAATATAGTAATAATAATATAATATAATAATAATATAATATAATAATATAATAATAATATATAATAATATATATTATTTGCAGTAGAAATGAATGTAAATGGGAATGAAAAAGGTTGCCAACCGAAACATGACTGAGTGGAAATTAATAACTCAAAAACTTAAAGTAAAAAGTGAAAACTTAAAGTTCACCTTACTTTCATAAAGTTATTTATAAGCTCAAATAACTTTAAATTTGACAAGTTGAACATACTTAATATTTTAAGTAAATTAAACTTAACTCAGTGCAAAAAGAGAATTCAAAAAGTTAAGTTGAGTGAACATGTTTTTTACAGTGTACGTACGTTTTTTTTGTTGTTGTTGTTTTTTTACAGAAAACGTATGTACAAAAAATGTACAATCATTTGTGTTATTAGTTTAGTCAGGCTGTGTTTGTCAACAATTGTAAGTTAAATTAATATCAGAACAAAAGTTGCATCCAATTTCAACAGAAAGACTAAATTTCACATTTTTTTAACATTAATTATCATCTCTTACTCTACAGCCATTATTATACTAATCTTATGAGAAGTTTTACTCTTACTATACTTGTGATTTTTAATAGTTCATTAGTGTTTTTTCTGATTAGAAAATAAGGCCCATGACATCTTACTGATACTGACTTATCATGAGACA
This sequence comes from Mylopharyngodon piceus, assembly GCA_039654765.1. Taxonomy (NCBI): domain Eukaryota; kingdom Metazoa; phylum Chordata; class Actinopteri; order Cypriniformes; family Xenocyprididae; genus Mylopharyngodon; species Mylopharyngodon piceus. The sequence goes on from CM077457.1 coordinate 5,692,843, forward strand.
TGACAAAACAATCTGTAGATGTGTGAGTTAATTAGTCAGACGACAGAGTTTCGCTGTTGTGTGCCTTTGTAGTCCAAGCATGGCATAAAGTGGCTGAGTGAATGTGGTCTGGACTCTGTGGATGAGATTCATTGTGTCTGAGACGCTGTAGAAGGACAAAATCCCTGCGCTGTGATCCACATACACTCCTATTCTCCTGGAGACATTGACTACAGGAAGTTTAGTCTCAATGTTATCGTGCCAGAATGAGTAACCGTCTGGAGTGCAGAACAAACTCCAGGACTGATTGTTACACCCAGCTACACTTTCAAGACCATTTCCCTTCCTGCTGATGCTTTTATACGTCACTGATATATCCACCTCTGATATCCCATCACTGCCGCTCCACTCCACCTCCCAGTAACAGCGTCCAGTCACACTCTCTCTACACATCGCCTGCCCCCAACAATCAAATCTGTCTGGATGATCAGGATAACGCTGGCGTTTGTCAGTGGCAGTGATCACTGTGTTTCCCTCAGACAGACAGAGCCCGTTATTCACTGAGTTCAGATCCAGGGTCAACAGATGGGAATCTGATAGAGAGAAGCACACACATGACTTTATCATTATAAAATGATAATAGACCCAGCTAAAGTTGGAATTTTTAAATGTGTCTGTGACTGGTAAAATCATCAATGAAACTTCAATCTATCTGAATCCGTTGAGAAGAACTTCATCTACAAAAAATCTATGCTAAATATTGTGTCCAAAACATGGTATAAACTAATTATTTAACAGGTAACATAGTATGTAGCCTATAAACATAGCAATGTGTTACTATGATTTTTTTTTTTTTTTTTCTGTAGGCTAAAGACAACCATTTTAGTTACATGTTAATAAAACATTACTTGTGTACTTGTGTTAAGGACAAATAAGATTTAATTTACAGTAGGTTCAAAACCTACATTTTATGCCCATCAACAAATATTCTGTAAAAATTAATAGTGTAAAAATTAATGCACTTCCTCTCTTTTTTGCTCTTCATCTAGATGACATACATTTGCACTCATTGCTCGTCAAAAACAACAACAAAAAAAAAACATATTTTTCAAAACATCTTTTTTTTGTGTTCCCTTGAACTTGAAATTTAATGTCAATTAGCTTGCAGTTGCAAAATGTCTCCTCACAAAACTTTGAATTTCAAAGTAGAATTTCAAATGTGTTTTTTACTACTGTGAAGTGCTGTCATTGATGTGTCACTGTGCACAGATGCAACTAATCCATAATAAAATGTATTTATAATTATTTTGATTACTGACTTTGTCATTTATTTGTTGCAGCCCATGTATTTTAAATACACAAATGGAAAAAAACAACAACAACAAAAAAGTTTTGAACAAAATCATGCCATTGATTTAGTGTAAAAATGGTTAATTTTAGATCTGTAACTCACATTGTAGAAGCTCCTCTCTGGTCTGATATTCAGGGGTCAGAATGACCTGGACAGTTTTTACTATGGACAACAAAACACATCTGCAGTTTAATTCCCATGAAATTAAATTGAACTATTTATATATTTAATGAATAGAGCTGAACTCATTTCTGAGAATAAATCAGTATTTACCTCTGTCAGATATCTTTTCTGTCTCCTCACTGCAGAACTGCTGCAGTTTGTCTCTGAGTTGAGAGACAGATTTCACTACATCATCAAAAGACAGATGAGAACTGACAGTGAAGCCGTCTGTAGATCCAGAGAGAGAGAGAGACAGACGACAAACTCTACAGACACAAAGACAAAAACACAAACTCCCTGTAATTGCAGAAGCTTGGTAAAGTCCTCAGTGTTTGAGAAGATCTGTGTTACCTGGAGGAAATGAACATGATCCTGTGTTTGTGAAAGCTGCTTCAGCTCAGCGTCTCTCCTCCTCAGATCATTGATCTCCTGCTCCAGTCGCTCCAGTCGTTCTTCAGCTCGACCCACTGCAGCTCGTTCCTGATCTCTGATCAGCTGCGTCACCTCAGAGCGACGTCTCTCAATGGAGCGGATGAGCTCAGCGAAGATCCTCTCACTGTCCTGCACTGCGGTCTGTGCAGAGCGCTGTTACACACATCACAATCACACAGTGGCTTCAGTGGGACTAGAAGAGCTCCAGCACTGGAGGAAAGTCCAAACTGAGACTCAAACTTCTTCTCCAAACTCACCTTATGAGACGCCACAGCCTCTCTCAGCTGCTGAAGATCTTTCTCTCTCTGCTGGATTCTCTGCTGGATGTTTCTCTGTTTCTCCTCATAATGACTCTGCAGAAAACAGAAATATTAATAAATCTGAGAAATGCTACATAAAAGTGAACATATTTAATCACATCAGTTTCCCTGATTGAAAGAAAAGCACATAATGAAAGTAGAGAGAAACTACATGAGCTGTCACTGAGATCCAGTATAAAGCAGTACCTGTTTCTCTTTCCGTTCTGCTGCAGTTGATACAGTGTCATGATTTTTGTGTTCATCCACCAAACACAGCATACAGATACACCGCTGGTCTGTATGGCAGTAAATTTCCAGCATTTTATCATGTCGAGTGCAGATCATCTCCTGCAGTCGTCCAGTGGCATCCATCAGATTGTGTCTTTTACTTCTGAAGAGATTCTCATGCTGTTCAAGGTGATTTTGACAGTAAGAGCTTCGACACTCCAGACACGACTTCACTGCTTTCTGTTTTCTTCCAGTGCAGGAGTCACACTGAACATCTCCAGATCCAGTGTGATCAACTGCAGGAGCAGCAGGAGGAGCAGGAGCAGAATGGAGTCTCGTCTTCTTCAGTTTCTCCACCATCTCAGCAATCACCACATTCCTACCTAAAACTGGTCTTGGTGTGAAGGTCTGTTTGCATAATGGACATCTGTAGATTCCCTTCTGATCCTCCTGATTCCAGCAGTCAGTGATGCAGCTCATACAGTAACTGTGTCCACAGGGAATGGCCACTGGATCCTTCAGGAGATCCAGACACACTGGACAAGTGAACTGATCCTGATTCACTGAAATACTGGCTTCAGCCATTTCACTGCATGAAGACATACAGAGAGAGAGAGAGAGAGAGAGAGAGAGAGAGAGAGAGCACAACAGTTTAGGTGCACTATTTAGTGTTCTTTGGTTTGGTCTTTGGGGTGAGATCACAGTGGGTCTCGCATGTGGCCAAGTGCTCAGATATCAAATTTCTGTTTTAAGAAAGTTTTTAAACATTCTTAAATTCAAATTAATTTGGTCCCACTTTATTTTAGGTGGCCTTAACTACTATGTACTTACATCAATAAATATGTACAATTTATTGTGTTCAAACTGTATTGCAATTCACTTGTGATAGTGACTTGCAATAGTGTTTTTAAAAAACATTTGTGCATTGATAAAGAAAGAGATCAACATGTCTGTTTTAATGTCAAATGACTGCATTAAAGTGGTCTAAACAACTGCTTTATATGATTGATTTAAACTTGACAATTAAGAAATTGAAGTGTTAATGAATTAAAAAAAGTAATAAACTCAATTGTTGTGACATAGATCACTGTCGTGCATTAACACAAAAAAGATGAGGAGATCTTCCAAAAATGCAACATCTTCTTGTGTAAAAATTGAGACACACTTAGACATCAACACTCATCATACAAACCTCAACAATGGTGTCAATCAAAAAAATATTCAAATCTAAACAGTAAAAGAATTCAGCTACACAATTTATCCATGCCGCAGTGCTTGCTGGGAGCCATGATTCATTTTTGTATGCTGGCATGAAGTACGTCACCATTGTTGAGTTTTATATGCTGATTGTTGATGTCTTTCTGTTCAGAACATTTTAAGTTAGTTGTCATTCAAATGTTTAAAGGATGTTCTAAGAATGTAGTTCTAAGAACATTTTCTCCAAACATTGAGGACATGTAACAAACTTTCTACAAACAATGTAAAAATAACGTTTTTTGTGCTAATATTTTGAAAACATTATTGAAGAACAGTTAACATTGAACAAATCCTCTATTACCATTACTGGAAGAACGTTTGTTCTTTGAGAGAACCTTGGCAGAACGTTAGCCAAATTTATGAGAACGTTCCCATTTAGCTGTTATAACCCTCCTGCCTCCACCGGCTCTTATGAGTCTACATTCCCTCCAGAAGCCTGCGATCAGTAAGTGAGCGGTGCCTCGTGGTTCCATCACAGAGACACAAAATCACTCTCTAGGATGTTTTTGTTCACTATTCCTTGCTGATGGAATGATCTTCCCCTATCCAGAACGCAGAATCCCTGTCAATATTCAAGAAACAGCTGAAAACCCATCTCTTCCGTCAGCACAACGGCATCCTGCTGAAAAAAACTCTTCTCCTATGCTTTCACTTAATCTCTCCCTGTTCTAGCTTGCCTTGTACTATTCTAAACAATGTCTTTGTAAGTTTCTTTGGATAAAAGCATCTGCTAAATGAATAATTGTAAATGTATTCATGAGCCCAACAGCCTGACAGGCTTTATTGTGACAGAAAAGCTGTTGACAATCTACCTGAGACAAGATTTGAGCAAGTACAGAAATGTTCATTGATTATTGTAAGTTAATGCTGTTAAACCTATGTAAACATTTTACATTTTGGTAACACTTAGCAAGTTTTTAATTGCAGACCTATGTAAAACAATGAGGCCTTGTGTCATTAGATTAAGCCAGGATTAGGCCTTAGATCAATTAGGGCAATTAAGTAGCTTTTATAAACATTACTGGTGTGCATCTTGAGAAAAAAGATATGTCAGTGCAATTTGTTTTCAGTTAAAACAGTTCAAACATCCATTTTAGTCTGGACTAGACTTGTCTGTGAAACCGGGGGTAAATGAAAAATAATGTCTGAAGCACAAACATATATATGATAATGAAAGATCGTGTGATTTTAACATTTTTCATTCATACATGGCTGCCACATTTTTACTTCCGAAAAATGCTTTATAAACTTAGTTCATATAAATGCTTTTGGTTGATGCTTCATAAAATTTCAGTTGTTATGTTTGCTTAATATCCATAAATGATATCCAATAGCCTATTTAAAAGCCACAGACCTTCATATTATTTAAAATTATTTAATTATTTAATTTAATTATTTATTTGTGCTGGGATAGAGGGTGGTCGTATCGTATCGTTTATAGGAAAATAAATATCTTTAAACAGCACAGGCACGTGACGTCTTCAGCAAAACTGAAACTAACAAAACTGAAACTAACAAAACTAAAACAAACATTCAGAAACAGACATTTTAAATTACAAATAACGCTAAAACTTAAATAATCCCCTAATGACGAGCAAAATACGATCATAAAGGATCAAATATTTTCAACTATAGGCTACGCATATAGTGAACCACAGGTGACTCAGTTAAAACTCACGTACCTGAAGAAAATCACCACAATATCGCGATTTGATTTCTACGATTGTTTAGTTGGTCTCTTTTTAATCTTTAGTTGAATGAGGGACAAATCCGTCGATCGATCCTAATGTATTTGCGGCGTTTCCAAGAGCTGCTGATCGGTGATTAAGAGGCGTGAACCCGGGAACTTTCTGTTTCCCGTATGTCCAACAGTATAAAAGCACAACCACATTAAACCAAAAACTTGTGCTTTCCTTTTAACTTCACATTTTCTATATCTTCGTAAAGTGGCACATCTTTTTAAATAAAACACACACTTATAACATCAGACAATCGAGCATTATAATATGATATTATGATAATTTAAACGTTAAACGTCATCACACTGAAGCTCAGTACGCTTTTACAGCCTAGTTATGCTTATTGCGTTCTTACAAACTATTCTAATTCAAACTTTCCAGGAAAATGTTTTTAGATAAACAGTGAAAGAGCTGTTGAAAGCTTAGTGATGGTGACGTTGAAATTGTGAGACCGTGGTGTAGTTTGTTTATAGCTGAACTTTAGGTTTTTACTTCTTGCGACTGCATTTAGGCTTCAAAATTCATAAAAGTTGTGTTCATCTGTGAACAATATCTTGGGGAAAAAATGTGTGTCATAAACCTTTGTTGATCACAGAGCTTATTTTTTGTGGTAATCCAAAAGCTAATGGAAAAATCCTTATGGGGTTTGTGTCGAGGTAACCAGTGTGATGCTAAGTATGACGTAAATTTGTAATCATACAAATTTACGTCACACTTCCACCACTCTATAGGGTATATATCGAGCATGACCAAACGGGAACCCTGGGCTCATTGCATTTGCTTGTCAGAGAAAGTGTTAACAGCAGTATGAACTGATGGCGATATCTATGGACTATTAAAGTAATCAGCGAACCTACCTAGTTCACTTTGTTATTGGTGTTTTATTCTATTATTTTATTATTCTAAACGTTAGTGTGAAGAAGTAAAATGAAAAACGTTTAGATGGCAATGTGAGTGACATCGGTTATGCTCATCTTTGCTTGCTCCTTTTAAGTTATCTTGAGTAAAATGGCTAATTTTTTCATGAAGCACATACACAAGACCTAAACTGGAAGCGATCCCCCCATTATATTCAGCTGCAGTTATCTCTGCATGCCATGTAAGGGTTTTTCTGGAACGTCATATGATTTATGGCTCAGCTCTATGAGTCTCACTCTTGGACTTTCTGTGCAAGGTCACCCTCCGGCTTCCAGTATGAATGAAACAGACATTACATGAGAGTGTTTAGTACCATAATGCTCAGTCAAATCACCACATTTTGGGTAAAAATTTGTGCTGTCAAATCGATTATCAAATCGCATTTAACATAAAAGTTTTTGTTTACATAATATATGTGTGCGTGTATGTGAAAGTGTTACATAAATATAGTGTTATATAAAGTGTAATTAATATATATACAGTATATATACACACACGCAGTATAATTACAAATATAATTATCACACACATTATTATGTAAACAGAAACTTTTATGTTAGATGCGATCAAATGTGATCAATCGTTTTGACAGCACTAGTAAAAATAGAATAAATATTACTCCTCTCTATAGAAATTTGACAAAATTTAAAAGCCCTGAGGGATGTTGTTTTTTCAAGCACTTTCATAACGACTGTTTTTTTTTTTTTTTTTCCTCATAATGGATGCGGCTGAGGCTCATATTGTAAATAAAAGGTATCAACTCCATTTTTCATTTTCACAACTCCTGACATAATTTAAGACATTACTGTCACTATAAGATTTTATTAATAAAATAGAGGCCAAATACTGAAGATTGAGTCTTGGACTATTTTAATGAGTTAGATTGTCAAGGCAATTACAATATTTTACATTAAAAAGTAACAGTAATTGAACTACTGTAAACAAAGAACACTTCAGTGTGTCAATGTCCTCATGAAGCTTTAAAGAGTTATTTTAACTATTTCTCTGCCAGTGTTTTTTTTTTTTTTTTTTTTTTTAAAGTTGCCAGCCACCACCAGCATTTTTGATCATTTTCACAAAAATGTTCACAAAGTCTTTTCATCGAAAGAAAAAAAGGTTGAATGTTGAAGGTAAACGGTGTGTGTCCCCATGTTCATTGCCTATGCCTGAACAAAGAGTATAGAACCCAAGAGGCGACACTCTGATACTTTTTGGGCAACAGCCACTAGATGGCGCTCCGGTAGCGCGGCCGCCATTATGGGGTGAAAATACTAACTGGACCATTGTAAGACTTTAGCCAGCAATACTTCCTCCAACCACTAGGGGTCATACTCCTGCCATGACCAGCAGTACTGCTCCCAGCCACAAAGGGGCGCAGGATGTCTGTTGCCTGCAATCTTCCTCCCAGTTGCCAGGGGGCAACCATTGGCAAGAACTCTCAGTTGTGCTTAGCAATCATTGTTGATGATACTCACCTGTGTAGGGCCCTATTTAAGTTTGCATTTAGCCATTGTTTTTTGTTCAGTCTTGAGCCTACCTACCTGTGTATCATGTTGCATACCGTGAGTCTATTGTAAGCCATTGTGCTTGTTTTGTTTTCCCTTTTTTTGTGACTATTGGAAGCTTTGCTTCTGGTTTTGTTTGTACTTTGTTCCTTATTTTTTGTTTCTTCTACAAGTAAAGCTACTTGGAGTTTATACATCTTGTCTCCTTGAGATTTTGTTATTCCCCTGCACTTGGGTCTAAAATTCCTTACCCTTGAGTTAGCTCACTCAGGAAGAACACCAGTTTTGTGTCCAGGAAATCAGGGTTCTAGCCCTGCTAAAGACAACATTCCAGTTTTTAGTCTATAGTCTGGCAGTTCCTGCTTCTGTATCATTACAACCATAGAATCCTTCACATCTTACGCACCCAAAATCGGCGAATTTCACTGCCAAATCAGAAGTACAAAAGAACCTTTTTTTTTTTTTTCAAATGAAATCATCAGTAAATTGAATGGCTCCTACAGTAAATGTTGTATTGTCTTATATATGTTTTATTTTACCAGTTGTGGAATCCAACCATTCAACCATCTGAGGTAACGTAGTTAGCCTACTTTGAGTATTTCAATTTTATGCAACTTTACACATTTATTAATAGATTTATTAAAAGATCATCGTGTTTGCAGCGAACCTAGTGGCGTAATAGTAATAATAGTATCACTCCACTAGGTCTGAATTGAGATATATATATATATATATATATATATATATATTTGTACGTTTTAATGGATCACGCTACAAACATAACGATCTTATAATACATGATGTATTGCTGTGTCCGTTATCGCATAATTCCCAATTTTGGACACTTTTGCTTTAACGAACATTATAAAACACTGCAAAATCAAGCTGTTAAATTCATATATTTATTGTCCAACATTCCCAATTTTTGTGATGCATGTCCTTAATTTAATTTCATATGTTGGTATTAATTCAGTGTTTATAAACCTAATGCTAATACTAGATCTTTTAAAGAATCTTAACCCGACTGGGTTTCTAGAGAGCAAAATTTTTGTGAAAAAATTGGAAGGCTTACACAAAGTTTGTAAAATAAACTGTTAAAAGGATTTGATGATCACTAGTGATAGTATTTTATTCTGTGTCATCATTCAGGTTGGATTTCAGCTTTAAAGGGGCTATATGTAAGATTTTTACTTTAATAAAGCATAAAAATACCCCAATATGTTTGCAGATATTTAGGAAACATGCTAAGTTCACCTATTTGTTTCTCAGAAAAACAATGCTACAGCCAGATATTCTACTTTGAAATGTGCGTTCCGTGTCAGAATGTCTGTCTTTGTTTTGGTCTGTGCGAAACCGTGTGCTGCCAGTTTATCCAAAAGTATTTCGACATCACAGGTTGCCAGTTGGCGGAAAACACTGTGTATTGCAGCCATGGAAACCAGCAAACAAACTGGGTCAGAGAATCGCAGATTCTACCCGACCTAAAAAGCCTCTGCATCCATCTAAAAATCTCTATGACCGACAGCATGTTAAAACACAGATAACAACTCATCAGCTTACAGTGTCTAAGTCTCCTCAGCTTTCATTGTCAATTGCGCTCCCTCTTGTTGCGTGTCCTCAAGCTGGCCGCGTCTTTGAACGAGGGGGCGGGGCAAACAATATTTTGAATTTGGACTGCAGTACCTATTTCGACCACTGGGTGTCATTCCTACATAAAGCCCCTTTTAATGAACTTTTTTTTTTTTAACAAAGCAGCTGATATTGCCATAGAAACTAGTAGACTGCAGAGTCGCTTACACCCCAAAATGGCGGAATCACAGGGCCGCTGCTGGGCGCCGGTGTAGCAATGGAACGTTCTATTGAGTGTCACTTCTTGTTAGTGTATATTCTTTGGCCTGAATACAACACAAAACAGTTTTGCTTTGTATGTTTGGGGGAAGAACATGCTGCAGTTAAAGTGCTTTGCGCTTGCCTTGCCTTTCAGGGTCTAAGGCCCATGAGATCATGGGGCTCGCGTGTTGATTTGGCTGAGGGGCGAGAGATGGGTCCGCCCCTATCACTTGCTCTCTCTCCAGATTGAGATGTCCTTTTGCCTAATCCTGAAGCCTGCCCCGTCACCTCTTCGGCTCGGACAAAGGACAATGAATCTCTTGTCTCTGTTGGCATGGAATGTGAGTTTCGCAACCTCTGAGTGTACTTCCTGTGATGACAGAGCGCAAGAGGAACTATTTGAGGTGGTGACAGGAACAAGAGCCTCCCCCAAACACCAATTACACAGATTTTTGTCAGCTGGCCAACTACTTTCTTTGAGGACCTTCATAACAAGTTATCTTGCTCATGGGAGAAAATCTTTCTATGTGCCTTCAATGTCGACGTATTCAACTATCATGGGTGTGAAGGCATGCAGTTATACAATGATGGCACAGGTTGAAGAAACACTCGTGGGCTATCTCTCCTGCATCTTCATCTGCAACACTGTTAAAAAAAAAAACAACTCTCCCCACCCAGCCGTTCAGAACAACCTCCGGGCTTTTGGGGAAAGCATTTCAAGCAGCAGGTCAGGCTGGTGCTGCACTGCACGCCATGGCGATGTTACAAGCATACCAGGCTGACCTAAAGGACATGAGTGTGGGTGGTTCGATTGATGAAGAATCATTCTCTGAGCTTCGTCGAGTCACAGATTTGTCTCTCGGCACAACTGAACAGATGGCCATGCATTCAGTCCTAAAGACAGCTGTTCAATGGGTGTACTGGTCGCCATGGAGAGAGATATCTGTAGTTGAATCTAACGGGCATTAAAGACAGAGACAGGACATTTCTGCTTGATGCCCCTGTGATGAGCAGGGCGGGCGAGAGCCGTGAGGGAACGGCGCAAGGCCAGTGACGCAAGTGATAATGAGCATCAGCTGCGTGTCGCACCGGCCTCGAATCTCTCACGGAGGAGCTCCGGAAGCATAAAAGGAGGAGCGACGACAGTGAAGGACGAGAGAGGACCAGGCCTGGACTTTATGTTTTGTTATGTTTGTGTGGCCGGCAGTTGTCCGTGAGGAACTGCCGGCATTTTACTTTCGTTTTGTATTTGTTTATTTTGAATTAAAGTGTTTAACGTTCGCCGGTTCCCGCCTCCTCCTTCCCGTACATATGAACTGTGTTACAGCCCCTCTTTCACCTTCTGGGCTGTTTGGCGACTCGGTTAACACAGTCGTCAGCGGATTCCTGGAGGTGAAGAAACATGAGGAAGCATTCGTGCAGTTTCTTCCTCGCCGCACTCCGGGGAAAGGCTTTGGTCACCCAGCCCAAACCTGGTCCTTCTCAGAGGCCAGAGGTGCAAAAGCAGAGTGTGGTGGGTCACGTTCGCCCTCGTGATGATTGGGGACCAGCTTGTCAATCTCAGTAGCCTCATAAGAGACCTGAAATCAGGACTATCATCTCTAAGAAGAGGAAGTCCTGATGGCTTTGTGCCCAGGTCTGTGAAGGTGGACCCCTCAGGAGGGGACACATAAAAATACATCAACCAGCTCCTTCTCGGTGCCCTCATGAAACCACTGTAACATCCCTGCTACCACTGGTGATTCGGGGGACTGGTTTCCAGTGAAATGTTGAATGTTCTGTTGCTTCCTGTTATCACCCAGGACACAGAACATTCATTTCCATGGCGTGGTCCCCACTACCATGACGGTCCCCTCCCAGAGAGAGAGTCAGGTTGCTACAATCGATACTTTCTGGTTCCCAAAAAAAGGATGTTTGCGGGTTTGAACCGTTTCCTGAGAATGCTCAAATTCAAGATTCTAACTATAAATATCATTGTCACAAATTCAACATTGCAGTTCCTCACAATCAATCTCAAGGACGCATACTTCCTACCGCAACACCGGAAGTTCCTGAGGTTTGCTTTTGGGGGTGAAGCTTACCAATATCAGGTTCTTCCGTTTGGCCTAGCCTTATCACCTCGCACATACACAAAATGCACGGATGCAGCTCTGGCTCCACTGCGACTCCAGGGCATCCGCATTGTGAATTACATACTGTAGTTGTTTGGCTGATACTAGCCCAGTCTCAAGAGCTTGCGCTTCGACACTGAAATATCGTCCTAGCTCCTCTGGTCTCTCTGGGGTTGAAACTCAATGCCAAGAAAAGCGTTCTCTCTCCCTGCAAGAAGACAATGTACTTAGGGGTTATGTGGGACTCGGTCATCATGTGGGCACAACTTTCTGCTGCTCGTGTCAAGACCATCTTAAACACCCTAAGCAACATCAGGCTGGGTCAGGACATTACTGTTTATCAGTTTCAAAGAATCTTAGGTCTCATGGCAGCTATGTCCAAGGTGATTCCATATGGGCCTTCTGCACATGAAACCGCTTTAGTAGTGGCTCTGACCCAGGGGATTTCATCCAAGGGCCAATCCCCTAAGGCAAATAAGGGTTACTTGCTGTGGGCTACGTACACTTTCTATGTGACTCAGACCCCGGTTTCTCGACTTTTGTCCCACTCGAGGTGCATTTTGTCATTGCAAGATGCTAATGATGGACGCCTCCCTCTCGGGCTGGGGAGCAGTCTTAGATGCCCAAGGGTATTTGGGGGTATAATCTTGATTGGCACATCAACTGTCTCGAGATTGTAGCTGTATTTCTGGCCCTGAAATACTATTTCCAGCACCTGAGGGGCTACCATGTCCTAGTGTGGGTTGATAACACTACGTTAGACTCTTTCATATATCACCAGGGCGGTCTGCATTTGTGCCAAAAGTTTTGCAAGAGAGCACAAAAGTTTTATTTTTTCCTCCTATCCCATATTTTTCCCACCACCATGTCCTTTTAGGCTCCATAATATGATATCACATGTTTCTGCATCTTCTTCACATGTGTTTTGATCAGGAGATTCAGTACTCTTTCAGAAGACAGGTAATAGGGCCCCCTACTGTGTTTCATTGTTTAAATATATTTAATAGATCTCGCTACAGAAACATGGGATTTGTGCCGCTAATGTTTTAAAAATAATAACTGAAGATCATTGTATGGAAAGTTTCAGGAATGTATAATTTACAGAAAGGCATCAAAATGATCACAACATTTTACAGCAGTTGTCTAATTTCTGCTATTACATCAGGGCTAACTTTTAAGTTCTCTCTTTGAATTATTTTTATTTACTGAAAATGAAATTATTTTTTCTTTCATTTCAGACCTGATGGAAGAGAACGAGGAGAGTGAAGAACTGAGTGAAGTGGAGGAGGAACATCATGTCAAACCTGGAGAAAAACCTTTGAGTCGCTCAAAGACTAAAAAGACATTTTCTAAAAAAAGAAGAGCCAAGAAATGTACAACCTGCACTCAGTGTGGAAAGAGTTTGTCATACACACATCTTGATGTGCACATGAGAATCCACACCGGAGAGAAGCCATTCACATGTGATCAGTGTGGGAGTAGTTTCACGCAATCAGCACACCTTAAGAGTCACATGAGGATCCACACTGGAGAGAAGCCATACATATGCGATAAGTGCTGGAAGAGTTTCACATACAAACAACCCTTTGATTTTCACATGAGAATCCACACTGGAGAGAAGCCATTCACTTGTGATCAGTGCGGGAATAGTTTCACGCAATCAGCACACCTTAAGAGTCACATGAGGATCCACACTGGAGAGAAGCCATACATATGCGATAAGTGCGGGAAGAGTTTCACATACAAACATCTCCTTAATGTTCACATGAGAATCCACACTGGAGAGAAGCCGTTCACATGTGATCAATGTTGGAAAAGTTTCACACAATATGTGCATCTTAAAGGACACATGAAAATCCACACTGGAGAGAAGCCGTTCATGTGTGGTCAGTGTGAGAAGAGTTTCAGGCAATCAGCAGACCTTAAGAAACACATGAGAAGCCACACCGGAGAGAAGCCGTTTATGTGTGATCAGTGCGAAAAGAGATTCTCAAAGAAAAAAAGTTTAACAGTACATCAGAAAATTCATACTGGTGTGAAAGATTATATGTGCTTTGAGTGTGAGAACTTTTACTTCAGCAAACTGTTTAAAACTGCACCAGAGAATTCACACTGGATAAAAACCTTACAAGTGTTCACACTGTGACAAGAAATTCAGTGTGTCATCATCTCTGAAAACACATGAGAGGATCCACAGCAGAGAGAAGCCGCACACGTGTGATCAGTGCGAAATGAGTTTCTCTTTTAAAAGTCACCTGAAGCGACACATGAAGATCCATGCAGTGGAGAAACCACATCACCACAGTCTGAAATAACAGTAAGTATTGTACAGTAAGTACAGTAAGTAAACTTGTTTGTTCACATAGAGTGCAGAGTTTTTACATCTGTGTTTCCTTTAATTTATTTTCAAGATCTGAGGTAGTTTAGTTAAATTGTGTTTGTCTACAACTGAAGACTTCAGATGCAAAAGCCTCTAAGTGTCATCTGAAATTTTCTTCTAAAATTAGCGTTTTTATCAAGATTGTGTGTTTAGGGTCAGTAATTTCACTCTAATGGCAATAAAAAATGACCTATTAAGTTGCCATTAGAATAAAATTACTGACCCTAAACATACAAGCTTGATAAAAATACTCATTTTAGAAGAAAATTTCAGACGGCACAGAGGATTTTGCATCTGAAATCTTCAACTGTAAGTTAAATTAAGATCAGACCATATTTGATGAGTAATCAATGCATTTTATTTATTACAAATATTTTATTGGGAGATCTGTAAGCTACTTCTTACAGTCAAACAAAAGTTTAAACAAATTTCAACAAAATTACAAATTCCCACACATTTTTCAACATTCATTATCATCTCTTATACAGCCATTATTATACTCATTTAATGAGAAAATTTACTCTTATTAGATCTGTGATTATTACACATACACTGGTGGAATTTTCTGATGAGAAAATAAGCCCCATGATTTCTTACTAGTACTGTTTAATCATGTTATAAGACAAAATAATACATAGAATATCTGATTTAATTGGTCATTTGACACAGTTTCACCCTTGTGTTATAATATGGTCCAAGCATGGCATAGAGCGGCTGAGTGAATGTGGTCTGGACTCTGTGGATGAGGCTCATTGTGTCTGAGACGCTGTAGAAGGACAAAATCCCTGCGCTGTGATCCACATACACTCCTATTCTACGGCTGGACACTACAGGGAGTTCAGTCTCGATGTTATTGTGCCAGAATGAGCAATAGTCAGGAGTGCAGTACAATCTCCAGGATTGATTATTGCATCCAGCATCAATCTCAGGATCTGATCCCTTCCTCCTGATGCTCTTATATGCCACTGATATATCTACTCCTGACGTCTCTCCTCTGCCACTCCACTCCACCTCCCAGTAACAGCGTCCAGTCAAACTTTGTCTACACATCGCCTGCCCCCAACAATCAAATCTGTCTGGATGATCAGGATACGGCACAGGTGTGTCAGAGTAAGTGATCACTGTATTTTCCTCAAACAGATGGTGCCGATAATGTACTGAGTTCACATCCAGAGTCAACAGACGGAAATCTTAAGGAGAAAAACACAAAATCATTCATGACCTAACTTCATTAATATAAGACTTATGGGTCTATTATAGTTTTATAAATCAAAAAGTTAATTTTTTTTTTTTTAAATATATCTAGCATTTAATTTAGGGCTGCAACAAATCAATGCTAAACATGGAAGTATAAAGTTATTATTTAACAGGTAACAGTATTTTACCTCCTATATAGTAATGTGTTGCTGCCACTTTACAGTTATTTGTTTATGTTAAAACTACATTTCTTGTGTTACAAGTGTGAAATATGGTTTGTTTTAGTTGAAATTATAGCATTCCCTCTTTCTGTTGCTCTCTCAGTCTGAATGGCATGCACATAAACTCTATTAAATGCCTCCAAACCTGTCTGACGGTAGATATTTTGAGGAAAATTGTGATCCAAACAATACTAGCCCCAATTGACTGTTTATAGGCAAAAAAAAGTACTTTTATGTTCCAAAAAAACAAAGAAGGGCCTTTTAGGAAACAAATCAATGTCTGCACTCACAAAATGTTGAATTTCTCACTGGCCAAATGTGTTTTCAGTAGTGTAAGGTATCATCACTGATGCAGTTCTTCATTGTCACAGATGCAACTAATCCATAATGAAATTTGTTCATGATTATTTTTATTTATTTGTTGCAGACCATGTATTTTAAATACACAAATTTTTAAAAAAGCATTCTTGAACTGCATTACAGCATTTTTTTAGTGTAAACCAGTCAAACTCTCCCACTAGACTGGATTTTAGACTTGTGTGTGTTTTCATAGTAACTCACATTGTAGAAACTCCTCTCTGGTCTGATATTCAGGAGCCAGAATGACCTGGACGATTTTCACTATGGACACCAAAACACATCTGTAGTTTAATTCTACCTTCAAGAAGAAAAATAAACTATTTGTATTTAATAAATGAGAATAACAGAATCCCTAGAAAAGTACCTCTTCCAGATATCTTTTCTGTCTCCTCACTGCAGAACTGCAGCAGTTTGTCTCTGAGTTGAGAGACAGATTTCACTACTTCATCAAAAGACAGATGAGAACTGACAGTGAAGCCGTCTGTAGATCCAGAGAGAGAGACAGACAACAAACTCTACAGACACAAAGACAAAAACACAAACTCCCTGTAATTGCAGAAGCTTGTTAAAGTCCTCAGTGTTTGAGAAGATCTGTGTTACCTGGAGGAAATGAACATGATCCTGTGTTTGTGAAAGCTGCTTCAGCTCAGCGTCTCTCCTCCTCAGATCATCGATCTCCTGCTCCAGTCGCTCCAGTCGTTCTTCAGCTCGACCCACTGCAGCTCGTTCCTGATCTCTGATCAGCTGCGTCACCTCAGAGCGACGTCTCTCAATGGAGCGGATGAGCTCAGTGAAGATCCTCTCACTGTCCTCCACTGCGGTCTGTGCAGAGCGCTGTTACACACATCACAATCACACAGTGGCTTCAGTGGGACTAGCCACTTTTCCTCCAGCACTGGAGGAAAGTCCAAACTGAGACTCAAACTTCTCTTCTTCTCCAAACTCACCTTATGAGACTCCACAGCCTCTCTCAGCTGCTGAAGATCTTTCTCTCGCTGCTGGATTCTCTGCTGGATGATTCTCTGGGTTTCCTTAAAATGTCTCTGCAGAAAACAAAAATGATTAAATGAATAAATGTTTTTGAAAAAAAGATTCATATGCTCAACATTGCTGCATTTATTTGATCAAAATACAAAAAAAAAAAAAAGAGAAAAAAAGAAAAGAAAAATAAATTCAGTTATCCCAAACTTTTGAGCAGTAAAGTAAATTATCTAATGGCTGTATGAGTTCAGTATTGCACCTTAGAACACAACAAATTACATCAGTTTCCCTGAAGAGATGACCACTGAGGTCCAGTATGAAGCAGTACCTGTTTCTCTTTCCATTTTACAGCATTTGATACAGTGTCATGATTTTTGTGTTCATCCACCAAACACAGCATACAGATACACCGCTGGTCAGTACGGCAATAAATTTCTACCTTTTTTTCATGTCGAGGACAGATCATCTCCTGCAGTGGTCCAGTGGCGTCCATCAGATTGTGTCTTTTACTTCTGAAGAGATTCTCATGCTGTTCAAGGTGATTTTGACAGTAAGAGCTTCGACACTCCAGACACGACTTCACTGCTTTCTGTTTTCTTCCAGTACAGGAGTCACACTGAACATCTCCAGATCCAGTGTGATCAACTGCAGGAGCAGCAGGAGGAGCAGGAGCAGATTGGAGTCTCATCGTCTTCAGTTTCTCCACCATCTCAGCAATCACCACATTCCTACCTAAAACTGGTCTTGGTGTGAAGGTCTGTTTGCATAATGGACATGTGTAGATTCCCTTCTGATCCTCCTGATCCCAGCAGTCAGTGATGCAGCTCATACAGTAACTGTGTCCACAGGGAATCGTCACTGGAACCTTCAGGAGATCCAGACACACTGGACAAGTGAACTGATCCTGATCCACTGAAATGCTGGCTTCTGCCATTTCACTGCATGAACACATACAGAGAGAGAGAGAGAGAGAGAGAGAGAGAGAGAGAGAAAGCACACACAGAAGTTTAGGTGCATTATTTAGTGTTTCTTCGGTTTGGTCATTGGGGTGGGATCACAGTGGGTCTCACATGTGACCAAGTTCTCAGCTACCAATTTTTCTGTTTTAAGAACGTTTTTCAATCTTTGTGTTTTGGTTATGGGAACTTAAAATGTCCAGTTTTCTTGATGTTATTGGAACGTTTTTCAAGGTTAGTATGATGTTCCTGAAACATCTTAATTTTTATTAACAACTCAACATTCTACACATCAAAATCCTCTTCTAAAACGTTACTAATTAATCCAAGTTAGAACATTATAGCAATGTGGTACACAGCAAAATCCTCAGTGTTAAATGAACACTACTCAAAGTCTATATGGGTCCAATCTACAGAGTTTTAAAGAAACACTGAAGCAACTGCAGTTAATTAGATAATTAAGTAATTAAAGTTTGACTTTACTTCTGTCGTACATTTACAGAAAATCATGTTTTCATGTTTTATTGAACGTTTGGTTTGAACTCACCATTGTGGTGATCAGTGTTTGCTTTGGTTGGTCTCTTGACCCTTGACTTTTGTTCATTTATTTCACTTTTAGCAATTGCAATAGTGTTTTCATACAACATTTTTGCATTGCTAAAGAAAGAAATTGATGAAAAAGCAGATTAATCTGTCTGTTTTAATGACAGTCAAAGTCGTCTAAACAACTGCTTTATTATTGATTTAGTGTTAATGAACAAAAAAATCCTTCCAAAAAACTTTTGTGTAAAAATTGAGACTCACTTATACATCAACACTCATCATACAAACCTCAACAATGGTGACAATAAAAAAAAAATATTCAACTATAAATAAAAGAATTCAGCTACATAATTTTTTTGCAGCAATGCATACTGGGAGCCATGAATGAGTTTTGTATGCTAGCACCCATCACAACTTCCTGCTCAGAACATGTTTTTATCATTTTTCAGAATATCTGATTGTCACAACAGTCTATAGTATCACATGATCAGTGGCACAAAATTTAAATATTAATAACAAACCACATTTCTGATCATATTAGGCTTCATGATGAAGTCACCATTAATTAACAGCCGACATCACCTGATGATGTTCTGTCTTGACTACTTCTGCCGCAGTATATGTGTTTTTGAACACAATGTTAAAGCAGCCAGAAGAAAACTAACAAAACAACCAAGGGTCAAGAGCCAAACTACAGGAACACTGATCACCACAACGGTGACTTAAAATGTTTGTTCCTCTTTTCTTTAAGATTTTACTCATTAACATCAGCCCCCATTTTCACAGACAAGGCTTAAGACTAGTCCCAGACTAAAATGCATGTTTGATCTGTTTTAACTGAAAGCAACTGATATATCTTAAATATATTTAATAATAATAATAATAATTATATATATATATATATATATATATCATGTTTTTTTCTAAGGCACATTTATAAAAGCTACTTAAATGTCCTAATTGAACTAAGGCCTAATCCTAAGCCCTGTCTGTGAAACCAGACATAAATGTTTAAAGAATGTTCCTAAAATGTTGTTCTAAGAATGTTTTCTCCCAACATTGAGGAAATTTAAAAAACCTTCAACAATGTATCTATAACATTTCTGTGCTAACCTTTTGAGAACATTATTGAAGACCAGAAAAGATTGAACAAATGCTTTATTAACGTTACTGGAAGAATGTTTGTTCATAACTTTGAGAGAATCTTGACAGAACGTTAGCCACATTTATGAGAACGTTCCCTTTTAGCTGTTATACACGTCCTGAAAACTGAAGCCAAACCATTTCCATCACCCCCAGGTGGCTGGCTGCAGATTAGAATATAAACTATGCCATCTCCATGTGATCAAATGGGATGCGAGCCAAACTAAAACAATCCAATTATACTTCAAATAAGTTTTTTTTTTTTTTCCATGCAGATAGCTTCTGTCATTCTTGGTAGTTCTTAGCACAGTAGCTATGTTTCCATCCAAAGTTGCGTATTTAACTTAAGCACAAATTTTGAATATCGCATAAAACATTTGCGAATAAAGCAGTTTCCATCCAGCAAGTCAAAGAGAACAAAAACGTCACTTCCTGATACACTGGCACTAAATATCACTAAGAATAGCAGTACTGAAAAGCCACTGTATATAATAATTTTTTATATATAATAGATTATCTGCATCTCAGAGCGCGCAGACGAAGCGCAAAACACGCTGTAATGTTATCTTGCATTCAGATGCCTGGTGTTTGTGAACGCAATCGTGTGAGACGCTTCTGGGAGGGAATTATACCAAACCACTTTAAAGACTTTGCTCAGGAATTACAGAATGACCAAAACAGCATTTCAGATGCTGTGCAACGAGATCGGTCATCCCATCACAAAGTCACATGTCTTTTTTGATGAGCATCAAGGAATTTATTTCGTAAAAGTGTTTCCATCGTAGTTTATGAGCATGTTTTCTTGTTGCATAAAAAATGTATCCTACTCGTTTGAGTTTTTATGCACATTTTTAGAATTTATGCACATCTTGGCGTTTCCATCCAGCATTTTTTTATGGAGTATCCTAAAATGCACAGAAATAGGTGGATGGAAACATATTGACACGTTTTTTTCAATTTTCAATTTTTCCAAAAGGTTTGGTTTAAGTTAGTTATTTGATGCTATTAAAACAGGGTGTAACATCATGATTGACAACAATTGAGTCTGCAGGAGTTTGGGCGTGACCTTGATACCTTACAATCATCACCTGCAACTCAACCTAGCAGGCAGAGGTTCTTGTCTTTCCCAGCCACTACGACTGTACAGGGCAATCACCATTCATTCATCAACGATAATCCCATTAAGTTCATTCAGAAATCTTGGGGTAATCTTTGATGATCAGTGACCTTCAAAGACCACATTGCAAGGACAGCACGATTAACATCAGGAGGATCAGGCCCTTCCTAACTGCTGCACGACTTGTTTTGGCCCTTGTCATTTCTAGGCTGGACTATTGCAATGCTCTTCTGGCTGGACTCCCAACATGTGCAATCAAACCAGCACAACTGGTCTTCAATGAGTCCAAGAGCACTCATGTCACATCGCTGTTTATCTCTCTGCACTGGAAAACAGTTACAGCTCACATCAAGTTCAAGACATTGATGCTTGCACATAAAACAGCCACAGGCTCTGCACCCTCCTGCCTCCACCGGCTCTTATGAGTCTACATCCCCTCCAGAAGCCTGCGATCAGTAAGTGAGCGGCGCCTCGTGGTTCCATCACAGAGACACAAAATCACTCTCTAGGATGTTTTTGTTCACTATTCCTTGCTGATGGAATGATCTTCCCCTATCCAGAACGCAGAATCCCTGTCAATATTCAAGAAACAGCTGAAAACCCATCTCTTCCGTCAGCACAACGGCATCCGCCTGAAAAAAACTCTTCTCCCATGCTTTCACTTAATCTCTCCCTGTTCTAGCTTGCCTTGTACTATTCTAAACAATGTATTTGTAAGTTTCTTTGGATAAAAGCGTCTGCTAAATGAATAATTGTAAATGTATTCATGAGCCCAACAGCCTTACTGCCTTTAGAGCGACAGAAAAGCTGTTGACAGTCTACCTGAGACAAGACTTGAGCAAGTACAGAAATGTTCATTGAATATTGTAAGTTAATGCTGTTAAACCTATGTAAACATTTTACATTTTGGTAACACATAGCAAGTTTTTAATCTCAGACCTATATAAAACAATGAGGCCTTGTGTCACAGGCTTAGATTAAGCCAGGATTAGGCCTTAGATCAATTAGGGCATTTAAGTAGCTTTTATAAACATTACTGGTGTGCATCTTGAGAAAAAAGTTATGTCAGTGCAAGTTGCTTTAAGTTAAAACAGTTCAAACATCCATTTTAGTCTGGACTAGACTGCCTTGTCTGTGAAACCGGGGGTATATGAAAAATAATGTCTGAAGCACAAACATTAAATATATGATAATGAAAGATCGTGTGATTTTAACATTTTTCATTCATATATGTATACATGACTGCCGCATTTTTACTTCAGAAAAATGCTTTATAAAATGCTTTAGTTCATATAAATGCTTTATTGATGCTTCTTAAAAGTTCAGTTATGTTTGCTTAATATCCATAAATGATATCCAGTAGCCTATTCAAAAGACATAGGCCTACATATTATTTAAAATGATTTACAACTGTTGTGCTGTGAAGAGAGGCTGGTCGTATCGTATCTGTCTGTTTATAGGAAAATAAATATTTCAACAGCACAGGCACGTGACGTCTTCAGCAAAACTGAAACTAACAAAACTAAAACAAACATTCAGAAACAGACATTTAAAAATCACAAATAACGTTAAAACTTAAATAATCCCCTAATGACGAGCAAAATACGGTCACAACAGGATAAAATATTTTCAACTATACGCATCTGTGAACCACAGGTTAAACTCACGTAGGCCTACCTGAAGAAAATCACCACAAATATCGCGATTTGATTTCTACGGTTGTTTAGTTGGTCTTTTTTAATCTTTAGTTGAATGAGGGACAAATCCGTCGATTGATCCGAATGTATAAGCGGCGTTTCCAAGCGATGCTGATCGGTGATTAAGAAGCGTGAACCCGGGCACTTCTGTTTCCCGTATGTCCAACAGTATAAAAGCACAAATATATATATCTTGGTGTGCAGTGGACGTGGTGTTTTATAATGATGAGGCAAAGTCCTTGAATTGTATATATATATATATATATATATATCAAATGTAAATTTATGTCCCTGTTACACAATGTTCCTGGTTAAATACATTATATTATATATAAAGAAAGACCAAATACAATTCTAATTTGTATTTTTACACTATGTAATGTACTAAAACAAAGTATAAATTTCATCAAGTTAGTGTTTTACACATGTTTACTATAGAATGCCAAACCTGCCAAAATTAAAAATAAATAAATACATAAATAAATATACAAAGAAATGTAAAAAAGCAAAAATAAATATTTAAAAAAAAAAAATCTTTTACATCAGAGCCATCATACAGAAGAGACATGAATGCATTTACACAGCAATTAGCCTACAAGTGCGTAAAAATGTTATGAGATAAATGTTTTACATTTTGAAGACAGAAATATGACGTGATGGAATCACGGAAATTATACATTTAATATGAAACTAAAACAGACACAACTGTTTCCAACATTGATAATAAATAAGCATATTAGAATGATTTCTGAAGGATCATGTGACTCTGAAGACTGGAGTAATGATGCTAAAAAATGCAGTTTTGCTTCACAGAAATAACTAAGAAAACCATTATTTAAACTGTAATAATATTTCACAATATTAGTGTTTTTTTCTGTATTCTATATACAGATTATATATATAATATATTCCTTTGACTTTTGGTATGAATCTGTCAACAAATTCTCACATTTTCCCATAGCTTAGAGGCCAGTCAGCTTGTGCCGTGCAGGAAACGATGTGATTGCTTACAGATTACGTCAAGCCTGCGCCATCTAGAGTTTCATGACTAAACTAGTGATTTATAACACAAATCATCTTCATGACATTAAAATAGATCATAATCGTGCAAAGAAGTTGTCGACCAGATTTGATGGGATTAAAATGACTATTGAACTCATCAGTGATCTTGACTTTGGGCTTCACTTTTCATTTCATACTTGTCTCTCATTTGAAATCTCACATGATTTAATGTTTCTTTTAGACCTGATGGACGTGAACAAGGAAGGAAAAACAGAAGGCAAAAAATCTGTAAATCATGTAAATCAAGGCTGAAGATTCACATGAGAGTTCACACTGGGAAGAAGCGCTCTGAAATCACATCTGCCTTCTCATTCTGAAGAAAGACCATTTAACTGTGATCAGTGAAGTAAACAGTTTTATTGGGCATCAGTCCTGAAGAAACACCTGAAGATTCACACAAAGGAGAATTCATTCATAATATTACAGCAGAAAAGACACTGTGGTGTGTGTTTCAGTGCAGGAAGTCCTTTACTACAGATGATGAACCAGAAAATTCACACTGGAAAAAAAAACACAACACTGAGACAAGAGATTCAATCTGTCAGAAACATATGAAAGGATTCACTCTGAAACACATCAGAGTTTGATCAACTATTTAGTCTACAGTTATGATCACAGTAACTAGATCATCTTCAGATCCAACAGTTGTCAAAGTTCATCTTCAAGACCAGGGGCCTCATTTATAAAATGTTGCGCAGAAACCGTCCTAAATTTGATCTCATGATCATTTCTCCGATGTGCTTACGTGTGATTCATAGAATGAGCGTAAATACAGAAAACGAGCGTACGCCTCTCTTTCAGATGTGAAATCTATAAATCGCAAATGATCTTGAACTTGCGCGCAGCTGAATGGTTTCAGTTCTCCACGTTTTAAACGACACTAAATTGTCATTTACATATAAAAGATCAACAGTCATCGTCCAAATCCTTGGCGAACTGCAAGAATAGCTTAGATTTCCAAAAACCTGCAGTAATCTGACCAGGAAAAGTGCGTACGTCTGCTCAGACCCTGACGTGGCTCTAAACACTTTTCCACCTCAAAGACCGTTTTTATAAATATGAGCGTTGGCGTGGATTTAAGCGTACGCCCATTCTAAGATCAAATCTGTCCGTACGCACGCTTTATAAATGAGGCCCCAGTAGTGTAAGATTCAGATCAACTCAAAGATGGAGTTCCTCCCCAAATAACAATATATATTTTTTATTCTTATATATAATTTTGCTTTATTATAAATTATGTAAATATGCTTTATTATGATTTTTATGTTAATTTTCTAGTAGTTTTGTGTGTGTGTTCTTGTGCTGGCATAGTTCAGGGAGCTGAAGAAGAGGCCATAACTCTTTTAAGAGAAACATGAATCTGATAATACTTTTTAACCCGTCCTTCATTGTTTTCCATTGGAACATCTAGTTTCTCTTCCACTTTCTATTCTTCCATGCAAATGCAAGATATACTTTTATGTAGCTTTGAAACTGAACACTTTACTTCTCTTCTTCTCTTGAGATGCTTTGGCTATTATACAGTAAGTCAGTAAAGTGGGAGATCTGTCTAATTTGGTTTCACTTTTACTTCATTTTGTATTTGATTGATTAAACTTATTACCCATTTTATCAGCAACTACTGCTTGCATCCTAAATAATTTTACTTCTGAAAGCCAAGTAGCATATTATGATTGCTTTTTGAGATTTCCATGTTTTTAATTTTCTCAATAGAGCTTTTAAATGCCTAATAATGCGAACAGTATTGAGTGGTGCAGGTATGATGTCACTTTGTAGGCCAACCGGCAGTTAGCCTGTCCCCGGTTGCCCATGCAGGGCCCAAGTGACAGCCCATCAAAAACCCACATGGAAATGTTGGATGGAATTCTGGGAAGGTTCTCTTTAGGTTATAATAAAAAATAAAACCTAAGAATAACCTGCAGGGAATGTTTTGGGAAGGTTTTCTTTAGGTTATAAAAAAAAAACTAAAGAGAACGTTCCTACAACTTGGGCCCAAAAAACCATATGGGAACGTTAGGGGAACTGTGTTTGCCTTGGATGCAGTATAACATAATACTGTCAAATGAAAATTTTGAGTTCACTTACAGTCTATATTCACGTAAAAAAGTCTAATTTTTTGGTTTACTTCCAATTTTTTTCAATTCTGAAAAACAGTGAGTGTAACAGACATAGGCCAGTAAGAGCTGTGCATGTATACCTCACTCCCCTGGCCTCAAGAGGCACTCTAGCGACTGATGCTAGATGCTGCAGCCTCCTTGTTAGAGCGCCCGCCTCCTATGCTGGAGATGCCTGTTCAAATCCCGCTCGGAGCAGGTTGAGTAGGACCGGTTACATTTAGTGCTGTTGACCTGGATGGGAGTGAGTTTTAGGGGGTTAAGTGTAACAGACGTAGGGCAGTAAGAATCTATGCTGGCCCTAAAGTGGCGCTCTAGCGACTGACACTAGAGGCTGCAGACTTAAGCTTTCTTGTTAGAGCGCCTCCAATGCTGGAGACCTGCTCAGAGTGGGTCGAGTAGGACCAGTTACATTTGGTGCCGTGACCCAGATGGGAGGTTTGGGGGGATTGAATGTAGACCAGTAAGAGCTGTGCATGTATACCTTACTTCCCTGGCCTCAAGAGGTGCTCTAGCGACTGACGCTAGAGGCTGTGGTATTTAGCCTCCTTGTTAGAGCGCCCATCTCCCATGCCGGAGATGCCAGTTCAAATCCCGGAGCAGGTTGAGTAGGACCGGTTACATTTAGTGCTGTTGACCTGGATGGGAGTGAGTTTTAGGGGGTTAAGTGTAACAGACGTAGGCCAGTCAAATCTGTGCATGTAAACCTCACTCTACTGGATAGTCATGTAACCACATAAAGAGCAAGAAAATACACTGTCTGGCCAAAAAAAAGTTGCTGTTTGGATTTTAATGGGCAAATACTTAAAAATCTATGAATGGATCATTATTACAGTGATTATTATGTTTCTTGCATGTTATATGGCAACGGTTCTTTTAACCCTTAAAGATGGAGTGTGTAGCTTTTCATTTCTTAAACAACCATGTAGGAAGACACATCATGGCCATATTCCAGGATGACAATGTCAAGATTCACCGAGGTTAAAATTTGTGAAAGTATGGTTCAGAGAGCATGAAGAATCATTTTCACACATGAATTAGCACCTCTGAGTCCAGACCTTAATTTCATTGAAAGTCTTTGGGATGTGCTTCCATCAAGAGGTGCATCAATTTTTGGTCAAGATCTTGTATTGACAATGCAAGAGGTGAGCACTCTGTAAAGTCTCCTCCAGCACATCCCAAAGACTTTAAATGAAATTAAGGTCTGGACCCAGAGGTGCATGGTTGTTTAAGAAATGAAAAGCTACACACTCCATCTTTTAGGGTTAAAAGGACCGTTGCAAAATAAAATGCTAGAAACATATTAATCACTGTAAAATACTCTTAAGTATTTGCCTATTAAAATCCAAACAGCGACTTTTTTTTTTTTTGGCCGGGCGGTATATATGATGATGAGAAACCTGATATTAATGATACCACATTAGATGTTACATGAATCTGAATCATGAATTTGATTCTACCTGTAATAAAACTGTGTGCAGAGTCAGCAGAACTGAAGGTGTAAGGATAAAAAAATAATCATTTAATGGTTGTTATTAGCATCATCATCATCAAAAAAAAACTAAACAAGTATAGCCAGCCTATACAATATTACAAAAAATCCTTTTTGAAGAAACCATTTTAAATGTGTAAATATGCAAAAGTCTATTTTTTTCTACAGTATATGAGAGATAATAGTGCACTAAAGACAGCCTGAAAAATATGAAATATGTTCATACTGATGATCTAGAAGTAGCAGAAATATTTAGCTTTCAGAAACCGACAAATCCTGTTGGACGAGATGTTAGAGATGTCTTTAACTGTTGTCAGAAAAAACTATGCCCACAATGTTCCAGTAATGCAGAAACTGAACCATTTCTTTTAAACAAACTGAGTCAGCAAAAGAGAAATGACAGACAGGAAAATACAGCACTATTGATATGCAGAAGTTTGAAAACCAATCCTGATTAGAAAATAAGCCTCATGACATCATCATTCTGCGAAACAACAAAGCCTGTAGAATATCTGGATTAAGAATATGTAAAATATCTGAATTATTTAATCGGTTAGACAGTTTCACCGCTGTCTGTTTATCAAATCCAAACGCAGCATAGAGCGGCTGAGTGAATGTGGTCTGGACTCTGTGGATGAGGCTCATTGTGTCTGAGACGCTGTAGAAGGACAAAATCCCTGCGCTGTGATCCACATACACTCCTATTGTACTGGAGACATTGACTACAGGAAGGACAGTCTCAATGTTATTGTGCCAGAATGAGCAATAGTCTGGAGAGCAGAACAAACACCAGGACTGATCATTACGTCCAACCACACTCTCAGGACCATCTCCCTTCCTGCTGATACTCTTATATGTCACTCCTATATCTACTCCTAATCTCCCATCACCAGCCCACTCCACCTCCCAGTAACAGCATCCAGTCACACTCTCTCTACACAACGCCTCGGTCCAAGAATTAAATCTGTCTGGATGATCAGGATACGGCAGACGTGTGTCAGAGTAAGTGATCACTGTGTTTTCCTCAAACAGACGGAGCCAATTATTCACTGAGTTCACATCCAGAGTCAACAGACGGGAATCTGATGAAGATAAACACATAATTACTCATGACTTTACATTAATAATATAACGCATTAATGGGTCTCTACAGTATCATAATTTCATAATGATTATAAGTGGATGTGTCAATCATGAATAAAACCTCAGTTCACTTTAAGTAATTGATTAATCAGATAAAATCTCATTGATTTCCTTATTTTACATGAAAAAAAAACATGTTATTCATCTTGCAAAGTTATGAAAAACAAATATAACTACAAATCTATGCTAAATATTGTGTGCAAAAAAGGTATCAGCCCACTCTTACTCCCAAGGCACTAAAACTGAAGCATGGCAAGTGCTTTCTGCATTTCAACTCTTCTGAAGCCATTTGTTATTTTTATGCAAGGAACAGTGACATTTTATTCACTGAAATTCAAGAATTTAATCACTGATTTTGATCTTGCTCCATAAACACAGTCACATCACATTCAAAAGATAAATCCGAACTCTCATGGGACACATGAGAGCATTTCACGTCAAAGCTGGTGTAAATTAATCGTTTAGGGGTAAAATTAAATTCAAAATACGTGACAAGCGATATACTGTTAGCGAACGCCACACCGATGAGAGTGGCGCATATGATATGCAAACCAAGTTGTACGAATTCGTACGAATTAGCCACCTTCCCATGAGATCGGGTTGGAATAAATACCTTGAATCACTCTTGCGGTACTTTTATGGAATACGTCACACACATGATGTGGCGCCAGAGCGTCTCAAGTCAGACAAATTTTCTAACCAGCATGCAATGCTTCAAGCCGATCGGTCTGCATAATGCCATGTGACGTTAAACACACTTAAGGCACTGTAAGTGATTTCTGAGAAACACTCTTTATATATGAAATCACCAAAACAAACACGCCCCTACCCAAAAGAACCACGTCTGTATCTTGATAACTCCACCCCCAAATTCACAAACATGCTATACAACACAGAAACCTCCCCCATCATGAGTGGACACGCCCCTTACTGCTGATTGGCTACAAGTGTGTTTTAGTGCTCATTCTGATCCACTTTCAACAGCGTTTCTCAGAAATCACTTATTTACTAAAGGCTGCGTTCCATTCTGAAGGGCACATCTCTATGGCCATAATGTTTCTAACAAACAAAAACCCAAGTTTACATATCGCTCCAGTGAACTTATCTGTTTCTTGAACGAATCCCTGGTAAGATCATCATGTTTAATTAGCACAGAAAGTTTCAGTGTTTGTGTGTGTTTTCATTGTAACTCACATTGTAGGAACTCCTTCCTAGTCGTAAATTCAAGACTCGGGACAATGACCTGGACGGTTTTCACTATGAACACCAAAGAATATCTGCATTAGTGCAAACCCTTTAATTCCCATCAAGAATTAAACTACTACCATTTCATATTTAATGAACAGTGCTCAACTCTATTCTGAGAGTATTACCTGTTTTAGATAATCTTTCTATTTCATCTGTGCAGAACTGCTGCAGTTTGTCTCTGAGTTGAGAGACAGACTTCACTACCTCATCAAAATTGGGACGAGAACTGACAGTGAAGCTGTCTGTAGATCCAGAGAAAGAGACAGATGGGCAACTCTATAGATACAAAGACAAAAATATAAGCTGTGCAATTAGAGAAGCCTGTTGAAGTCTTCAGTCCTGTGTTTAAGAAGATCTTGGTTACCTGGAGGAAATGAATATGATCATCTGTGTTTGAAAGCTGTTTCAGTTCAGTCTCTTTCCACCTCAGATCATCGAGCTCCAGCTCCAGTCGCGCCAGTCTTTCTTCAGCTTGTTTCACTGCAGCTCGTTCCTGATCTCTGATCAGCTGCTTCACCTCAGCGTGACGTTTCTCAATGGAGCGGATGAGCTCAGTGAAGATCCTCTCACTGCCCTCCATTGCAGTCTGTGCAGAGCGCTGTTATAGGACACACATTACAATCAGATCTTAATGGCACCTCACATAGAGCTCCAGTGTTAAACTGTTAAAAATAAAGGCTTTTAAATAGTTCTTCAGTAGAGTGTAGGGTTCCATTAAACACCTTCCTATTTGCAAAAAGTTCTTTATGGTGTAAAAAAAAAGGGTTCTTTTGAATAGACTCGAAAATTACTTTAGTTAATTACATTAGTGGAATTGCATTGTAACATCATACTTATCTGATTATCAATTTGATAATGAAGAGGCATCATATCGATCACAAGTTTAGTATGAAGTACCGCAAGGCTCAGTACTAGGACCATTGCTTTTCACCCTGTACATACTACCCTTGGGAGATATCTTTAGGAAACATCTATATTTATCTCTATATTTCTTCACTGCCTGACAAAAGGTTAGCCAATCTTTTATTTCATGTACGCAAGCAGAGACTTTGTCGATTTAAGTGGATAGAGCGGGCCTACAGTATATTTGAATGTCATAAGCATATAAATGGTAATTAAAGCCATGTCGGTACAAGATTTGATGCAGGAGTAGTATGTAAATAATGAATAGTAGTGGGCCAAGAACGGATCCCTGGGGGACACCTCACTTCAAATGGGCAGAAGGGGTTTGAAAATCCTGCACTGAAATGTAGAACTGTCTGTCAGAGAGATAAGAAGAAAACCAAGAAAGCGCAGCACCAGAAATATTCACACCTGAGAGGCAAGAAATAAGTAAATTATGGGAAACAGTATCAAAGGCAGAGATAAGGTCAAGTAGCAGAAGTATAGAGAGAGAACCAGAGTCACCAGAGAGTAGTAAATCAATCAACATTATTACGATGTGATTTACTGTATATAAGACTTTGTATTTAGGCCAGATGGTTAATCCTGCCATCCTTCTCATGCAGTTGCTTTTCAAAGTCATCAGTCAGAAAACTCATAATTCATATTTTTAATAAACAAACCTTTCAATGAAAGATTCTTCAGGGAACCAAAAGTTCTTCTACGGCATTGCCATGAAAACCCCTTTTTTTGTGTGTGAAGGAGACTTCTCCAAACTCACCTTATGAGACTCCACAGCCTCTCTCATCCGCCTTAGATCTATCTTTCTCTGCTGGATTGTTTTCTGGATGTTTTTCTGTGTTTCCTCAAAATGTTTCTGCAGAAAACAGATATATAATTAAAAGAATAAATGATTTTTGTAAACAAGTCTCTTATTTATTGTTAGTCTGTGGCAAGCAGGATGAGGCACCGCACCGGTCTAGAGTTTCTAACGGAGGAGCGAGGGGAGCATAAAAGGAGGAGCGAGGACAGTGAAGGACGAGAGAGGACCAGGCCTGGACTATTTTACGTTATGTTTTGCTTATGTGTGTGCGACAGTCATCTGCGAGGGACTGACACTTTTACTTTCGTTCGCCAGTTCCCACCTCATTCTTCCCTGAACAACATACCTTGCTACATAGTCACTTGAGTGCATTTATTTGATCAAAAACACAATGTCTATCTTTCTAAAACAAAATCAGTTACATAAGGTTCCCTGATCGAGAGAAAAATCACATAAGGAGAGAAACAACATTATCTTATATCACTCATGAGATCCAGTAGGGAGCAATACCTGTTTCTCTGTTCTTGCCACTTCAGTTGATACAGTGTCATGATTTTTGTGTTCATCCACCAAACACAGCATACAGATACACCGCTGGTCAGTACGGCAGTAAATTTCCAGCATTTTACCATGTCGAGTGCAGATCATCTCCTGCAGTCGTCCAGTGGCGTCCATCAGATTGTGTCTTTTACCTCTGAAGAGATTCTCATGCTGTTCAAGGTGATTTTGACAGTAAGAGCTTCGACACTCCAGACACGACTTCACTGCTTTCTGCTTTCTTCCAGTGCAGGAGTCACACTGAACATCTCCAGATCCAGTGTGATCAACTGCAGGAGCAGCAGGAGGAGCAGGAGCAGATTGGAGTCTCATCGTCTTGAGTTGCTCCACCATCCCAGCAAACACCACATTCTTACTTAAAACTGGTCTTGTTGTGAAGGTTTTTCTGCACTGAGGGCAGCTGTAGATTCCCTTCCGATCATCCTGATCCCAGCAACCTGAGATGCATTCCTTACAGTAACTGTGTCCACAAGGAATCGTCACTGGATCCTTCAGGAGATCCAGACACACTGGACAGCAGAACTGGTCCTCAGCCCATGAGATACTGGCTCCTGCCATTTCACTGCATATGAACACACAGACAGAGAGACGATACGCACTGCAGCTTGACAGTCAAGTTCCTTCTTCTAACTGAAGCGTTTATATATCTTCCTGATTACATACCTGAGAAACAGGTTTTTCTGCAGGGTGTGACTTACTGTAACTTGTTCATTTCAGTGTTTTTTGTTTTTAATGACTACTGTTTGGACAACAATGTTGAACTGATTATGATTTAACTCTGCAAAGTGATTTCTGTACTTTAAATGTACTAGCATCACCAACTACACCACACAACAATATAAATCATGTTTAGGCACAATATCATAAATGGATCATGATTGAGACTGCGGCAAATGTGAGAGAGATGTCCAATAGATTGACTCATCATATACATAGAAAATATCAATACATGGAATATCATAGTGAACGTTTAAAAAGGCTATATATCCAAATATAGAAACTGAGTGCCAACATATTAATTTATTTTTTATGCTATTAATTATTATGATTGAATTTCTTTAACGGTTAATCTTTTCCAATACAAACAAAAACTATGTGGAAAAATAATCTTAAAATAATCTAAACAGGTTTCTAATTTTTTTTACAAAGTAGAACAAGCACTGAACTTTTAGGAAAGTTTATGTTTGGGAATGTGGTTGGATGAGATCTGAAACAAAGGTAGAGAAAATATGCACACAATGTTCCCGTAAAAAGGAAGTTTGCACGCAATGTTGTATAAACATGGTAATGTTGTATAAACATGGTAATGTTGTTACTGTAATACAGTGCCAGCCAATTTTTTCAGTGCTCTTGATTTTAGAAATATTTTACCTCTAAGGGAAGGTGTGCCCAATCCAGCTCCTGGAGAGCCACTGACCTGCACAATTTTGCTCCAATTAAACACACCTGAACCAGTTAATCAAGGCTTTCAGACTCGAGTCTACACAGCAAAAAGCCCAGTGTTAAATTAACACGGTTTGATTCCGCACTCAAGATTGTTAAAGTTAATGAGATAATTAAGTGATTAATTTAAGTGATGATTGGCTATTAGTCAAGACACCTGCTGTTAACAAGCAGAATCACTAAAGAAAAGAGTCACAATTTTAAGTCACTATTATGGTGATCAGTGTTTGCTCTAACCATTGGCTTTTAAACTTTTTTTTTTCTGGATGCTTTAACTGTATGTTTGATTGTCTTAATTATTTAATTATCTCATTAGATTTAACACTTTTGAGTGTGAACTCAGAGCAGAGTTAATTTAACTAGGGTCTTTACTGTGTAAATTTCCAAGCAAGTAAACTCTGCAGGATTGGGCACCCCTGCTATAGGGATATTTTAAAAGTCTTTGTTAAAGAGTACAAACCATGAACCAAACAAGGTGAATCGCAATGTTACTATCTACAATTACAAATAAAACAGCATTTGAAAATTGGCTTTATGTTTTTAATGAGGTAAAGAATTAAAATCCCATGAAGCATTGTGAATAAATTAAATTATTTATATAATATTGGCTATTATGAATTTGAATTTTGACATCAAGTTCATTGCTATTGACAAACACTCAGAAAACATAAATACCGCTAGAACACAAGCGTGTGTGATGTCTATAGGCAGAAATCTAGCTCTGAACATTAGATTTTTTTAGTGACAAAAAATGCATTAGTACTGAAGACTGACAAAAGAAACATTTAGAATTCAGAGTACTCTCGTTTTCTATATTTCAATGAAAAAATAGGCTACAGCTTTTCTGTTTTCACTTCATTAGATTTAGCAATTATACCTACATTCAGAATGAGACTTAAGGCCAGAACACACCAAACAACAAACCGCCGTCGGGCAGTTTTTGTTTGTCGGCCGACTAAGTTTTCTCAGTGTGTTCCGCACCGTCGGCTGAAGTTGGTCCTCGTCGGCTTTTTTCCGGCCGATTCGAAATGTTGAATCGGCGTCGGCGCTCGTCGGTCCGTCGGGCCATCTGATCATTCTGATTGGCTGTTCAGCTACTGCCACCTGCTGGTACGGAAAGGCATTTCATCTTGCGCAGGCGCAGAACGGACGTGCTACTTGGCCGTCGGGTGTCGAGCGTTGGTTTGGTGTGTCAGGGCAACTTTGGACACAGACGCTGCCGACATGAGCCAACCCCGCAGTCTGCTTTCGTTACCACTAGTTCTTCGGCGTCGGCTTGGTGTGTTCCGGCCTTAAGGACCGTTTCACAACACCGTTTTCAACCAAAAACGGAAAACTGTGTTTTGGCTGTGAATTTGGACAACAATGCCATTTTGGTGGCCTGAAAATGTTAACTAGTCATTTTCATGGATTTGTGTGAACAGGGATAGTTTTGATAACGTTGCCATCTGTAAAAAGAAAAAAAATTCTCCATTTTTAGTACGTTGTTGTGGTGTAAACATACTAAAAACAGCACCAAAATTTAAATAAACCCTCAATAAAGAGTAAAACACAGTCTGCAGGTTCTGCTGCTCTTTGTTTTCTGTGAATGTTTAATTAGTGTGTTTTTTGTTTGTTTGTTTTTTACCTTCAGGTCGATCGATGGACAAACAATCTGTCGATCGACCTGAAGATATTTGTGGCGTTTCAAAGAGTTGCTGATCCGTGATTTAGGGGCCGTTTACACACACAGTTTATTTAAAAACTGTTTTTTTTTTTTTTTCTTTTAATTTCATTTCGGACATTCATTTATACTATGGTGTTTTGGTGGCCTGAAAAGGCAAGCTTTTGAATCTGGTTTCAAAGTGCAAATTTTTGAAATCGATACCGTTACTCAGTGCAAAATGCAAAAATTTAAATTTGTGAAAATATGATGAAAACATCATGCGGATACATATTATGTGTTTAGTCTGTAGGCATGTAGTGTTTTTTTTTGTTTGTTTGTTTGTTTGTTTTACAAAGCGGCATCGCCAACTACTGGCCTGGCAGTAGAATACAGCGTTTGTATTTGTTTTCGCGGATCCGCTTGAACGGGAAACATTTTGACAACATTGTCGTCTGTAAGCGAAGAAAGCAAAGGAAAAAATTTCTGTTTTTAGTACATCGTTGTCGTGTAAACGTACCCTGAGAGGCGTGGAGTCGGACACTTGCTGCTTTCTGTGGAGTCACCTGATCTACATTAAATAAAAAGCCACACAGTTTACATAGGCTACTGTTTGCATTTAAGCAAAACCAAAAACCTGCACTTTAATTACTTTTAACTTGATGATACGTCATATTTTAAATGATTGGTGTTTTTTTGTGAATTGCAATGTTCTATTTTCTTGGCAATACAAAACTGAGCAGGATGTCATATACAGTATTACAATAAATTATATAGTCATATCAGAAGAAAACAGA
This sequence comes from Mylopharyngodon piceus, assembly GCA_039654765.1. NCBI lineage: Eukaryota > Metazoa > Chordata > Actinopteri > Cypriniformes > Xenocyprididae > Mylopharyngodon > Mylopharyngodon piceus. The sequence continues at coordinate 5,728,453 of CM077457.1, forward strand.
CATTCTGAATGCAGTTGTTTTTCTTTTTTTCAAATATAAGCCTAGAAGAGCTCAGGGGTAGTGAACTAAAAACAATTTGAAAAATCTGAAATATATTCATACTGATGATCAAGAAGTAGCAGAAGCATTGAGCTTTCAGAAACCGGTTGGTCGAGATGTTAGAGATGTCTTTAAATTCAGAGAAAGTTATACACAAATGTTCCAGTATAATGTTGACACGAAACATAATTGTGTGTATTATAAACATGTGCAGCAAAATGTGTAAACAATGAATGCTCATTTACGTTAACAATACTAATAACTTCTCACATTATCTGAAACTTGGTGAAGAATAAGTTTTGGATAGTAAGTGAATATCTAAGCAAACAAATGAAATTCTTCCTTGACTGTGTTCTGCTGTACTGTGTTTCCTCGCCTCTGGGTGGCGATTGTGTTCAGTGTTGTGGTTAAATAAATAAATAAATACAGTGTTGTGGTTACATAAATAAATAAATAAATAAAATGCCTTGCCTTGGTTTCTATGAGTCGCTGTACTGTGTTTTCTGTCCTCTACGTTAGATGGCGCTGTTGTGACGGACGGGTGGACCATATTAAGACACACGGGATGGATTGTCCATATTACAGTTTTTTTCATTTGCTAACATACTTTTGTCCAGTCTGTAGTCATATTTTCAAAACTATATGTTCATGTTGGATAGAAAACTAGTCCTAGTGTTTTGACAGAACGACTCGATTTTGAATCAGCTGTGTTTCGATAAAGTTAGTATATGTTTTTACATTTTGAAATGTAGAGTTTGTATTTATATAACAAAAATGGTTTTGGACTGAAAATTAACTATTTGGCTAATTGTGTGATGGAGGTGTGTTGCTGTGTTAAGAGTTCAGAAAAAGCACTTTACAGTTTTTTAAGCAATTGATACATTTTATAAACTCTTAGTACTAATATCACAACAGATCATCAAATGTACATTTTTACAAACATTTCAGCATGTTCTCAATTGTGTTAGTACAATACACAAAATCACAAAGTATCCTTTTCATACACAAAATAAGTGTTTCATCTATATAAATGTTTCATTCACAGTAACTGCCTCTCATGATGCTATTACTATCAAACTTTTCATTTGCACCTCTTCTCGTTCAGTTTATTAAATTTGTCTATTATTTAATCCAAATGACCTTAATGGTTAATCAATGAATCATTTGGTACACCTATAGATTTCTATAGATATTAATTCTATTGGCATAGTTTCTATAGAAATTGTTTGCAATTTCTGATATGGATAACCAAATGTAATGAATTCTTTTTTATATTTTTTATATTATAAGCAGTTTATCTTGACACCATTTTCTTTAAGAGCTGCTGTGTAGCCAAAATTATATACCAGTTATCACTGTAAAGCTGCTTTGACACAATCTGCATTGTAAAAAGCGCTATATAAATAAAGGTGACTTGACTTGACTTGACTTGACATAAACCGATCACATTTTTATGACACAAAAGACGCGAGCTTGTTCACACCAGCTGTAAGAGCTGCGGCAAAAAAGAAAAGTCAGCAGCGGCTGGTGTGTATACAATAACGCAGTGAAAACGTGTGTATGGTTCAAACTACTTTATTTTTTTTTATTTTTTTTTTTTTTAAAAATCCAGAATTTTTCCACTCTCTTCTTTTCTTTCCCTAACATGGGAGCGTGTTCTCCTCATTAGAGCTTCAGGTGAAGGGTTTCCAGTAGTAGAGATGCACCGGACTACCGACCATCAATCAGAACCGGCCAGTTCCGGTTTTTTGTCCCAGACTTGCACACAAAATGCATTGCAATAATTTCTCAAAATGTAATTTGTGTGGACGTTAACAGAGGCCAGAGATGGGACACGCTGAAGACGGACGCAAAGAGAAGAGCAGAGAAAATACTGTACCGGGCAGAGCAAGCTCACTGTTGCGATGCTCAGAATATTGGAAGACAATTCTACACATTAAATTGGGGTGGGGGCTTATATGAATGCATTTCTGAAGGAACTGACTTACTTCACAAAAGTTTCACAAAAGTAATTTTCTTTTAGGGCCGTTCACATAACGCGTCTTTTCCGCGCGCAAGTCAGTTATTTCAAATGTAGACGCGGGGTAGGCGCGCTCATAATGGAAGCGATGCGGTCGCATCGTGCATGCGGTGCGTTTTCCAGGTACATCGAGATGAAAACATTTCAACTTTTCAGAATGTCGCAGTGTTTGCTTTAGTTGATCACTTGACCCTTGGCTTTTCTTAAATGATTTTTCACACCAATTGCAGCAGTGTTTCATTAAGATCACTTGTGCTTTGATAAAGTTGATCGGCTGAAATTGTCTGCTTTTATGACATTCAAATGCTTGTTCTACAGTGATTTAACTGTAACTTAAGTAAGGTTGAAGCACTATTGAATTAAGAAGATATTTTCTTTTAACTGAACAAACAGCTGTGAGAGAAAGAGCACTAGTGCATTGACACTGACAAATCGAGAATATCCAAATCATCTTTTATGCAACAATTTTAAACTGGGCCTTTAGACACACTTAGACATCAACACTCATCATACAAACATCAACAACGGTGACAAAACAAGCTACTAAAATTCGTGCTGCAATACATGCTGGGAGCCATGGATGAGTTTTGATTGGTGCACCCAGAATGCACTGCAGCATGAAGCTTTTTGTTTATTGTCACCATTGTTGAGATTCATACGCTGAATATTGATGTCAGTGTGTGTCTGAATGATACTGTAGATCAAAACTTACTGTCCAGCATGTTTTTGTTGTTGTTGTTGTTTTCCCTGTGATCAGATTGTCATGACACTTTTAGTTGTTTTATCATCCTCTGCTGAGATCTTGAGAGTTTTAATTTAATTGTTTTTAGTTGATGTTTCAGTGGCTGACATCAGATCAGTTATTATTTGCAATAGAAATGAATTTGAATGAAGAAGTTCTTAACCAAAACATGGCTGAAACATTTGAAATAAAATAATTATTTACAACTGACATAAGAACACTTTAAATAAAATATTTTTTAGTTTAACTAAGAAATAAGTCAAATTAGGTTAAATGAACATGAGCTGTGAAAACTTTAAAACGTAAGTTCACTTTCATAAAGTTATTCCAACTAAATATTATATGTTCAAATAACTACATTGTCAATTTGAAAAGTACCTAAAACTGACTTAAAAAGTTAAGTTAAAAAAAATTCCTGTTTTTTACAGTGCAAGAAGCTTCATTTTGACCTGAAAATAGGAAGTATGGGGAACTGGGTGAGAAGTTATGGATTTATGTTTAGAGTTTTGAGAAAAGGAAGCACAATTTCAAGGAATATGTTTAAGCAATTAAGAAAAACTGTAAATGGTAAAACAGTCAAACACTCCACACACTAGACTGGATTCTAGACTTGAGTGTTTTCAACTCACATAGTAACTCACATTGTAGAAACTCCTCTCTGGTCTGATATTCATGAGTCAGAATGACCTGGATGGTTTTTACTGTGGACACAAAACACATCTGCAGTTTAATTCTCATATCAAGAAGAATTTAAACCTATTTATATTTGATAAATGAATATAACCGAATGCCTCTTCCAGATATCTGTTTGTCTCTGAGTTGAGAGACACATTTCACTACATTGGCAAAAGACAGATGAGAACTGACAGTGAAACCGTCTGTAGATCCATGAGAGATAGACAGACGACAAACTCTACAGACACAAAGACAAAAACACAAACTTTCCTCAGTGTTTGAGAAGTTCTGTGTTACCTGGAGGAAGCATGGTGTTAGTTTTCACTGTTACGCTGATGATACTCAGCTCTGTATTTCTTTGTGCATTGACAAAACATATCAATTCACAAAATAATTGATTTATTAGTTGATTTAAAAATTTGAATGACTAGTAATTTCCTACAACTTAATTCTGAAAAAAAGAAAAGAAAAAAACAGAGATTCTAATTTTTGGACCAAACACTTCTTCACGTAATAACCTAGAATACTGTCTAACACTTGATGGCTGCTCTGTTAAGTCTTCGTCGTCAGTTAGGAACCTGGGTGTGCTCTTTGATACCAATCTTTCATTTGAAAGCCATGTTTCTAGCATCTGTAAAACCGCATTCTTCCATCTTAAAAATATATCTAAACTACAACATATGCTTCATGCATTCATGACCTAACTCAATTCGGCTAGATACTGTAACGCTCTACTGGGTGGTTGCCCTGCACGCTTAATAAACAAACTTCAACTGGTCCATAACGCAGCAGCTAGAGTTCTTGGTAACGCTTTAGATTACAGCCCGGAAAGTACTGCGTAATTACAACGAATTTACAGCATAAATTTCGATAATTTTAGTGTACCTATAAAGTAAGTACGTGTAAGTATAGGGGAACAATATGTAAAGTCTTGAGAATAAAGGGGTAACAACCAGGAAAATAACAAATTATTTATACTGTAAATATTTTAGAACTAAAGGGTACTTATACTATTATGATAGACAACAATCTTACATTTGGGAGCAATTTAGCGAGAAAGTGCACTGATTAAGTTGTTTCCAGGCAAGTAGAAAGAACTATTGCAATCTTTTTTAATACATGGGGAAATATACTTTTGTTTCATGTAGTTACAGAGTAAGTATGACATTGCGGGCTGTAAATTAAAGTGGTGCTTGTTACACTCTTGTTTCATGTAGTTACAGGGAAAGAAATAAAAAAACCCTGCAAACAATCTGATATCACTGACTCCGAAACATTTATTTGAAAAACAACTTAATTAAAAACAGGTCTACAACACTTATTATTATTTATTCATTTTTTAAAATCAACTTTTCATTTCAAATTCTAAAGTCCTGACAGAAAGTAACACGTTTTGTCCCTTTTTTTTGTTGTTGTTTCTCTTGCTTGGCTTCCTCCTCCTCTTGTTTCTCAACTGATGAATCTTAAGAAGGAATCCCATTGCTATTCTGTATTAATAGAAAATACAGTACACCCAGAAATTTTCTCATGGTTTAGGCTATTCATCTTTTCGCTTCCGACCAACTGTCACCAACGCCTGCATGAGTCGACTTTGCGTTCGACGAAGCATATTGTAATGAGCAACGTGAAGCTTTCATGACGTTCTTGCGGGAGATTAATGTGAAACTCGCACGAGAACTGCCGTCTCTGTTATTCTGTCTTGTTTGTTTCTCATTATCATTATCTGTTATTCTGTGTATTTTGTTGTGAGCAATAATAAAAAGAAAAAAAAAAAACTGACGGCATCCGACATCCGCATGACTTTTCGCGTGAGTTTCTTGGCAGGCTTATGTCACGCTTCGTCAAGCATGAACTCTCAACCCTCTCATGCATGCGCAGGTGACAGTTGGTCGAAAGTTTAAAATGTTAAAATATTTGGTATTTTTCTTACAAATACATATCGTTTCACTTCAGAAGACACTGATTCATCCATTGTGGTCGTATGGATTACTGTAGTTATTGCTGTAGGCTATGTGCTGTTTGATGCTTTGACTTGCATTATAAAGCATTCCCAGAGAATATTTATTTTTCTAAAAAACTTTGTGTTCATCTTAAGAAGGAAAGTCGTATACATCTCAGATGGCATGAGGGTAAAAGATGAGTAAACGGTGAGCACATTTCCGGGTGTAGCCTTCTGTATTTTCTTTTAATACAGATTAGCAAATGACATGGGATTCCCTCTTAAGATTCATCAGTGGAAAGAAAGAAAAAGAAGAAGAGGAACAAGAGGAGGAGGAAGCCAAGCAAGAGAAACAAATAAGAAGTGTTGTAACTTTAAATCTGTTTTGAAATAAGTTGTTTTTCAAATAAAGGTTTCCAAGTGATATCAGATTGTTTGCGTTTGTTTTTTTTTTATTACCTGTAACTACATGAAACAAGAGTGTAACAAGCACCACTTTAATTTACAGCCCGCAATGTCATACTTACCCTGTAACTACATGAAACAAAAGTATATTTCCCCATGTATTAAAAAAGATTGCAATAGTTATTTCTACTTGCCTTGAAACAACTTAATCAATGCACTTTCTCACTAAATTGCTCCCAAACGTATAACAGTATCATAACAGTATAAGTACCCCTTAGTTCTAAAATACTTACAGTATTAATAATTTGTTATTTTCCTGGTTGTTACCTCTTTATTCCCAAGACTTTACATATTGTTGCCCTATACTTACACGTACTTACTTTATAGGTACACTATAATTATAGAAAGTTATGCTGTAAATTCGTTGTAATTACGCAGTACTTTCCGGGCTGTAATCTAAAGCGTTACCGAGTTCTTACTAGTGGTTTAGCTCCCCAGTACCTGAGCGAGCTCTTAATGCATTATAGTCCTTCACGTCTATTGCGATCTCAGAATTCAGGTCAGTTGATAATACCTAGAATATCAAAATCAACCGCAGATGGTAGATCCTTCTCCTATTTAGCACCAAAAGTCTGGAATAGTCTTCCTAGCCTTGTTTGGGGAGCAGACACACTTTGCTAGTTTAAATCTAGACTAAAAACACATCTGTTTAACCTGGCATACACATAACACACTATCAATTTCTATTATTCAAATCAGTTAAAATTCCTATAACACCCAATGTACTTGTTACATGATAAGAAGAATGGCATCTATAGCCACGTTTCCACCGCAGGAACCTTCCCCAGAAACTAATGACTTTAAAGTGGTACTCATGGTGTGTTTCGACCGCAGGAATCAGGGTCTAAATGTTTCCCCTCACAAGCTGAACATGCTAATTGGTTGAGTTCACGGTACTTTAGATCACGATAGAAACACAGACAGCAACTGGGGGGAAAAGGTTCCTGGGACAAATTGTTCCTGGTAATTTCATTGGATAAGCAGCTTAAGCCTATTTTAGTCTGACTGTCTCATCCTTATCCTGAGGTTACCTAAGTCAGGATCTGGTTCGTATCCAGTTCTGATATGAACCTGCTCCTAGACACAACCACAACGCAGCCCTGAATGTCAGTAAAACCTGTCTTCTAGACAATCCCCTGTAAAAACATTGTCGACACGCCAGCCATCAGCTCAGATCCTCAGACCGGTCCTCCACACAGACCCTATGTGCCAGCTTCAGCTCCATACCGGCGTGATGAATTGATCTTCTAGCGAAAGAAACTGGATGAAAATCTGAATGCTACCGATTCCGTTCTGAACTCTGACTTGTGATGCAGCCTGAATCATAATGACACTGTGTTCCCAGAGGCGAATTGGCCCCTGACTGAGCCTGGTTTCTCACAAGGTTTTTTTTTTTTTCTCCACTCTGTCACCTGGTGGAGTTTGGGTTCCTTGCCACTGTTGCCTCTGGCTTGCTTAGCTGGGGACACTTAAATTTCAACAATATTACTGATCTGACTTTACAGATGCTGCTGTATGAAAAGTGTAATGGAAATTAATCGTACATTATGTAATGTGCTTGCATGACTAGAAACAAATGTTGAAAGTGAATGTGTCTTCATGTAACACAGAGCGTTACGTGTGTACCCTACACTCTTGTCTTTCTTAGAAGCAGTTCCTTCTTTCTCAGAGTCGAGGGGTGAAGAGATATTTTCCTGTCATTATATAGTATAGATCTTCAGTTAAACTAGCATAATGAAACTTTCTGTATGTGAATGACCTTCCCTCAAGAATAAAATATTTCAAAGACATTCTCAAGTGATTTTCAAAGCACTGACTGGATGTTTCTGCCAAGTCATGCAGAAAACGGACAATTTGCAAAGCCACTCCAAAGACACGCTGTGTTGACGACCACAGTGTGAAAGAAAAAGGGATGTCCCGAGGTTAAGTGGCACAGAAAAGATGAGGTCTGGAAATAGCAAACCAAAATTTGAATCAGACTGTTGCTGCCGTAGAACAGGTCTGCAATTCATGACCTGATCTGGAAAATGCTCTGCAAAATGCTGACTTACTTCTCTGTTTATATGGCTCTGCAACATGTCACCCCAATACAAGGAAAAATGAAGTAGGCTATGCTGAAGTAGGCTATGTAACTCTTAATTAAACCCTGAAAGCAGAACCACTTCCTTCTCATTTTTCTGCCCAAACTGCTAAGCTGGTAGCTCTAAAAATATAATATTGAAGTGTGCCGTAGAATCGAAGTGTTTGTCCAAGCAGTGGTTTATTAGATTAAATCTAATGTAATTAGATACATTGCATGTGTATTTGTTACAATAATGTCAGTAGTTATCAGATATGTTATATTTTGCCACATTTCATTTTGCCCTTGTATTTGTCTTTCTACAATAAAGACAGCATGAAAAAAACTGGTTCACAAACTGAAGAGAGTTTTTTTTTTTTTTTCACAAAGCAATAATAGCAAGAGCAATATATATATATATATATATATAAACTTATGCTGATGCATCTCAAACAAGCCTTTATACTATGGTGGCTCTCAGGATGCTTGGAGTATGGAGCATTTCACCATTGCTGAGATTAACATACTGACTCTTGATGTCTGTGTCTAAATGATGCACAATTTCTTAAAAAAATACAGTTAATTTGAAAAGAAAAAAAAAAAAAAGAGAAATGTTGCATCATTCAGGCACAAAGACACCAAGAATCAACGTATGAATCTTAACAATTGTGACATTCTTCATACCACAATGCATGCTGGGAGCCACCATAGCATAAAACTCATGACTCCCAGCATGTATGAGGCATGTCACCATTGTTGAGATTCATATGCTGATTCTTGATGTTGGTATGTCTGAATGATGCACAGTTTTTTTTTTTAAAAAAAGGTGCATTATTTAGACACACATCAAGTATCAGCATATGAATCTCAACAGTGGTGACATGATTCATGACACAATACATGCTGGGAGCCACAATAGTATACAACTCATGACTCCCATCATGCATTGCAACATGAAGCACATCATCATTGTTGAGATTCATGCTGTCTGTGTGTGTGTCTGCACTTTTTTCTCAATATATTAAAAAATCTAAATTTGTGTCTGTGGCAAAAAAGTATTGATGGTACTAATTTATTAATAACAAGTAACCACTTTTGATCAGTGATGATGTTAGTCAGTCACTTTCCTTTAAGATGATGAATCAACTAGAATCAACTAGAAAGATCAAGAATCAACTAAAGGAAACATCGATCACCATAATGATGACCAAATATTTTTCAATAAACATCAACATCTAAACCTCTGTTAATTCACACAAGAACTCTAGAAAAATGACAAATAAAATCAGTTAGGTTTGTAATAAGAGAGGTTTCATATCTCTTCAGTTAATTTCGTCTAAGGCTGTGGCTTGAAGTCAGTTGTAGTTGTGTTTCTCTTTCCTTCAGTGATTCAGATGTAAAATTACATTATTACATTAAAATAGATTCATTTAATTTGTCACATCTTACATGCAACTTGTACTAGTACACTCAAAAAAAATATTTTTTGATGCTCTTCACTTTATTTAAACCATTTATTTTGATTCAACACCAGTGAATCCGGTTTCTGGTTCAAATGTGATTGCTTCATGTTAAATTTACTTGAAATGGTTACTATTTGATTTAACTTGATGTTTCCATTTTGAAATAACATCTTTCAATCAAGTAACCCATCAATGCACTCAAAAAATGATACTTTAACTCAATTCAAGTTATAGAGGGAGCCGAAATGCGCTCCCTCAGCTGGACTGAGTGGCAAAAGAACCTGCTGCATGACTGGATTTAATAGGTGAAACTGCAAAAACGCGAGTAAAACAAACGATTACATTAAAGGTTGGACTCGAAAGTGTTCCTTATGACATGTCAAATAAACCTAATCCATGGATATTGACATGCAGCCAGGAATCGTGTTTCCTGACATTTATATGTCTGATTTCGATGCCGGGGAAATACATAAAGCAAATCTGCCTGTGAACGCTTTATATAACTACAATATAGGTAGGTTTAAATCGGAGTGATCACTTATATCAATGTTATATATCGTCCAGCCCTAAAACTTGTATAGTTTTTGTCAGTGTTTAAAAACACCCAATTATGCAGAATATAAGATGGTAAATATTTAATTGATGAGTTGTCAACACAATATATAACAATACAATAGCCTATATAGGGTATGATTTTACCCCAAAATCCAACATTTTGACACAAAATGATAACTGCAAAACATGTTTTTCTGCCTGGAGTCCAGCTTTTTCTATGAATTGCAGCGATCCATTTGCTTCTTTTTTCTGTAGCTTTCAGCAGTCTGTAAAAATATACCTCAGATTTTGTGTCAAAGCTATTTGTACAGTCAATCGCAAAGCTTTTTCCCGTTTTGGATGTGTTTTGTGTGTGTTTCGCTGCATTCACGCTGAAAACCAATGCTGCCACTCAGTCTTTTGCCACTCAGTGGGCGTAACCGCAGTCATAACGGTTGACGGTGACGTCACATGCATACCCTCTATAGACTGTGGTTCCACATAACATACTTAGTTTTTTTTTAACAATAAAGGTTTATTTTTAATCTCATCAAAATCCTTTTGTTTTGACAACACAACTGAGGAAAATTTTATGTAAAATATCTATGTTCAACGAAATCAATTCTTCGATCTACAACTTCGCTGTAACTTAAACTAGTTATGTTTTCTGAACATGTTTTCATCTATTAAAAACAAATATTTCACTCAAGTATCAAATATTTTTCACTCGAGGAACATATGTAGGACTCAGTCAAACAGAACTTTCACTTCCCATCATGCTTGGAAAGAGGCTGAATTGGGAGGATGTTGAATGTTATAAAAAAATTGTCATTTTAAAGATTTTTACAAAAAGGAGAGACTTTGTTATGTTGGTATTTAGAAGTTTCTATCGTGTTAGTGTTTTGGGGGTTACCATTTTGGTGAAGTGTTTGGGTTGAGGATCTGCTAATTGACCTGCTAGGACTGTTGCTCTAGAGTACCTAAATCATACCTAGTCATATCTAAAGTGGTTTGCGAAACGCCATGTCTTTTAATTTAATTAAGAAGACATTTCAGAATCCTGATATAAAAGAATCCTGGATAAAAATGCATCATGAATGTCCCAAAGCATTGTTAAATGTGCATAAAGACTTCACCCTAGTCTTTAAGATTGTACATTTTAATATTAGAAACAGTGCTAATAGTATAAGTTAGATGCCAAATATATGTTGTATATTCTTTTAAGCATAATTTATTTTTTGGACAATTGTGAAAGCGTGATTCTCATGATTTCATTCACCATGACTCTGTCCAAAGACTGTCCTCTCAGTTTTCACATGACAAGAGACTAATTGAACCGTGAGTTCATCCATCAAAACTTGAGTAAACAGCAGCATGTAAACACGTGCTAGCCGGAGTGTTTAACCGTTGCACTTGCGTGCCACGTCCTTTGCGACGTCTCGCACATGAAACGGCATTTGAATTTGGAAAAGAAACACAAAACTGACGGGAACCGCTCTGGTGGAGAACAGTGACCTAACACCTTCAGATGACACACAGCTCGTATCTCTGTCACTGTAAGTTACCGAAAGCGAAACGACACACAAAACACCGGCTCTCTCGCACTGTATGACGTGACAGACAACTAGTTGTCCAGTACAGTTCCGTTCACAGCGCGAATATTCCGAGAATGCGGTTGTGAGTCCTGAAAATTTACGGGTGTGAGTTTGGTTATAGAATGCGGTTGTCACTCCCATAAATAACCATACGTAACCGTATTAAGGACTCAAATACAGGACTGACAACCATATTCTGCTGCTGTGTGAACGTGGCCTATGTATCAATGAATGACACATATTTGGTACTTTTGCACTTAATTTGGCTTGTTCTTACTTTTGACATTGAAAATGATGCATGTGTTTTTCCGAGGGTTAAAGTCATCGATTAATTTCTTGATTGCCGTTTTGACATAGTTTTCACCTGGACATTGTAGTCATGTTTGCTAATTCTTTAATGTATTTGCCCTGTTTTGATTCATTTCACTGGGAAATTGATTTACTTTTATTTTATTTTGTCATCATTATCAACCTTGATTGACATGGAAATAAATTTCTATCAGATTATTTTGGCAGTTAAAGTTTAGGGCTGGTTTTTCTTGGAGTGGGAGGGTTTTGGTGAGCTTTTGGGCTGGAAATCATCGACCAAATCTGGCAACACTGCTGCAGGGAGTTTCACTTTGATATGAAGAAGCCACACTGCCAGTCATTTCAACACACTGTAAAACAAAATCAGATTTCTTGTTGTGTTTGTTGATTTTGCAGGTAAGATAAGTGATGTGACATCGCAACTGATGTTTTCTATATGTGAATTTGATGTGTTTGCTTGATGCACTTGTGTTATAAATCGATTTAAAAAACCTGCATCGCCACACCTGTGGCTGGAGGATGCCATGCGAGGTATTGTGATATGACAGAATGCTTGATGTCGTCAGAGATTGTAATTACAATGCGCTCAATGTTGTTTGTAAAGAGAGTTGAGTAACTTTTACTTATTAAGGCGTTTGTGTCCTATAACATTTGGTCATTGTTTGGTGACTATTACGATGCTGGTGATTAGAGTTTAGAGAGTCATATAGAGTTAAATAGCTTCTTAAGATGCGTGTATACAGTTTGTGTATGTTCATTGAGCATTATTATCTGATTTACTGTAATGATAATGTCAGTAAGCTAGTTTTTATTTGGTGGAATACATTGTTCTCCTTTTCTGTGACATACTGCCAGTCATTTCAAAGCACTGTGAATCGAAATCTAATTTCTTGTTGTGTTTGTTGATTTTGCAGAGTGGGACAAATGTAAAAGACTATATGAACCACCAGAAAACACCTACTCTTCTGTGTGTGCAACAGCAGCCAAAATGACAAGAACAGTCATACTCCTTTACTTCTTTTTGGCAGTCTGTCCTCTCTCTGACGGCAATCTCCTTGATTGGCCTTTTCCATTTCTGAATCAGAGTGCACACCTGGGATCAGGGAAACTTTGTGCAACGCTGCAACTGCAGACCAATTTGCCCTGGCTCAGTGTAAACCTGTCAGTGAGTGAAAATGTGCTGCTGAATCCTGAAAAATGGCTTCTGGAGAGTCTGTCACTGAAGGTGAGGTTTTAAGATGAATGTTTACTAATTAATATTTTTCTATATGGAAAATAGTGTTAGAACCTTCTTGTCAGGACATACATGATATTTCTATATTTGTATATGTAGGTGAAATGTGAATGTTAAGTGTGGATGATATATTAAATTAAAAATTATATATCAAATTAAAATAATACGCAGATTCAGGTCATACCAGTTCTCCATTCAAGCTTTCACTTCAGAGCTGAGCAGTTTCTCATTCTGCATTTGACAATCATCATTTGTGTGAGCTGAACAAGAGGGAAGCAGTTCTGTGTTTGTGTGATGGCATATCAGTGATGGTCGCGATCTGAAAGAGTTTTGCACAGCTAAGTGCAGCGACTGCATCCCTTTAAAAGAGCAGTATTTCCCAAAAAGATTAAACGGGTGTAATGTAGGGATGCGGGACAACGGAGTTGGAGATCCATGTGCAGGCTTTATTCATAAGAAGAGCGTAGTCAAACAGGCAGTAGGTCGATCACCAGCAAACAATAACAGGAAGGCAAGGCAAAAGAGTAATCCAAAAACACAGGCAATGGTCAAGGCAGGCAGCAAACGATCAAAAACAAGGAAACGGTCCAGGGTCAAAACACAGGCTAAGCAAGACAAGGCAGGACAAGGAACAAACGGAATGCAAACCAATGGATAAACAATACTCAGCAATGTGTGTGTGTCTGAGTGCAGCTTATAAAGAGTCACTGATGGGAAATCTGTGATTGGTTCCTAAATGGGGAATTGTTCATAAAATAAATTTGATGAACACAGACCCAGGGCACATGTAACGTAAGCTGTGTCCCAATTCAGGGGCTACACACTTCGGAGTGCATGAAAGGGGTGGGGCTTTGAAGTAGAGGGTTGCCAGGTCTGCGCAACAAAACCATCCCAAAAGTAGCGTAATCACAGCACAAGTGTAAAAGTATCCCAATCCCAGACGTGGCAACAATGAGCCGAGCGTCGTTACATGGCTAGCGGCTGTGTGACAGACAGCTGACAGTCGACGTTTGTGTGTGCATTTTAAAGTTTTAACTGCCGGCGACGACGGGACACTGGACCATATGAACAGGTAAAATATGTATGATTAAACTATGTAATGTTAGTTGTATATCGTTAGCAACTATTAGTTAGCCTTGTTTGTTTTTTTTATGTTAAAAGAAACGTTAACTGTGAAAATATACACATTCATATTTATACATTTATTCTGTATTTAAGCTGTATTTAAGTCTAAATTAAAAGTACAGTACTTTAGGATTTTATTCAACTGCACTCCATCTCAGAGACAAATATTGTATTTATGAAAAACTGACGTTTTGGACATCATGATATTACAGTTTGATTTAGATATTAGGCTACATATTGGTGAACACGGGGCATTACTTACATTTATGTGAATTCACACAGAACTCCTGTCGTCACTGGCGTGCAATGAATTGTGGGATAGGGTAGACCGCGAAGTGTCTTGAGATGGATGCTTCATTCCACGGGGAAACGGAGAGGGTGCATTTGAAGTCGCTCTCGAATTACGTCAGCCCTCCTCGCGCCGCGGTGACAATCGCACTTCAAAGGCCGCTTTTTTTCCCCCCAGTTTTCTGAAGAACAGAATACAGTGCAAAAAATGGGTACATTAAAATGTGTCGATATAAATATTATTTAAATGTCACTTTGTCAATGAAACAGCCTAATTTCTGTAAAGCTTATTTTTGTGATGTAAGTTAAAAATGAAATGCATAAGTTGTATACATTATATTTGTAATGTAATTTATTTGTAAATGAGCCGGAGTAATTTCTGTTAAAAATTTTTTTTACGTAAGTTCACATTATACATATACAACATATACAATCATTTTTTCATCATGTAAATTAAATGTTTTTACATTAAAATACATCATTCTATAGCTACATTACATAAAGTACCTTTCACAACTATTTACAACAGAACTTAGATTACATTTTCAGATTGAACATTTTCAATTAACAGTACATAAAACAGAACAAAACATATTTGTGTACACTTTCATTCAGCTGAGCAGGGAGACCCTGGTGAAGCTGCTGGACCTGGATGGGCTTCAGAGACCCTGGTAAGGCCTCTTTGCCGGTGGGACATCAACTGGAATGAGTGCATATTTCCACTGTCCACTGCGTATCTACCAACAGGTTTGCAGGGCTGACTCAATCAACGGCTGCCATGAAACAGATATTTTCAGAAAGGGGAAAGAATAAAAGAAATTAGGCTCTCAAACTCAAATCAAACCATAAAATATTTGAACATACAAAACAGATCTATGGTCCATTCAAATTTTGTTTTGGTCATCATAGCTTTAAAATTCTTGCCTGTTACAAATAGTCATGCTCAGCAGGTATATTTTTTAAGATATGTCAGTGCAAGTTTCTTTTAGTTGAACAACTGAAACATGAATTTTAGTCTGGGACTAAACATTTTTAATGTTTCTTTCATATAGTGTTATATAGTGTATTTTCACCAATATGTAATATCTAAATCAAACTGTAATATCCATGATGTCCAAAACATCAGTTTTTCATAAATACAGTATTTGTCTCTGAGATGGGGTGCAGTTGAATAAAATCCTAAAGTACTGTACTTTTAATTTAGACTTAAATACAGCTTAAATACAGAATAAATGTATAAATATGAATGTATATATTTTCACAGTTAACGTTTCATTTAACATAAAAAAACAAACAAGGTTAACTACTAGTTGCTAACGATATAAAACTAACATTACATAGTTTAACCATACATCTTTTACCTGTTCATATGGTCCAGTGTCCCATCGTAGCCGGCAGTGAAAACTTTAAAATGCACACACAAACGTCAACTGTCAGCTGTCTGTCACACAGCCGCTAGCCATGTAATGACGCTCGGCTCATTGTTGCCACGTCTGGGATACTTTTACACTTGCGCTGTGATTACGCTACTTTTGGGATGGTTTTGTTGTGCAGACCTGGCAACCCTCTACTCCAAAGCCCCACCCATTTCATGCACTCCGAAGTGCATAGCCCCTGAATTGGGACACAGCTAACGGGTGACGTTGCATCTTTTTCAAACATACCACCCATGCGTTTCTAGATGTGGTCATGTGGTCATTTCCTAGCCCCCTCTGACAGCCACGATCACTGCCTCACATGCCTGGGCTGGAACAGTGAACAATGTTTGTTGATGACTCAAGTTCCCACTGCAGCAACATGACCATTGCAATGTTGAGATCGAGACCTTGAAAAAGGTGGAGTCCCCTCTGCGTTCCCCGATCTGGTTTCTCTGCACTTCAGAGGACCACTTCGTTTAATACTCATGGTGATCTGTGCAAAGTCAGACAGTAGTGAAGTGGCCTTACAGGGCTAAGCTATCTGGTATGCTAAGGAGATGAAACTGATCAACTGATCACATCTTTAGTGGTAGAAATGATAGTTCTACCATATTTGTTCTACCATACCATAACAGGAAGTCGGTTTTGCAGCCTTGGCTAAATGTAGTATACATAAGACTAGATAATGATCTGAGATGTCATCGCTCTCCTGCTGAATTTCAACAGCATCAATAATGATTCCATGTGACAATATTAGATCTAAAGTATAATTACGTCAATGAGTGGGTCCTGACACGTGTTGTCTAACTCCAGTAGAGTTTAAAAAATGTCTGTAAATGCCAATCCCAATGTGTCTTTTTCATTATCTATATGGATATTAAAATCACCAACAATTAGGACTTTATCTGCAGACAGTACTAACTCTGATAGAAAATCACCAAATTCTTTGATAAAGTCTGTATGGTGGCCTGGTGGCCTGTATACAGTAGCCAGCACAAATGTCAAACGGGATTTAACACTTAAACTACATAATGTTACATGAAGCACCATCACTTTGAAGGAATTATATTTGAAACAAGACTTCTGAGTAATACTGAAGATATTACTATAAATTACAGCAACACCTCCCCCTTTGCCTTTCAGACGAGGCTCATGTTTAGAACAGTAATCTTGAGGGGTGGACTCATTTAAAGTAATGTAATCATCTGTTTTTTTTTGTAATCGTCTGGTCACACTCTTTCTCCAGATGCCATTTAGGGGTTGTTTGGACACTTTAATGATGCTTGCAATAGAAAAATAACACAACTGATTAAGGGCAGAATACTTTCTCAAGGCTACCTCTGAAGTACTTTTGTCATATATCTCATTATCTCATGAGCTGTAATATTAAATCTTACCTTTTCTTTTTAGGTGGAAAAATACTGCAGTTTCATGGTCTTTCAACAAGACAAAGAAAGCCAATGTTTTCCTGGAGGATTCTATTCAAACATTACTGTAAATTCCATCAGTACACAGTCAGAAATTTTGTGTGTTTGCAGAAAATTGCACATCAGATACAGACGTGCTTCATTTCAAGATTTTGATATGAAGCATTTATTGGACAGTCCTGCAGATACATCTGATAACAGCTATTGGCAGAAAGTGTGGCATTTTGCAACGAATTATAGAAAGAATCATGCAAAGGACAAAGTCAATTTTAACCCACCAAGGACAAAATCCTTCATGAAAAGAGAAAATTTCAGTAAAAACTTCAAATCTGATCCCAAATTTCATATTAAAGTTAAAAACAGATTTTTAAACAGAAGCATGGTAAAAATGGATATTTATGATGTCACTAATTCAACAGAGGGACTAAACATTTCAAAAATAACTGATTTTGTTGTGGTTAATCTTGACAACAATGATCAGCCAATTCATTATGAACGAGTTACAGATGACATTGCTAAACAGTTTCCACAAATCGCTGAAAATGACGTGACTACAACCGCGATTGCGATCACAGAAGAGGCAGATGTGACTACAGCCGAGACTGCGGCCAGAGAAGAGGCAGCTGTGACTGCAGATGAAAGTGAGGATGGTGAGACTGGGGATGAAGGTGCAGTCAGACGTGCAATGACTGCGGTTAGAGATGCGATTAGACGTGCCTTGATGGCGCCTGTAAGTGCAATTGGAGGTGCGATTAGATGTGCCTTGACTGCGGTTAGAGATCCAATTAAAGAAAAGGCAGCCATGACTACAGCTGCGACTACGGACCCAGAAGGGGCATTCGTGACCTCATCAGCGACTACGGTCACAGAAGAGGCAACCATGACTACAGCAGCGACTGCGGTCACCAAAGAGGCAACCAAGACTACATCAGCGAAAACGGTCACAGAAGAGACAACTATGACTACATCAGCGACTGCGGTCACAGAAGAGACAACTATGACTACAGCAGCGACTGCGGTCACAAAAGAGACAACTATGACTACAGCTGCAACTGCGGTCACCGAAGGGAAAACTATGACTACATCAGCGTCTGCGGTCACCGAAGAGCCAACTGTGACTACAGCAGCGACTGCCGTCACAGAAGAGACAACCATGACTGCATCAGCGACTGCGGTCACAGAACAGACAACCGTGACTGCATCAGCAACTACGGTCACAGAAGAGACAACTATGACTGCATCAGCGACTACGGTCACAGAAGAGAGAACTATGACTACATCAGCAACTGCGGTCACAGGAGAGACAACTATGACTACAGCAGCGACTGCGGTCACAAAAGAGACAACTATGACTACAGCTGCAACTGCAGTCACCGAAGGGAAAACTATGACTACAGCAGCGACTGCAGTGACAGAAGAGCCAACCGTTTCTAGAGCAGCAACTGCGGTCACAGAAGATCCAACTGTGACTACAGCAGAGACTGCAGTCACGGAAGAGACAACCGTGACTACAGCAGCGACTGCGGTCACCACAGAGCCAACTGTGACTACATCAGCGACTACGGTCACCGAAGAGCCAACTGTGACGACATCAGCGACTACGGTCACAGAAGAGCCAACTGTGACTACATCAGCGACTACGGTCACTGAAGAGCCAACCGTAACTACAGCAGCTACTGCGGTCACCAAAGAGCCAACTGTGACTACATCAGCGACTACGGTCACCGAAGAGCCAACTGTGACTACATCAGCGACTACGGTCACCGAAGAGCCAACTGTGACGACATCAGCGACTACGATCACAGAAGAGCCAACTATGACTACATCAGCGACTACGGTCACTGAAGGGCCAACCGTAACTACAGCAGCTACTGCGGTCACCAAAGAGCCAACTGTGACTACATCAGCGACTACGGTCACCGAAGAGCCAACCGTAACTACAGCAGCTACTGCGTTCACAGAAGAGACAACCGTAACTACAGCAGCTAGTGCGGTCACCAAAGAGACAACCGTGACTACAGCAGCGACTGCGGTCACAGAAGAGAAAACTATGACTGCATCAGCGACTACGGTCACAGAAGAGACAACTATGACTACATCAGCGACTGCAGTGACAGAAGAGAAAACTATGACTACATCAGTGACTGCGGTCACCGAAGAGCCAACTGTGACTACATCAGCGACTGCGTTCACAGAAGAGACAACCGTAACTACAGCAGCTACTGCGGTCACCGAAGAGCCAACTGCAGACTACAGCAGCGACTGCCGTCACAGAAGAGACAACCGTGACTGCATCAGCGACTACGGTCACTGAAGGGCCAACCGTAACTACATCAGCTACTGCGGTCACCGAAGAGCCAACTGTGACTACATCAGCGACTGCGTTCACAGAAGAGACAACCGTAACTACAGCAGCTACTGCGGTCACCGAAGAGCCAACCGTGACTACAGCAGCGACTGCCGTCACAGAAGAGACAACCGTAACTACAGCAGCTACTGCGGTCACCGAAGAGCCAACCGTAACTACATCAGCAACTACGGTCACAGAAGAGACAACTATGACTGCATCAGCGACTACGGTCACAGAAGAGACAACTATGACTACATCAGCGACTGCGGTCACAGAAGAGACAACTATGACTGCATCAGCGACTACGGTCACAGAAGAGACAACTATGACTACATCAGCGACTGCGGTCACAGAAGAGACAACTATGACTGCATCAGCGACTACGGTCACAGAAGAGACAACCGTAACTACAGCAGCTACTGCGGTCACCGAAGAGCCAACCGTGACTACAGCAGCGACTGCCGTCACAGAAGAGACAACCGTAACTACAGCAGCTACTGCGGTCACCGAAGAGCCAACCGTAACTACATCAGCAACTACGGTCACCGAAGAGCCAACTGTGACTACATCAGCGACTACGGTCACAGAAGAGACAACCGTAACTACAGCAGCTACTGCGGTCACCGAAGAGCCAACCGTGACTACAGCAGTGACTGCCATCACAGAAGAGACAACCATGACTGCATCAGCAACTACGGTCACAGAAGAGACAACTATGACTGCATCAGCGACTACGGTCACAGAAGAGACAACTATGACTACATCAGCGACTGCGGTCACAGAAGAGACAACTATGACTGCATCAGCGACTACGGTCACAGAAGAGACAACTATGACTACATCAGCGACTGCGGTCACAGAAGAGACAACTATGACTGCATCAGCGACTGCAGTGACAGAAGATCCAACTGTGACTACAGCAGCGACTGCGGTCACAGAAGAGACAACTATGACTGCATCAGCGACTACGGTCACAGAAGAGACAACTATGACTACATCAGCGACTGCGGTCACAGAAGAGACAACTATGACTGCATCAGCGACTACGGTCACAGAAGAGCCAACTGTGACTACATCAGCGACTGCGGTCACTGAAGAGCCAACCGTAACTACAGCAGCTACTGCGGTCACCGAAGAGCCAACCGTGACTACAGCAGCGACTGCGGTCACAGAAGAGCCAACCGTGGCTACAGCAGCGACTGCAGTCACAGAAGAGAAAACTATGACTACGTCAGCGACTACGGTCACAGAAGAGACAACCGTGACTACAGCAGCGACTGCAGTCACAGAAGAGCCAACTATGACTACAGCAGCAACTACGGTCACAGAAGAGCCAACCGTGACTACAGCCGTGACTGCGGTCACAGAAGAGACGACCGTGACTACAGCAGTGACTGCAGTCACAGAAGAGCCAACTATGACTACAGCAGCGACTAAGGTCACAGAAGAGCCAACTATGACTACAGCAGCGACTACGGTCACCGAAGAGCCAACTGTGACTACATCAGCTACTACGGTCACCGAAGAGCCAACTGTGACTACATCAGCAACTACGGTCACAGAAGAGCCAACTGTGACTACATCAGCGACTACGTTCACTGAAGAGCCAACCGTAACTACAGCAGCGACTGCGGTCACCGAAGAGCCAACTGTGACGACATCAGCGACTGCGGTCACAGAAGAGACAACTATGACTACAGCAGCGACTGCCGTCACAGAAGAGACAACTATGACTACAGCAGCGACTACGGTCACCGAAGAGCCAACTGTGACTACGGCAGCGACTGCGTTCACAAAAGAGACAACTATGACTACATCAGCAACTGAGTTCACAGAAGAGACAACCGTGACTACAGCAGCGACTACGGTCACAGAAGAGACAACTATGACTACATCAGCGACTGCGGTCACAGAAGAGACAACTATGACTACAGCAGCGACTGCGGTCACAAAAGAGACAACTATGACTACAGCTGCAACTGCAGTGACAGAAGGGAAAACTATGACTACAGCTGCAACTGCAGTGACAGAAGAGCCAACTGTGACTACAGCAGAGACTGCAGTCACGGAAGAGACAACTATGACTACAGCAGCTACTGCGGTCACAAAAGAGACAACTATGACTACAGCTGCAACTGCAGTCACCGAAGGGAAAACTATGACTACAGCAGCGACTGCAGTGACAGAAGAGAAAACTATGACTACAGCAGCGACTGCGGTCACCGAAGAGCCAACTGTGACGACATCAGCGACTGCGGTCACAGAAGAGACAACTATGACTACAGCAGCGACTACGGTCACCGAAGAGCCAACTGTGACTACGGCAGCGACTGCGTTCACAAAAGAGACAACTATGACTACATCAGCAACTGAGTTCACAGAAGAGACAACCGTGACTACAGCAGCGACTACGGTCACAGAAGAGACAACTATGACTACATCAGCGACTGCGGTCACAGAAGAGACAACTATGACTACAGCAGCGACTGCGGTCACAAAAGAGACAACTATGACTACAGCTGCAACTGCAGTGACAGAAGAGCCAACTGTGACTACAGCAGAGACTGCAGTCACGGAAGAGACAACTATGACTACAGCAGCTACTGCGGTCACAAAAGAGACAACTATGACTACAGCTGCAACTGCAGTCACCGAAGGGAAAACTATGACTACAGCTGCAACTGCAGTGACAGAAGAGCCAACTGTGACTACAGCAGAGACTGCAGTCACGGAAGAGACAACTATGACTACAGCAGCTACTGCGGTCACAAAAGAGACAACTATGACTACAGCTGCAACTGCAGTCACCGAAGGGAAAACTATGACTACAGCAGCGACTGCAGTGACAGAAGAGAAAACTATGACTACAGCAGCGACTGCGCTCACAGAAGAGACAACTATGACTACAGCAGCGACTGCGTTCACAGAAGAAACAACTATGACTACAGCAGCGACTGCGCTCACAGAAGAGACAACTATGACTACATCAGCGACTACGGTCACAAAAGAGGCAACTGTGACTACAACAACGACTACGGTCAAACAAAAGGTAACCAAGTCTGATGATGAAGATAAGGATCCTGGTGAGACTGAGAATGAAGACAATTCTTCCTCGTCTGACTTTCTTGATGCGATTACACGTGCCTTGTTGGCAGCTTTAAGTGCGATCGGAGGTGCCTTGACTGCGATTGGAAATGCGTTTGGAAGTTTTTTTCTCTTTTTTTTACCTAAAGAAAAGGCACCCGTGTCTACATCAGTGACTACGGTCAAAGAAGAGACAACCGTGACTACAGCAGTGACAGCAGTCACAGAAGAGACAACTATGACTGCATCAGCGACTGTGGTCACAGAAGAGATAACTATGACTGCATCAGCGGCTACGGTCACCGAAGAGCCAACCGTGACTACAGCAGCGACTGCGCTCACAGAAGAGACAACTATGACTACAGCAGCGACTGCGTTCACAGAAGAAACAACTATGACTACAGCAGCGACTGCGCTCACAGAAGAGACAACTATGACTACATCAGCGACTACGGTCACAAAAGAGGCAACTGTGACTACAACAACGACTACGGTCAAACAAAAGGTAACCAAGTCTGATGATGAAGATAAGGATCCTGGTGAGACTGAGAATGAAGACAATTCTTCCTCGTCTGACTTTCTTGATGCGATTACACGTGCCTTGTTGGCAGCTTTAAGTGCGATCGGAGGTGCCTTGACTGCGATTGGAAATGCGTTTGGAAGTTTTTTCTCTTTTTTTACCTAAAGAAAAGGCACCCGTGTCTACATCAGTGACTACGGTCAAAGAAGAGACAACCGTGACTACAGCAGTGACAGCAGTCACAGAAGAGACAACTATGACTGCATCAGCGACTGTGGTCACAGAAGAGATAACTATGACTGCATCAGCGGCTACGGTCACCGAAGAGCCAACCGTGACTACATCAGCGACTGTGGTCACAGAAGAGACAACCGTGACTACAGCAGCGACTGCGTTCAAAGAAAGGAAGGTGATAGCGGTCACAGTAGATGAAGACATGACTACAGAAGTGGCAGACATGACTACAGCCTTGGCTGCACTCACAGAACTTCAATTTCAATTTCAATATCAAATTTATTTGTATAACGCTTTTTACAATACATGTCGTTTCAATGCAGCTTTACATAAAATGCATGCAGAAGAGGCAGCCGTGACTATGGCAGATACAGCATAAATGCATTTAAATTATACTTGTGAATGTAACCATAAAACTACACATCAAAAATTTTGAAAACTTTGTAGAATAAAATGCACCCAAAAGATTTTTTTCTTCTGCATTCTTCTTTTATTAAACTTTCTTTGTGGTTGCAGAGGGATAGGTAGAAGCCCTAGGCTTATTAAATCCTAGCTATTAATATAAGGAAGAACAAACAGAAACAAAATTCAATCAGCATTAGCAACAGTTAAATTATCACTCTCCCTCCCCACTTCTGTACTTATCAAAAATAAATCTCTTATACTTTTTTTAAATTGCAAGATATTTACACTTTATTTGATTGAATTGTTCGGACTGTTCCACAAAATCACCCCACAAATCGAAATACACATACTTTTGAGTTTTGTCTGAGCATTCTGTTGTCTAAAATTTAAAGCCCTACAAAAACACAAAGTGTTGATTGGCCTTGGAGAATGTTACATTTTGCCTATGAGAAAGGATTGACCATCATTTGGCAGTACTCCACAATTAGAGAGAAAGCAAAAGATGTAGAACTTAATTATGGGGAAACAGGAGAGGTGAATCTTACCAAAGAGTGAAATCCCTTGGGTATTGCGAAATAACAGATAAGAAAAGTGTATAAGAATTGTGCCCTGGCCAGAGACAAACTCAGATGTCCTGCAGGCATCTCGGCTTTGTTATTTTGCTCAATAAAGTCTAATTTTGACTTCTGGAACTCTGACTCCTGAGCTTTCCAGACAGAAAACACTTTTCTCCACGACAAGTTTTGGGATTTTACACCTTAAAAACAAATTTGTTCAGTTTACTTAATTGTGCAAACTCGTTGCCTTAATTCAATTAAGTAAGCTTAACTTAATTATATCAAGTTGATCTTACTTAAACCATTTAAGTTTTGTCAACTTAATTCTATCTGTGATCTAAGGAAGTGTACTCCCAGAGTGCATTGCAGCATGAATAAAGAAATTGCTTTGTTTTACTATTTGAGGCTTTATTTTACAATTTTATGTTGTGTCAGTATCACCCCAACAATTCCACCAAAAAAAATTGTTATGGTTTTTATAAATAAAAAAAAAAAAAAAAACTTAACTGTTACCATTGTTGTGTTTTGCATGATGAATGTTGATGTCTGTGTGTGACTCAAGCAAGGTTGATTGCAAGGCACTGGCTCAACTAGAGAGGAGTCAACTTCCTTAAAAATTTGATGTTTCACAATAGTATGGCTTTGATGATATATATGTTAACGATACAAGCTAATAAATCAAAATTCTACATGAAGTCTAGATTAGTTATTGCTTTAGTGCCAAATTAGTTAACTTTTTAAAAGCTAAAAAACTATTTAATGTGTCTCTTCCTTTAAAACCACAAATAACTGTAATTTCTTGTTTGGAAATCAATTGGAATCAATAGGAAGAGAGTTATAATAATATAAATGAAGTTCCAAGTGCACAACTAAAGGGAACACTAATCACTAAAATGGTGAGAAAAATGTACAAAATAAACATTTTTTTTTTTTTTTAAGTCAACTTATGTGACATTCTCCCAAAATTTTTAGTTGTATTGATAATTTAACATTCAAGATCATTTTGAAAAATGAGTGAATGCAACTAAAGAAAGATAACTACAGAAGTGGAGGAAATGAGTGAAAAGTCTATTAAGAATTGCCCCGCCTCAAAAACTTTTTGCCTCGCCTTTTTTTTTTTTTGCTTGACAAAATGGTACTCAAACCAGTCAAGTAATTTTAACTTGGGTTTTCTAAGTAAGTAAAGTTTACTAAAAAAAGGTTAGTTACAACAACTGGGTTTTACAGTGGGCGCTCTATTGACAGTGAGGTTAGGGTTAGGTTTAGCGTGACAAAAGCGCCAACTACAGTCCAGTGTTAATTTTGGCAGCCATTTTTGATTTAGTCTTACCCTGCATCTCAATGTGCATACTATCGATCCTAAATAGTATGTGACATTAGTAATATTAAATACTATTTAGGGCAGATAGGGAGAAATGCACATTGGGATGCAGGGTCAGTCTTTATCTTCACATTTTAGTCATTTTTGTCTTTCATATTTTAGTTTTAGTCGATGAAAATTCATCGCATTTTTGTCAAGTCTTAGTCATTACTTTTAGTCAAACTACAGTTACCAACATTAATTTTGATAGCTATTTTATATGTAGTCTTAAGACAAAATAGTCATTATAATTTTTCTCTTTAGACCAATTCATTTAAGCTTATGAAAAATTTGAATCACGGTAACAGGCTGTATTGACATTGCACTCTTAGCAGTAGCACTTGTTCAATGCTACATATCCATTTTCAGTGGTTGTCAAACTTTTTAGATTGTCGTACCCCCGAGGGATTTAACATCCTTCTGCGTACCCCTTTCCACTTAGACTGCAGTTACACCTTTTCCATTAAGGGACAATATTTGCCCTCTTAAATCGATTTTTCCAGAGCATTTTTTTACCTTTATAAATATCTTTATAAAATAAATAATGCTTTAAAAAATTCAATAAATACAATGATGTTGAAAACGAAGTGATTTTTATATATTACATTAAAACCGCCAGTAGGTGGCGATAAGTCACTGTTTTTATGAGTGAATCATCGAGTCATTCATTCTTTCAGTATCAAAGCTAGCGGCTGTATTTATGAATGGGTCATTGAATCATTGAATCATTAACGATTCGTTCACGAAACACAGCTTGTGTGCTGCAGTTCTGCTGTGGCTTTCGTTGCAAAATAGAGCAAAATGCTGACAATACTGTTTAAAATGTTCATAACTTAATATTACCCTTTTGTTTGATGATCTATTGTATTAAATCAATATTCGGGATATATATTATATTCGGGCAATATTCTTGCTAGTATAATATGATCAACATAATAAACTAACTCACAGAAGGGTATGTTTTTGTATCGAAGAGAGTTTAATCGATTTCTACGCACAGTCTGTCGATATTTGTACTTCATGCTAGTAAGTGCTAAATCCCCACTTTTACAAAGGTACATTGTCGAGAATGGCAGTAATGTAGCACAATTTGCTGGTTTGTGTGGATGCTGTCAGTTTTGACCAGAAAAGATGAGGTAATTTGATTGGCTGTCATATATTTATGATATTTTACCTGCTAGAAATACATGCTCAGTTTTAATGTTATTTTAAGGTGGAGTAGAATTAAATGAACGGCAAAGCATTTTGTTCGCGTACTTCAGTTTGAGAGCCACTGTTGGATATCAGCCTACACTTTGGTCGCAGATTTAGTCAGCAAACGAGCAGCGCAAAATAGACCGACAGAAAGACACATTAATTTAAGCAGAAAAACTCAAATGAAGATCGCTCCAGCTTACTTGTCTGTGTTTTCAGATTATCCGCGCTTCTTCCTCAGTGTAGAGTGAGCGCGTGTGCGTGGTTGCCAGATTGCAAAGATTAAGTAAAACGTGTTCTTTTAACGTGTTCTCCTTTATTCGACAAAAACAAAAAGTGATTTCAAAAGAGTGATTTTGGTAAAGTTTTTAGTCTTTTAGCCACATTTCAGTCTCGTCTTTTTTCGTCAACGATATTGCACGTGTTGATTTAGTCACAGTTATCGTTAAGTCATACAACGAAAAGGAGTCATGCCTCAGAATAAAAGGATTCAATCACTGGACAAAACAGCATCGCGCCTCAGACTGAAAGGCTTCAGATCTCAGGAAAAACGACGTCAGGTGTCAGGTCTCGTACAATTAGGCATCGGACAAAACAGCCTCAGACTAAAAGGGATCAGACATAAAGGCATCAGACGAAACGGAAAGAAGCGAATTGCCCCGCCTCAATGTGATGTCACGTGCACGCAGTTTTCTGTTAAATGTTACACTAAGTTGTATAAAACATACCCCACTGAGATTATTTTGTAAATTTGTATTATTCACTAGTTTTATTTGCATGTATAAAAAGTTAGCAAAATAACACATTGCAACTAGCTTGCATTGCAAACTATTGTGAACACATACGAAAATTAACCATGGTTAAAAATAACTATGATTTTTTTTTTTTTTTTTTTTTGTCGGATAGGCTACTATTTGTATAACAATTTTACGACAAATACCATAAACTATAGTGTAGCAAAACCATGGTTAATTTGTGGTTACCATGGTTAACTACAATAACCATTTTGTTTTATTTGCGGTAAAACCATGGTTCATTTTATAAGAGAGGTCAAAAAAATCTTTCGAGCTATTTGAATGCGTTGTTATAAGCACAGCTGCTTTGTGTACAGAGGTTACCAAGGAAATGGCTTTATTTCTGCTGTTCCAGCGCCACCTACTGTCAGAGAGTCGATTAGGCAAGGCAATTTTATTTATTTAGCACATTTCATACACAATGGTACGAGCCCTAAAGGGACGTGGTGGTGGAAAAAAATTAGGAAGGAAGGAAATTTTAAGTGCTGGTGGAAAAAAAAAATGGGATGGGAGGAATTTTTTTTTTTTCAAATCTTTTGCGTTCCCCCGAGAAACTTTGCGTTCCCTCACAAAGATATTTGCGTTCCCTCGCAAAACTTTTGCGTTTCCACGTAAAGATAGCCTATTTGCGTTCCCTCGCAAAACTTTTGCGTTCCCACGCAAATATCTTTGCGAGAGAACGCAAAAGTTTTGCGAGGGAACGCAAAGTTTCTC
This sequence comes from Mylopharyngodon piceus, assembly GCA_039654765.1. Lineage (NCBI taxonomy): Eukaryota > Metazoa > Chordata > Actinopteri > Cypriniformes > Xenocyprididae > Mylopharyngodon > Mylopharyngodon piceus. The sequence goes on from CM077457.1 coordinate 5,756,997, forward strand.
GGGAACGCAAAAGTTTTGCGAGGGAACGCAAAAGATTTGAAAATGAAAATCCTCCCATCCCAATTTTTTTTTTCCACCAGCACTTAAAATTTCCTTCCTTCCTAATTTTTTCCACCACCATGTCCCTTTAGGGCTCCGTACAATGGTAATTCAAAGTGCTTTACATAAAAAGAAAACAAATACATAAGAATAAAAATGGAATCCATAAAAAATAGAAATAATAAAAACAGAATACCACTATCTGGATGGAAGAGTCACATTTTACATTTTCATTCAGCCCGTTGCTGTTTTTCTGCAGATCATTGTGAAAATCGGCATGTTCTTTTCTGTTCTTTTCTTATTCGCCAAGGGATTACATAAATAACCTACATGAAAACCATCAACAGATAGATTCTGCATAATTAGCATGCACGCGCACACACCTTACATCAATTTGGGAATAGTAACGATAAAGAAAAAGACAACTGAAGGACGGCATTATGATGGGATAAAAGCCAAAAGAAAGTTAGGCTATACAAAAACAAAAACAAAAAAAAAAAACCTGATGCCTTTTAGTCTGAGGCTGTTTCGTTCGATGCCTAATTGTACGAGACCTGACACCTGACGTTGTTTTTCCTGAGACCTGAAGCCTTTACAGTATGAGGCGCGATGCCGTTTTGTCCAGTGGCTGAAGCCTTTTAGTCTGAGGCATGATGCCTTTTCGTTGTATGACTGAGGTGCGAGGAAGTCCTAAAATGTACACTGTATTGGTGTCGTCTCTCATCGTCTAGTCTTAGTCATGGAAAAAAGGTCATCAACGAACATTTTTCGTCATAGTTTTAGTTAACGAAATTAACACAGTCACAGATTTCGATGGTCAGAATTCTGTACAACACCATGTTAAACTATAAGCTTACAAACTAGTTTATAGTGCTTATTTTAAGTCTCATTTAGGATGATTTGGATCTTGCACTTTCCTCACATTCCTCCATGTGTTTTATTTAATGTTAAAAGTGTTTAATGTTTAATAGTTTGAATATCTTTTTGCGTCCTTTATAGCTATGGCTAACCTCAGATCTTAAATAAAAATAAAATAGATGTAAATCTGCGAAATCTATGAGAACAAACAAGTCTGTTACATGATAAAAAAAAATTGTATCAGTCACTCAGTAGGCTATGTATTTTTAATAATGTTAAAATGGTTTAAAATTTATGAATGCTATTATGTACCATTTCTAGTGCAGTATGCTTGCAATGAGAGAGCCTACCCCTCTTCTGATTGGCTGTGATTTTTTAATTATTATTTTGTTGCGTTTCGTAGCCATGTCTCGTCTGTTGTGAACAACTGAGTTTTGTGGGATACTAGTGCTGTGCTTCAGTCCAGGATGAGCTGAGAAACATTGATGTTATGCTGCATGTTGCTTTATTTAAAGTCATTAACTGCAATTATCTGTAAGAGGAAAACTATACACCACTGTTCCAGTATAATGTTGACACGAAACACAATTGTGTGCATTATAAACGTGTGCAGCAAAATGTGTAAACAATAAATGCTCATTTACATTTACAATACTAATAACTAATCACATTATCGGAAACTTGGTCAAGAATAAGTTTTCATTTGATTGCTTGATCTAAGCAATCAAATGAAATTCTTTCTTGACTGTGTTCTGCTGCACTGTGTTTCCTCGCCTCTGGGTGGCGCTTGTGTTCAGTGTTGTGGTTTCTGTGAGTCGCTGTACTGTGTTTTTTGTCCTCTACGCTAGATGGCGCTGCTGTGACGGACGGGTGGACCATATTAAGACACACGGGATGGATTGTCCATATTAAGACAAAGACCATATTAAGACAATGGCGAGACGCGGAGTGACTCCTCGGTTGAACACTGTGTACATTCTGTCGCAACTTCTGTTTGCTGAGAGACACAATGTCCTAAAACACGGTGTCACGAGTGTTTACACAGCGCAAAAACATGTTTAAATGTTTTAATTAACATTTAAAGGCATGTTAATTTTATAAGGATCAATAAACCTGAATAAGAGAAGAAGTGAAAGTGAAAATGAACTGAAAATGAGGACAATAATGTGTGTTCTGCGTGTGTGTGTGTGTTATCAATGAGGTTGTTCTTGTACAGGTTAAAGTATAAAGCAGCGATTTGATGTTTGCAGGTAAATAAGGATGAAACGAGAGCACGATCATCACGCCCCTCATTTAACTGGGAAAAAAAATGTCATTCTGCACCCTCTGAAAATCCACAAAAAAAACTAAAACAACAACTAAAAATAATAGGCCTAATAAATAATAATAATAATTAGCTGAAGTCTTTCACCAGATGTTCACTTACAAAACTAGCCATGATATTTATAGTTTCTTCCATAATGCCATTATTATTGTTACAGCAGTAAAACTGTGCTAACATAAAAAGATAATTAAAACAGAATAACAGAAGGATGAATATTTATTAACTAAAATAACAAAGAGTCTGAATTTTATGTAATAAAAAAATTAAATTAACAGAAAAATTATGAATGATATTAAAATAATAGTTCATTTACTAAAATACCGTTTCTGAATATTTTTAATAGCCTATAATAGTTTAGACTCATGAAAAAAATGCCTGCATTTTGTTTATTCAAATATTTTTTAAATAAAGATTCTGAATGATATTTATTAATATAATAGTTTATTTATTAAAACAACAACGATTCTGAATTTATTTAAAATAATATTTTATTTAAAATAAAGACAATGAAAGTGACATTTCGTTTACAGCGGTAAATGCACATTGAAAAGGTAATGTGGGGGAGAATATGACAAGTTTATGTAAAGTCGCTTTTAAACAAACAAATAAAAATTACTTTAAAGTTTGTGAAAACAAAATTCTGCTAACTTTATTGAAACATTCAACATGTTATTGAAACATTAAAGATTAATTCTTCATATTCATATAGATGTCATTTCCTAATGACATCTAAATTATCAAAGTCTTTCTCAAAGTTGCAGTGGTATTTATTATTTTGATCATGTCAAACACAGAACCAGATGTAAAGCGTTACACATTTTCAGCGTGTCACACGTAATGATTGTTCAGTTCAGTGTCTTGTTGTCTTGTAATGGTTTGTGTACTTTCCTTTGACTCGTTTGTAGGGATTTGCGTAAGAGGCTCGTTTGAGGTCATCAGTCTTATCTGCTCCCCTCATTCAGACAATCTTTATTTCTGCTTTTGACCCTCGTTCATATTAGAAAATTACTGAACAACCAGGAAAAACGATCTCAATTTACATCACAGCTTGATTTTCTCACACAAACACACACAAACATAAGATTGTTTCTTGAATGTACACCCAATAGGGCTTTTCACACTGCGTTTAACCCTGGGTTATTGTTCTAAACTCTGCTTTAAACCCTGGGTAGAAGAGCTTTCACACTTGTAATTTAGAAGTGGGTTAGCGCTAAGTTTTACCCAGGGTTATGAAACTGCTTAATCAATGACACTGACATCGTAAATATGAAAATATTAACTTTAACCCAGGGTTTACTGCACTGTACATTCCTAAACCCTGGGTTAAGGTTATTATTTGCATATTTGCAGTGTCATTGTGAAACGGCAGTTTATGAATACTAATTGGTTACCCATGAGCATGTGAAAAACATGATAACCCAGGATTCCATTTACCCAGAGTTTACAATAACCCAGGGTTAACTAGCTCAAGTGTGAAAAGCCCTTATGTTGTGACAAAACACAATGTTATAAAAGCAGATTTCAGTTTTGATTTAAAAACAACAAGCTGTCTGTGAATGATTGTGATGGGACTCAGTTCTGAGTGTTTAAAGTCACCATTAAATCAAATTTGAAAATTCTTATTTTTAAAGGAATATTACAGTATATATTATAAATGATTTAACTGTGAACATCATTATTTATGTGCCCTCGTAATTAAAATAACTTGTTCTCCATCTTGCAGCATCTCTTCTCTTCTCTGATGACTGGCACAAGGGCGGGACAACCTGTCAGTCACGACCAGATCCACTAATAGCAAACTACAACGATCCAATCAATTTCCCATGGACAAAATTAAGCCCCGCCCTACACTGTTCCAGAAGCTGTTTCACTCGGATATATACGTCACAGGAAAGAAAAGACTATCCCCACTCCCATTTCATGCTGACTTTAATAATAATAATAATAATTTGACTCGATAAACAACATATCAAGTTAACCTGTCAATCATAACCTGCAACATAATACTATAAAAGTAAACAGATTATGACTGTCCTAAAGCAGCTCATGAAGTGACACTGTATAAAAACTTTATAAGAGCAGAACATAAGCAGCATAATTCACTCAAAAACAGACAAGACAAGCTGAGCTGACATGTTAAAGTGCGTTTCAAAGCTCAATCTCTGTGTTCAAGATGTTTCTCACTTCAGTTCTCCATTGAAAATCAAGGCAGTTTGCCGAACCATGATGATCACAGTCAGTCAGACAAACAGATCATTTTCTATTGCCGTATTTCCCGACCCACATGATCCTCACCGTCGAGGATCTCAGAGTCAAACACTAAAGCATCAGACGGGCCCGTAAGCCGCTGTGAAGATCTCGTTCAGTGTGTGATGTGATGTGGTTTGATCGCTCTCAGGATTTGAGGCCCATCTGAGCCATCAGCTGCTCGTACACCGTCCACGCCATCGCCGCCATCATGGTTCTCCTCAGAGAGCGAGGAACTGCGCCACGGAAAAAACCCACCAACCCGTGATCCTGACAGACAGACAGACAAACAGAGAGACAGGTCAGCAGTGTTATCTTAGTATTCTTTTTTTCCATTTGTTTTTATTTTAATATTTTAGTTTTAGTAATTTTGTTCTGTGTTTTTGTCATTTTGATTAGATTTTATTTTTAAACTTTTAATCCAATGTAAAGTGTGTCATTTAAGATTCAAACAGAACTGTTTATTTAAGTACTAAAACAGAGCTGGATACAACTAGCAGATTGCAGAAGTGTTCGGGGAAACCTGTTTGAAAACATTCATTAGATTTGTAATTTTGTCAGGTGCCTACAGTGGTGCCGAAAAAACAGACTTCACTATTAAAAGGGACCTATAATGCCCCTTTCACAAGATGCAATATAAGTCTCTGGTGTCCCCAAAATGTGTCTGTGAAGTTTCAGCTCAAAATACCTCACAGATCATTTATTATAGCTCATCAAATTTGCCCCTATTTGAGTGTGAGCAAAAACACTGTTTTTGTGTGTGTCCCTTTAAATGCAAATGAGCTGCAGTTCCCGGCACCCTTTCCAGAAGAGGGCGGAGCTTTAACAGCTCGTGCTTCGGTTGCTCAACAACAACAAAGCTGGAGAATCTCACGCAGCCAAAATGACGATTGTCAGTAATGATGTTCAGCCTTACATTGTTCAAACCGGAGTCGGACACTGATGGAGAGACTCAGGAAGAAGTTATAACTTTTAGAATGAAACTGGATGTTTCTGAACGGTTAGTGGATAAATTTATGTAGTTGCTGTGGAGTTGATTCAACTCATCGACTAGCACGTGCCGTCATGTTAAACTTTTGTGCACATCCAGCGTTGAATTGACCCTCATTTGTGAAGCAGTCCGGCGTAAAATGACGGCATGGTAACAACACTCTACTACAACAACTCTTCCTCTTCTCTAAAGCAGCCCAACATGGCCTCACCCCCTTTGTTGTGTGTTCCCGGGGGCGGGATTTGTGTAAATTTTAGGGTTAATGATGTCACATGGCTTCTTGCTTTATTTGAGTACCAGTCTGAGGCAGCAGAGAGAGGTGCATGTTGGGAGAATCAGTGCGAGACGAGCGTCTGTTACCTTGTAAATGTATCGCACCACATCTGATGTCCTCCTGAAGACGTCTGGACTCACTTGAACGTGAGTTTTCACCACATCTGCCGGCTGGGTCACAATGGAGGCCAGGACGCCGGCCAGAACACCGCAGCTGAAGTTAGCCAGTGGAGCGTAAGATGACTGACTGATCTCTAAAAGAGAGAGAGAGTTTATCAGTACAGTCTGTGGAAATGATCTGCACGGCTGTTACACAATTTACCGTCACTATGACTCCCTGTCCTGGCTGTTGGGATGTTTGAACGGCTCTCTTATCTCTTATGTAGAAACATTTGTACATCAAGAGCAATACTCCTGTTAGCTGTTATCTCTCCAAACCTCTCAAGACAGTGAGAAAATGGGGACATGGGGATGGGAAAAATATATGAGATGGGAGGAAAAACTATATTTCAATTTTTTTAAATTTTTGCATTCCTCTGAGAAACTTTGCATTTATTTGCAAAATGTTGGTGTTCCCTTGAGAAATGTTGCATTTGCTTGCAAAACTTGTAACATTTCTGTTTCCAAAGACATTTAGAGTTTGCTCACAAAACGTTCCTCTGAGATATTTTGCATTCACTGGCAAGATTTTGGTGTTCTACAGAAGCTTGTTTCTGCCACTGAATAAAAAATAAAAAAGGTAATTGCGACTTTTTTCTCACAATTCTGACTTTTTTTTTTTCTCAGAATTGAGATATAAATGCAATTGCGAGCTATAACATCCAATTCTGAGAAAAAAAAAGAATTTCTCAGAATTGTATGATATAAACTTGCAATTCTGAGAAATTCTTTTTTTTCTCAGAATTGGATGTTATAGCTCGCAATTGCATTTATATCTCAATTCTGAGAAAAAAAAGTCAAAATTGTGAGAAAAAAGTAAAAATTGCAAGAAACAAACTCCCAATTGGGAGAAAAATAGTCAGAATTGAGAAAAAAGTCAGAATTGAAAGAAATAAACTCTCAATTCCGAGAAAAAAAGTCAGAATTGTGAGGAAAAAAGTAAAAATTGCAAGAATTAAACTCACAATTGCGAGAAAAGAAGTCAGAATTGTGAGAAAAAAGTAAAAATGGCAAGAAATAAACTCGCAATTCTGAGAAAAAAAGTCAGAATTGTGAGAAAAAAGTCAGAATTGCAAGAAATAAACTCACAATTGCGAGAAAAGAAGTCAGAATTGCTGTAAAAAAGTCAGAATTGCAAGAAATAAACTCTCAATTCCGAGAAAAAAAGTCAGAATTGTGAGGAAAAAAGTAAAAATTGCAAGAAATAAACTCACAATTGCAAGAAAAAAGTCAGAATTGCAAGAAATAAAGTCACAATTGTGAGAAAAATAGTCAGAATTTTGAGAAAAAAAGTCGCAATTATCTTTTAAATTGTTTTATTCTGTGGCAGAAACAAGCTTCCATAGAACTCATAAGACTTTTGAGTTCGCCAAGAAATTTTGCATTTTCTCACAAACTTTTTGCATTCCCCTGAGAAATGTTGCGTTTGCTTGCAAAAACTTTGCATTGCTATAAAAAAAACTTTGCCATGAGAAACTTTGCATCCACCTGCAAAAATTTTGCATTCCTCCAAGAATTGTTGCATTTGCTTGCAAAAATGTAGCTTTCCTCTGAGAAACTTTGTATTCTCTCACAAAACTTTTGTGCTCCCTTAAAAACGTAGCGCACTCTTGCAAACTTTAGAATTACCCCAGAAATATTGTGTTCACTCGCACAGGTTTTGCGTGTTTTGTGAGCGAACTAATGATATAATTTTTCCTCCCATGACACAAATGTTCCGGTGCAAAAAAAAAAAAAATCCTTTCTTTCTGTAAAATAGTTTCTTAGTAAAATGAACACTTTAAGCTGCTAAAATCCTATTTAATCACACATATTTGAAGCTCATGTAGTATACTCCCACACTCTCAGTAAGTGTACAGACCTCGTGGCAGCGAGTATTTGGCCTGGCTGTAAATCATGACGTATATCCCGGAGAACGGCGCGTCTCTGAGCAGAGTGGCCGTCAGACCTGAGAACAGAGCCTTCGGTCCCTCCACCCGGCACACGGACCGCAGCGCTCCTGCCACACTGCTGTACTGATAGCGGCCGCTCTGAAACACACACACAAGTCATGATTTCACACTCTCTCATGAGGCCGATCTACACTACTGTTCAAGGGGACCTATAATATCCCTTTTACAGATCATTAGCTTGTCAAATTTGCCTCTATTTGGGTGTGAGCAAAAACACACAGTTTTTGCATGTGTCCCTTTAAATGCAAATGAGCTGCTGCTCCCGGCCCCCTTTCCAGAAGAGGGTGGAGCTTTAACAGCTCGCACTTCGGTTGCTCAACAACAACAAAGCTGGAGAATCTCACGCAGCCAAAATGAGGATTGTCAGTAACGGTGTTCAGTCTTACATTGTTCAAACCGGAGTCGGACACTGATGGAGAGACTCAGGAAGAAGTTACAACTTTTAGAATGAAACTGGACGTTTCTGAATGGTTAGTGGATAAATTTATGTAGTTGCTGTGGAGTTGATTCAACTCATCGACTAGCATGTGCCGTCATGTTAACCTTTTGTGCAAATCCAGCGTTGAATTGACCCTCGTTTGTGAAGCAGTCACTCTATTACAACAACTCTTCCTCTTCTCTAAAGCAGCCCAACATGGCCTCACCCCCTGTGTTGTGTGTTCCCGGGGGCGGGGTTTATGTAAATTTTAGGGTTAGCGATCCACACACATGCACACACACACCTCGAAGCGTGTTTTGATGACGGTGACGGGCAGCATGCAGACGCCCGCAATGCATCTGGCTCCGGCTCCCAGCAGCACTGACTGTAGGGGCCCCGGGGCCCCGTCGGCGAAAAACCGTTGCTTTAGTGTGAAATACGTGCTGAAGTAGATCCCGACTCCTGGAATACAGCGCACAAATGACTGCGGAGAGAGACAGAGAGAATATTACTATACAAACACAAACATAATAGAGGCCTTGTATCAAATCACACGTGACACTCACAGGTGAGACGCCTCTCCACAGTCCAAGAAGCTTCTCCGTCCGCAGGACGCTAACAAAGACTGCGACCATGCCGACCCGACCCGACCTGATACACAGAATACAGTTCAATCAAACTTCATTCAACCAGACTGAACCTGTCAATAAAACCCGTCTCGTATGTGGACTGACCCGGGCTGTAGGGTCTGCAGGCGCGTCTTCACCAGGTCCAGAGGCTGGAAGAGCAGCGTGGAGCATGTCCCGCTCAGAGAGCCGCACATGAACGCCTTCACTGCGGGATGAGCCTAAATCATATTCAAACATGCATATTACAAATACAATATTCAACAGTCAATCGAAAGCTGCTTTAATCACATATTTTACACAATATTTAGTTCAGCATGGCACATTTTTTTGTTTATAAAACAGGGTTATTGTTAACTGAAACTAAACTTAAGCCATTAAAAAAAAAATAAAAAAAATACAAAATAAACATTATAATAAAACTTGAACTTATTTCAGGTAGAACTTATTCCTTGGCAACATTTCTCAGTTAAAGTTTTAATTTTTAAAAAAATGAAGTAGGCTACTAAAATAACTAAAACTAAAATAAAAACTATTTATTTAAAAAAAAAAACAAGCAAACACCAAAATTGCTAAAACTAAAATGAAAGTAAAAATGGAAGATATAACAATAAAAACTAATTCAAAATATTAAACCATAAACATAAATTTAAGCCATAAAAAATGTTTTTGTTACTTAAAATAAAAATTAAATTAAATTAAATATAAATAAAACTAGCAAACTTATTCCATGGCAACATTTAAGTTTTAAGTTTTAGAAAATTAAGTACTAAAATAACTAAAACTGAAATAAAAACTAGACATATTTTATATATAATATATAGTGATGTGTGTGTGTGTGTGTATATATATATATATATATATATATATATATATATATATATATATATATATATATATATCAACATACAGTATTATATAGACATTTAAAAAAAAAAGACAGAAACACTCAACATTATTAAACTTTAACTAAAATGAAAATGGAAGATATAAAAATAAATAAAGTAATTCAAAATATTAATAACCACCAATGATATTAAAATAACACTGTAACAAAATAGTTTTAGTTGGGGTGTATTTTGACCATCATATACACAAGATCAATGAAATGATTTCATAAGTGAATGATATGAATGTGATGTAATGCATGACTCAGCAGAGCTTCAGTTCGTCTCTTTCTGCTGGACTTTAACTGAAGATTCTCATCTTTGCGTCTGTCTACCGTTTAACTGAGCGTGTGTTTGCTCAGCCCCGCCTCTTTAGAGCATCACCATAGAAACCGAATGTTTTAAAGAGGACCGCTTCACATGGACCAATCAGAGTGCAAGAAAACAAGAGGCTTGGCTAAAGCCCGCCCCCTTCAGAGGATTAACTTCACTGCTTCACTTCTGCAAACGCCTGAAGTAAACAACAACAACAACCTCCGTGAAATTAGACCGTTCAGGTCTTTAACCGCATATTACAATCACTCTATATGATCAAACGCAACGAACATGATAAACCTCATGGGTTGATACGTCATAAACCTCCCGCCTCTGTGTTATTATTGCACAGTCAGAGCTGCGGTAACTATCAGTCATTCTGCCGTATCATCACTAACCAGATAACACGACTGATATGACCCTATAGAAACGGGGCAAGTTGATGTGAACGGATCAAGTCTGAGGTCAGAGTTCAGAGGGAAACTGCAGAACAGACAAAATTATACATTTCAAATAAACTGAATCAATAAGTCAGTCACTATATTGATTAGCCTACTTATAGTGTTGCATAGTGTACATTATACAGTATAGAGAGTTGCTGAATGAGATAGGAGGGAAAAAAATATATTTGCGTTCTCTTGCAAACTTGAGTTGCCCCGAGAATCTGAGTTTGCTCGCAAAACTCTTTCGTTCCCCAGGGAAACGTTGCGTTCTCACACAAAACATTTGCCTTCCTCTAAGAGGCTTTGCTTTCGCTCGCAAAACTGTTGCGTTCCCCTGAGAAACTTTGCGTTTGCTAGTAAATCTCTTTCATTCCCCTGAGAAACGTTGCGTTCGCACACAAAACTCTTGTGATGGAAATATTATGACGTGGAATTCGCTCGCAAAAGCATTGAAAAACGATATTTTGCGAGCGAATGCAAATGTTTCTCAAGGAACGCAATGCAAAGTTTTTTTTTTTGTTTTTTTTTTAGGCTACATCATAAGAAACAACTTAAGTGTCTAAAATGTTGACTATGTCACGTTTGTAAAAAGTAATAAATACACAAAGACTTACCAGTGAGAACTCCATGAGATGATCAGTCAGTTTGTCCTTGAGAGCAGCGAGCTCAGCTTCTGAAAACACAAGAGTGATCTGAGAATAAATTACTGACCGCATCTCTTTAATTTCACACAAACTTAACATCACCTGACTGCTTCTCTTTCAACACACACAGTCACGCAGTGTTTATTATTCTATTAGTGTCCACCCGTGCCTCTCATTCATGCGCGCGCTTCCCACGTGAGGTGCACCGCACGTTCTTGTGGTTTCAGTGATGCGGTTTTAAATTAAGTAGCAGCATTTGCTGAGTTCTAAATAAACTTCTGAAGTAAAAGATCAGCTCACCTCTATAGTCTATGATCCGCGGCGGGTGAGCTGGGTCACAAAATGGGGTTTCCAATAAATGTTGCTGCAAAAGGTGAAAAATATTCCCAGACGACCTCGATAGTGATTAGGAAGCTTAGAAATAAAAATAATAAAAGAAGAAGAATAACGAAGAGAAACAGAAGGGGTCGTGGTGATCACACCCTGTGCCCAGTCGGTTCAGTAGCGCTGCTGTCTGTCTGTCCGTTTACGCGCTCCACAGGTAGGTATAAAAGAAAGGGGCGGGGCCTGATGCAAGGTGTATAGTACACTGAATCTGATTAACCCATTACCAGCTAGCGGTTGCAAGACCAGTGCCCAAATGTTACAGTGTAAGTATAACATCGGCTATATGTCAATTTTCTCTCACATAATAAAATAATAGTAAAAATGATTTCAGTAAAACACAATTATACACACAAAATTAAATGGAATAAATTCCCTTTAATGTAAAGTAGATAAATCCGCTCAAAACCAGTTTGGACCATTGTGCTCGGTCTGCAGTGAGGCGACCAGTGTGCGCGCTCTCGTGGCAAAACTCAGTAACGGTCAAAACAGAGTGAACTATTTCATTACTTTGATTAAAATGGTTTCTTTACGAGTTGTGGGAGAAATTAGTAGAATAGTAAGTTATGTTCAATTTATTAAATGCTTTATTTGATTCATGACGAACATGAATAGTTAAATATTGATTCAAATGAGGTTCAACAATCTAGCAACAATGCAGCGACGGGGGCTTTCTTCTGACTGAACAAATGACGTTGAAAAACATGCTTCAAGAAAAAAAAAAAAAACGTTTTGATTTCTTTTTTTTTTTTTTTTCAAAAAAATTAGATTATCAATAAATATTTGATGGGAAAAAGTGGATGAACGAAATGCTGAGGTAGGGAACATTTCATAGTGTAAGTAATTTTTAGTTTCATTTGATGTTAAAGCTCAGGACTGTGGTACAGTAGGCTAAACAGACCCTTTTACACTCTGATGACACTTTTCAACGGCCATCAATATCGTAAATCCTGCAATTTTTTATACTTTTATTTAAAAAAAAAAAAACAAAAACACTATAATTCGTATTATATTGCATCAAATTACAAAAAACTAGTTAACGCTGCTGTGAGGGTTTCTAATACAGCGGCTATGGAAGTGACGGTAAAAATGACATCTTTCTCTCTTCTGACTGCCTAACATCGCTCTATTTGGCCCCCTCTTTTTGAGTTATGAAAACACTATTGTGGAGTTTTTCATTTGCTATTTGTGCAAATGGAAACAAAAAAAATATATTTAAAGAAGTCTCTCATTCACCGCTATAAAAGTTTACCCAACTATGATGACTTCCGCTTCTGAGAAACCCGGAAATGTGAAAAGGGAGAACAGTGGTTGGCAGTCCATTTAACAATTTAAATGTCTGTTTTTAACTGTAGCTATTGTTAGATAAAAAAAAAGAAGAAGAAAAGATAAAGATCAAGTCAAGAGTCATACACTTGCTAAAGCGGTTTTGAAAAAGCCATTTTATTGCATCATTATAACGATTTATGACAAATCTCTCCAGATATCATTTAGGAGCTGCAGAGAGAGAACATAACAACATCACAAAGTCATTATTGGGAGACAATGAGAATGAGAGAGAAAAATGCTCTATCTATCCATACATAATCAATAATAGTAAATTTCTCTCACTTCCCAGCAGTGTGAGCGAAAAAGCATAAACTGAGCACGAGCTTCGAGGAGTGAGAGATCATGAACGCTAACGACCCCTTTCAAATCCTTACTTTTTTTTTTTTTTTTTTTTGCCTTTCCGAGAGAAACCCCAGAAAGAGAAATCAAATACAGATCGCAGAATAATCAAATATGATGTCAGAGTTTTAAACGCGACCAGAGGTAGCCATGGAAACTCCCGCCAAACAGTGGATTCCCGCCCCTCGCAGCCGTGCTCAGAGTTTACAGTGTGTGCGTGAGAGAAACCGTCAACCCATTCACCCATCATGCCCTGAACATTAATAAAGACGTGTACTGAAAGGAAAAGAGGTTTAGAAAATATCCAAATAGTAGATTTAAGGCGATAGTGCATAGTGCCATGTCTAAATGAGTTCGTGCAGTGCCTACTCTGTCTTTATTCCTTCAATCTGCTGCAACAGTGCGAAAAAACACGTTTTATTGTTCAGAACAAACAGACAAATCTTCCCCCATTTCATGTGCATATACGGTGGCGTGACAATCTCTAATATTCTCGGTGCTGGTTTGAATTGCTAAATGCCTTATTTCGTGTGTAAAGCCCAAAAGCGTAACTGTATACTATCTGTAATTATCATCACATTCTCTTATTTACCAGCAGGAGGCGCGAGAGAGCGAGCGCTATGTTCATCCTTTACCATTATAAAAACTTACGAATAAAATACAGTTGTGTAGAAAGCAACGTTGCTTTGGTCCCCTTCAAATAAGTTCTTTCTTCACTTTTTTTTTTTTTAAGTAATTTTTTTCTTTTACTTCAGTTAGAAAAATAGATCCAGAATCGAGACTATCACTGAGGGAATGTGTCCTTACAAAAATATCATTCCGCTCTTTTCTATTCTAGACAATGACATGAAAACACAAATTTGGTCCTCAGTGTGAGTGAAGCTGTTGAGTGTGATTGTCAAGAGAACCATTGTGTGTGTGTGTGTGTGTTTTTGAATACACTATGGCACTAAAATAATAATAATAATAAAAAAAAAAGAGAAGGTATCTCTGAGTTTTTATGGACGATATTGTCCGAGACTTGTGTGTATCTGTTTGTGTGTTTGTGAGGGAACGCTGCATTTCGGCTTCTTTCACTCTGGTTTGGGTTCGGGGGTTTCGCTCTTGGCCTCTGGGTCTTCGTCGCTCTCGATTCCTGAGCGACTGACGATGCGGCGCATGGTGAAGGGTAAATCGCCACGCCTGGACACAAGAGATGTACATTTCAATGTCAGATATGCATTTGATCACATGTGCAGGCCTCTGCATGATTTATTGTATTTTAATCGTTATCACAATCGTCTGCGATATTGGCCTACTGGTGACTTATCCTGAAAACTTTTTTTTTTTTGCATTATCTTGCAATGACAAGCTTTTATGCTTAGGGTTGCCAGATGTCAAGAGTTTAAATCCCCCAATCAGGGTGTTTCTCTTAAAGGGTTAGTTCACCTGAAATTTTAGCTATAATTTATTTTATTTCACTTATGGTTTATTTTATTTCAAGTAATGAAAATGTTTGTTTATGGTAAGCCTGTCACCATTATGAATTCTGTACTGACGATTAATTGTCATACAAATAATTGCAATTAATGATTTTATTCTGTTCATGTCACTTACAGTGTAGGCCTGTCATTTATTACTTGGAAAACTTTTGATTTACTTTAATACTGTAAAAATGAATAATGTTTATACAATTAGTTATTTATAATATAATATTATGTAACCAAATTAAAGTTTAAACTTCACAATTATTGCCAGTGTTGCCAAGTCTGTGGTTTTCCCGCAGAATTGGGCTACTTTAACACCATTGCCAAGTTTGTTTGTTTTTTTTTTCATGTCCGAGGGTTGAAGCGACCCCAAATAACATAATATTTAGCCCCTGGAATGCTAATTTTACCAGGGGAACCCCACCAAAAATGCAGATTTAACCCCCCGGAATGCGTTTTTTTTACCGGGGACCCCCCTGAAATGTGATTGGGCTAGTTTTGAGTAGCAATTGGGTGGGTTTTGTTGTGAAAACCTGGCAACCCTGATTATTGCAGTTATCTCAAATAATTGATTGTCTCTAATAAGCACATTCAGATTATTAATCAATAGTTGCGACAGGCCTAGTTTATGGTTTTAGATTTAGTTCATAATAACCCTGATGTGAACGTGCAATAATTCTGATGAAATGTACAAAGATATTTCTCAGATGTCAACAATCGTGATTAATAATTGCAATTCAAATATTGAGGAGAATAATGGTGATTATGGTGCAGTCGTGACACAGAGTTATTGCGCACCTGAGTTTGCTCTTCAGACTGTTGACCTCGCGGTTCATGGCATCGGCCGACTCGGTGGCGTCCTCCAGCTCTCGCTGCAGTTTCCTGCGGTTGGCGTTGGCTCGCTGCGCCTCCTCCTCTGCCTCCTCCAGCTGACGCTTCAGCTGCTTCATGCGGCTGTTCAACTTGTCAGACTGCAGCCAATCACAACCAGCCATTATGTCACAATCTACTTTAACCTGCTGCAGTGTAATTTGCAAAGAGATGTAGTGAGCGTCACCTGGTCTTTATACTGCTCCGTGTTGCGTCTCTCGTCGTCGACCTGCAGAATCACCTCCTTCAGCTTCTTCTCCGTACGACGCACCAGTTTGGACGCCTGCTGCCGCTCTCTAAACACAAACATCATCTACAATCAGCACGGGCAATCCATATACATATATCGTGATGAATAAAAGCTCTGGTTTTTCTCCTCACTTGGTCTCGACGTCGAGCTGCTCCTCCAGCTGACCGATCTTGGCCTCCAGGGCGGCGATGGTGGCCTTGTACTTGCTCTTAACGGCTCCCTCCAGTTCAGTCAGTTTGAGTTTCAGCTCCTTGTTCTGCCGCTCCATCTGTGATCGCGCCCCCTCCAGGCGCTGTGTGGTGCTGCGCTCGGCCGTCAGCTCCACGTTTATCTGGTCCGTCTACAGACAAATGACAGAGAGATATTTGTAGACATTTCGTCGACACAGAACAGGTTTTGTTAATCTCGGGAGCGTGTCGGACCTGCAGCAGGGCTCTCTTCAGACGGTCGTTCACCAGCTCCGTGTTGTTCTGCTCCTCCTCCAGCTCCTCCTCCAGCTGAGCGATACGCGCCTCCAGACGCCTCCTCTCCTCTGAGCCCAGAGCGCTGATCAGACACACACACACACACAATATGTTGGGTTACAAACCGCAAGATCAACAATATTGGATGATAAATTTAGAAATCTGTCCATTTTAATGTTTTTTTTTTTTTTTTTTGCAAAATGGTGCCATATGTATTTGTCTGAATTATAACAAACACTTATGTTCCACTAAAAGAGTTTAAATTTTTTGTTTAACTTCAAAATAGTTTTTAATACAAGCTGTTAAAATGTTAATTGTAAACATTTGTTTTTTTAATTATTTATTATAAATCTGTTTTATTATAATATGTATACCCCTTTTGGGAAAAAAAAAATAGAAAAAACTGTATTCTCCAAAACAAAGGAAGAATATTATTTTAATTTTTTCCAGTAATCCTGAATCACATTTCCTTAAAAAAGAAAACTAGTAGATGAAATAATACAACTAGGAGGGCTTTTTAATTTCTTTTTTGTTAAATAAGTTTCATTATAATTTACATATCAATTACGAAAAATAATATTCTTCACAACAATGGAAGATTTTTAGTAGTATTTTAAGTTTTTGTTTGCATTAAAAATAGTTCATTAACTATTAAAATTAGTAGGGCAAATAAAAATCGACTATTATAGTCAACATTCTTCATAAAAATTCATATTTTTTTTTTTTTTTGTTTGAATTAAAATGTTTATAAAATAGTAGGAGAAATAATATATAAATAAATAATAAAAAAGTGTTTTATTATAATATATACTCTGAATTATACATTTTTCTGACTAATAAAATGCATATCTTGTAAAGGTATGTAGTCTTTATGTTTATATGGAAATAAATGTATAATATGTAGTTTTTTGTATGTCTTGTGATTAATAAAAATGTAATTTAATTGTATTTATTTATTTGTATATTTTAAAATGATAAAATACATATCTGGTAAATACTTTAAAATGTATATGCATGTGTATATGTTTCCATGAAAAAAAATTATGTATGTATTTGTATTTTTTGTTGATTTGTTTCTTTATTGTGATTATTAAACTTTTTTTTTCTAATTTAATCATATTTATGTAGTTTTTTTTTTGTTTCGATTAAAAAAAGTTCATGAAATAATAAAATAATAGGGGAAATAATACAAAAATAAATAGTGTTTTTAATTTATCTTTTATACATTTTTTTATTATAATTAGGGGAATTAAATACAAAAATCAAAAGTCTTCAAAACACTAGAAGATTTTTTTCAGTAGTTCTGAATCATATTCCTCTAAAAACATTTATTTTTGGGATAAAAACCTAGTAAAAACTTTCACAAACATAACAATCAGTATTCTTAATAATGATAGAAGATTTTTTGTAGTATACTTAATAGTTTTGAATAGTTTTTCCATAAAATGTGTGCTATTAATTTGTGAATAATGTGATTTAACCGTGTTCTCACCCTTTAGCGGCCTGGTTGTTGATCTCATCCTGCAGTTCGTCTCTCTCTTGCTGCGCTTGTCTCTTTGCTCGCTCGGCAGCTGCCAGTTCCTGCAAACACATTCAGAGACACGTTAGATGGACATTCACTTACTGTGAGAAGAGAGAGAGAGAGAGAGAGAGAGAGAAAAACACACTGACCTCCTGCAGCTGGATCATCTCGGCCTCCATGCTCTTCACCTTCTTCTCGTTCTCTTTGCTCTGAGCCAGAATCTCCTCGCGGGACAGACGCGTGTCGTCCAGCTCCCTCAGCAGGTCCTTCATCTGAGCCTAAAATAAACCATCAGCAGGTCTGGGCATTAGATGACCTCCAGTAGACTGTTTGTAAGGAATGTTTTGTGGCATAACATCCATTACCACAGACAATATGTTCAACTCGTTCCTTACTTTAAAATATCACGTGTTAAAGCACTTACAAT
Source organism: Mylopharyngodon piceus (assembly GCA_039654765.1). Lineage (NCBI taxonomy): Eukaryota > Metazoa > Chordata > Actinopteri > Cypriniformes > Xenocyprididae > Mylopharyngodon > Mylopharyngodon piceus. The sequence continues at coordinate 5,775,224 of CM077457.1, forward strand.
GGAAGTCAATGAGGCACAATGTGATGCCAAAATTGCAACAGTTTTTACTTAAAAAGGGTAAGGGCCAGTTTTCTGTGGTAGTTTGAAGACTTGTTCAGCTTCTCTTGTTGGTAATACAGGACTGTCAGTGTGGATATTTTTGGTGATAAAGACAAACCTGCACTTTCTTGAGCTGCTTGAGCGCCTCGTCGCGGCTCTTGTTGGCCTGATCGATGGCGGCCTCCAGCTCCTTCAGGTCCAGCTCCATCTTCTTACGCGCTGCCATTGCCACCGTACGCTGTTTACGCTCGTCCTCCAGCTCCATCTCCATCTCACGCACCTGAAAATAAACACACAACATAATTAGGGCTGCAACAACTATTATATATATAAAACTCCGCTTTTTAATTAATTGATTATCAAATAATCATTAGCTGTGGCCCTACAATAAATACAGCCATATGTTCAAGTCAAACGCGTTTCGCTGCAAGTCCGTGTTGTTTTCGCACCTGTTTGAGCAGCTGTCTTTTCTTCTCCTCTCCCAGCTCATCTCGTCCCTGCAGATCTCGCTCGTACTGCGCCTTCATGGCCTGCATGTTGACCTCCAGCCTCAGTTTGGCATCTTCGGTGGCCTGCAGCTCGTCCTCCAGCTCCTCCAGCTGCGTCTTCATCTCCTCCAGCTGCTGCTCCATCGCGCGCTTCGACTTCTCCAGATCGTGCACCTGAGAGAGAGCGAGAAACCGTGAGACTACTGGAGATGAGGCGGTGAAGTCGAGGTTTCTGATGACTGGAAAAGCCTCTTACGCTCTTGCCCACGTCGTCTTTAGAGGACACCAGGTCCTCCATCTCAGCTCGGAGCAGTTTGTTGGTCCGGTCCAGTTCCTCCTTCAGGTCAGTGAGGGCCTCAAGCTCTCGGGCGAGCGCCAACACGCGGGTCTCTTTCTCACGAGCTTCGGCCTCGGCGCGGTCGCGCTCCTCGGCGTAACGGGCAGAGATGGACTTCTCCTCGGCCAGCATCTGAAAAACAGAAGCACGTCAATAGTTGACCAAAACTTACTTAGTTGCTCAAACTATATCCAGATTGATTTATTTGTCGTGATTCGTCTAAACCAGTGGCTGTCAAGCTTTTTGACTTGTTCAACAATAATCGAAGGCCAACGTGACTTTTCCAGTAATTAGTGACTTAATGGATAAGGGTTCGTGGGTGAAAAAATATTTAAAAATGACATCCCTAAAATTAAAATAAATTGATTTTTTAAAATTTAAACAGCAAAATAAATAAAAAAAATAATTTATTTAAAAAAAAAAAATCTTTGTATAACTAGAAAAAAATTACATATATAAAAAAGAAAAAAAGAAAATTTAAATAAGAAATATTTTTCAAAAAAAAAAAAAAATTTAAATATATATATATATATATATATATATATATATATATATATATATATATATATATATATATTAAAAACTCAACATAACTGGACAAATGTATGTTTTAAAAAAAAAGTATATTAAAAATGCCGTATCATTTTTAGATTTTATTTTTTACTCAAAATACTTGATAAAACAAAATGACATTCCTAAAACTAAAAATAAATAATTTTTTTTTAAAATAAAAATTTAAATAACAAAACTATTAAAATTAGTTTAAATTAAAAAAAATTAAATCAACATAACTCAAAAAAATGTTTTTTTGAAAAATGTGAATTCAAATGTCCATGTTGTTTTAAGATTTTATTTTTATTTAATGACTTAAGCATATTTTTACACACTAATTTTACCCAATACAATATTTTAAAGCTTGACAAATCTAGAAAAAAAGTATATTGATTATAAAAAAGCATTTTAAGATTTGAATAATTTCCAGACTTCCTTGTAGGCTTCTAAATGTATCCTGATTTTTTATATACTGGAATGCTGGTTGTTCAAAACCAAAAAATGAATCAAAATGTTTTTTAGCTAATTTAAATGCTTGTTTTGTCTCATTTGAACTCATTTTCAGTCATCTTGATTCCACTTGTGTTTGAGAACCGCCGCTCTAATCGACTAACCCATCCTGACCCATGCTGGCTCTCACCTGGTCGAACTTCTTCTGCTTCTTCTCCAGGTTGGAGACAATCTGTCTCAGATGGTCCTGGTCCACCACCATGTCGTCCAGCTCCTGCTGCAGGCGCGTCTTGGTCTTGTCCAGCTTGTCGTAGGCAGCGTTCCTCTCATCCAGACGCTGCGTCACGGCCTCCAGGTCGCGCTGCACACGCTTCTTCGTCTCCTCTGCACTCTCCAGAGAACTGGCCTCCAGCTCCATCTTCTTCTTCATGTCCACCAGCTACAGGAGAAGAGCAAAGCAAAATAGTGTTCAAAAGAGTACGCTATCATACTACTCACTTCATTTTGGATTTGCCAAAATGTGCAGTATCCAAAAGTATTATCATCTGAACATGATACATTACATCACAATAGACTTTTCCAGGTTTGGAAAACTGTGTCATGTACCTGTGCCTGCATGGTGCTCAGCTGTTTCTCCAGGTTCCTCTTGGCCTCCTCTTCCTCCTCCAGCTGCTCCTTCAGGCTGTTCTGATCATCCTCCAGCTGCCGCAGGCGCGTGTTCAGTGCCAGTTTCTGCCGCGTTTCCTCCTGAAGCACTTCCTGTAAGGACACAATCAGGTGAGTGAGACGCGCGGACACACCTGCAGGAATCCCATGATTCCACTGTCCCTCATATGTACCTGCACATCCTGCAGCTGTGACTCCACGGCTGAGCAGTCCTTCGTCGCTTTGATGGACTTCCCTTCAACTTCACTCAGCAGGCTGTTGACGTTATCCAGCTCCATCTGAAGAGGAAACACAACCGTTTACATCACGCTAACACTTTAATAGTGACAAAACACGAGCATTACTTACAATAACTACTTAAACGTAAATTACCATGGAATATAATCAGATCTAGAGTGTAAAAGAGCCGTCAAAATAAAACACTCAATAAATAAAGATTAAATATTTATGTCATGTGACAATTATCTGTTACCAGAGGACCATGAACATGCAAATGTGGCGTTAAATTAGTGAATTATTTACTTAAATTCTCAGGGGGACTTCCAGAAAATATTTCATGGGTGGCAAAACTATGGAAGCCCATTTTCACCACAAAAGTCACGCTTTGGTAAGTCATAATTATAAATATGATTAAATCATAATTATGACATACTAAGTAGAAATTTACATAAAAATTCAAAATTATTACATATGAAGTCAATTTCAACTTCATACTAAATTGAAATTATGACATTCAAAGTCAAAATTAAGACAAAAAAGTTGAAATTATGACATACTACATCAAAATTACGACAAAAAGCTGAAATTATGACAGTTGAAACTGATATTCAAAGTCGAAATTGTCACTACATCGAAATTACGACAAAAAGTTCAAATTATGACAGTTAAACCTGACCTTTAAAGTTTAAATTACGACAAAAAGTTGAAATTATGACAAAAAGTTGAAATTATGACAGTCAAACCTGACCTTTAAAGTTTAAATTACGACAAAAAGTTGACATTATGACAGCTGAAACTGACATTCAAAGTTGATTGTGACAAAGTTGAAATTATGACAAAAAGTTTACATTTTTAGAGTCAAAATTAGTGTCAATTATGACAAAAACTCATAATTGTGACTTTTTATCTCATCATTTTGACTTTTCATGTCAGAATTTTGACATTTTATGTCAATTAATATTCACCAAAACATGATTTTTTTTTCTTATGTGGCAGAAATGGGCTTCCATACAAAACAGTTTGGGAATCACTGAAATAAAAAACTGTTATTTTGTATTTATTTGTTGCGTCTCTTGTGGACTGTTGATTTAAATCTGTTGTTCACTAGTATTTTCTCCCAACTGAAAAAAACATCTTTAGGATTCCAGTATAATTTGAATTTTTGAAATTGCGCACCTGCATCTTGGCGACTTTGTCGGCCAGTTCAAGCCGCTGGCGCTCACTCTCGGCGTGTTTGACCTGCAGCTCCTGCACTTGCGTCTCTGCTTTCTTCCTGCGGTGCTCGGACTCTCCTTTGCCCTGCATGAGCGTCTGCAGCTCGATCTGCAGCTCGTTCCTCTCCGACTCCAGAGCCTGCTTGGTCTTCTCCACCGACACCTTATTCCGTTTGACCTGCTCCAGCTGCTCATTGAGCTCGTCGAAGGCCTGACTGTGTTTCTGCCGCATCTCCGCCACCAGCTGCTCGTGAACTTTAGCCTCTTCCTCCAAAGTCTTCTTCAGCTGCGCCACTTCAGTTTCACGCTTCGTCCTGCAGGAAATACGCATGATGAACGTCAGTTGACATATTTAGCCAATGATAAACATCTCATCTCATATTGCTGAGACATCCAGGAAAAAAGAAACAGACCAGACTCTGATGCCAATAGAAATAGAGTGTTCACAACTTTACAAGAACCAACTAAGAAAATAAAATGGACGTTACATTTACACTGTTGTTCAATCAGTTTGAATGTATTGAATTATTTTCATATTATGAACTATTTTAACTATAATTAGAACATTTTAAATAGACCTACAAACAAAGAACTGTAATGCAGTTGCATTGTTAAAAAAAAAATTAAAGTACAAAAAATATATAATCAAATATAATAAAATTATTAAAACTAATATTTTCATATTATTATAATTATTGTAATTTGAAAAGATAGAAATAGGAGACATGTAATGAAATTTTACTGTTACGTTATTTTCATATTACTTTAAATTATAAAAAAATGAAGAATTGCAATGTAATTTTACTGTTAAATAAAAAAATGAATATCCAATAAAATATAAATATAATATTAAAATTAAATTATTTTCATTATTTTAATTATTACTATAATATTTTTATTATTTAAATAGTTATAAAAATATAGAATTGTAATGAAATTGTACAGTTATTAAAAAGTAGTATAAATAAAAATATAGTATTAATAAAATTATTAGTTATTTTCATATTATTATTACTATTATAAAAAAGGAAGAATTGCAATAAAAATTCACTGTTAAAATAAAAGTGAATATCTAATAGAAAAAACATTTAATAAAATATAAAAATATAAATTAAATTATTATTTTCATATTATCACTATTATTTAATATCTAATAAAAAATAGAATAATAATAAAATTAAGTTATTTTCATATTATTACTTTAAATTATAAAAATTAAGAATTGCAATGAATTTGTACTGTTAAATTAAAAATGAATAACATTTAATAATAAAATATAAATAAAAATATAAATTAAATTATTATTTTCATATTATCACTATTATTTAACTCCAGTTATAAGAATTCTAATGCAATCGTACTGTTACATAAAAAATAATATCTAATAAAACAAAAAATAATGATGAAATACATTAATAATAATAAATTTAAATTATTTTCATATTACTATTATTTTAACCATCTATAAAAATGAAGAATTGTAATGCACTTGTACTGTTAAATAATATTGAATAAATATAATAAATTATTTTTTTCATATAATTATTTAAACTAATTATAAAGATGAAGAACTGAAATTTAATTGTACAGTAACAAATGAATATTTAATAAAAAACAATAATATTGTCATTATTATACACTATAATAGTAAAAAAACCTAATATATATTTCTTTATTTTTCCATTTTCACGCATAAAACCGTTTAAGCTTATTATTTTATGTATATTTCATCCTAAAATATAGCATAATGTATATAATTCATAATGTATAAGTGATGTGTGTGTGTGTTTCTTCACCTGAGCTCCTGCTGCGCGGCTGTGGAGTCAAGCGTGTCCTCCAGCTCGGTCTTCAGCGCCTCCAGCTCCTCTCCAAGGTCCCGGCGGTGTTTCTCGGCTTTGGTGCGGGCGACTCGCTCTAGCTCCAGGTCTTCCTGAAGTTCGCTCAGCTGAGCCTCCAGCTCACGGATCTTCTTCTGGGCCAGATTCTTCTGAGCCGCTTCCTCCTCGATCCTGTTGGGAAATCACTGTCAGTCACGAGCTCTGATCTTACATTCAGATGGATTAATGCAGTGGTTTGTGATTGTGATTGGCTCCTGTAGGTCAGCTGACACACACACCTGGCCAGCGCCTCCTGCAGCTCCTCCTCCTTCTTGGCGAGTTGCGCTCTGAGCTCGGCGATCTGAGCCTGCAGCTCTGCGATCTGGTCGTGCAGCTCGGTGGAGTCACCCTCCAGCTTCCTGCGGTTCTTCTCCAGCTCCTGACGCTGCTTCTCCTCGCGCCGCAGACGGTCTGACCGACAGAGACAGCACATTTAATTCAGAGAAACTTCCTACAGAAATCCTGTCAAACCTACACCAGATCCTATCATGGGTGTGTTCGTCACTGCCTGATTTCTTCACAGCATCTATTTTGATGTGTGTAGTTAATACACACTATATGATAAACTATATATTTAAATGATAAAAAAATATGGCATTATGACGTCCCATTCATTATCATTATTTTAGGCATCAGAAATGTAATATGTTAAAGTAATATTTACACAACAATACTAAATATATTATACTATATTTTACACATTATATATATATATATATATTTATTATTATATATTATGCTACATTTCACATTGATTATATATTATAAATTATTCATAAGTTATATTTCTCACACACACTTTGCAAGATTTTAATTGAACTTTATATTATGAATCATTATAATGTATACCTTTACATTACATATAAATTAGATATGTATTATGCTATAACTTACATAAATTACATATGAATTATATATATATTATGCCATATTTCATATTAATTATACAATATGTTTTACATGACTTATACATGATTAATTAGATACATTGTGCTATATTTCATATTAATTGTATATGTATATTACAAAATTATAAATATGATGTTGTATTTTACATTATTTACAGGTACATATTTTGAATTATAGCATTACATATTAAATAATGCTATTAAATATTATGAATATTATATATCATGTTATAAATTATATTTACATTTGTGCATTTAGCATAACATTAACTATATATTATGAATTATATATATTATGCTATATTTAACATTACACATTATGAATTGTACACATGATATATTTTACATGGCTTATACATTATAAATTATATACATTATGCTATATTTTATGACTTATACATCATAAACTATACATTATATGAATTATACACATTGATATATTTTACATGACTTACACATTATGAACTATACACATTATGCTATATTTTACATTACTTATAGCATAATATATAATTCATAATGTACATTTTACATGACATACATTATGAACTATATACATTATGCTATATTTTACATGACACATTACGAATGATAACGTATATAATTGATAATGTATATTTTACATGACACATTATGAACTATATACATTATGCTATATTTTACATTACTTATAGCATAATATATAATTCATAATGTATATTTTACACGACTTACATTATAAACTATATACATTATGGATTATATACATTATGCTATATTTTACATGACTTAAGTAGTATATAATTCAGAATGTATATTTTACATGACTTATACGTTATGAACTATACATTATGCTATATTTTACATGGCTTATACATTATGAATATATACATTATGCTATATTTTACATGACTTAAGTAGTATATAATTCATAGTGTATATTTTACATGACATACATTATAAACTATATACATTATGAATTATGTACATTATGATATATTTTACATTACTTACAGCAGAATGTATAATTCATAACGTACATTTTACGTGACATACATTTTGAATTACATTATGTTATATTTTACATGACTTAAATATACATTATGCTATATTTTAAAATTGCTTGTTGTATTCCTCACTCATAAGTCGCTTTGGATAAATGATTAAATCTAAAAGTACAATAAACGTTGAATGATGATTTTATTGCCCCGATCATTTACAGCAGGATAAAGCATAACGTATTCTGCACGTGTTACAAACATCATTAGGATTTGCAGCGTCAGTGAGTAAGAGCGTCTGCACTCACCCTCCAGGTCGGTGATCATGGCCTCGTGTTTGTTCTTGAGCTTCTGCAGGCTCTTCGACTTCTCCTCCTCCTCGGCCAGGTTTGTGGTGAACTCAGAGATTCGCTCCTCCAGAAGTTTCTTCTCCTGCACGAGCAGAACATAGACGAACAGTGAGAAAAACCACCAGCGTTTAAACAACATCAAAACCAGCGCGTTTGAGGACAGACCTTAGACAGCTTGTTGTTCTGGTCATCCAGGATCATCACGTCATCCTCGGTTTTCTTGAGCTTGGCCTCCAGCGTGACCTTCTCCAGCTGCAACTTCTGTCGGGCAGCTTCCTCCTCGTCCAGCTGCTGCTCCAGATCCTGTTGGACCAAAACACAGACATTCCTCATTCAACCAATCACAGAGACACACCGGAGCCTGTTCCTGAAAGCAAACGCTGGTTACCGCGATGTTCTGCTGCATCTTCTTCTTCTCCGTCTGCAGATGATTGGCTCGCTCCTCCTCTTCCTCCACGCGAGCCTCCAGGTCATGCAGGATCTCCTCCAGCTCCTGTTTCTTGGCCACCAGGCGGTTCCTCATCTCGTCAGCCTCGGCGCACAGATCCATCTCCGCCTGCAGCTGCTCCTGCAGTGCCATCTTCTCCGCATTCAACTGGAGAAACAATCACAGCATTTACATTCCCACCCAAACTGCTATATAATTATACTACATATATTAATTATATACTATACTAGAGCTGCACGATTAATCGTTGAAAGTTTGTGATCTCTATTCATACACCCACATGATCCTATTCCTAAATGACAAAGATTCGGCACTGTCTATTAAACCTTTGACAAGTACGATCACAGCAAACATTCAGATCTGTGTTGGCGCTGCCGCTGAGCCAGAGAGAGCCGTTGTCATGTATAAGTATCACAAACAGTCTTAGTTACAGTAGTTTAGTAGTACAGTAGGGTTTATAGTTCGGATATAAACACTGATGTCTACAGTAGCGATCAAAATAGAGTTGAATCACCTTTTGAAAGTAACTTGAGGCTTCAAATAACAATTGTATCAGTTACATCATTACACCAGTAGGTGGCGACAATTGACTATTAAATATTTATTTGTCATTAAATCATTCAAGAGATTCCTTCAAAAAAACTGATTCCAGTAATGAAACAAGTGAAGTCTATATGAGTGAGTCATTGAATCATTCAGTCAGGAGATACGTTCAGAAACGCTGATTCATCCAGTAATGAAATAAGTGAAGAATTTGAGTGAGTCATTGAATCATTCATTCCAGAGATTTGTTAAAACTGTGATTCATTCAGTAATGAAACAAGTGAAGTCTTTGAGTGTACAAAAATGATCTGATCTGTTCAAAAACGCTGATTCATTTAGTCTTCATGAGTAACTGAATCATTCAGTCAAGAGATCTGTTCAAAAATGCTGATTCATTTAGTCTTTCTGAGCGAGTCATTAAATAATTTATTCAAGAGATTTTTTCAAAAATGCTGATTCATTTAGTCTTTCTGAGCGAGTCATTAAATAATTTATTCAAGAGATTTTTTCAAAAATGCTGATTCATTCAGTAATGAAACAAGTGAAGTCTTTATGAGCGAGTCATTGAATCATTCATTAAAGAGATTTGTTAAAAAATGCTGATTCGTTCAGTCTTTATGAGCGAGTCATTGAATCATTCAGTCAAGAAAATTTTTCAAAAATGAAACAATTGAAGTCTTTATGAGTAAGTCATTGAATCATTCATTCAAACGGATTAAAAAAAAAAATAATTCAAATGAATTAAATATTTTTTAAAATAGACTGCAGCAATTAATATTTTGTCAAAACCTCTAGTAAATTACATGTTATTTTGTTTAGCTTGTTTATTCAGAATGGTGACAGAATCATGATCTCTATTCTAAATGAAAAAATCGTGAATCTCAACTTATCCAGAATGGTGCAGCTCTCTTATATACTATAATTATATGTAAAATATAGCACAATATATATATATATCATTCATAATGTATAGTTAATGAAAAAAAATGATATTAATAAAATGTATTCATGTTGAATACGTCCTTCACACCTGCTGTTGTTTGGCCTCCAACTCCTGCAGCTGCTGCTCGGCGAACTGCTGCTTCTCCCGAACCTTGTTGAGCTCCTCGTCTTTGGCCTGCATTTCCTCTTCCTGTCGGCTCACCTGCAGCAGCGGCTTCACCTGAAACACACACACACGGCATCAGTACAGAACACACATCAGACACATCTGAGTGTGTGTGTGTGTGTGTGTGTGTGTGTGTGTTTATTAACCTTAGTGAGGACTCTCCACCACTGCCAGTTCCTGAGATTTAGGTAAGCAGCACAATTCCTCTGAATCACCCTCATGGCTGTGAGCTGCTGCTGTCTCTTAGCAAACGCCCTGCGCAACAAACACCACATGACATCAATATATTGCTGTTTTGTGGGTTTTAGTTCATGTGTAGGTCTATTTTCTTGCAACCACCCTGAAAATCCTAGAAACTGGCTACAAACATAGTAACGCCCTAGCAACAACTCAGAGCACCCATCCATCTCACTAACTGTCATTAAGCCGTCTTATATGTGTCGTAACACTCACTTGCGGGCAATGTTTCCACGGCACCAGGCCTGGAAGTTGATGATGACGTCAGTGATCTTCATATCTCGCTCTTCCTCGAGGTGAGCCAGAACTCCAGCACGGAAAAACACCTTGCTCTGTCCGATCCGGTACAGGTTGGGATCCAGCTCCAGTGCTTTGATCTGAGACACAGATGAAGAGCTTATTATGATGCGCTAAAACAGGCGTTCGCAAACCTTTTTTTTTTCTGTCGACCCAATTTGACCCCTAAAATATTTACTTGAAGTTCCCCTGAGATTTCAAGTTCATATTTCAATAATTTAACACCACATTCGCTTGTTTACGGTTTTCTGATGTTGGTTAATGGTCAAAATGACATGCAGGTAAAAAAAAAAAAAATTGATTTATTTTGATTGTTTTTAATTTAGAAAAGAAATAGAACACAAAGATTTTTAAATATAAACAAATCAAAATAGAACACTAAAAGGATTTATAAATATTCTAAATTAAAACAAATCATTTTTGAATATAAACAAGTCAAAATAGAACACTAAAAATATTTATAAATATTCTAAATTAAAACAATTTATTTTTAATATAAACAAATCAAAATAGAACACTAAAAGGATTTATAAATATTCTAAATTAAAACAAATCATTTTTGAATATAAACAAGTCAAAATAGAACACTAAAAATATTTATAAATATTCTAAATTAAAACAATTTTTAAATATAAACAAATCAAAATAGAACACTAAAAAGATTTATAAATATTCTAAATTAAAACAAATGATCTTAAAATATAAACAAATCAAAATAAAACATTAGAAAAGATTATAAATATTCTAATATAAAACAAATAATTTAATTAAAAAAATCAAAATAGAACACTAAAATATTTATAAATATTCTAAATTAAAACAAATACTTTTAATATAAACCAATCAAAATAAAATATTAGAAAAGATTTATAAATATTCTGAATTAAAACAAATGATTTTAAAATATAAATAAATCAAAATAAAACATTATTATTTAAATATATTCTAAATTAAAACATTTTTATAGTTTTATTGTGATTGTTTGCATTTGAAAACTATTTATTAATTTTAATTTTATGTTTTGATTAACTTTCCACCAACTCACAAACCCCATGCAGTTCCCTCATCAACCACCAGGGGTTTGCAAACCCCAGTTTCAGAAACCCTGTGCTAAAGTCACACCGGACGCCTTTAAATTGGTTTATTTAAACTCTAAAATTGGTCTCACCATCAGCACACAAGCCTGTTTGCCATCCATGAAGCCTTTGGGAATGGCGTTGGGCGTGAGGATTTCATACCTGAGCAAAAAACACAAATTAACATCAGTGAAAACACACAATTAGGTCCTGTTCTTGAGTTAAATTAGAAAGAACTAATTCAATTAGATTCAGTTTGTAACAGATGCTAACAGAATAAGATTAAGCTGTTGAGAGAATTTTTTAAAGCAGTTTATTCTGATGAACTAATTCAGTCTGAGAAAATGCCAAACATCCGCAGTGTTCGTCCGATACCTCTGCCTGAACTCCTGGAAGACGATACGGTTGGGGAATCCCTGTCTGCAGATACGGATGCCCTCCAGCACACCGTTACACCGCAGCTGATCCAGAACCAGGTGAGGGTCCAACTTACCAGCCTGAGACGGACAGAGACACAAAATGCAAACACTTATGATGAATTCAGGACAAACTGATCCTAAAGTATACTTCGGTATTTATGCGTACGCTAAAGTAAGTAGTTGACGCAAGTTTCATCATCAGCATAATTCGTGCGCAGTCTGATTTTTCTAACCGTGTGTACTTTGTATGCTCGGCTTGCGCAATTTATGACTTTTTTGCAGTAATGAGTTCGCCTGGGCCGTTGTTTCACAGATAAACAACAAACAAATGACACGGAATAACAGCAAACTACTGGAGACGCAACAACAATAGACGAACGTTTGTGTGAGGTCATTCAGAGATTCACGCTACTCTATTTTAGACTAAAACAAAGCTATTTTTATTGCTCATAACTTCTGGAGAGAAATAGCACAGACACTGGACAACGATGAAACTTTCTAGTGCGCATGTGTCATCAGCATTTTACGCACACAGCCCAATTTTTTCTAACCGTGCGTTAGCTTGTGTGTTTGCAGTAATTTTGTTATGTTACCGAAAAAGTAAACAAAGATAAGACAAATCCATCAAAAATGTACCAATTTTTGGACTTTTTCTATATGGTAAGATGGTAATAAAATGGTGATTAGACCCTACCATAATAATCCCAATATTCTTTGAGGTACCGTGGAGTAACACGTAAGCACATGACTATGCTAATCATACAAAGTACCATAGTTTTATCATTTCTTTAGAATCTTTTTCGTACCTTTTTCTCATGGTTGGGAATGATGCATCGGACAAAGTTGGGGTTGGTGTTTCTGAGCGTGGCCATGAGTTTGGACAGCTGCTCCTTATAGAGCTGCCCAACTGTCCGGAACATTCCCTTACGGGTCTTAACTAGCTCCGACATCCAAGCAACTTTATCCAGACCCACAATACGGTCCACTGAGAGACAGAAAGACACAGACACAGACAGAGTCACTGCGCTGCAGAAAAGCTTCATCTCAGGCATGCAGTCTGGTCATGATGATGTGACAACTTCCCACAGTTCAGTGGGGTCAAACACACTTCAGCACTAGTGACAAAACCACAGAGACACACGATGCTGGTGAAGAGTGGAGGGGAAACACACACGGGGAAATGGATCCAACTCAATGCAGTGCAGGTGACACGTACGTGTGTGTGTGTGTGTGTGTGTGTGTGTGTGTGTGTGTGTGTTCAAGGGTCCAAAATAAACGTTCACCTCATTCATGAAAACACCAGTTGAACGGAATGACACATTTCAGAACAATTACAAATGATTCATTCTCCTTGTGTTTCATGAAAGAGGCTCAACGAGCACAAAAAAATGTGCAAATTCGCTTTGTTGAGTAAAACAATTGTTTTTAATTTGCCACTAATTTTTAATAAGGAGTACATGGTTTAAATTTTTCAATGTAGGAACGTCTGGTACTTTGTTGTACGTCATTTGAGCAAATTAAATGAATTAAATCAAATTAGACGGGCAGGGACCATCGCATGTCTTATGTTTTTCATCCTTTTTTTAGATGGGAAAAGTAATTATTGTCGTAAATCCAGTATGTTATGCACTGTATTCACACCGCATGTTATCAATTTACTAAAATTCAAGGCAGGGTTATTGTCGTTAACTGAAACTATTTTTGTTAATTAAAATAAAGCTGAAATAAAATATAAATACTAGATGAAAAAACTAAACAAAATGAAATTAGAAATGCTGGCTTTGTGACTAACTGAAATAGGTTTAAGTTGCAGCACTAAAATTACTAACTGGAAATAAATAAAACTAAAACTGAACCAAAATTAAAAATAAAAATAATATTTATAAAAAAAAAAAAAAAAAAAAAAAAAAAAAATGGCACAAGCACATAAGAAAATTACTAAATATTAAAATAAAATTAAAATAATAAAAAAATATATATAAAAAAAATAAAAACTATAACAGGATATAAATACTAAAATAACAATGATTTAAATTTTACTGTTTTATATAAATTATAAAAAATATATAATTTCCCTTAAAAAATAAATTATATATATTTCCCTTTTTTTTTTTTAATAAAGCAGCCATTGTCAGGTTTGGCTGAAGTGAATTTTGGACCCTGTGAGAGAGTGTGTGTGTGTGTGTGTGTGTGTGTGTGTGTGTGTGTGTGTAACTGCATACTGTGGTCATGTTTCACTGGTGAGAACAGAACCAAACCCATGCAGTTTATACCCATTTCTGCAGTACCACAGACCAACAGCGGGGGCGCCAAAGCACACTATTACACAGAGAGGAGAGACAGCAGAAATATCAGAGAAATATATATATCAACACCTCGGAGAAACACAGTCACACAGGACAGCTGATGGATGGAGGAGGAAAAGAAAGTCACGGGAGAGAAAAATCAAGAGACGTCACCTGGTTCTAAATGAAGGAATGGAAAACGCTGATAGAAATAAGCTCTCTGACAGTTCTGGACCTCTGAGAGAGACGGACAGACGGGAGACGGTGTGTACAGAGGTCCAGGAGGACAAGAAAAAAGGGACGGACGGATGGATGGATGAAAAACAGAGGACCAAACACCAGACGATACGAGCAGAAGAGAACAAATCCAGTGAGTTTCCACCGATTATGGCATGAAAAAGGTGGCCAGAGTCTAAATACATCAGTCATTGTTCGCCTTTGTTCAGCTTCACGTCAACATTTCTCCATCAACCTGCTGCTTTAATATTCATTTAAGAGATGATCGAATGTGATCTATAAACTCACCATCTTTCCACAGCTCTGAAACGAACTTGTCGGTGGATTGATTGAGCAGAGTGGCCACGTTATCGTTCAGCGGGTCCATGTTCTTCATCAGCCACTCGTCCGCCTTGTAATCCACCTGAGAAACACAATCACAGACGTTTAAAATTCACAGTTATGCTTGAAATCGCACATGGGTTCAGCTGAGGAGCTCATCAACACCTTTCCAGCGTAGTGGATGATGCAGAAATCAGCCTCGTCCTTCAGTTTCTTGGGTTTGTGGAATTTGGGATGCGTTCCCTGTTCCTGCAGGACCTTCTCCACGAAGCTCTTGTCCGTGGCTTTGGGGAACCAGCACTCCTCATCCAGGAGAGCCAAGATTCCTGGAGGACTTGCCTGGAAACAAAACATGTGTTACAATCAAAGAAAGACTTCATCTGGTGACCTTCATAGATCAACAGAAGATCATGAGGACATCATGGAAATCAAACTGGATTTAGTATTGGCTTATAGTATGGCTTTCCAAGTTCTCGATTCCCAATAAAAACAGCTCCATTAGAAGTCACATGATCGTTCTAGGAGTCACGTGATTGGTGGAGAGACACTCACGGGTTTCTCGATGAGGTCGATGCAAGGCTGCAGGTCGAGGCCGAAGTCGATGAAGCTCCACTCGATGCCCTCGCGCTGGTACTCCTCCTGCTCCAGGATGAACATGGTGTGGTTGAACAGCTGCTGGAGCTTCTCGTTAGTGTAGTTAATGCACAACTGCTCGAACGAGTTCAGCTGCGGAGACGAACACAAATACGGTTACTACCGCTAGGAGTTGTGGGTAATCTTACTGTAAGGCTGAAGCTGTAAGGATTCAGCCGTACCTCAAAGATCTCGAAGCCGGCGATGTCCAGGATGCCGATGAAGGAGGCGCCCTGACGCTTGGTCTTATCCAGAGCTTTGTTGATGCGCATCACCAGCCAGCGGAACATCCTCTCGTACGTGGCTTTGGCCAGAGCCTCCACCGCAAACTCGGCCTGCTCCTGCGTCTGGGCCTTCTGCACGTAGTCACGGCCCACTTTGATCCGGGGCGAGAGGATGGCGCGTGTGAAGTCGGTCACGTTCATGCCCATCAGATGGCACACCTTCTGAGCAGCTGGAGATGTGAAGGAAGAGTCGTTTAGAGATAAAATCTGATAACACTCTGATATTAGTTTACCTTCTCGACATGCTCTAACCAGCTTGACTAAAATGACCTACAAAAATTGTTTTTTTGTGAATTAAAATAAAATAACTGCTCTAACTGCACTAAAATAAAATATGAATATTGTAAGAAAAAAATTTTAAACAACTTTTTATGAAAAATGAGAAATGTTGCCTAACTGAAAATAAATTAAAAGGTGAGTATAGTAAAATGGCCAAAACTGAAATAAAATTATAACTTTAAACTAAAAATTTAATAGAAATAAAGAAAAGAAAGATTCCAAAAATTTAAACTAACATAAAATGAATACAAAATATAAAAATATAGGAGGTAAAAACTAATTCAATTTTTTTTTTAAAAAAATTACTATAATAAAATTAAAATTGAGTAGTAAAATGACTAAAAAAACTGAAATAAAATTATAACATTAAACTAAAAATGAAATTAAAAATGTAATAAAAAATGTATAGAAATATTAAGAAAAAAAAAACACAAGATTCCTAAAACTTAAACTAAAATAAAATGAAAATGAAAACTGAAAATACAAAATATAGAAGTAAAAACTAATTCAAAATATTAAAAAATTCTATAATAAAATTAAAGTTGAGTAGTAAAATGACTAAAACTGAAATAAAAATTTAAATTAAAAATGAAATTTAATAAAGAAAAATGAATAGAAATATTAAGAAAAACTACAAAAACGCACAAGATTCCAAAAACTTAAACTAAAATTAAATTAAAACTAGATTACAAAATATAAAAGTAAAAACTAATTCAAAATATTTAAAAACTTCTATAATAAAATAAAAATAAAAACTAATTCAAATATAAATAAATACTGTAATAAAATATAAAAAAATACAATATTTAAAAATAAACTAATTCAAAATATGAAATACTATAATAATATATAAAACATAAAAATAAACATTAATTCAAAAAATTCCAAAAAATAAAATACTAAAAATACAAAAATAAAAACTAATTCAAAATATGAATAAATACTGTAATAAAACATAAAAAAATATAAAATTTGAAAATAAAAACAAATATGAATACTATAATAAAAAATATATATATAAAAATAAACATTAATTCAAAATATTAATAAAGACCAAAAATAAAATACTAAAAATATAAAAATAAAATAATAATTATTATTTTTTTAAATTAATAATTAAAATAATTCAAAATAGTATTTAAGACTATAATATCATAACACTACAAGGTCAACCTTTGCTTGATATTCGCTGGTTGTCTAGCTAATTAATTAACCATCTAATGACCATTTCTGACCTTCTAGAGACCATGTAAAAGCACTACCTTCATGATGATAAAACAGTCTACAACACAAAGCCTGACAGACATGTTTGTAAAGTCACAATGTCGTGTGTTTACCTGTATCATCAGGCATGGAGGCCTGATCCGAGTGACGCTCCTTCTTGAAGGACATGTTACCCAGCTGTAGCACAGACGACATGACCTTCAGCAGACCTGCAGGGGGCGACGCACACAATTACAAACCCTCAAACATGCTGTAGGTAATACTGTCATGTTAGCAAGCGGCTCTATATATTCACCGATCTGCTCTTCCTCAGCGATGCTCATGATCCTCATGGCCTCCATGGTCTCCAGGTACATGTCTCGGTCCTGCTGTCCCGGGATTGTCACGTTCCCGTTGGACAGGAACCGGTACTTACTGTAGCCCTCCAGACACAGTTCAGCTGATGGGCAAAGAAAATGATTGAATCTTTTACTAGAAAAGCCTAAGATTAGAGTCATTTATAAGCATCAAAACATCCAAAAATCGTGCACTGAAGCAGTGAAGAGTGACACTCACAGCGCAGTTTGTCTCCTGCGCCGGTCAGCATGTAGTAGAACATGTGGAAGGTCCTCTCTTCTTTGGCTTGACGGATTGCACGAGACTTTTCCAACAGGTCTGACGGTCAGAGTCAAGGACCCACAACAGGACAGATGCAACAGACTTAACAGTCTACCGTGTGACTCCATGCAGTGCTACAATGCCAACAGCCAATCAGAAACTATCTCAGCTCTCACCTCATTAATTATTCATGCTCTAAATACAGTCACAGAAAACGATCATTAGCCTTAGCCATTAACTTAATTTGCTTATCTACATTTTCATTATTTTCTAACTTTTTTGTTACAGATTTATTGTTCTTAATAAGTTGTGCTAATGTTTTCAACCTCATAACTATGAAAATAAGCCATCGTTACATTCACCATGAGTTAATTTCAGGTGTAAAGAAGCTCATTTTTCACGTTTAAAGCATCATCATATTAACGAGCTCATAAAGATACAGGTTTCAATATTGGCTCCAACGATGTACCCGTTAACGTCAAAGTTGATTCTGATGAATTTGCCCTGAAACACAGAAGAGACAAAAGATAAATCACACGTACATGTACAGTAAGACTGTATGGAGGACTTGGAGTTTTTAATTTAATAATTCAAACATGACAATGTAGATAAATACATTTTAAATGCACAAATTAGCATACTTAATAGGCAAATGCTTTTTAAAATATGCATTAAATAATTTATTAATCAATCTACCATTTTAAAACAGGAACTAGTTTGAAATAACTTTGCAAAGCTTGAAATTTGAAGTGGATAAAAAGTTATTAACATGTTCTAGCACACTGCTAACATGTTTTAACAAAGTTGCTAGCATATTTTAACATAATTAACATGTTTTATCAAGTTGCTAACATGTTGCTAACATGGTTATCATGTTGCTAACATGTTGCTAGCATGTTTTAACAAGATTTAACATTGCTAACATTATTTAGTACTGTGCTAACATGTTGTGAGCATGATTTAGCACATTGATAGCATGATTTAACATGTTACTAACATGTTTCTAGTATGATTTAGCATGTTAGTATGATTTAGCATTGCTAAAATGTCTCTAGTATGGTTTAACATATTGTTAGCATTATTTAACATGTTGCTAACATGTTTCTAGTATGATTTAGCATATTTCTAGTATGATATAACATGTTAGCATGATTTAGCACGTTGCTAACATGTTTCTAGTATGATTTAACATATTTCTAGTATGATTTAACATGTTGTGAGCATGATTTAACACAATGATAGCATGATTTAACGTGTTACTACCTTGTTTCTAGTATGATTGAACATGTTAACATGACTTACCATAACTAAAATGTTTCTAGTTTGATTTGGCATTTTTCAAGTATGAATTACCATGTTGTTCGCATGATTTAGCAAGTTGCTAACATGTTTCTAGTATGATTTAACATGTTTTTAGTATGATTTAACACGTTGTTAGCATTATTTAACACGTTGCTAACGTTTCTAGTATGATAGTATGATTTAGCATTCTAGTATGATTTAACATGTTAGCATTATTTAACACGTTGCTAACGTTTCTAGTATGATAGTATGATTTAGCATGTTTCTAGTATGATTTAACATGTTATGAACATTTCTAGTATGATTTAGCATGTTTCTAGCATTATTTAACGTTGTTAGCATTTCTAGTATGATTCAGCATGTTTCTAGTTAGTATGATTTAGCATGTTTCTAGGTAGTATGATTTAGCATGTTTCTAACATGATTTAACACATTGTTAACATGTTTCTAGTATATTTAGAACATTGCTAGCATGTTTTAACATACTGCTACCATGATTTAGTATGGTGCTAACATGTTTCTAGTATGATTTAACATGTTGTTAGCATCATTCAACACGTTGCTAACGTTTCTAGTATATAGTATGATTTAGCATGTTTCTAGTATGATTTAACATGTTGTTAGCATCATTCAACACGTTGCTAACGTTTCTAGTATATAGTATGATTTAGCATGTTTCTAGTATGATTTAACATGTTATGAACGTTTCTAGTATGATTTAGCATGTTTCTAGCATGATTTAACGTTGTTAGCATTTCTAGTATGATTCAGCATGTTTCTAGTTAGTATGATTTAACATGTTTCTAACATGATTTAACACGTTGTTAACATGTTTCTAGTATATTTAGAACATTGCTAGCATGTTTTAACATACTGCTACCATGATTTAGTATGGTGCTAACATGTTGTGAGCATGATTTAACATGTACTAACATGTTTCTAGTGTGATTTAACATGTTGTTAGCATTATTTAGCACACGTTGCTAACGTTTCTAGTATGATTTAACATGTTTCTAGTTAGTATGATTTACCATGTTTCTAGTATGATTTAATGATTTAGTATGTTTAGCACATTGCTAGCATGATTTAGCACATATCTAGCATTTTTCTGCATGTTGCCTGATAATTAACAATTTTCAGTTTTCAATATATCTATTAATTTATTCATTTAAAAAGTTATTTATGTTTGAATAGTTAAATTGAAAACGTGTTCCTTCGTGTTATTTCTAAGTGTCACTCTCTGTGCTGATGTGCAGAACGGAGGTCTTACGAATCGAGAAGAGTTGTCGTTCTTGACGGTCTTGGCGTTGCCGAAGGCTTCGAGGATGGGATTGGCCTGCAGCAGCTGCTTCTCCAGCTCGCCCTGCGCTCAAACAGACCGATCATCAGACATCTGAGTTCACTTTAAACCAACCACTGTGTAGAAGAGCTGATCACGACCGGCTGTCGAAAGCAAAGCTCTCCAGCACAACATCACAAGCTATTCGCACAGAGAAGAGCAAACGAGCTGAAACAAACAGACAACATAAGCACGGTCTGATCCCCAATCCCAAACACCACCAAAGTGAGCGACCCGTCACCTCTGAACACCTCAGTCATCGACCAAAACACTCCCTCAATGACACTCGTCTCATACACACACACACACACACACGTTCATTCACTTCATTCACGTTCACATATATATATATATTTAAAAAAGAATAAAAATGACAAAAACTAAAACTGAAAAATAAATGAAAAACTAAATTTAAAATAATTAATTCAAAATATTAATAAACACTATAAGGGTATTCTGTTGTGAAAAAAATAAAACTTCAACTAAAATTAAAATAAAAACTGAAAAAAAAAAAAAAGACTAAACTTAAAAAAAAAATATTAATAAAAAATGTAATAGTATACTTTGTTGTAATGAAAACGCAATGAAATTACTAAAACATCAAATAAAATTAAAATGAAAACTGGAAAATAATTTAAAATGACTCATTTAAAATATTAATACAAAATAATAGTATATTTTCCTGTAACAAAAACACAACAAAACTCAAACTGAAAAAATGTAAAATAACCCATTTAAAATATTAATAAAAACTAAAATAATATATTTTGTTGTGACAAAACAGAACAAAGCTACTAAAACTTCAACCAAAATTAAATTGAAACCTGAAAAATTAAAAATTAAAATGAATTCAGAATATTAATAATAAATGTAATAACATATTTTGTTGTAACAAAAACACACAAAAAAATGTGTGACATTCTAGAGACGTTAAAAGAAGGAATGTGAAGCTCTTAGATGAATTCTTCCAATTAAAAACATTTAGTCTTATGGTAATTATGCGTATGTAAATTGTCCATTCGAGCCAGGACTACTTTTCTAGGTGGATGAACTTCCAGTGGGCGGAGCCTAACCCATTAGCGCTGACATAACCATCTAATGTACATAGACTAAACTCCACCCACAACAATGACGTCACTAGGAGTTCCTCCTCCTAAGGGGGTGGGGCCTAATCCATTAGCTCTGATGTAACCATCTAATTACCTGGACTAAACCCCACCCACATCAATGACGTCACTTGAAGACCCTCCTCCTAGGAAAGCATCTCCACAGTTTAGAACATATTTTCACTGCTCAAACCTTTAACTAGTACCGACTGTTTGTTTAAGTTAAAATATCCAGGACTTTTCTTACACGCATTATCTTGTTCACATCATGTAAGCATCTGAGATCTCTCTGTAAATCGTTTCACATGCTCTCGTAAAGCGAGGCTCGTTAAACACGCCAGAACATTCCAGCAGCATGAGGTTTGTGCTTCCCAACATCGCTGACGTCATGATTGCCGCCGCAGGAGGGATTCGCTCATTCCTTTGGCCAAAGTGAATCGTCACACATACACACACACATCTTACTCCAACAGCAGTTTTCAAACCCGGATCCCATGAGCACAGAAACAGACAGACAGACGCAGCGCGGGATTCAGACGGATGAGACTGAGAGCCCAATGTGATCACGCTCAATCGAATCTCGAAAAAAACTGCCATAAACTGCTTTAAAAATAAAAAAACGCTGATTTTTTATTATTATTATAATCTCTTAACATTAATGTGATGTGACTCATTGGTTCTCAGGGTCGTGCGTCTGAATCACGGTGTGTTCGGCTTCTCTTGTTCACCCAGCAGAGGCTACGGAGAGAGATGAGGGTGAGATGGGAATGAGACGGAGAGAGACAGGTGGAGAGATGATGTGACTCACATGTGACAGGATGGAGCTGCTCTGTTGGTACAAAGAGAAAAACACTCAAACCATCAACTTACACACACACACACACCATCACTGTCCAGATCCACACCATGATGACTGACAGAAACATCAGCCACGTGTTTGGACACAATCCCAGGAAAATACACTGAACACATCTTGTTTTTTTTTTCAAAACAGCCTGGATTGATTCCTTTCCATGAACGAGGTACAAACGAGGACAAACGTATTAGCAAACCTGCGCTAGTCGAGCTCCATCGTTCGATGCGGTTGGTTGCAAACTAGATAGACTTCACTGACCTAATTAAAATCTGCAACCCTGTTACAAAATCTGAAATTAAAAACTTTATTTTATGTACATTTAATTTATATTACAATATGCAAAAATAAGTATGCTATAAATAAATAAATAAATAGATAGATAGATAGATGTAAGGTATTAAAACTGACTGAAACTATATGCAGAAATGTGGCCCAACAGGCTTGCAAAAATAAAATAAAAAAGTTTGAAATAAAGCATAATATGAATAATTTATATATTTTTTAATTTATTTTATATTTAATATATTACAATATACAAATAAATAAATAAAAATATTTTAAATCTGAGTAAAACTATATGCAGAAATATGGCCTAACAGGCTTGCAAAATTTAATTCAAGTAAATAAAAAAAAAATAATATTTTTTTATTTTATTTTTATATTTAATGTATATTACAATATGCAAAAAGTATGTTAAAAAACAAACAAATAAATAAAAATAAATAAAAATGCAAAAATAATAAAAATGAAAAAATAAATTTATTAAATTATAAAATATATAAATGTATGTTTATTTAATTTTATGTATATTTAATGTATATTATAAAATGTGAAAAAATGTGTATGTTAAGGCCCAACAACCTTGCAAAAATAAAGTATAAAATATATAAAAAAGTAAATAAAAAAAAATTATATTATTTTATTTTCATATTTAATGTATATTACAATATGCAAAAATATGTATGCTAAAAATAAATAAATAAATAAATAAATGGTTTTAAATCTGATGGAAACTATATTCAGAAATATGGCCCATCAGACCTGAAAAAATAAATTATACAATATTTTATTTTTATTTTATTTCTTAAATGTATATTACACTATGCAAAACTACGTATGCTAAAAATAAATAAATAAATATAACATGCAAAAATAAAAATTTAAATAAATAAAATTAAAAAATAAATCAATTTAATTATAAAATACATAAATAAATAATATAAATAAAGTTGTGTGTCATTTTAATTTAATTTTATATATATTTAGTTTATATTACAAAATGTAAAAAATTGTTAAAATACATTTTATAAATAAATAAATATAAGGTTGTAAATCTGACTGAAACTATATGCAGAAATATGGGCCAAAAGGCTTGTAAAAATAAAATAATAAAAGTATAAAATAAATAAATAAATGTATATAAAATATTTTTTTTATTTTTTTTTTTATTTTCTAAAAGTTAAACACCTGGTCACTGACCATTTGTTGAAAAAAAACTAAAGATTTTTTTGCAGATCTCCAGCTGTCTGTGGTTCAGTTCACGCGGCGTGAGGCGAGCGAATGTCTCTGATTGACATGAGGTGGACGTGACGTCGGTGTAATCATCATATATCATTATATCACAACTATATCATATTGGTATATCATAACTGATGTTTGCTATTCTTCAGGCGTTTGGCTGGATTAAACTGGAATGGGCTGTTTGAGACCTACAGCTTCTCTAATGGATGATGATGTTTGTGAACTGCTTTAAACTCCCTCCCATCACCCAAAACCAGCCCACAATCCTCCGTCACGTCCTGATCTGATAAGATGATGTGAAACCAGCTGAAAGCAGGGTGGAGGACACTAGAAAACCGTCAAAATACTAAACGAGGAAAGAAAACCGTCAAAATACTAAACAAGGAAACTGATACACACGCTTGACGTTCTGTGAAACTGAAAGACTAAACAGACGTGCTGCGGTATTTGAACTCGTCGTCTCGTCAAGAACTAACCTGGTCTTTCTTGGTCTTGTGAGACGAGGCCACGTGAGCCAGATACTGAATGACCTTCTTGGTGTTTTCTGTCTTTCCAGCACCAGATTCGCCTCTGAACACACACACAAACACACAAGTGTGACAAATCAAGTACAGCTTTCATGGACAAATCATAATCATAAAACACATGCAAGACCATGTGACTCACGTGCAGAGAATCGATTGGTCCTCGCGGTCTGTTGGAGGAGACAGAAACGTGGAAATTAATCATTTACATTCGCTAAGCATTTCATTTCTGGCATTTTAAGTATTTTGAGGGATTTTACTTATCTTTTTACTTCAAATTTTATGTATTTTGAGTGAGATTATTTGGCAGGAAATAATAATTGCATATTTTATTTATGAATATTTTCATTTTTCACTTTGAATTTATTTATAGTTAAATTCTCTTTTACTTATTGATTTTATTACTTTACTCTCTTTTTTTTTTTTAAATGCAGAACGTATTTTACATATTTTGAGCGAGAACTTTTTTTTTGGCAGGAAGTAATAATTTTATATTTTATTTTATATTTACATATTTTTTGTAACTTTGAATTTACTCATATTTTATATTTTATTTTTATTGATTTCATTCTTAATTTTTTATTTGAAAAGCATGGTGTGTTTTGATGAAGATTACTTGGTAGGAAATAATAATAATTTTTATTTTATTATATACATATATTTTTAATTTTTAAATTTTATTTATTTTACTTTATTTCAATTATTTATTCTTGATTTTTTTTTTTTTTTGGAAAAACAGGATGTATTTGATATATTGTAAGATGATGTTATTTGGCAGGAAATAATAATTTTATATTATATTTTATGCTCATTTTTACTCATATTTTAATACATTTTATTGATTTAAATCTTGATTTTTTTTATTTGAAAAGCAGGATTATTTTTATGTATTTTGATTATTTGGCAAGAAATAATTTTATAATTTTATGTTTTATTTTATATTTAAATATATATATTTATTTTACTTAATTTCAATTATTTTATTCTTGATTTTTTTTATGAAAAACAGGATGTATTTTATGTATTTTGAGTGATTTTGAGTAATTTTAAGTAATTTAAAATGTATTTATTTATATGTGTTTTTCATTCTTGATTTTTTATTTGACAAGCAAAATGTGAAATTATTGGCTTCTATCAGTCTAATAAAATTTATTTTAGAAGCAGATAATGTTTACAATAAATGTATGATTATGAAAGCAAACATTTCTTCAGAAGAGCATGTACTGATGACTCAAGCATGATAAGAGTATTTGATAAACTGAACAAGGTCAAGATTGGATTTAATTTGAACTTCAATGTTCAATCATTTGTCATGTTGGTTAGCCGAATTAAGTACACCGAGCAGCTATAAATTCCTCAGGGCAGAAAAACACGCCTCCTTCAGCAGGAAGGGCTCAGACCACAAAACAGGAAGTCAATATCTGGCTTCCTGTGACTGGAGAAGGAGCCGCCTTTCCAGCAAACTGCCTGAACGACTCAGAGCAAGACAGCGGTCTCGCTCAAATTAACACTTACACTTACACTTACTAAAAACACACATTTTAAGAGATTAAACAGCATATTCTGAAGATTAATGTCAGGTGAAACTCTAGATAAAGTAACAGTTAATTTTTCAACTTCAATACTTAGTGTTAGATGTTTCACCACATCATTCACCCCAAATCTGAGCAATAATAAAACACATTTCTTGGAAAATATTCTACGCAGGAAAATATGAGCCCCTGAAGACTATTAAACGTGCAGAGCTCAGTTTCAGACGCCTCTGTGACCTAAGAGAGGCTCGACGGCGGGAGAAACGGCACTAATCGCGTACGATCATGATTTTCTGTCAGGCGGTAATGAGGGCCTCCCGGAGCGAGGTGGTTAAGCACGTTCCCTCGGCAGGAATCGGGTCAGAGACTCACTGCAGGAGGCCGCGGAGGATTTGAGAGGCACATTAAATCCTGATGGGGGGAACAGAGTAAATGAGGTCTGGCACAACACAAACCAGCTCTGAACGCCCGCGGGACAAACACACAAGCAGAAAACACAGCATTATTGAGAGTTATGTGCGTGTTTGACAGTCAGAATCAGATCAAGATGTCAATTCAGTTTCACGATCTTTACTCTCATCTGTACTTTAGTACAATGAAACTCTTATTTCTGAGCAAACACTGTAGAAATCAAATCAAATTCTTTAAATCACAGATTTTCATGAACACTTTATGTTGCTGTTTTTCAAAAGTTAAAATCCGTTTCATAGTTGTTTATTGTTTTGACAGCAGAAAAAACGTCTCAAATCAGCTGATTAAATCTATTTACATTTCAGGGAATAAATATAATCAGTCTGCATTAATGATGCAAACATTTATGTTTTGTCTGCGCTGGACTAATGAAATCACTTTATTGTATTGTGTGACTGTTGAGTTTCTCTGAATGACAGGAAGAGGAATTGACTGAATTGCAAGTCAGATTCTACATCCTGTAGGACGTGTGTGTGTGTGTGTGTACCCTGCATCATGCTCCTGTAGGCCGTGTCTGTGATGGCGTAGATGTGCGGAGGCATCTCGTGTCGTCGTTTTTCTTGCCCTTGTACATCTCCACGATCTCCTCTGAGTAGATGGGCAGGTTCTTGTACGGGTTGATGACCACACAGAACAGACCCGAGTACGTCTGCGACAGAGAACAGAGATATTCACTCACAATGAGCTCACAAACACAGACGACACCAGCCCTCGAACATCTGGGTTCGGTGAGACATTCATGTTTGTGAAAGAAGTCTCTTATGCTCAAAAATACAGTAAAAACTGTGACCCTACAAAGTCATAAGAGTCAATTTTTTGAGATTTATACATCATCTGAAAGCTGAATAAATAATCTTTCCATTAATGTATGGTTTGTTAGGATAGGACAATATTTGGTCGAGATACAACTATTTGAAAATCTGGAATCTGAGGGTGCAAAAAAACAAAATATTGAGAAAATTGCCTTTAAAGTTGTCCAAATGAAGTGCTTATCAACACATTACTTACAAAAATAAATGTTTGATATATTTATGGTAGGAAATATACAAAATATCTTCATGGAACATGATCTTTACTTAATATCCTAATGATTTTTGGCATTAAAGAAAAATCACTAATTTTGACCCATACAATGTATTGTTGGCTATTGCTACAAATATACCCGTGCAACTTATGACTGGTTTTGTGCTCCAGGGTCACAAATATGGTGTAAAAAAGCGGCTTTATTTGAATCTCAAACCGTCAGATGAATCTACGTTTACAGTGTGTTCCGTTTCACATCAGTATTTGCAGTGAAATCTGTTTCTGAAAGCAAACCAGACTGAAACCGGAGGTCTAGGATCTACTATGGTTTACAGTCAGTATGAAACTAATCTGGCCTGATTTGCATAAGCAAACCGACCCTGATGAGCAGGATCACGTTAAATCTGTTCCTTCAGGACAGCACAAAACATCATGAAATTATTAAATGCATGCTATGCCTTTAGCCACCATTAAACACATTTCACCATGTTTAAACTAGAGATGCACCGATATATCGGCCAGGTATCAGTAACCCTATGAAGCCTGCTGTTTCATATTTGATACGCACATTTCTAAGGCGTCTAAACTATCAACATGATCAAAAATTTGCTAAAAACCTGTTGCACACGATCTACTACATGCCTTCTGTTATCTGATTGATACGTTTTTAGTAAGTAAAAGGCTTTTTAGTATAATTATAAAAATGTCCACCTTCAGATTGTGGTTCATGTGTCTTTTTGATAAGAAATATTTAATTGAAGTTTTTATAAAGTAACTTTTATATTGTTCGTAATACTTCAAGATTACTGAACTGAAACAACTTTGTTTTCCTTGATTATCCATACATCATTTTTTAGAAAAATTATCGACGACTGATATTTATATGCATTTTAATTAAGTATCTGCTATATTGTTATAAAGATCTCACTGATTTACATTACAAGCAGAATTTCACACTTTTTGTCCATATAAATATAAGCATCTTCACCAAACTTAATTTATTTATTTATTTATTTTTTAAACTAGAGATGCACCGTTATATAAAGCAAATTTTCACACTATCAGCTGATAGTCAGGGCCGATATCTCCTGTCAATCAAAAGAGGGCAGGAAAATGCACTGAATTTGTGCTTTGTGTAAAGAAAACGCTAAGAAACCAGTCTGATGTTCAATATTAATAGTAATTATATGAATTAATAATATTCAGAAAGTTAAGAAATATTAATTTAATCTTCAGAATTTAGTTAATGTGTTAATATTAATTTGAATTGTGTGTTTGTTTATAACTGATACCAGTTACTCTGAAACAAGTTGATGAAATGGATGAAAAGTTTTTATTTGGATTTCTTTCAAAAAATAATAATTAAAAATGATGAAATATGATGAAATTATCATTCATTTTAAAAAAAAAAAAGGTATAAAAAGGCAGAACCCCCAAACTATCGGTATCGGCAGATATCACTCTGAATAATCGGCTATCGGTATTTTAAGTATCGTTGCATCTCTAGTTTAAACGCATTTCACCAAACAGCAGAGAAAATGCACAAAGTCTGTCTGCTAATAAATGTTTCATTTCTTTATCTCCAGCCCTCACTGCAGAAAGCACCTGTGAGCAGGTTTTATTTGTTTCATTCGTTGCGATGGTTGTTGAGTTTTCGTCATAAAACCACAAGAACAGAAACATAAGCATAAAGGTGAAGTGAAAACTTTCAATTGCTGGCATGTTCTCCTGCTGTGTGGCTAATCGAGTTAACATGGTTAACAGGTTGAGACAAAAATGTTTTGGAAAAATCTAATAACTTTTTTATTTTCTGTTAATCCAACTAAATTCGTGGCACTGCAAAAAGTTGATTTTCTAAAGACAATGCAAATCTTGTTTACCAGTGCAACAATGTTAGTGTGTTCTATATGGTTGGCGTTGCTATGTGGTTGCATGCCGTGGTAACCAGATTGTGCTAGTGCTCACTTTTATGATTCAAACTGGTTTCAGAACTGCGAGGAAATTTGGATCAAATAACTAAAAAAATATGTAACCTAACCCGGATCAACCAAGCCTGACTTATCTTAACCAGATTATATGACCGTAACTCTGTCTAGTAGGGACTCAAAAGTTTTTTCTCTCTTTCTCAATCATTTTTTAACTCAAACCTCCCCTCCCTACCCCTCCCACATGCATCATTTCCTGTCCCTCGGGAGCACATTGTTCCTACAGCTTCCTGTTTAGAGAAAGAGCATTAAACAATTTTAGTGATCGAGTCAGTGAGACCCTGTTATCTACATTCAAGGCTGTTGAACCTCTTAACATTTCTTAAAAACAAACCTCTGACCCACAAAAAAACACTGAACAAGTTCCTCTTTTACCTTGGAAAAACAATCAAACTGGTATGACTGGGAAATTATCCCCCGGTTTCACAGACAAGGCTTAAGCTAGTCCAGACTAAAATGCATGTTAGAGCTGTTTTAACTGAAAGTAACTTGCACTGACATATCTTAAAATAGATTTGTCTCAAGATGTACACCAGTAATGGTTTTTTAAGGCACATTTATAAAAGCTACTTAAATATCCTAATTGAACTAAGGCCTAACTAAGCTCTGTCTGTGAAACTGGGTCTATATTTCAGGTCCTAGTTCTCTTATTAATTCTATGAAGCCTGCTGTATCATATTTGATTTGCTCACCCCCATGTCATCCAAGATGTTCATGTCTTTGTTTCTTCATTCCAGGATTTTTCTCCATATAGTGGACTTCAGTGGGGTTCAAACTGCAGTTTCAGTGCAGCTTCAAAGGGCTCTAAACGATCCCAGACAAGGAATAAGGGTTTTGTCTAGCAAAACGATCAGTCATTTTCTAAAAAAAAAATTAAATTATATACTTTTTAACCACAAATGCTCGTCTTGCACTAGCTCTGCGATGCGACACGCATTACGTAATCACGTTGGAAAGGTCACACTTGATGTAGGCGGAAGCACCGCGGTACGGTGAAAAACTCCATCTCATTTTCTCCTCCAACTTTAAAATCGTCTGACATCGTAGTTTTACCTTTTTTTTTGTAAAAGCCGTTTGGCTTAATCTTTGCACGTTCACTTTGTAAACACTGGATCGGTACTTCCGCCTACCTTTCCAACATGATTACGTAATGCGTGGCGCATCACAGAGCAGTGCAAGATGAGCATTTGTGGTTAAAAAGTATATATATATATATATATATTTTTTTTTTTTTTAGAAAATGACCGATTGTTTCGGTAGTTAAGACCCTTATTCCTCATCTGGGATCGTGTAGAGCCCTTTGAAGCTGCACTGAAACTGTAATTTGGACCTTCAACCCGTTGAACCTCAGTGAACTCCACTATATGGAGAAAAATCCTGGAATGTTTTCCTCAAAAACCTTAATTTCTTTTCGACTGAAGAAAGAAAGACATAAACATCTTGGATGACATGGGGGTGAGTAAATTATCAGGTAATCTGAATTCTGAAGTGAAATAATCCTTTAATTTTACTAGAACAACGTTTGTTCAGAGAACCTTGCTAGAATGTTCCCCGTTATTTGGATTCAATCTTTGCACCTACAGTGGTCGTTTATAACAGTGTTTGCGCAGACTCACGTATATGAGGCCGGAGTAGTATCGCTCCTTCAGGTTGTGCAGCACGGACGCCTCGTTCAGGCAGGTGAGCTCGGCCATGTCCTCCACCTTACTGAACTTGGGCGGGTTCATCTTCTGGATGTTATCCTTGTTGACTCGCACTTTCTTTCCCGAGTCGGCCAGCTCCACCACGACCTCATCACCGTGCTCCTCCTTCACAGAGCCCGCCTCGAACCCCAGGCGCTCCGACGGCACCCACACCAGCTTCTTGGTGGCCCAGGTGGCCTGCGCCATCGGGTTGCTCACCAGGTTACGGTCCGCGTACAGGAACTTTTCAGCCTCTGACATTGTTGCTGGAGGCCAGAGAAGAGAGCAGGACGTTACGAGTTGTTTGTAGACCATTAAAATACACACGTTTAATAATATACAGAGTGTTTATTTCAAACCCTGGCTAGCAGAATAAACAAGAAACAGCAAAAATAGACAATTACATCACCCGCCTGAAGAAGTTTTTCCAGTTTATTTTCTCAATAAATGTCCCTGATTGTTTATGCATGCTATTCTAATGACAAAAATGTTTTATAATAGTTCAGAAAAATCAGATAACCTGTTCTAGGTTGTTGCTATGTTGTTCTACGTGATTTCGCATGTCGCTATGTGGTTGCTAGGGTGTTCGGGTGGTTTCTAGGGCCATCACAAAGGGATGAGAGGATCTCTGATATCAACGCTCAACATCTTAAATAAACATCAGCTGAAGAGACTCTTCAACTGATGCTAACAACGCGAGCGGTCGAGAAGCAGATCTACAACGGAGCACTTTTCTGCTTGTCTTACACAATCCCTCAGGAATGCTGGGTCTGTAGTGCCAGTCCAAACACAGCTCGTAAAACACAGCAAACGTCAGGAAGAGCTTTTGCTCCTGGCGGCCACATGAAATGACACCACCGTCCGCAATTACAGCCACGGCGTCTCAAACACACACACTCGGGCTGATTAACACGGTGCGCGGGACGCTTTGTTTTAAATGCGGTCGTGCCAAACACATTGTTGATTATACTATTCAGAGACGTGTTTAGACAACGCCGTGCTTGTTTAAACTTCATGTCAAAGAGCAGTGGGTCTCCGGTGGGTCACAGGCCTGTTCAGATCGCCGAAGGCAGGGAAGAACAAAGCTAAATGCAAATAAAACAATGCAACTAACCTTATAATTGCGCAGAGTTAGTTACTATAGTACAATAAAAAAATATTAGAAAAACACTTCCCAAATCATTTTTACATTTACTCATTTCCAAATTTCCATTGGTTCCATATACAAAGTGACTTATAAACAAGAAATACGACAAAGCGATTCATCCGAAGAAGGCAATGCCATTAAAAATGGTAAAATTAGACATTTCAAACATTGTTTAGAAGAGTAAAGTGAGGGAAATGAGACATATTGAAAGCATAGACAGGATTCAGTCAAGTGCTGAAAGAAAATATGCGATTTTAGATGTTTTAGAGGCTTGTGAAGATCAAGCCACCGCTGAGGAACAGCGCAAGTAAAGGTTCTGGAAAAAAATACTTTTTTTTCTGGCTTTTATTTGGAATCTTATATAATACTAATATAATAAAATAATTAAACAGGCCAATATAATATAATATAATATAATATAATATAATATAATATAATATAATATAATCTGATTAAACCCACAAACCTTCATTTCATATGAAAGAACACCTTTGACTATCTTTGTGTACTTTATAATAGTGTTGTTTTTTTTTTTTTTTATAAATTGCATAATTATTGCAGGTATCTCAAATAATTGTGATTAGATCGAATAACCATGATGATTAATCAACAATCGCGACAGACCTAGTTTCTGGAGGGGATGTAAATCTACAGTATTTTGAAAATCAAATTAGACAGACAAGTTGTGTGACACTCTCATTCTTTAAAAAAAACATGAACAAACAACACAAGATAAACTGTCAGTGTCCATGTAACCCCTCCTGTTCGAACCGCCCGCTCTAAGCGGGACTCGAACCTGGGTCCGCTGGCATGGGAGTCGGGCACTCTAACAACGAGGCTAAAGACCGCATCAGTTGCTAGAGTGCCTCTTTAGATCAGGGGAGTGAGGTTTACATGCACAGCTCTTACTGGCCTACGACAGTTACACTCACCCCCCTAAACCTCACTCCCATCTGGGTCACGGCACCAATGTAAACCCTCCTGTTCGAACCGTCCGCTCTAAGCGGGACTCAAACCCCGATCCGCTGGCACGGGAGTCGGCCGCTCTAACAATGAGGCTAAAGACCGCAGTCTCTAGCATCAGTCACTAGAACCAAACTTCAAATTTGGAACACAACTTGGTTAGACATATGGCTTTGAAATTATAGTGATTTTAGAGTCCAAATTATTTTGAAAAATGTGTATTTTATATTAACATTTGCTTTACAGTAGACTATAACATTTTTACATTTTAATTTTTTTAAATGCTTTCACTTCTGCAATCTATAGAGAGTCTTCTTTATAAAAAAAAAAAAAAAAAAATTAGAAAGAAAGCTTGCGTTTAAGTTGAGATCTATGCTCAAAAAGCGGGGTGACAGTTAACAGGTTAAACCATCAAAATTCAATGGTTTGGATCTTGCGGTGTTTACAAAACCTCTTGGCGCGAAGGAACTAGTCAGGCAGGTGAACTCACGCAGGTGTTGAGTTAGTGCAGCTCAGCGCAGTAGCTCAGGGACACAAACAATCACTGAGTTCAACTGAACCACAACACTGCAAGCCCAAACAGGCGCAAGATGGCCGGCAGCGGTTCCCACGCGCCAGTGCATCTCAAAGCGTTTGAGGTACAGGAGAGGGAGGGACGCAACAGGTCTGACCAGATCAGACGAATGCACAGAATCATAAACAACAATCCTGTGTGTGGCTTCAATGGATCGTCCACAAAACATGTTCTGCTTTTGCCACTTTCCCAACAAAACTTTCTTACAACATATTTTTGTTAGCTGGGTTTATAGTGGAGAAGAACAAGTAATTATGGGCAAAAGTGATGGGAACAAGACTAAAAATAATCATAATTTCCAAACAAGCTTCCCAAACACACTGCCAATGGTGGGCCAAACAGATTTTATATAGATTAACACTGACAAAAAGCAATTTATAGCTAATGAAATCTTACAACTGAACGGACAAATTTAGCTTCAGAAATTTCTAGATGTTCCAAACCTGGTAATCACAATTTATTTCCAGGTTAAAAACTGACCAGCAAAAAGGTTGCTCTGATAGCGGCACACGGTTTCCTGTGACTCGTGGCGTTCGTCCGCGCCCGGGGGAACTCGTTTGGGTGGTTAGTGATTCAGAGCTGCACACTCCATTGAGTCTGTCAGGACGGTGAGTTATTTTAGTGTTTGACGCTCTTCCACACCCTGAGCAAGAAACAGATTCCCACATGGGAGGACTTTGGCTGATCCAGATTTAAAAGAGATAATTCAGTGTATCTGTAATGGCAGACACTCATATGTTGAGTTGATAGTTTAACAGAACTATGACCGGTGATGATATCTAGAGAGACTTATAAAGCCAATACTGAGCAGTAAACTAGAGAATTTTTAATCATTCTGAAAATATCTGCATCAATAGCCAGCATGCCAAAGGCTTGATCAGTTAATAATGCATTGTTGTTTTCTTGTTTTCCAACATTCATATATTCATGCCATAGCAGAAGCACTGGCTATTTTAATTGCAAACTTAAGAGTAGTAGAAAATAATCATAAATAAAACTTCAATAAATAAAGAAAATTATACATAATTTAACAATATTTCTTACAACAAAATAAAACTACAGTAATTATATAAGCTCTGTCAGTTTCTGATTTCAAATATTTTTTAGATGATTTTCAGTAATATTGTGTGAAATATTCATCTCATTTCTATTTAATATATTAAATTATTCAAAGAATATCAGGCAGCAGGTTCATCGCTGTCAGCTGTTGAAAATTTAACTCAATTTACTACAAAATATTTTTAAAACACACTCTTAGAAGAAAATGTTCTATATGGAATCTTAAAGGGATCCATCCACTTCATATGTAGAACCTTTTAGGGGTTCCATCATGGGATCATTTTATGGATTTAGTTTTGTTTTCATTCAATTTTAATTAAACATGAAAGTATTATGCAATCATTTAAGACATTTCTCCTTATTTAAAACCTTTACGGCATAAAATGTTCTTTAAAAGTGAGCCAAGAACCCTTTAGGATTCTACTTAGAACCCCAATGAACCTTTTTTTTTTTTTTTCTCCAAGAGTGCAGACACTGAATTAACAACGGTTGTAGATTTGGGAAAACGTCTGTTGACCAGCAATTTGGTCTCAAAATGGCCAAATACTGGTTAATTAATGGGAATGGTTGATTAATACAGCATGACTGGTTAATCATTGGTTCAAACAGCACTAGCATTGGTAGAGTTTGTGCGTGTGTGAAAAACCCTTGAGAAAACACATCTGCAACAGTCCATTAGCATCCAAACAGCAACCAGAGAGCGATGCGACCGCTGGGCCGTTCTCATGACCCAAAACACATCAACAAAGCCCCAAACATGCTGACCTCCACAGCTGCTTGCCGTCTGACAGACTAAAATAAGAGAGTTCTAAAGGTTCTAAAAGAGTTTCTGCAGTGAGAATAGAAGAACCATTTTCAGTGAACAGTTCTTAAAAGAACCATTTTTAACCATTTTAAAAACCTTTTGTGGAATGAAAAGATTCCATTAGCATTAAAGGTTCTTCATATATGCCAATAAAGAACCTTTATTTTTTACGAGTGAACCACCCTGACATGCTTCTCCCCCTGGGACGTCCACTTTTAAGAGTTTAAATGAAAAATGTTTTTGCGTGGTTGCACTGATGCATCAAAATGAACAGCAAAGGACGAACATTAGCTATGCAACTGGTCCTGCTGCCACCGAGAATGATGGGAAATGTAGTTTTATTGTTCATAAACCAGCTTTGTAACTAAACCGTGCAGTCGATGAACGCGTAATTATGATCTGCTTACGCCGTGACTCTTTAATGCTAGACTTGAGTTTGCATGATTAATGTTTTCCACAATTACAACATGTGGCGTCCTTCATCTCGTAAATACGGTCATTAGTCCCTCTCCCGCTCGACCACCCATCGGCGTTTCTTTATCAGAGAGAGCTTGAGTTATTCCACCCGTTTCTTTCCCTATTCCTTTCATTTCTGCTGTTTTTCCCGTCCTTCTCTCCCAGAAATGGTTGCACCCTTCTTCTCAGAAGACACGCGGTCCATCTAAGGGATTTACTGCACTCAAAAACCACAAGCGTTTCTCAATCAGACTGAACTCAAGCTTTACTCAAACTGGTTCAATTTTATTCATTCACATTCCTACACACATCAAAAACATTATGTCTGAAATCACTTCTAAATCCATTTAGATGACTCCAAAAATCAGTTTGAAACCGGATTTTATATTTTTTTGCATTTTTGACTACAAACAACTAAATGCGACTTTAAAATTCTTTACAATTATATACAAAAAACGTGCTGTTCTACAGGCTCGCAGTTTCAGAGCAGTTTGTAATCAATGAATGCCATGTATTTATGATAATATATTGCTCATGACCTACTAGACCTGCACGATTAATCAATAAAATCACAAACTCATTCCTAAATTACAACAATTCGCCTGTGTCTATTAAACCTTTGACAAAATTACACAGGAACATTCAGATCTGCGTTGGTGCTGGGCTGATCCAGAGAGAGCCGCTATCATGTATAGATATGAAACTGCTTCAACCACAGTATTGTTATTTCTGTGTTACAAATATTCAAATTATCACAGAAGTACTGGGATAAAAGTTTATAGTTCGGATATAAACACTGATGTCTACGGAAGCAATCAAAATCGGGCAAATCACCTTTTGAAAGTAACAACGCTTCAAATAATGATTGTATCGAATAAATCGTTACACCAGTAGGTGGCGACAAGTGACTTAAAAAAAAAAAATGTATTTGTCATTGAATCATTCATTCAAGAGATTCGTTCAAAAACACCAAGTGAGTCATTGAATCGTTCATTCAACCTGTTTTTTTTTTTTTTAAATAATTCATTCAGATTAATTAAACATTTTAAATAGGCTAGACATTTTGTCAGAACCTCTAGTAAAAATGTATTTTGTCTGTTCAGAATAGTGGGAGAATCGTGATCTCTGTTCAAAACAAAAAAAAAAAAAATAGTGCAAAAAGGATTGTGCAGCTCTATGACCTACTGTTGATGAATTATGACAATGTTTACTTTATGGTGTTTATATTGTAATATGTTTTAGACAGTTGTAAGAATGTATATTTTATCTCTCCCATCTTTTTTAATTGACATTTCAAAATAGGAGTCCCACTGTATTTCAGGCTTGTTTACAATAAAAGTCCCGCATTATGCATAAAGGTTTCTTTTTTATTATTATTGTTATTGTTATTGTTATTTTACACAATAATCTGTACCTGTCATTTAATTCGATGTAACCTCTTGTAGTTTTTTGGGTTGCCCTGTTACAGGAAGGAAAGTAAATTTTTCAACTCAGGATCACGTGTATCGAACAGTACATTCGTCCAAGTAAACGTAAAAAAAATAAAAAGAAATAACCAGACACTGTCATTTCTTCTTGTTTTAAAGACGGACAGTTAAAGCACGTTCTCAAGCGTGGCGTGAAATGAACTTCCTCATGAAATAACTAAGTGTCTGATAAGAGCAGTAAATCTTTGACTCTGTTTGAATCACACAGAGGTGTAAAATCTGAGCTCAAACCTCCTTGATGAGGCGATGGAGTTTGACACAGATCCGCCTGACACACTTGAGTCTCCTGGTGCTTCTGTGAACCTAATTATAACTGTGAGTCTCTCTGCTGCT
This sequence comes from Mylopharyngodon piceus, assembly GCA_039654765.1. Taxonomy (NCBI): domain Eukaryota; kingdom Metazoa; phylum Chordata; class Actinopteri; order Cypriniformes; family Xenocyprididae; genus Mylopharyngodon; species Mylopharyngodon piceus. The sequence continues at coordinate 5,813,454 of CM077457.1, forward strand.
TCCTGCTGCGATCTCAAAACTTCCTTCCCTACGACTCGCTTCAGAGCAAAGGCTCTTCACGTCCAGCAAACAAACCACTTCATGTGATCTCTGACAGATTCACTCAAATAATCCGTTCAAGAACCCTATGAATCCAGTTACAATATTTGTATGAAATATTTCACCCCAAAATCAAATGAAAAAATACAAAAATTATATTTTAAAATATATAGTTATTTGTTTAAGGATTTGTTGAAGGGGTGGTTGATTATGATTTCACTTTTTTAACTTTAGTTAGTGCGTAATGTTGCTGTTTGAGCATAAACAACATCTGCAAAGTCATGATGCTTAAAGTTCAATGCAAAGGGAGATATTTTCTGTTACAGAAATCTGTTTAAGGACTACAACAAATGGCTGGTAGGGACTACAACAAGCTTCTTCCCAGGTTAGTGACATCACTAACCCTAAAATTTACATAAACCTCGCCCCCGAGAACACGCAACAAAGGGGGTGAGGCCATGTTGGGCTGCTTTAGAGAAGAGAAAGAGTTGTTGTAGTAGAGTGTTGTTGCCATCCCGTCATTTTACTCCAGACTGCTTCACAAACGAGGGTCAATTCAACGCTGGATTTGCACAAAAGATTAACATGACGGCACATGCTAGTCGATGAGTTGAATCAACTCCACAGCAACTACATAAATTTATCCACTAACCGTTCAGAAACATCCAGTTTCATTCTAAAAGTTGTAACTTCTTCCCGAGTCTCTCCATCAGTGTCCGACTCCGGTTTGAACAATGTAAGGCTGAACACCGTTACTGACAATCCTCATTTTGGCTGCGTGAGATTCTCCAGCTTTGTTGTTGTTGAGCAACCGAAGCGTGAGCTGTTAAAGCTCCGCCCTCTTGAGCAGCAGCTCATTTTCATTTAAAGAGACACACACACAAAAATTGCGTGTTTTTGCTCACACCCAAATAGGGGCAAATTTCACAAACTATAATAAAAAAAATCTGTGGGGTATTTTGAGCTGAAACGTCACTGTTTTGTTCTGTTCTGTTTTCTGTTTGTTTGTCTTTTTTTGTTTTTGTTTTTTTTCAGACTGGAAAAAAACCTCTTTCTGGAAGCTTTAACTCATGATTAATCGTGATTTAGTACAGAAAGAGAGACAGAGATGCAAATGTGATGCAACAGACAAACACTCATCTAATCCGGACCACATTTGTGTCTTTAGATCACTGCGTTCTGACTGAAGGTCTCTGAGGAAAAACACGCAAACGCTCCAGTTGCCAGTTAAAATATAACGGAATGTTCTGTTTCCGTGTTTGGCTGAAAGAGAGAGAGAGAGAGTTTGTTTCTGCCGACTGACACACAACTATCAGCACAATCCTGCGGAAACCCTCCAGCCAATCAGACGAGAGCTGCTCATCTTGTATTCAACTCATATTTGCATATTAAACAGCTACACCCATTTGTTCCCACCCTCATGTCTTTCCTGTGTGTGTTAGACAAAAGGACATTGATTCCCGCCATTACAAGTGTAAACAACACACCTTCTGTGGTACGTACATGACAGACCAGTTATAGCGGGTAATAAAGTGTTTTATATCTGATTTTATGATCTTCGGTGAGGATTGTTTTGCAAATACTGTCCTTCCTCAACTGTGTATCATTCATGAATCACATTTCTGTGTAACTGGTTCATGAATTCAGTCTGCTTGCGATTCCTGAATGAGGCACAATAACACAGTCGTTCAGGAACATTAGGATTCTCATCCTGAAGCTGAAGACTTGTGAGAGAGGATGGTGTAAGACAGGAAACCATAAACAAAGAAAGAGGAAATGACAAAGGAGGATAAGTATCCCACCATCCGAGGGCCGGACACTGAATTCCTGCTCCTCTGATAATTTGTGTTGTACAGACGAAGAGTCAAATGATCAGCACAGACACACACAAACAGATATTAATGATACTGACCGCTGATATTTCTGAAAATAATAATAATAAAACGATACATATACATATGGATTATAATAAATAAAATAAGAAATAAAATAATCAATATTTTTATAATGTGCAAATAGACATTAACGCCACTGATTGCTGATATTTCTAAAAATAATAATAAAAATATATAAAGTACATATACATATGATATAATAATATGTATAATATATATAACATAATACGTTTGCATAATAGTGAATAAAATAATATAATCCATATATTTTTAATTATTATTTAATTTAAAAATACAGTTAAAGTAATTTAATAATATATAATTAATAAAGTTTAATTTATAATTAACATACATTTATCAATTGATTATAAAACAAATAATATAAATATCTTACATAATAATAAATATAAATATATGTATTATGTTAAAATACTAATAATAAATAAAAAATATCTATTTTTATAAACAAACTAATTTGCATTTGCTTATATTATTGTAAATTAATTTACTCATTTATAATTAAAAAATAAATGAATAAAATGAAATAAATCACAAATTTATATGCACAATAATTAATGAATAATACATGAATAAACAAACATGAATTCATTTTATTTTATTAAGAATTTAATTTACTTTATAATACTTTAATAATAATTATATTTATTTATTTAATAACAACAATACATATATTACATAATACATATGCATATTATTTTAAATATAACAAAAAACAAAAAAAAACAAATAATCAAATCAATCATTTTTATTTGCACATTAATTTGTGAATAGTGGCTGGTATTTTGCAGTGATGACCTGGAATATTTTGGCCACCCAGATCTATATTTATTTAACATCACTGAGTGCTGAAAAAGCCGTATCAGTAACACTAAACCAGATTTCAATCATATTTCTTTATAACACCAGGAGACAGTTAATCTCTGACTGGAGTAAGTAAATATTTATGAGCGTCTTTATCTGTAAATCCTGTCGTTTTCATTCGGTGGTTTTGCGTCTTATCTCACTCTGCTTATCTGCGTTTGATGACGCCACACCCAATGAAATCAAAGCTCAAAGTCCAGCTCTAAAGAGACCGTGACCCGTCCCGCCCGGACCAGGATGGCGCTCGGTAGTTACTGATGAACCAGACAACATGCTTCTGGCTATTAACCCGACTCAATTAGTTCAAGATAAAACCAGCCGAGCTTAATAAAACCCCTGATTCAGCTCCAGGAAATACCCAGAACGGGTTTTCCCTGTGAAGACAGACACAGTTTATTCTGAGCCACCATCGTTTCTGCAACAGGAAGTGATATCATGAGCCTGGCAATCAGCCAATCAGCAGACGGAATGAGTCTGCAGTGCATCATAATGCAGTCATGCAGCAAATCATGCGCTAAACGACACGGATGGCGAAACTAGACCTTTATTCACGTTAATGCGGTCAGCAAACAACCAGGACATGGCTCTTTACTAAGCACTTTGTTTGTCTGGATATCAGCTCTTGTTCGCTCATTTCCTGTGATTGTTGCGTTCTCCAACTACGCAGGTGCATTATGGGAAGGGCTGTTCGATAGGAAAGAAAAGAAAACCAAAAAAGGAAAAGGAGGATGAGGAGAAATAGTTTGGACACTCCCTGAAGACTCCAAACAGCAGCAGTGCAAAATGTAAAAAACGAGACGGACTTCACTGCGGAAGAATGTTCCCATTCAAAAGGGGGTAAAAAAGATTTGAAAAGCAAGACAAGGTACAAGAATGTGATATATTTTACCTAAAATGATCATTCTGGCATCGTTTACTCTCCCTCATGTCATTCCAAACCTCTAGGACTTCTTCTTTAGGACATAAAAGGAGATGTTCTGAAGAACATTGGGGTCGAAACAGCTTTGGACCCCATTGACTTTCAATGAACGGACAAAAACAACACATTCTTCAAAATCTCTTCTTCTGTGTTCCATTTAGTTATAAATAACAAATAAACATTATTTATAATTTATTTATTCATTATTATTTAATTTTAAATAATATATTTTTAATAAAAATAATAGAATATTTATTTTATTTATTTATTAGTATGTATTAAATAAAATAAATAAATATATATAAATAATAAATATAAACATTATTATATGAAAATTAGTCCAAATCTCTAACAGAAAGAAGAATCTAATAATCAGCAAAGACAGACAAGACAGAAACAGATATGATCTCTGCTATTTCTGAAAAATAATCATAACTAACCATAAATAATATACATAATTACCACTGAGACATTCTTTGAAATGTTCCACTGAAGTTATTTGATTATTAAAAAATAAATGTGCATTAATTTATTATTTATTTATTTATTATTTAAAAATATATTTAAATTACATTTAATTAATTTCATTCATTAATTTCTAATAATGTATTTAATAATATTAACATTGGGGTCAAAACAGCTTTGGACCCCATTGACTTTCATTGTATGGACATTCTTCAAAATATCTTCTTTTGTACTCCATAGAGTTATTAATAATAAAAAAAATGTACATTATTTATTATTCATTATTTTTTATTATTATTATTTAATTTTAAATACACTTTAACTAGCATTTTATTAATTTAATAAAATATGTATCATTTATCTATTATTTATTTTTTATTAAAAGTATTTAATAATAAAATATATTACATATAAATTAATAATAACAAATATAAAGACAAAAACAAGACTATTTCTGAAAAATAATCATAACCATAAATAATAAATATAATAAACACTGAGACATTCTTTGAAATGTTCCACTGACGTAATGATTATTAATAATAAATGTGCATTAATTTATTTAATTATTTAAAAAAAAAAATAGATTAGATACATTTATTAATTTAATTTACTAATTTAATAATAATAAAATAAGATACATATAAATTTATAATAATAAACATAAATATATATTATTATATTCAATATAATAATTAATAAAAATCAAATTATTCAACATGACTGACACTGAATTCCTGCACGTCTAAACCAGAAGAGTCAAATGATCATCAAAGACCACACATAATCTCTGATATTTCTAAAAAATATTATAATAAATAACCATAAATAATAAACATATTTAACATTCTTCTAAATATCTTCCTATAAGTTCTTCTGAGCAAGAAAGCAAGTGACATGAGGGTCAGTAAATGAGGACAGAATGATCATTTTAAGGTGAACTATCCCTTTAATGAGCCATGCATCCCATGAAGCACTGCAAATGATGTAATCACATAAAACAACAACGCTCTATGGAGAGAAACAAAGGGATTTTTACTTCCAGAACTGGATTGCAGAAAACACAGAGGAATCACAGGATAAGATCAGAGGAAATATCATTAATCACCATGGAGATTAGAGGCCAGGTGGATGACATCATACTGGCGAGACACGATCGCTCATCACTAACCTCGCACCTGAACATGACCTCATTCAGACACGCCAGCTGCATCCATCAAACCCTGCAGCCATTCGCACACTCTACCCACAATGCCACAGGCTCTGAATGCAGGATAAACAACACCTGAAGCTCAATAAAGTCCTGCAAGTCCACACCTGTTCATCACACCAGTATTCCTGCGGATTAACATCTATTGGCCCGCGGCCATTTTCCCTTCACTGATCCCAGCAAAGCTAACAAAAATATGTAACGCTCCCATTAAGTTATGAAAAATGTTGATTGATCTCTGAACATTCAAAAATGTTTAAAAAAATGCTTTTTTCTTGGTTATTCGAATGTTAAGTGAACGTTCCATTTTGCAAACATTATTGGAATGTTACTTTAGAATGTTCTCTAAACATTCTGAAACAAGAAGTAACATTTAAAAAAAAAAAAAAAAAAAGTTTAGACGAACGTTCCATGAGTGATGTATAGATCAAGGCTGTAACCATGTCTTGAACATTGGGGGGCCAATTTTTTATAAAGCTTAAAAAAAAATAGAACAGAAGGAAATTCTAGGTCTAATTCTAGTTGAGAAATAATTGTTTTGTAAATAATATTTGCATTCAATGCATTTGCATTTGTAGTTTGCATCACTGGATGTTACTGTCGGTCATAAAACATCTGAGGTATTGTAATATCTTTTGCTACTTACCTCACTCTTTCAACGTTAAACTGACACTTCGCGCTGGAATTCATGCTCTGCTTCTGCTTCGCATACTTTGATTTGATTGGCCATCTCAATCATTTTGACATTGACGAGCGCTGTTAAGACCGCCGACTAAAAATGTAACTTTAAAACCTTTTTATCATCCTAATTTCGTGCAATAATTTCAAATATTGGGGGGGACAGTTTGGCCATTTCTAATTATTGGGGGGGCAATGTCTATGGTGGTTACAGCCCTGGTATAGATAATGTTTTTGTGCTAACGCTTTGAGAACGTTATTAAAGACCAGATAACTTTGAACAAACGTTCTGTTAATGTTACTGGAAGAACGTTTGTTCGTAACTTTGCCAGAATGTTCTGAGAACTGTTCATTTTTTTTTTTTACCCTATTCACCTGGGGTGTCTCGCCTTAATATTTCTATCGTAAAACATTTGACGTATTATAATATGTTTCGCTATTTACCTCACTCTTTCAACGTTAAACTGACGCTTTGCGCTGGAATTCACGCTACGCTCTGCTTCTGTTAAACAGTAAACCCCGCCTACTTTGATTTGATTGGCCATCTCAATCGTTTTGACATTGACGAGCGCTGTTAAGACCGCCGAGGCAGACCAGACTAAAAATGTAACTTTTTTTGTCTTCCTAACATTATACAGAGCACTGTGTAATGGACAGAGCAGTGCAGTGCAAGAATTTCAAATATTGGGGAGGGGGGGACAGTTTGGCCATTTCTAATTATTGGGAGGACTTGTCCCCCTCAATGTCTATGGTGGTTACGGCCCTGGTATAGATGATGTTTTTGTGCTAACGCTTTGAGAACGTTATTAAAGACCAGATAACTTTGAGCAAACATTCTGTTAACGTTACTGGAAGAATGATTGTTCGTAACTTTGCCAGAAAGTTCTGAGAACATTCCCTGTTAGCTGGGACAGTCGCTCAAACACTCACTCTCAGGAAATAGAGTAGTTTAACTCGCGAGTCTCCTGAGGAAAAGTGCATGCGGAAAGATGGCGGTGAATGATAATGCAAAACTCTTTATGAGATCCACAACAGCCTACAGAAGTAAATGTTTATTGATCACGGGTGTTTGCTGTTGTCACTGTTTTATAAAAGCAACCAGTAACTCAAGACTGTGTTACAGCATTACATTGGGACTAAGAGCCTCTGAACACGGTAAAAAAAAAAATCACTGCAATGCATGGCTTCCCATTGCTTTATTCTACACTGAAAACACACAATTATGCTGCAAATGCTTTAGTTTGTCATGTTACAATGCATCCAGTGCAGAATATGTTACTTAAATATGGTTATTCTGCATTTTTACGCCAATTTGCATTTCAAAATGTCCTAATCTTTGACTGTCTGATGAAATAATGGTCAAAACAAGAGATAAAAATGGTGGTTGTTATAGCTTCTGGCTGTATATTGTACATTTTGGAAAATAGGTCCAGGTATTTCATGCATATGGAGCGTTTCGATCCTCCTGGGAAGTTCGTATAGTAGCTATTTAGTTGGGAAGACGTAATTACGACATCAGGTGTGGTCAAATCACTTTGGTCGGAGCAAGATGGTGATGTACAAAAAAAAAAAAAAGGACATTCCAACAAATTTACTGTCAACTACAGACGTGGCATCCATTGTGTCCGTCATGTTTTCTCACTGGCACGCCCTCAAGAAAATTGTTTCCCACTTGTAATTACAACGATCAACTAATAAATATGATCTTTTGACGTGGCTTGCATGCTCCAGTACTGTGCAGTAGTAGTATTCTAGTAGTATTCCTAAACATAACATGTTAGGGTTAACAAACGAGAACAACTAAAACAAAATGCAGAATAAGACCAGCATGTGCTTTTAATGGGTCACAGCGTCCTAGACACACTCCCTCACAGAAAACCAGGTCACACACACACACAGAGTCTTCTAAGAAAGTGAAACTGGTTAGTCTATGTCAATACCTGCCATATTTGCAGATTTATGTGTGATTTAAACTAGACCACAACGAAATCAAATCAGTACATGAAAGCTAAGCTCATCGTGTGAACTAACTGTCAATCCCTCAATGACTAACTTCAGTTCTTCATGAACATCCTGTTCATTTTCTTGTCATTGTGAAGGCTAAACAATAGGTATACATGTATCAATGGTGAAAACAATCAGGTTATAATGAATAAAGTTGAAGCGCCTGATATTTCTGAAAGCTATTTTACAGACCGTCTTCCTTCAAGTACAACAAAACCTACAGAGTTGACAATGTACTGCAAAGTCGGCCAAACACCAGGAGCACGAAGCTCGCGCAGCGCGCTCCCAGGAAGACCGTGTGCGCGCTCTGCAAATATTAACTGTCTAATGTAGGTTTCTTGCAGCCTTTGATGAATATTATACAGTTTTAGAAAGCGAGCGCGCGCACGCAGCGCGAGGCCACGCTCATCGAACTTTGAGAGCGCGGTCGCGCTCCGCGTAACCTATTTGTAACCGTCACCAACTTGCCAGAACTCCCTGAAAGTGTCAGAAACCTTTCTGGACCTCCTGTGCGCGTTCATATTGTTCTACTCAGGTAAGTACTCGCTAATTCAGCTTTGTCCTGAAGCTCGGGCGGAACGGAAAACGCGCCGCTCGGCCCAGTTTAACGCGAGCAATGACGTAATAAGCGCCCGTGAAACGTCACTCGCCACTATAACATCATGCTTACTTCTCACTTTACTCTACTCCGTGCAAATAACGTCTTCTGTCCCATTAACGCATTTCCGCGCGCCAGAGACCACGTTAAGGCCCGCGTGAGCCGGTGTTCCTGAGCTCGAGCACTTCCTGAAACTCACCTCGCGTCTATTGTAGCCGATCTGACGCGTCACAACAGGTTATCAGTTCGTTAGCACGAAATAAAGATGAAGCGTAACGATTTCAAGCTCGGAAGTTTGAAAGTGCTGCAAAATCAGGTCGCGTCAGTGAGGTCCCACCCAGCGGCGCGCTGGGCGCTTCCTGCTTCACTTCGCGGCGTCTGAATGGAGCTGCGGAATGAACGTAATGATCAAACCGGTACCGTGCGGCTGGTTTACCTGCTAATCAGATGCAGACGCTCGGAGTTCAGGGGGGATGGTTGTCAAAAACTCCAGGGACTCAGTGTGGATCCGTGTCGCTGCGCTCCAAACTTCAATTTTCAATCCGCAGCAACTGCGCACAAGTTCGCTCCGTTCTCTCTTTTCTCTTTTTTTTCTCCTTTCTTTCTCTTCCCTCCCTCTTCCACTCGGTTAGTTGAACTCCGTCCTGCTGTAATGGTTCGGGGTGCGGTCCCGATAGGGGGCGGAGTCTGCGCAACGCATCACCGCGCCAAGCCCCGCCCCTCCTCCAATCACAGCCCGCTCGCTCTGCATTCCCAAGGGCTTCGGCCAATCACAAGCGGTGCGTGGGCGTGTCGGAGCGGTAAAGTTCGCGTCAGAGGGTGAACTTGAAATAGTTGGGCCGCAGGGGCCTGTATGTGTGTTTAATGTCTGAGGTATGTGCGCGACTTTTGGGCTTTTGTGACCATATAAGTCGCCGGACCGTGTTTACACACACACACACACACACACACATATAGAGGAATGTCTGGAATCAGGAAATTTCTCCACAAATACTTTCTTTTAATAAATAATGAGTGGCAGTGTTGACATGCATTCCACACTATGAAGCGTTTATTTTACTATTTCCATTCAAATATTTTTGTATATATGGTTTATTTTACTATTTTAAAAGTTTATTTTTCGTCTTATCACAGATCTCTCTCTCACTATAAAAATGCTGGGTTAAAAACAACCCAAGTTGGGTTGAAAATGGACAAACCCCACCGTTGTGTTAAATGTTTGCCCAACGTGTTGGGCAGTTTTATTTACCCCAAATATTGTTTAAAAATTACTAAATGGCTGGCTTAAAATGAACCCAAAATAGGTTGGAAATTAAAAATCAGACACATTACTATAGGCAACAATAATAATCAAAAGGTGAAAATTTATTAATAAGCAATTTAATAAATGTTTATTGTTTAATTATTATTTATTAAACTTGTTAATAAATGTTAATTTCCAACATACTTTGGGTTCATTTTAAGCAAGCAATACAGTAATTTGGGTTGTTTTTAACCCAGCATTTTTAGAGTGCTGTCTGTATATCTATTTATCTTATGGGTTTGTATGTATTGTTTTATTATTGAAATACAATTAAATATTTTTATTAGCATTTTATTCATTTTATTGTCATATTAAATTCTGAATATTCAAACAGGATTAACTGCCATCTCAGTTTTCAAAAACAAACTGATACTCATCCAAAAACATCCCAAACATGAAAAATATTAAAGATAAAATCCCGCAAACACGCAAAACCTGAATGATATCTGCACATCTCGGTGTACATGTACAAAAATAAATGTATGCGACAGATGCTTGTCTGCTTTATTATATATTTTGTGTCGTGTGTTGTTAATATTATTGTAACTTTTTTGCATTATTTATGTATACAATCCAAATATTGTATATGACCTATTGGAATATTTCTCATATAAGTTGCTTTGAATAAAATTGAATACACACAAATGCAAATGTGTGCTTACAGGAAAGACTGTCACAGATTGTCTCTCATGCAAAACTCAAAGACGCGTAAACGCGCATGCATGAATGATCCCATGCGGGAGGCTGGAGAGTCTCCCGGCTGCACGCTTCACTGAAGTATCTGAGGAATGCGGAATGATGTCCAGGGAAAGGGACGTAAAAATCCTGCCGGGAGTCTTTTATCAGCACGTAAGGAATGTTTGTGGAAGCCTCCAGTCGCCCTGAATCATCACTAATAACTCTCCACTCGGGAACGGAGCGATGTGTCGGAAAAATCAATACGTCGCTGCGGCGTCTCTCTCTCTGCTGATTGGGCAACTAGAGAAATTTCGAACGCAAAGTCAAAGGTCTCTAGCTGAGCGATACCAGATGCAGAGAGACAGACAGAGGGAGAGAGAGACAGATTACCAAATAAGGTCACTTCTGACCTCTCTCTCTCCTCCTCCTCCTCCCGTAGTTTGACCCGCTCGGCTCCTGCAGATGTGTGCCGCCCGGTCTGGGTGTGTCCCGGCCGCTGGGTGTGTTCACACAAACTTTTACTGTGAATGCATTCATGCAACGTCTGCAGTGTGAGTGCAACCTTTGTGCTTGCTTTATTTGTGAGAAAACTACCATAGATGAATTTTTTAAATGTCTGTTGTTCTGACCCAACGCGGCGTTCCCATGATCCTTTCTCATGACTGATGTTCTAGGCGCTTGTGTTTGTGTGTTGTCCTTAAATGGCTCCAAACAAAACCTCAGAATAATTAAAAACACCAGCGTCAACAAAAGAGCAAAAGCAGGCCGGCGTGAAGGCGACGCATCCTGTCCTCCCGCCCGCTTTCCTCCAATCAGAGCGCAGGAACCACCAATCGATAAGGCGTTTGTTGACTCACTCGCTTCGGGAATGTTCTCGAGAAGTTCCCTTTATTGTGAAATTTTGCTCCTTTGTCAGCCTCCCTCACACTAGAAATAACACATTGCTCACAGCTAAGAAAGAGAAGTGTGCAGTTGAGAGTGTATCAGACTCAAAGAGACAAATAATGCATATTCAAACAACATATTTACTGTAAACACCGACTGGATTAGAGGTATTTAGTGTCTCCCACACACACACATACTTCACTTGGCTAACTTAGCTATTAGCTTTTAGATAATTTCTATAGCCTATATGTTTTGTCATCGAGGAAGGGCTTATGAATTTTTTTTTTCACTGGTTTGCACTGAAAGGGAATAATAAGAATGAATGTGAAATTGTAAAAAATAATAATATATTTATATTAAAGGCACGCCACTAGAGGTTGCTTATTAAAAACAAAGGCGTAGCTTGCTGATGCCTTGATTTCACAGAATCATGGGAGATGTCTTCTTCACGTCTACAGCCGGTGGAAAAGAATCCGACGGGACTCGGGCAGAAATCATGTTCATTGATGAGATTATTAATGTTACTGTAGTATGAAGCAGAGCAGAACGAGTACTGCGCGAGCAGAAACGAGGCCGCTGGAGCGATTGATAATGAGAGACGAGTGTGACATAAGCCTCGAGAACTTTTATTATGCCGCAGTCGCTGCTTCCACTTCTTCCGGTCAAGCGTATGTGGGGTAACGCAGCACTGTTTATCATATTAGATATGTTTGAGTGTTGAAAGTTGATATAATGCTACTCTGTGCTTTCGCTCGGCGGCTACTATGAGACACTTGTCACACTGCAGTAAATATTAGTCATAGTAAAACATGGTACTCGCGGTAAATCAAGAAAACGAGATTCAAACAATAAGACTTACTGTGTTGAGCTTTATTACATGATTAGTTTTCTGTCGATGAATGTATCCATCCAAACAGTTGCTCACCTGTCTAATAAAATACATATTATTATTAAAGTGTCTTTAGTGTTTCCATGGTTTCTACAAAATTAAACCTGAAATTGAGGGTAACACGGGTATGACGTCATTGATAGGGGACGCACGGACAAGGTCCGTGTCCTGGTTAAAATTGCTTATTTCTCTGGATTTAAACATTCTTGGAAACATTTGGGGATAATCAAAGTACACAAGTCAACAAAATATATAACGCTGTTCTAGAGGTTTTTGGATATTTTAATTAAAAAAATCTTACATATTGTGCCTTTAAATCAATCAACCAATAAATAAATTTAAGAAATAATAAATTTAAATATTTTTAAATAAATAACATATTTTAAAATAATACATTTTTAAATAATAAATAATAGTGCTGTCAAATCGATTAATTGCATCTAACATGAAAGTTTGTAAATATATATAATATGTGTGTAGGCTATATAATATATATATATAAACTTTTGTTAGATGCAATTAATCAATTTGACAGCAGTAATAATGTTTAAAAAATGTTTTCAAATAATAATAAAATAAATGCATCATTTTTAGGCCAAAACCCAGAAACGAGAATTTTAGCACTTCCTGTTCCATCGTCCTGAAGTCAATCGCTCCGTCCAAAATCGATTACTTCCCTACTATATAGTACGCGAAAAACAGTATGCCATAACAATTATTATGACGTACTATGTATACGTCCGAATGTATTCGAAAAACCATAGGCGAAAAGTCCCCAGATGACCTATTACTTCTGCCGAGATTCTGAAGTGTGCATACGATGGAAACTTTACTATCCCATGAGGCCACGGGAGAGATTTATGAATGGCAGTGAAGTGACACAACTGACACTATAAGGTCACGTGACAGTATCAACATGGCAGATGTAGTACATCTGGAATTCATACGCTGTGTCTCATTTCAAAGGCTGTGTCCTCCGTAGGTCGCATTTGTCGGCTGCATACGTCATTGAGGCTGCTTTATTTAAGTTAACTGACCACTACATTACAAATTCATAAAGAAATTGCAACAATTTATGCTTCATAACGGTCAATTTTATAATGGTTATATAACTTCTCTGAAATAAGACATCCTCTTTGACGTATGCGGCCAACAAATGCAAACTCCGGAGGATGCAGCCTTCGAAATGAGACACAACAAGCATTCATACTACACACATTCATACTTTATAATACGTTTTAACGAAGTGAATTCGAATGTAGATGGTGTGCGATTTCAGACGCAGCAAATGCGTTTTTGGTTAAATGCCTCAAATAAGGTCTGTGGAAAGATTTGCCGGAAGTTTAATGGTGGTGAAGTTGAAATCATGCAACCGCATGGTGTAGCCTACGTTTATAGCATACATAGCTTTTTATTTCTGCCGACTGATTGGCTTCAAAAGTTGTAAAGATTATTGTGATGAACAAAATGTGCAAGAACTTTTGTTGGTCACAGAGCTTATTTTCTGCAATAATCTAAAAGCCAATGAAAAAAAATCCTATTGTTAACGTCACTGCAGCTCTATTTCATTGGCTGTTGTTCACCGTTTCCCTCTCACTCCTGTGCACACTTGAAGACTTGATGGGAGGATTTGAAACAAGTGTATGAGAACTGTCGTAAAGTTTGCGACTGGTCTGTGCGCGTTGAGTTCTAGGCTACTTGTCACACAATGCGACGAGTTTGAGTGTTGCAATGACTGTTGTTTTCAGGTAAATATATATACACACGTTATCACTATAGCATCTGAGGTATGCAGCATAGCAAGAACAACGCGAATAAGCACACTTTTACTTTTCAAGAGCCTGACATAAAAAATCATTAAACGTGAGTAAGGGAAAAGTGACGGAGTGCGAAAGTAACGAGAGCGCAGAGGAATTCTGCAACGGCGTTTGTTCAGCGTGTCTCACTGGCGCTGTGTTTTTGCCTTATATGGTAACAGTGCACTGGAGAGAGAGAGAGCGAGCGAGCGAGCGGGAGAGAAGTGGAGGTGTGGTCTATTGTTTTAGAGCGGAAGAGGTGTTGGGTTTCGCTATTCCGTCATTTCTTTCACCTTCTGCCCTGTTGTTTGTCGTTCGCAGACAGCAGGTCTCAGTAACGCAAACAATACGCCTTTCAGCAGCACATTTACCACGAATCACTTAACGAATCACTTCTCAGTCATGCAGGACTACTGTAGATGGGGAGATCTGTGACTTATCCAGCACTTTATATTCTGACAAAAGCGTCAGGTTAATCAGAAAGCTGATCTTTCAAAGTTAACTTTGACCTTAAAATCTAAAACCTTAAAAACAAGAAATTATAAGGTGCATATGTAAGACTAGTTTTTGATCGTTAACTAAAAACAACCCATTTTTGTTTAGTGAAATAAAATAAAGGTTAACTGGAAATATATAAATATAATATAAATGTAAACTTTTTTTACATTTCATCTAGTTGCCAAGGCAGCATTAAAACTAAAACAGAAATAAAATAATATATATATATATATATATATATATATATATATAAACTTTTAAGATATTTAAATAAAATATTAATTATAGCAACTAATGTAAATACGAATTAAAAAACTATAACAGTATCTCAATGACAGACTGCTAAAATAACACTGTGCTCCGCGCGTCTCTTTTGAGAGGAAGTGCTTGTGGCTGATGTGACGTGATGATGTCATGTGCGGTCAGGTAATGGCAGGCTGTCATTGGTGGGCTGGAGTTCTGCTGGATGACATCATGTGGCGAGAAGAACCGCAGCGCAGATGTTTGAGGAAGACGGACACTGTGACGTCATGCCTTCTTGGCAGGATATATGTCACTTTTAAGAGCCCTAGAAAAAAAAATTCTGCTAATATATATATAAATTCATATTCAGTCGGAATAAACGGCTACTTTGATAAAGATTCTCACAAGAGACCCGACTCATCTCTATAGAGTTTGTTGCTTTTCAGTTTTTATTGGCACTTTATAATTGACATTTCACTGCAGTATGTCACACAAAACACACGGACTTTTATCTCAAAAGAGCAAGAAAACACCAGTTGTTGATATAACGGTCGGCAGCCGCTGACAGACCGTTATGAGCTTACGAAAAACACACCTGGAGAATTGCATCACTGCACTGCAATATGAAAAAAATGGTATTTGCGACCGACCGTAACCTGTTTCAGGCACGCAGCTTTCCCATGTCTTGATGACAGACAGATATGAATTAATCCCACAGTAGTCATTTAGGTTAGGAATCCTTCAGTTAAAAAGAGCCTCGGGCTGAACTAAAACAAGACCTAGAGATCTCTCTAGAGATTCACACACACGCTCCACAAACACACACCTTAAAAACGGTGATTATATCAACCATTATCTCATATAAGCATAGCCTATATATAGGCCTAGCACAAAATGCTAAATATCAAAAGAGTCATGATATGTCATAATAGATAGCAACACTATGAATGCAAATTTAATGATTTCACTCAACATATAGGTTTTAGTGAAAAGCAAAGATATCTAAAATGTACATCTAATTCATGCACAGTTAAAAACAACCCAAGCTGGGTTAAATATTTGAGCAACCTGCTGGGTAGTTTTGTTTAACTCAACTATTGTTTAAAAATTACTATATGGCTGGCGTAAAATAAACCAGACACATAATTACTAGAGGCAACAATAATAATCAAAATGTGAACATTTATTAATAATCAATTTAATGTTTATTGTTTATTATTATTTATTAAACTTATTAATAAATGTTCATTTATTAAACATATTAATCAATGTTAATTTCCAACATACTTTGGGTTCATTTTAAGCAAGCAATACAGTAATTTTTAAACAATAGTTGAGTTAAATAAAACTACCCAACAGGTTGGGTCAAACATTTAACTCAACCGCTGGGTTTGTCAATATTTAAACCAGTTTGGGTTATTTTTAACCCAGCATTTTTTAGAGTGTGGAAATAATAACCCCATTAATTGCATTAAGTATTACATTTAAAAATAACAACAAAAGTAACAACATGCCACTTTGGGCCTTCTGTGGCAATTCTGGGTGGCTCATCTTGCCCCAAGGGTCTAATTTTATTTTTAACTATAAAATAAAAACTATAACTTTTACTCCACAAATCTAAAACATGGTGTCCACAAAGCCCTCATTAACAAATAGGGGAAAAAAAAAAAAAAAAAATTAAAAAAATGATATTAAACATAATACAGTGTCATGGATCACTATTTTCCAAAGACACAAAATTAGATCAATTAACCTCAAAACTGTTTAGAATGACTAAATCTCACAAATGTTGATATTCAGACGAAATGACAAAATTAAAAATAGCGTAGCCATTCATCAAAAGTGCTGAGATGAGATTTTGTGTCATCTATGGTCAGGAGAAAAAATAAGGTGGGGGGGTCATCTTGGTCCGAGGGAGGCAACTCCATGTTACCATATTATATATATATATTCAACACCAACCAACAGTCTGAGTTAAATATTGTACAGTTGCTTTATTCATAATTTCACTTGACTAGTTGGTTATATTACAGTTTATATGAGTTAAAGTCTAAACATCATCAATCCCATGCATCCCGCATGAAATTCACAGTCATATCCAAAAAAGAAAGAAAACCAAATGGAGACAAACACATGTCTGTAATCATCACACACTTTCACATTAGTAGGCATTCAGGTGCAAAAGGATGGAGAGCGAGAGGAAGGTCGCCCTCGTGTGGACCGGATGAGTCGTACGGCCGATCAGTTCTCCTCCAAAGTGGCTGAATGATGTCTGAGAAAACTTTACTACATTGTTACCGCAGTAAACTTGGTGCACTGCCCCAGACCCTCTAAAAAACATGTAACGACACACACACACACAGTTAATGAAAGCAGGTCAGATAGTGAAGCAGGTTGCAGTTGTCTGTGTATGTAATTAGATGTATTGGAGTTTCCAGCAGGAGGTGGGTGGGACTAGAGGGGTGGTGACTGACAGCTTCACTGTCCAATCAGCTTCTGCACAAAAGAATCCAGCTGGTCTTCATCTTTGATGCCCACAAACTGGTCGATGACATCGCCGCCCCGCATGGCGATCACCGTGGGAACGGCCGACACCTATACAGCACATCAGGAACAATCAGCATCCAAAAATAATTTTATATTTTCTGATTTCATTTTTATTTTAGTTCAAGTTTTAGTAATTTTGGCTGTGTGATTTTGTGATTTGTATTAGCTTTAGATTTTTTTTAAATGTCCATAAAGTTTTTATTTGAGGGTTAGTTTTAGTTATTTTAGCAATTCAACTTCAACTAAAGTTAAACTGCCTTTGCAACTAGCTAAAATAAAATACTTACATTCATCATTTTGTTTCAAGTAAGTAAAGTGTTTTTTACGTTATTTTTTGTTTTGTTTTTGTGAGCTGCCGATCTCATACCAGTGTTATTTTTAGTCATACTATGAGTATATATTAATATATTTTTAAAAATTAAAATTTAATTTAACAAACAACTTTTATTTTTAATTTTAGCTTAATTTTTTGTCATTTGTTGTAAATTGTTTTGTGCTTTTGTCATTTTTATTTATTTATTTTTTTTATATTATTAATTAGGTTTAATTTATTTTTATTTCATTATTTCCAGAAAATTCAGGGCATATTAAATAAAATAAAATAAATAAATAAATAAATAAAACAAAACAAACAGTGACAAGGCAATATTTCTAATTTTCGTTTAGTTTAAGTTTCCTAACCTATATATATATATATATATATATATATTTCAGCTTCATTTAATTTAACAAATATGTTTTTAATAGTTAATAACCCTGTGTCATACCCCGTACTCGATGGCGAGGTCTGTGTGTTCGTCGATGTCGACTTTGGCCATGGTGACTCGACCCTTCTGTTTGGCGATGGCCTTTTCCAGCCGAGGGCCGAGGATTTTACAGGGGCCGCACCATCTACAACACAAACACACACCAATCAGATTATCTGCTGTCACTGCAGCCGCTTCCACGACATTCACATTAAATCAACCTTCATATGCCATCACATATAAATGAACATGACGGACTGAAGAACTACAGAGAACTATAATCACACTGCTGTGAACTCTGAGCCACAACAGTGAGACTCACAGAAACTGATCTGAGATCAGCTGACATGATCCTGAATGAAAACAAAGCTGTCAGTGTGTCGTCAAACACACATTATCTATATATAACACTCAACGCATGTTCACTGATCTGAACACACACTGTTTCTGAAAACCTTTACACCCTTTTAAAGAAAAGTTTTGGTTTAATGTCATGTGGTGTAAACATCCAGGAAAAAGTAGTAACATATTTTCCGTACACTTTGACATGTGACTGTGCGCATGTTAATCATTAGTTTCAAAAGTTTTTAAACACATTCTTTAAGGAAAAAATAATTTGAAGTATTATCTAAGTATTCTTTTTTTATTTTAAATATCATGAACTATTAATTTATAAATATTACGTTTTTGGTGAGTTGCACCACATTTTATAATCTGAACAAACCCAGTTGCCCTCTCATAAAAATTGATATTTAATACAGAAATGTAAAAACATGCTCATCATAGTGTCACTGTATGTAAAAAAAATTATGAATGTATTTTAGAATTAATATAGAACAAAATGAGAAAAAAAATTAAAAACAATGTAATAATAAATAATCTGACAAAAATAAAATATAGATCATTAGTGGAAAACTACTGTTTAATAACATTAATTAATAAGAATAATAATAATTACTGTTTATTGGCTGAAAATTCTGTTTAATATTAATTTTAATTAAGTAATATTATTTAATATTAATTTCACTAACAAATTACAGACTGAAACTCTCCTTCAATAATATTAAATTATTAAATGAAATTATTTTTTAAATATTTGACTTAATCACAACTTGTTTGTCTTTCTTCAGAAAAAAATTAACAAAATCAAACATTTTAATTACTGTTTACCAAATGAAACTTCCATTTAATAATCATCATTTTAATTAAGTAACATTAAAAATATTATTATTAATTTAATAATATTAATATTAATCACTGTTTACCTAATGAAAGTAGTTAAATATTATACATTTTAATAAAGTAATATTAATAATATTAATATTAACTATGGTTTACCGACTGAAGCTTGTTTAATAATATTAATTTTATCTAATACTAATAACTTTAATTTAATAATATTAATATCAATTACCATGTGCAGACTGAAATTAACAATTAATAATATTACTTTAATCGTAATAACATTAATATTATATGACTGGAACCGCCGTATAATATTAATTCAACAGACTGACTATATTTAGCAGTGACATGCAATTTAGTATCTAAAGCAGATCTTTCGATTCCAGTGGAAAACCGTTTCCAAAAGCAGCATTAAGATCAATCCTAACACTTCTCTTAAAGGGTTAGTTCACCCAAAAATGAAAATTCTTTCATTTATTACTCACCCTCATGTCGTTTCACACCCATAAGACCTTCGTTCATCTTCAGAACACATATTAAGATATTTTTGATGAAATCCGATGGCTCAGTGAGGCCTCCATTGACAGCAAGATAATTAACATCACTTTCAGATGCCCAGAAAGCTACTAAAGACATATTTAAAACAGATCATATGACTACAGTGGTTCTACCATAATATTATAAAGCGAAGACAATACTTTTTGTGCGCCAAAAAAACAAAATAACGACTTTTCAACAATATCTAGTGATGGCCGATTTCAAAACACTGCTTCATGAAGCTTCGAAACCTTTACGAATCTTTTGTTTCGAATCAGTGGTTCGGAGCGTGAATCAAACTGCCAAAGTCACGTGAACCATTGAAATTTCGAAACATGTATGACGTAACGAAGCCTCGTTTACTGAAATCACGTGATTTTGGTGCTCTGAACCACTGATTCGAAACAAAAGATTCGTAAAGCTTCATGAAGCAGTGTTTTGAAATCGCCCATCACTAGATATTGTGGAATAAAGTCGTTATTTTGTTTTTTTGCGCACAAAAAATATTCTCGTCACTTCATAACATTAAGGTTGAAACACTGTAGTCACATGAACTGTTTTAAATATGTTTTTAGTAGCTTTCTGGGCAATGTAAGTGTTAATTATCTTGCTGTCAATGGAGGCCTCACTGAGCCATCGAATTTCATCAAAAATATCTTAATTTGTGTTCAGAAGATGAATGAAGGTCTTACGGGTGTGGAATGACATGAGGGTGAGTAATTCTCATTTTTGGGTGAACTAACCCTTCAATAACTCGACTTCTTTACATCAGTTGGCTGCACTCCTGTCCGTCCATGAATCAGATGTCCAAAAGCGACTTATAAAGAGAAAAGCTAGTGAGGGGATGTACGTACTGTGCGTGGAAGTCTATGAGGACGGGCAGCTGGCTGTTGATGACTCTCTCGGTGAAGTCGTCGTGGTCCTGCACGTTAAACGACACGCTCCTGCTGGAGGCAAGCGGGAGCGAGCGCGAGAGGAGCGGCTGTGTGGCGCGAGACGCGCTCAGACAGGATGAGAATGACGAAGAGCGCGAGACTGTGACGGGCAGACGGTTGAAATCTCTCACAGACACTCGACAAACTCTCCGCACGAGAAGCCTGAAAGCCATCTGAAACCAAAGACAAAGAGAGAAATTAGCATTAAAATATGACAAGCATCCTAATCATAAACGATCAGTCTGTTAAAGTAATTCAAAACTCATTTTAATGAGTTTTTACCTTCTTGATGTGTAACTTTAACAACTAATCAGGCTTTCCACAGATGAAGTTCTTCATATTTTCATTCTTTGTCTCAGATACATACTTCAGTAATAACCAAAGTATCAGGCACTAAACACTGTTCTTGTACCTGTACATTTAAAAAGGGCTAAATTCCTTTAATTGCACATTGCTCCATACATAACAGTAATTCAGCATGTTTTGCTCGAATATAATAAGGTAAAATAAGAAAACAAATTCATATAATTCAATCTAAAATCGTGTTGTTATGAAACACTGTTTCCAGTGTCAGACACACTGTTGACAGTCTGACAGACACGGAGCCTCTATAAAGCCAACGCTCATAATGTGCGTATATATTTGCGTATATTTTTCATGTTTTATCTGCGGTTGTGTGTAAATCTGTGTGGTTTTTAACCTCCATGTGACTTTGAGCTTCTGATGTGTTATGTGTGTGTGTTTATAATAAATCTAGTGAGTTTGTGAACGCGTATGTAACGCGTCAAATCGGATTATTTCAGCTTCAATGTTGTTTTATATGTTTCTGATAGTTATGATGCATAAAATAAACTCTTACCGTGAGCTCTAGAGTCCTCTGGTCACACGGACCACTGACGCACTTCCCCTCACGCGGAGGAGTTGATGTGTCACAGCGACACGCCGCGGCGCGGAGAGGAACTGCAACCACAACTATGATATATGCAGTGTGCGATACACACAAACCTGCCTGCAATTAACTGACTTTAGTGCAGGGAATAGAATAGAATAGAATAGAATAGAATAGAATAGAATAGAATAGAATAGAATAGAATAGAATAGAAAAATAATAAAATTTAAAAAAAAAAAATAAATAGTGGGCAGTGGATTTTGAGTGAGTTCACTGTGTTGGTCAGAGCTTCTGTCCTGCCGTCTGTTTCATAATTGATGGACAGACGGAGATATAAAAGAGGCGAGCTGCACATGCTTCATGCTGGTGAAGGGCACAACATGAAAGAGAGAGAGAGAGAGAAAGATTGAGAGATGCTGATTGGTCTTGCAGGACTCCATGGCAACAGATGCTGAGTGTGTCTGATAAGAGATGAAGCCGTCAGACTGTAAGTGCTCTTCATGCTGATCTGTGTGTAAATCTGTCCTCATCATCATCAGGTAGATGTTTGTTTCTCATTCAGCTTCTCCTTCTGTACTAAACTGTTTCTCTCTTCATCTCTTACTGTGTCTCTCTGTTTAGTGTTCGAACCTGCTTTATTCTTGTCATCATTTATGATGTTGCTTCCAGAATACTTTAAATCAGAAATGTCACTCCACTTTACTAAAAGTACATGGTGATATCATGTTTACTTTAATATATACCATGGTACTGTGTGATTACCATATTTATATGTCATTGTTTTTACATTATTACCATCAGAGTCTAAAACATGACATTAACATGGTACTATATGCCCAAAAACACTGAAATACCATGGTGCTTTTAGTAAATATATTCATCATTACTTACTGTATTTATTTATTTACTAATTTTTTTTTATGTTTATTTTAATGTAATGTTTATTTATTTATCAATGTGTTATTCATTTATAATAATCTTAGTTTTTATTATTTATTTTTTACACTTTTTCTCTAAACATCACTCTAAAAAATGCTGGGTTAAAGACAACCATGTCTGGGTTATGTATATACAACCAGCACCCTAAAAATATGAAAAATAACTTAATTGTCACACTGTGAACACACTTATGAACACACAGAAAACACTTATTTATTAATCCACAAAGTATCATACAGGAGATCGCAGGAGCAAACTAATACACAACCACTTACAGTGAAGCAAAGACGATACCAGACAATGAAACAAAGGAAACCGCGGGCTTAAATACACGGAGAGGGTGATCAACTAAACAGAAACAGGTGTGTGAAACTAAATAACAACCAAGGAAACTAACTAGGCTGAACAGGCTGAACCAATTATTTGGTTAAAAAAAAACAACAGCATTTTTTGAATGGAGAACCCCTAATTATTTTAATCTGTGAACATGGCTTTTGTGGAGTTGAAAATGTTGATCTCTGTTCTTCCTCCAGACTCCAGCATGGACAAATCTCCAGGCAGTTCTGCTGGATTCGGGATCATCATCAAAACTAGCAAAGACGTTGGAAAGCGTCACATTGTTAACCTCCAGCCCGCTCCGCTCTTCCGTACAGTGGGTCTGACGGGTCTGTCTGCTAGTTTACCACCCCATCGTCGCCTGCGTTCAGTCTTAAACTCGACCCGAAACACATCGGGTCAGTCTGTTGACCGTTCTGACCCGTTAACAGGTCGACCTCTCCGAAACACACCCTTAAACGGACTCAAATGCATTCAGACACAAGACAGGCCATTACCCAAAATTATACATCGATACCCTCAAAAAGATGATGAGATATCCAGGAATAAACAGCTGCAAACAGTCAGTGTTCAGAGCTGGTATCGTGGCGGACGGCTAAACGCTACAGCGAGGACCCGCCGCAGAGATACGTCAATTAGGACTGAGAAGGAAGAGTACTTGTTTGAAGAAGTTTGGCGGGGACAGGAGCCAAAGGTGACGAGAAAAAACAAAAATAAACACATAGAAAGCAGAGACGAGGCGTCAGAGCTCAGCCAGTGGATACAGAGTTTAGAAATAACAGACAGGAAGAGGGAACAAACCACAGAACGACACTGGAACGACTCTGGTGGGCGTGGCATCAGGGCGGAGCCAGTATGTAAATGGGAGGGGCAAAAGAGGAGAGACCGACGCCCACACTTCCTGCCACCCATCACTCAAAGCGACTGCTTGCTTAACGTCCCTCTGCTCCTTCCGGACAATTCCCCGCCCCCGTCACCCTGCTCTCCGTCGGACATCCTGTTCTTTCCTCTATCTGTTCCTCACATCCAGCCTTTTCCCAGAGAGAGGAGAGGAGCTGCACCAGCTCAACATGACTGACACTGTCTATCGCTGACTGCAAGAGGATCTTCATGTGTGAAATATACAGGCAAACGTTTGGACACGTTTTTGTTCTTTATTATTACCATATTTTAAAATAATACTAATGTAATGAAAACTCTTAAATCACACAAATGGAAATCTGGCAATGATGTAGAGATAAAAACATGTGAGACAAATGAAAACTCCATTATATTTGAGCTTCTTTTTCATCTGGATTCTCTCTCTAAACATTCAAACTTCATAGACACTATTGGAGGCAGCTCAATCCAGACCTACAGGTGTAACGTTTACTGACTATTGAGCGGTAAGATCGTCAGAGGAGAAGCAGTTTCAAAGAATGGAAAGAGTGTGTCAGTGAAGGTGGTTGTGAATGTGTGTAGATGTGTGTTAGTTACAGGATCAGAGAATGACACCGTTCCTCTGTCATAGTCCAGATCAACTCTCACATGATCAAGCTTCTGTTTAACAGGAATACCAGACTGTTCATCCAGTCCGTACTGCACCCACCAGACACCAGTTTTATAGAAATCAAGTCCCTTCCTCTGGTTTGATGCTGTAGTTACTCCAAGTCTCCAGCATTCACTCTCTGTAACCTCCACATCCCAGCAGTGTGTTCCTGAGTTAAAACCCTCTGAACCCAGAACACAGAGATACCAGTCAAATCTCTCTGGATTATCAGGAAGTGGTTGATTGTTCCAGCTGTATCTCACACTGGTCAGATCATCAGACAGGACGAGATGTGGATGAGCCGTGTTTGGATCCAGAATCACAGGAGCTGATGAGACACAATCAACAGATGCTTTTATTCTGATGTTCATATAATGATCAAGAGTGAACCGTACACAGATTATTATGAATTATGACACTCGTCCTTTTGATCAAACACATCAGACATTTTCCTCTGATCACTGTCAGTGTTTTTAGTCACACACTCATTTTTATTATCAGTGTTTAATGGCATCAGATACAAACATTAAATGTGTGATTAAAACATTTGTGCCTCTGAAAAAAATCTTAATACGTTCTCAAATATACCAATAACAACATCTTAATATTTTCTCATTATATCCCTTATGTAAAGAGAATATATTTCCATATATTTATGCTAAATATATTAAATGGTTTAAATATATTGAAAAATATATGGAATATTATGATATGTTGAATAATACATAAGGAATTGCCTCTTCATATATTGAAAAATATGTGACAGCATATTTACTATGTTGTTTTCACTCAAATGAGTTTCTGCTACACAAAATAATAATAAAACATAAAGTCCAGGCCTGGTCCTTTCTCGTCCTTCACTGTCGTCGCTCCTCCTTTTATGCTTCCGGAGCTCCTCCGTGAGAGATACGCGCATGTGGTGCTCATTATCACTCGCGCTACCGGCCTCGCGCAGTTCTCTCACGGGTCTCACCCTGCCCTGCTTGTCAGTCACAGTGCTAAATTCCTTCATTTCAATTTCTTAGATAATATTCAATATATTACATTGCGCAATATATTATTCCATATAATTTTCAGTATGTTCAAACCATTTAATTTATTGATCATATGGAAAAATATTTTCTTTCCTTAAGGGATATAATGACAGGTTTTGAAGTCTTCTGATTGTAATATCCAGCTCATGGTAAATTCTAAAAAAAAAAAAAAAAAAAAATATTGATAATATCAATTATATACCAGAACTAGCATGATCTTCACCTACTACAAACTGAACTAATCTAGTGCTTCTGTATCATGAAAACCCCCTGTATGATTTCCAGTGTGTGTGTAAGAGCACAGATCTTCTCCAGACTCACTGTTTTGGATGATGTCCTGCATCTTCTTCCAGACTCTGAACTGCAGGTTGCCCAAGTAATGTGGCACATGAATCAAAGCTCCAGAAGCCATCTGTGGATCCGGCTGTGAGATCTGGACTCTGGAAGAACATTCAGGAGTCAGAACTGCAGTGGCTTTGGATCAGAAGCATAAAGACCAGAGACAGGAGCAGATCACTCACCTTCCCATTGAGACTGGAAACTTCTGCAGAACAAACACACCATTTATCATCAAGAACTCAATCAATCATCAATCAGTCAATGATGTGAAATCAGACCTTCAGAAAGCAGACGTCATTGTCTTTCATCATCTCCTCCATGTCTTTGATTGTGTGTGAAAGAGCTGAGATGTGTCTGTTCATCTCCTCCAGCTTCTCCTTCATCATCTGCTTCTTCTGCTCCTCTTCCTCCCTCAGTGCAGTGATTGTAGCTTCTTCTTCATCTCTGAGAAACTGATGAAGCTTCTCAAACTGCTGTTTAATCTGACGCTCTGTGTGTTCATCTTGAGACTGAAATCACATCACATTCACTTCAGTCATCTCAAAGACAACTGATTCTGGAGCAGCATGAAGAGTGAGAGGGTAAATGTGGGTTAGTTAACTACAACTTTAACTTTCTGAAGTACTAGTACTGTAGAAGTAGATGTTCTGTCTGTAGTGTGAAAATACACATTATCAATCAAATCCTCAGGTAGAAGCATAATGTCAGCAGCTCAGTGTCTGTTGGCTAACAGGTTGTTGTGCTCATGAATATTAATCACATTATCTGCATTCACCCAAACTAATTAGCTAAAATGAAAACGTGGAAGGTGACCGTTAGCCAATGGGATTAGCGCAGGTGCGTTAGTCCCGCCCACTGCTAAATAACCAGCTGACAGAGGTGTCTGTGCTTGATCATCATTTACACAAACAGTTGTGTGTGTGTGTTTCAGTCAATAAAAGAATGTAATTATGTCAGATAAATCAATTCAGCTGTTCTAATCAAACTTGTAAATATGTCAAAAGTATCAATCCTCACCTTGATGTGTTGAACCGTTTTCTCAAACTCTCCTTTAATGTTTTCATTGTGTTTAAGTTTCTCTTGTAAGGACTTCAGTGCAGTATTGAGCTCCTCCTGCAATTTAAAGATACCAGAGATTTCTGTAATATGATCTTATATGTAATACATCAGCTTAAACAAGTGTTTTTCCTCATCTGTAAATCTGTCTTACCTTATATGATGAAACCACTTCACTAATTGGTCTGAATTTATGATTGTCATGTTGTTGTGAATCTCTGCACACTAAACACACAGGCTGTTTGTCCTCCAGACAGAAGAGTTTGAGTTTCTCACTGTGTAAACTGCAGATCTCCTCAGATCCTGATGAACGCCTCTCATTTCTCTCCTTCAGGAACGACTCACACAAGTTTTTTAACACAAGATTACATGGAGGATCATCTCTTGAGGATCTTCTCCTGCAGACAGGACACTCCTGAGTTTCCTTGATTCTCCAGAACTGTTGAAGACACTCTTTACAGAAACTGTGACTACATGATAAAACAACAGGATCCTTGAAGATTTCATGACACACGGGACAAGAAAAATCATCTTCAGATAATGAAGCCATTTTCACTGTTTGAGCCCCAGCAATCTGAACTTTACATTCACTTTCTGAATCAAGGTTTCAAAAATGAATAACTGCAAGAATCAGAAGAAGATCTGCTGTCTGTTCAGGATCAAATGTTTTAAATCCTTCTTAAAAGTATTCCCTCTTCGTTCTTCATTGTTCACTGATTCGTTATTGCTTTTGTTGAGACAAAGTCAGAATGACCGAAAGGAGTAAGTCAGTCTCTTCCTGGTAAGTGTTGTAAGAGGGTGGAGTTTCTAATCATGTGATTGTGTTCAATCTTTTCTCACCCTGACTACAGTTCTTTCTGCTTCAAGTCCTCCACTATCATCCCTGTTCCACAGAAAGACACAGTCTCTCATCTTAATGACTGCAGATCAGTGGCTCTCACAGTGCTTCTCATGAAGTATTTTGAGAGCTTTATTAAGAAACATCCTTTGACCCACTACAGTTTGTGTACAGGACAAACAGATCCACAGAGGATGATGTTTCATTTACCATTCACAAAATTCTAACCCACTTAGAAAATAAGGATAGTTATGCCTGATTACTATTTATAGTTTACATTTCACCATTTAACACTATCATGCCCTCAAACCTCATAACCAAGCTGTATATCCTGGGCTGCATATCCTCCAGTGCTGAGAAACTGGACACTGAGATTCCTCACTGGCAGATCCCAACATGTTCACCTCTGAAAACACTCCTCCAGCACCTCGAAATGAACACAGGTGCTCCTCAAGGCTCTGTACTCGGCCCTATGCCATTCACTCTCTTCACACACGACTGTGTCGCTGCCCAGCCAAACAACATCATCATAAAGTTGACAGATGACACCACAGTCATTGGTCTCGTCACAGGCAACGATGAGAAGCTATAAGAGGTGTCAGAACTGGTCACATGGTGTTGTTTCCAAAATAATTTAATTCAGAAATGTCACTCCACTTTACTAAAAGTAATACCATGTTTACTTTCCTGGAGATCTACCTACCTGCAAAGTTTAGCTCCAACCCTGATAAAACACACCTGAATCAGCTAATTAAGATCGTCAGGAGCACTTGATAATTACAGACAGGTGTGCTGAGCAGGACTGGAGCTGAGCTCTGCAGGAAGGTAGATCTCCAGAAACACGGTTGGGCACCACTGCTTTAATATACCATGGTACTGTTATTACCCTATTTACACCGATCAGGCATAACATTATGAGCACTGACAGATGAAGTGAATAACACTGATTATCTCTTCATCATGGTGGGATATATTAGGCAGCAAGTGAACATTTTGTCCTCAAAGTTGATGTGTTAGAAGCAGGAAAAATGGGCAAGCGTAAGGATTTGAGCGAGTTTGACAAGGGCCAGATTGTGATGGCTAGACGACTGGGTCAGAGCATCTCCAAAACTGCAGCTCTTGTGGGGTGTTCCCGGTCTGCAGTGGTCAGTATCTATCAAAAGTGGCCCAAGGAAGGAACAGTGGTGAACCGGCGACAGGGTCATGGGTGGCCAAGGCTCATTAGTGAGTGATTGTCAGTCAGGAAAATAAACTAAATGTTCTCATAACAGTTCTCAACCAGATTTACTGCTGCACACAATTTCCTGCTGACTCAAAAACGTGCGCACACGAGCTGAGAACTGATGTGAGATTTGAGCATAGTCACCGCTCACATCCCTATTGATAAATGCCAAATTTTGCGTGGAAACGAGCGTACGCACAGTTTTCTGGCGTACGATCGTTTGATAAATGAGGGCCATTGAGTGTAGATCCGGTATGCTGCGTAGACGGCTATCCCAGATACTTTTCCGGCCCTCATCTGGGCCAATTATGCGATGTATGGCTCAGTTCTGGCAGTGGCAAAGGTCATATGGGCCGTATCTGTCCCACACACATCGAGCCGGTTTAGTGTGAGTTGTGGCTTGTTGCGTGTGGAACAGATATCAGAAATGTAATTCAGGGAACCTGTTACCACAACTTAAATAAAATGCATGGTTTCAAGTTAAAAATTCTAATATATTGATTTAATTGAACCTTTTTGTTATGTATTTTACATGTTTTGTAGGTGAGGAATGACAAGGTCTTCCTGGTATTGGATGTTATATCAATGGTTCTCTTGGATTACTGTTCTTGTGTGTGTTTCACACTGGACATTGGTAGACAAACTCTTCAATTTGGGTTGACATGTTCGGCCAATACAGAACATCCCTGGCTCTTTCTTTGCATTTTACAACTCCAACGTGTGATTCATGATTTTTCATCAGCATTTCTTGACCCTAACCCTAAGGCTGTATCTTTGAAGTCTGAGAAGCATGCGCTGTAATCTGGGTGGAGTTTGGTGCAGTGATTTCTTGAAAATACTTTCCAGTTGTTTTTTGATCACTTTCAACTTCCACTTCCTTGCCGTAGACATATTGATGAAATTTTTCACATCCATAAACTATGGCAAGTAGCTCTTTTTCAATTTGCACATCTTTTTTTGAGCATCTGTGAGATCACGTGATCCATAAGCCACTGTTTTTTTATATTGCAGAACGACTGCTCCGATGCCTTCTAAGCTGACATCAACTGAAAGCGTGACTGGTTTCTGTATACCAAAGAATTTCAGTGTTGGAGGATTGGTCTGCAAATTCTTCATTTTTGTGAAGCTTTCTTGTTGCTTGTGGGGGAAATTTTGAGTTTCTGTATAATTTCCATATGATTTTACTTATATGCTTATGGTTAAATGATTTTGTTCTTCTCAGAAGTGTTTAAGTATGCATTCTTTGGGTGACAAGTGGAAAAACACTGAAGTGGTAAACGTTCCTAATATGGTAAAAGGATAGAGGCTTCAGCCTTGGAGTTTAGAGATATAAAAGTGAGGGGAAGCTTTTATTCTTTGTCTTACACTCTGCAGCTGTGTTTCTGTATGACTGTCTGACCTTTCTTGCAAGAAATAAAACTTTGAAAGACAATTAGACGTGTTTATCTCTTATGCAGTAAGAGTGTGTTGATTTTTGCCACGACAATTTGGTGTCAGAAGGTGGGATTCCTTGGATGTGCCTTTTGGACCCGAGAGTGGACAGTGACTGATCATCCTGGACTTAGTAGTAGTCTCAGCCCTACCCCGAATAGATTAAGGGATGAGGGGCCGACCGCCAGGGTCCAGAAGGGGACACCACTGGAATCAGAAAACGAACCCAGGTGGCTACACGACTCTCTAGTAAGAGATAAATCTAAATTTTATGGGGATTTTATTTGTAAGTTTGAAATTTTGGGATTAAGTACGAAGTAAGTGTGATTTGGTAAAATTTGGAAGATTAGCAAACGGGACAAATTGAAAATTTGTGATTTGGAGAATTGGGTAAAAAAATTAGGAAACGGGACAAACCATATTGGTGGCTCTGGCTGGCTCTGTGGTCGTGGTTAAGGGGTTTCTAAGGGGAATTGAGGTCGCGCATGCAGAAGCAGCAAAGGTAATTTCTAAAGGGGAAATTTGAACTGCGTCATACAGCTGAAGCAAATTTTGTGGGATTGAGCCCAGCTGCAGTGAGGGTGCTGCAGGAATAAATTTGTAAGTCAGGGAACTTAGGCTGTATGACACAGTTTAGACAAAACTTTGGGCAGAGGCAGCGCGATCAAGACGTTCCCAGAAACTGCATCACGATGGGACAGTAAAGACGTTTCCATGGAGGGAGGTTTCTGAGAAATCTAAGCTGGGTCACACACTGAAGCAAATTTTTGGGATTGAGCCCAGCTGCAGTCAGGGTACTGCAGAGAACAAATTTGTGAAAGAGTGACACAGTTTAAACGTCTTAAGCTGGAGCATTAAGGCTCAGCCCGTCCGGTTTTGGGTTAAAAAGATCGGGAGCATTGAGGCTCAACCTGTCCGACTTTGGGTTAAAGGTCGGATCTGTAGGAGACGTCCAACAGATTATTAGGTGCGCATCGACAAGGTAAATCCACGAGAGTCGGGAGATCCAATATGGGGAAATCCCAGAGCAAGCTTGCAGAAAATGATGCACCAGTGTTTTATCAAATGAGAAAATTGTATGGCTAAAAATGCATGCTAGATGTAGATAAGTTAGTCAAACAATATGATTTTCCAGAAGAGGGAACGTTGAGGGTCATAAGACTTAAGGTCGTAAGGGAATGAGAAGAAGAGAACTGCGGTGTGGGGATGTTGTGTGAAAGCGGTGTGTGTGTGAAATGTAAGCAGACAATAGATTGTTGGGTGCAGGAAGCAGACAGAAGGGAAAAGAAGGTCGATGCAGAAAGAATTGGCATGTAGGGAAGGAGGAGTGAATGTAACTTACAAAAAAGTTTTGTTTTGCATCCATTAAATGGAGGCATGACATTAGATGTCTAGAGAACTACAATTTATATAATAATGGTTGAAGGAGAAAGCAGCTATAAGGCTGTCAGTACAACCTGGTAGTTGAGATATGGGTAAAATAACATTGTGGTTCTGCAAAACAGTAGAAACTATATTGATAATATGTTTGCATCTGCAGACTAACTATTTCATAGAGGAATACGGGATAAGTGGCTATAATGAAGAGAAATATAGCAATGTTTCACTTATGGAAAAATATTTGAACAGTCTCAAATATGTTTTTTATGTGATGAGCGCATCACTACCATAGTGTAAAATAACTAAAATGATTTAGGACCTTAAATTTCTAAATGTTTGGTTTTTGATGGTCAAAATGAAGGGAGTTTAAATGGCAAAAATGAGACTGCCAGTTGTAACAGAGACTCAACCTGATTGGAAATTTGTAATTTCTAATTTCCCTGATGTGTGAGTAAAAGACAAATATAAACATAGTTGTTTATTTGAAAACGAATGTCATTTCTGGCAAAGTCTTAAGCTGGGCCAGAGTAAAGTTTGATGTTAAAAGTTATAAAAAGGCAGTGTACTAGTCCTGAAATCCTCAGAGTCTCTCTCATTTAAAGTCAGCTAAATGCTGCTATCTGAGCCTGGTTCATAAGTGATAACAAGCTATTTATAGTAAAAGTACAGTGTCTCAGTTGAAAATCATGGACACAGAGATGTTAAAAGAAATGATTGCCATGAAAATGGCAATTAGTTGTTAAATGTGTCAAAGTAAAACTCAATGAGTGTAAAGAGGTCTTTAAATTAGTAATACAGACCTTGAATGATAGAAGTGACTATTTTGATGAATTTCTTCTATGACCAGCAACTTTTTGTCTGATCTTTGTCACCACCATGTGCAGGGCCGATGGCTCCGGTTACAGATGTAGCAGAACACTACATTGAATGGACAATTGTGAGAACTAAATTCACTGAGTATAGTCTCAGCACTGATATGTTGCTAAGAGAATGGCTAATGATTTTAGTGATTAAATACTGCTGTAATTAACCTGTCTCCATGTTTTAACACTATTAGGCAGTCCAATGGCTCTGTTGGCTCTTGAATGCAACTTCTCTAAGCTCCAGAAAACACCTGATTCTGTTGAAGAAAACTAAGATTTCATGATGGGAAAGAGCGGTTACCAGTGTGCACGAGGTGATTTCTCAATGACGGGTAGGATCCTCTTTGGCCAGACAGGGGACAACCTAAGGCAGGGGGTTACCGCCGCCACTGGGCATCTACCCTGAAAGGAGGTGTTTTATGTGAGATGGGTATGAGAATTGAGCGGATGTCTGTGAGGCCAGCAGCATCAAAAGGGGGGATGACCTGTGAGAAGGTACAGCAGTCTGCCCCAAAAATGTTCCTCTATACCACTCACCAGAAACCGCATTCCTAGGATGGCTTGTTTTTCATTGTGACAAGTGTCCACAACTTGATGCAACTATGCCAGGGGACACCCTGAGGGAAAAGATTAATGATAAAGAGCTGATGGGAATGAGCTTTCAAGAGCCGACTGAGACCATGAGGTGATTGTCCGTAATTTCTGAGGAGACCATAGTGAAATTTAGTAACATGATGTTGGTTGCCTTATGGGCAAGAACGGTATAGAAGTTTAGGATTCAGCATTACGATGAATCCCTGAATTCATGAGGCTGTGTTGATTTTGAACTAATATGTCTCTATCATAGTTTCACTCCTGCAGGTCATTAGACATGGCAGAGGATAATTCCAAGACATGGTGGGGGCTAAAGATGAAGACTGATTTTGCAGATTCAAGAGAAAGTTAAGTGAATTCAGCATTTAACCTAAAGATAACTTTAAAAATGCTCCTAGTCTAAGTTACAGTCTTGAGAGGCTGTTGAATTGATTATTTGTGCAGTGAGAGAGAGACTGCTGGAGTAGAGGCAAGGATACTCTGTCTGTCTGTTATCAGCCTGCTAAAGCTTAAACAAAACAAAGCAATGAGACAGGAACCAAAACAACCCAGCTGACTTTTGTAGAAAAAAATTAACATGAACAGATAAGTTCTGAGACTGGATAAGAGATCATGTAAAAACTAAGTAAAGAACTACAGGGCAAAAAAATGTGAAGTTTAAATGTTTTTTTTTTTTTTTTTTTTAGATTTTAACACCAAAAGCAAACTTTGAAAATGAGCAGTTTATAGTCATGTGTGTCTAGTGTGAGTGAGAGTGAGGGTGACTGTACTTTATGTTTTGTATGTGTTAGTTTGGGGAAATATTCTGTCCTCAAAGAGTATATATGTCATTAACCTCTGGAATGAGTGTTTTGTCATTACAGATGGGTTAAGTGAAATGACAAATTTTGACAAGTGGATAATTCTGATTGAATCCGATGAAAAGACGCTACAGAACATGGGACGAGCTTTAAGTGGATTGGTTATCCAGCTCTGTCCGCTAGTGGTAATTATGACTACTTTTGTAATTTATGATGGTGATTTGAATTACTCTCTGGATTAGTATGTTTAAGCATTTATATAAATTGGAATTGGAAAATTGAAGATTGCCGTCCATGGGTTAAAACCCCTTGTCTAACTTCAACTGAGGGTCTATGTGTGGTCACAGTGATAAATGTAAAATGTTGTAGACTTGATGGCAGAGAAACAGTGACACACTGGCAATCAAAATTATCCAGAGAGCCCAGTAACATTCACAGTATGAAGGACTGTGGGAGAACAAAGGAGGATGGGAAGGAACATCAGTGTTGTTTGACTATCCTTGATCAGGTCTGTACACCATGACCTGACCTGCTAGACAAACCACTTGATAACTGTGAGAACGTGTTGTTTGTAGATGGCTCTGCCTTCAGAGACAAAACAACAGGCCTGAATTGCGAAGGATAAGTTGTGACCATGGAATGTGAAGTGTTAGTTTCAGGGCCGCTGTCCTCTAATTATTTGGCATAAGCAGATGAGCTTGTGACCCTCACTAGAGCAGGTAAACTGATGACTGACAAAATTGTGACAATCTACACAGGCGCCTGTTATTGGTTCAGGGTGGTAGATGATTTTTGAGGTGCTGTGGGTTGAATTCCTGTTTGTGCTGACAAACTAATGTAAAAAGTCTCTGTTTCTGTAGGAAGTGCCGGAGCAGACACAGGAGATTGTGAAAATATCCATGATTTTTCTAACTCTTTACAGAGCATGTTCAGAGGCAGAGAAATTTTTTTTAAAATTAGGTTGGAAGGCCCCATTTTTGGGAATGGAAGGGGCTAAACAACGAATGACATCAACTGAAATGTGTGAACATGACATGTTGAACTATTGCAAAGAAATGTCTTCTATCCTGTCTAACATTTGTGTACAGGTGAAATCAGCTCAAGGAATTCAAATGACCACCAAGGTTGGACAATGATACATCGTGGGCTACAAAATAGATCTGTTGTGAAAAGATGTTATACAACTATGGTACATGCTATATATCTGTAAAATGAAGGACGAGATCTTTAGTTTTATGATTTGGGCGATGTACCTCAATTAGTTGTTTGTATGAAAATCAGAGATGAAGAGTATAAATGTGATGTAATAACATTAATTTGCTTGTTTTCATATTTTTTGAGAAGATATGCATTTTTACCTTAGTGAAGCATTGTAGATGTAGTGATTAGTTATCAATGAATGATAAAAAGGGGGGAATTGTGGGGGAAATTTTGAGTTTCTGTATAATTTCCATATGATTTTACTTATATGCTTATGGTTAAATGATTTTGTTCTTCTCAGAAGTGTTTAAGTATGCATTCTTTGGGTGACAAGTGGAAAAACACTGAAGTGGTAAACATGTTCCTAATATGGTAAAAGGATAGAGGCTTCAGCCTTGGAGTTTAGAGATATAAAAGTGAGGGGAAGCTTTTATTCTTTGTCTTACACTCTGCAGCTACTTGTGTTTCTGTATGACTGTCTGACCTTTCTTGCAAGAAATAAAACTTTGAAAGACAATTAGACGTGTTTATCTCTTATGCAGTAAGAGTGTGTTGATTTTTGCCACAACACTGCTCTTCCTCCCAGTGCCACTGAACATCATCTTCCAGCAGCTTTCGAAGAGGAGCACTGACGTCAGATAAATTTGGAATGAATTTGGATAGGTATTGCACCATACTCATGAACCTCATGAGTGATTGTTTGTTTTCAGGTGCTGGCATTTGCACAGTTTCTCTCACCTTTTCATCACTTGGCTTAAGACCTTCTTCTGAGATGATGTGTCCAAGATATCTTACTTTTGACGTTCTTATCGGGCACTTGCTCTTGTTTAGTCTTAGATTCCATTCTTTTGCTCTTTCCAGCATCTTGAAGAGTCTCTGATCATGTTCTTCTGTTGTCTCTCCCAATAGGATGTCATCGATGACGTTGACCACACCTTCAAGACCTTCTAACATCTGTGCGACCGCATGCTGGAAGACTTCACTGGCTGAAGACACACTAAAAATTTTACATTCAAACCCTCAAAAAGATGATGAGATATCCATGAATAAACAGCTGCAAGGAGGAGAAAAAACAAAAATAAACACATAAACAGCAGAGACGAGGCGTCAGAGCTCAGCCAGTGGATACAGAGTTTAGAAATAACAGACAGGAAGAGGGAACAAACCACAGAACGACACTGGAACGACTCTGGTGGGCGTGGCATCAGGGCAGAGCCTTTATGTAAATGGGAGTGGCAAAAGAGGAGAGACCGACGCCCACACTTCCTGCCGCCCATCACTCAAAGCGACTGCTTGCTTAACGTCCCTCTGCTCCTTCCAGACAATTCCCCGCTCCCGTTGCCCTGCTCTCCGTCGGACATCCTGTTCTTTCATCTATCTGTTCCTCACATCCAGCCTTTTCCCAGAGAGAGGAGAGGAGCCGCACCAGCTCAACATGACTGACACTGTCTATCACTGACTGCAAGAGGATCTTCATGTGTGAAATATACAGGCAAACGTTTGGACACACCTTATTGTTCTTTATTATGATATTTTTCCATATTATGTTAGTCAATGAGGATCAGAAACTGTTTGATTACCAGCATTCTTCAAAATAACTTATTTTGTGTTCAACAGAAGAAAGAAACTCATATAGGTTTGGATCAACATGAGGATGAGGAAATGATGACAGAATTAGCATTTTTGGGTGAACTATCCCTTTAAGAGAATTTCTGAGACGTTTTACACACAAATACTGGAAACATGATGAATGTAAAAGATGAAAGCAGCTCGATCCAGACCTACAGGTGTAAGTTAATGTTTACTGACTATTGAGCGGTAAGATCCTCAGAGAGGGATAACTATAAAAGAATGGAAAGATTGTGTCAGTGAAGGTGGTTGTGAATGTGTGTAGATGTTTGTTAGTTACATGATCAGAGAATGACACCGTTCCTCTGTCATAGTCCAGATCAACTCTCACACGCTCGAGATACTGCTTGACATGAAAACCAGCGCAGGGCTGGAATGGTGAGGTAAAGAAAGATAAATAATAACGCACACTCCAGACATCAGTGTTAAAGAAATCACGTCCCTTCCTCTGGTTTGATGCTGTAGTTACTCCGAGACTCCACTTTAAACTCTTTTTAACCTCCACATCCCAGCAGTGTGTTCCTGAGTTAAAACCCTCTGAACCCAGAACACAGGAATAGATATCAAATCTCTCTGGATTATCAGGAAGAGGTTGTTTGTTCCCGCTGTATCTCACACTGGTCAGATCATCAGACAGGACAAGTTCTGGATACGCCGTGTTTGGATCCAGGATCACAGGAGCTGATGAGACACAATCAACAGCTGCTTTTATTCTGATGTTCATATAATGATCAAGAGTGAACTGTACACAGATTATTATGAATTATGACACTCGTCCTGTTGATCAAACACATCAGACATTTTCCTCTGATCACTGTCAGTGTTTTTAGTCACACACTCATTTTTATTATCAGTGTTTAATGGCATCAGATACAAACATTAAATGTGTGACATTAACATTAAATTTGTGTCTCATCAAGAGAAACTGATATTCTGGAAAAGTTAAAATCACAATCAATCAATCAGAGCTGTTGAGATGAAAAACTGTATCTGTAAAAATTCTGTTCATCTTCATCTGATCATCTTCATTAAACTGAGTCTTAATGTGTGTATTTGTTTTAAATACTTTGTTACTGTCTGTTGTGTTTGACTTTAATGAATAATAAATGATTTTAATATTTTAAGATGTAATAAATCTGTGTGGTGTGAGTAACTGAAGCAGGTTCTTCTGGTAAACATCATTATCTGAACAAACCCTCATCATTGTGTTTCTGAAACATGGAAACATCAAGATACATGAAGCAGCACTTCTTCTAGAAACTCTTTTTTAATGTTCCTTCAGTTCTTGAAAAATTTAAATAAGTTCTCAAATATACCAATAACAACATCTCAAATATTTTCTCATTATATCCTTACAGATCCCTTTCTCCATATATTTACAATCAATATATTAAATGATTTAAATATATTGTATAATATATTGTGTTAATATATTAATAATAATACATAAGGAATTACCTCTTTTCATATATTGAGAAATATGTGAGAATATTTACTATGTTACACTAATGTGTTTTCATGTTAGTTAATTTCACTCAGTTAAGTTTCTGCTTCAAAGTATTTGAGTTGAGTTTACTAGGAAAGTTGTGTTGGTGTTATTTAAAGGTTCATGTTGAAAAAATACAAAGTCTAATTTTACAGTTCAAAATACTCAAAACTCTGATGCAAATAGTTTCCTTAACTATTTTAGAGTTAAACCAAGGCAATATTTTACAGTGTGAGGAAAATGATTGCCCTAAATTTCCCAAGCAAGTTTTAATACAAAAGTCAATACAAAGACATAGAAAAGTGTGTTTTGAGTTAAATATTCCATATATTTTTCAATATATTCAAACTATTTAATATTTTGATCATAAATATGTGGAAATATTTTTTTCTTTCTGTAAGGGATATTATGTCCGGTTTTGAAGTCTTCTGATTGTACTATCAAGGTAAATCTGAACAATGTATTTTAGAATAACAATATGATTCTTTATAAAATGTTTAATTCTTCGGAAGTTTTGTCTTAAGAAAAATCTTTTTTTAAATGTAAGAAAAGTAGTAACTTTTGTAATACAAAATATTCTTAACTTTTTACAAAATAAGTTACAAAATAAGAAGAAAATAATTTTATTCTTAATGTTGTGAATCTGTCTGCAGCTCTCTGAGGAGATTATAAAATTAATAATATTTTCTTCATGAACTCTAGAGACTGTCAATAGTTCCTCTGTTTACACCATTATAATAGAAACTCTTTGAGGATCTTGAAATACATGTTGAAGTTCTTGAGTTCACAATATTATATTTGAGCTTCAGTGTTTCAGTCTGAAGAATCACAAATGAAGCTTCAAGTATCTTTTCACTTTTACACTGTTGAGTTTGATCTGGACTTGAATAGAAGAAGAGAACAGAAACATTCTCAAAAAAATAGTTTTTGATATTAATTATATACCAGAATGATCTAAATTCACTGAAATAATGCTCTTGTGTCATGAAAAACCCATGTGTGATTTCCAGTGTGTGTAAGAGCACAGATCTACTCCAGACTCACTGTTTTGGACGATGTCCTGCATCTTCTTCCAGACTCTGAACTGCAGGTTGCCCAAGTAACGTGGCACATGAATCAAAGCTCCAGAAGCCATCTGTGGATCCGGCTGTGAGATCTGGACTCTGGAAGAACATTCAGGAGTCAGAACTGGAGTGGCTTTGGATCAGAAGCAGAGAGACCAGAGACACCAGCAGATCACTCACCTTTCCATTGAGACTGGAAACTTCTGCAGAACAAACACACCATTTATCATCAAGAACTCAATCAATCATCAATCAGTCAATGATGTGAAATCAGACCTTCAGAAAGCAGACGTCATTGTCTTTCATCATCTCCTCCATGTCTTTGATTGTGTGTGAAAGAGCTGAGATGTGTCTGTTCATCTCCTCCAGCTTCTCCTTCATCATCTGCTTCTTCTGCTCCTCTTCCTCCCTCAGTGCAGTGATTGTAGCTTCTTCTTCATCTCTGAGAAACTGATGAAGCTTCTCAAACTGCTGTTTAATCTGACGCTCTGTGTGCTCAGCTTGAGACTGAAATCACAGTGTGTGTGTGTGTGTGTGTGTGTGTGTGTGTTTCAGTCAATAAAGGAACATGTAATTATGTCAGACAAATCAGTTTAGCTGTTCTAATCAAACTTGTAAATATGTCAAAAGTATCAATCCTCACCTTGATGTGTTGAACCGTTTTCTCAAACTCTCCTTTAATGTTTTCATTGTGTTTAAGTTTCTCTTGTAAGGACTTCAGTGCTGTATTGAGCTCCTCCTGGAATTTAAAGTAAAAATCTATAAGACACCAGACATTTCTGTAATATGTTCATGTATGTAATACATAACATGAGCTTAAAAAGTGTTTATCCTCACATTTAAGTCAGTCTTACCTTATATGATGGAACAACTTCACTGATGGGTCTGAATGTGTGATTGACGTGTTTCTGTGAATCTCTGCACACTAAACACACCGGCTGTTTGTCGTCCAGACAGAAGAGTTTGAGTTTCTCACTGTGTAAACTGCAGATCTCCTCAGATCCTGATGAACGCCTCTCATTTCTCTCCTTCAGGAACGACTCACACAAGTTTTTTAACACAAGATTACACGGAGGATCATCTCTTGAGGATCTTCTCCTGCAGACAGGACACTCCTGAGTTTCCTTGGTTCTCCAGAACTGTTGAAGACACTCTTTACACAAACTGTGACTACATGATAAAACAACAGGATCCTTGAAGATTTCATGACACACGGGACAAGAAAAATCATCTTCAGACAGTGAAGCCATTTTCACTGTTTGTCCCTCAGAAATCTGAACTGTATTTTCACTTTCTGAATCAAGGTTTCAAAAATGAATAACCACAAGAATCACAGAGATCTGCTGTCTGATCAAAAACAAACTTTGCAAAAATCCTCATTGAAAGTGTTTATCTTCCTTCTTTGATCGCTGATTCTTTTTTTTTTTCTCCTTTTTTTTTTTTTTTTTTTTTTGCTTTTGTTGAAAGACAAGAGATTCAGTATGACAGGAGAAATAAGTCAGTCTCTTCCTGGTGAGTGTTGTAAAGAGGGTGGAGTTTCTGTTTAAACAGGTCAGACAGGAACATCAGGATTTCTTCAGGTTAATTTTTAACAAAATGCATTCAAAATTAACTTACATTAAAACTAGTATAATGCTTTGGTTTTTGGCTGTGGCTACAAAACCTTGATACAAACAAATATTGATAATAAAAAGACTCAGGAAACTTGTGTTTTATTTATTGCACTTTGTTTTTGAGTGTGTTTGAAACTCACAGAGTTTCTCCAGGGTCTGTCATGACCCATGAATCTTTGTCAAATTGATTTCTTCACATGCTTGTCACAGTTGTAGTGTAGAGATAGTCGCTCAATGAAGATGCAAAAAGCAAAGATGCTTTATTTAAATCCAACAACATAAACACAGGAAATTATTGCTACATTTCTTTAAACTAAGACTTTCAATACCAGACAGAGACTAGGGATAAACTGAGAGCTTAAGTAGAGCAACCAAACTAGATGAACTAAACAAGCAACACCTGATCTGAATATACAATCAATTAATAACCATAGAAACTGATCAGAAGGGAACAGAACCAATTAACAAAGACAGCCACTCTTGAAACGGGAAAACACAACTGAAAGTTAGCATGAGGAAAATACAAATTGTAAACATAAGCAAACTAACTCAGAATGTGACAATGTTGAAGTTCCAGTAATAAACACTTTGACGTAATAAACACGTTTTGAGATGCGAGCAGAGTTGGCTAAACAAAAACTGTACTCAAATAAAAGTAGAACTTATAATTACTCAAGCAGAAGCAAAAGTTATAATGTCAATAACTACTTGAGTAAATGTGAAAAAGTATCCAATGGAAAGACTAATTTATTAGCAGAACAAGCAAGATAATGATGATGTTGAATCAGTGAAGCATGTAGGCGATGTGAAAAGGGAGAAAGATTGTTTGTAACCAAAAAAAGATAAGTCACTAACTCAAGAATACCCAAGACGTGTACAAACATAGAAGAAATGAACATGTCCTGCATACAGAGAAATATGTAAAGCTTGTCACAAAAAGAAAATGTGGAAATAAATGCACAAGTCACACACAGAGAAACAGGAAGGAACACAGAGGAACCATAGAGATGAAAGAGACTGACCAAGTCAATGAGAAGAACTGAAACCATCAAGATCAATAACCAGATTCTGATTGTAAAGCGACATAGATGCAGATTGTAATGTCAAATCACTGAGAGATTTGGATGCTTTGAAGAGAAATGACATGAGAAAATCGCAATATAAACTAGGAGCAAAGTGAATCCACAAGATGTCGTGCTTGAGCTGAAGAGTAGAGTCTGTGTTTAAGTCCAGGAGAAGAACAAGAAACACTGATAATATGCTGCATGTTGCTTTATCTGCTCAGTTAACTTGATGTTTTAATTAATTCAGTTAAATTTCAGATACACAAAGTATTTGAAAAGTATTTGCGGTTAATAAATAGAAATAAATGCACAGCCCATTTAAATATGGATGACAGATTAGGGCATGAATTTTTGACTGCACTTGTTTTGTACTTATTGCACATTATTTTGGACTTGAATGTTGTACTTTATTTTTTACATGAACTTACAGTTTTTTCTCATTTAATCCAGTTCAGTTTTGTTTGAGATGCTGTGAATGAAATGAGTGGATTTGGAGGACCAGTGTTGTAATTCTACTGAACAGCATTTAAGTAATTTGTTCACTCATATTGGATGGACACTTCTTCGCTGAACTTAATTCAGGTTGGCTAAACATTAACACCAACTTTAAGTATGTAAAGCAATAAAACTCAAGTTGAGTAAACTCAAAGTTGGTTGCCTTAAACGTTTAGGTTTTGAAAACCATAATTTTAAATTGTAATAATATTTCACAATATTATTGTTTTTTTCTTTATTTATTATGAAATAAATGCAGCCTTAATGAGCATAAGAGACTTCGTTCAAAAACATTAAAAATAGTAATGTTTCCAAACTTTTGACTGGTAGTGTACACTAAGAAAAACGTCAAATTATTTTAATGTTCCTCTGATCTAATCTGAACACAGTAGGCAGATATTATTAGCTTAATTTGTTGTTATGACAATAGAAAATATTCTTTACTTTATAACTGTTTTCCAAATGTTTGCTCTTAACACACACTAAGTCCACACTATCTCCAATACAGCTGCCCCAAAATCGTGAGATGTCAAGGAAAACTATGCAGTGCAAGGTAATTTAATTAGATATTACGTATAATTTGTGTAAAACGTAAAGTGTTGCACATTTTATTGGTGCAGAGATGAGTTTACTTTACTTAAATTTTTACAACACCATGTAGTAGATAATCAAATGTTCTACACAAACTTACGGTCTTCATGCCACACTTTGACCAAATATGGGAAATATGTCTTATAAGTAGACAAATGGTCAAGTGCAAAGACCGCAAGTGTGGATATTGGGACAGGCCTTGTCTTCCACATATTTGGAAAGATTCAGTCTAGCACATCAGTTCGTCCTGGTCGGTCCTCTGTCTCTCTCTTAAGTAAGCATTGAGGTCCACACCGAGGTCCAGCCACGGGAAGATTTCTGGCCTCGCCACAGCTGGTCTTGACACAGAAAATGGTCACACT
Organism: Mylopharyngodon piceus; assembly: GCA_039654765.1. Taxonomy (NCBI): domain Eukaryota; kingdom Metazoa; phylum Chordata; class Actinopteri; order Cypriniformes; family Xenocyprididae; genus Mylopharyngodon; species Mylopharyngodon piceus. The sequence goes on from CM077457.1 coordinate 5,857,139, forward strand.
GTTTAAAGTCAGATAAAGACAGTCTGCACAGGCAAAGTCTTCTGAAGTGATATCTATGCAAAAGCTCATACCTTTAGACAATGAGCAACGGTTCCAGATGAATTCAAATGAGACTGTATTGTGTATATAAATATGTCTAGTTCAAGATTAGCTTTATCAGACTGAGGGAAAGTTGAGGAAGTTGCGGTAAGTATCATCACGCTTGAAATATTCTCTGCATAAATATAATAAATTAATAGATTTTTTTAAAGTATTCTACTGATACTAATTTATTTTTATTGCTTAAAAATGATTGAATAAAACCTGCACAGCATCTCTTCTGTGTTTTCCAGAAGATCAGTGATATTGTGATTTTCAATTTCATGAGAATGGGAAGAACACTTCTTCTTTTGAGTCTTCTGATTGGTGCTCAGGCCTTTCTTATTTTGAGAAAAGGTAATTCAAAAACTCATCAGGACATCACAAGAATTGCTATCCTGCGTGCGACTGCAAAGGTCTGCGAGAGTGTTGAAGGCTTCACAAAGGTATGGATGTGTTTGTCAGAATTCATCAGACAGTATGTTTAGTTTTTTTTATATATATATGTGTTCAGTGGCAATGCTGATTAATAACACTTTGAATATGTATTTATATTCAAAGAGTTTTTTTTGTTAGACTTTATCCCAAGACCAAAAAAAAGAAAAAAAAGAAAAAGAAGAAGAAATAAATAAATCTGCCAAATATTGAGTATAAAGCACAAAAACATGGTGTGGTTATGCTAGAAAGGGCAGCAGAATTTGGCAAATAATAATAACTATTAAAATAACCTACTGTTATTTCAAGGGTCTATTTCTATTTGATCGAACCCATAAAAATTACTTTCATTGCTGTAACCAAATCTCCTTACGCAGCGAAAGCATTTTACATTTATTCATTTAGCAGGTGCTTTTATCCATCTAATTTTCACCTAATTATAAAGAATAATGAAATAAATGTTTTTTGAGCAGCCAATCAGCCTATAAGAATGATTTCTGAAGGATCATGTGACACTGAAGACTGGAGAAATGATGCTGAAAATTCAGCTTTGATCTCAGGAATAAATTATATTTTACTATTAAAATCTATTTTAAATTATAATATTTCTCAATATTACTGTTTATACTGTTTTAACTGTATTTTTGAGTAAATAAATGCCATCTTGGTGAGCAGAAGAGACTTCTTTCAAAAACATTCAAAAAATCTTACCGACCAAACTTTTGAATTGGCGGTTGATTATGGATCTTTGTTTTTTGGCTGAATAAATTCCTTTAGGATGATATAAGAGACTTTCAGTTAATGTCTGTACATTATTCCTTACATATCATAGAAAAATGAATCTATAATTGGATTTTTTTTTTTATTGAAATGTCACGAATCTTCCAGAAAAATACAGTTTTAATGACTTTCTTCGTTATAGGTAATCACAGATCTGACTGTTCATAATTAACAATAGGAACTTATTGCCTTTTATTTCTTTGGTTGAACAGCCAGAACCACTGGACACAGAGACACTGGCAAGGTCCTGCAAAAAAGATGCATTTACAAAGAACTTCGAAACGGGTATAAAAATGATCTCCAATTACAATATGAAGACAGACGTTAACCATCTCCTCGAAGCCAAATACCATTTTCACGGCGAGACGTTTCAGGATGGGAAACTGCTCATAATCAAGGGAGTGGAGGATATCACGAATGACATCAAAAAAGAGAAATTTGCAGATGCACGAAAGAAGCTTGGGAAAATTCTGCATACTTTGCAGGTGAGTCCGATAGTGTTCATATCTATGTATCTTTAAAACGAGAATCACACAAATGTGCTAACTGTAAGTGAATGAAAGGATTTCTTTTCTTTTCAAATCCTTTGGTAAATGAAAGGATTTCTACAGCCACAGTAACTGGTTAGAGCTGGGAAACACCGAACCCTGTACTGCCCTGATCAATTTAGAAGAGAACATACCCAACCCTGCTAGTAAGTAGTTGCGTCCCAAACGACGCACTATACACTATGCACTTATACACTATGTACTCATCCATGTATTGTATAAGGTTATTTTGTCATTTAACAACAGTGTTTGATACCCTCTCCCCCTCTGCTACATAATTAAAGCTGCGACAGTTGAGTGCATGAAGTGTCCAACATTCCACACTTCGTTTTTTCCGTTAATTTAGTGCATCATCCGGGTATTTAAAGTGTACTTTTTCTTTTTGGACTTTTCAGTGAACGCACTACTTACACTATTTATACTTAAAAACGTCATAGAATAGTGCATAAGTACGCAAATTGGGACGCATCTAGTGTTTGTGCGTGTGTGTACGGAGCCCCTAAAGGGACATGGTGATTAGAAAAACACAATAGTTTTGCGAACGAATGCAAAATTTCTTGGTGGAACGCAATACTTTTGCAAGAGAAGGCTAAAGCATTTTTCCTCCTATCTCTCGTTTGTATATTCCCTCCAGAACCAAACCAAGAAACCTGTGAGTGTCCAACTAAAAGCTGTGACGGAAACATTCTGAAGAACATTATTGATGATAAGATTCTGACATCAGGATACTTTGGAATAAAAAAGAAACCAAAAGGTAACTTTAAATTTTCACAGATGGAGCTTCATGAAATATACAGAGATGCATACAATACAAGTCATCATGATGCTTATTGTTATTTCTTGACAGGGAAATGTAGCCACGGAGGTCCTGGAGACATCACAGCTGGCCTTACGAAAAGCCTGGGCGGTATCAATAAGGATGCCAGTGATTCCAGCCACGGTTCACTGCATAATCAAGCTGCAGATGTTGCCATTGATGCCAGTGTGCAGCTGCTGGAGAAGATCCAGAAGAATATTGACGACCCAAACTTCTTCAGGTACACATGGGGGATTAACTCGTTTTAAAAAGTCTAAAGTATATTTATATTTTTACATTTTTATGAGCCAAGCAAATAAGTCAACAAAACTCCCCTTAAAATCCAATGTATTATAACTGTCCAACAATATATACAAAATTAATTAACATGACAGTCTGAATGTGAACATTTCAATGGTTTCTGTGTCTCTGCAGCCAACAATTCACCAATAACTTCATGGCCCGGTTTCACAGACAGGGCTTAGGCTAAGTCAGGATTAGGCCTTATTTCAATTAGGGTATTTAAGGGTATTTGCCTAGATAAAAACATTACTGATGTGCATCTTGAGACAAAACAATGGCTCTGACATATTTTAAGATATGTCAGTGCAAGTTGCTTTCAGTTAAAACTGCTCAAACATGCATTTTAGTCTAGAACTAGCTTAAGCCTTGTCTGTGAAACTGGAGGCATAAGCCTATTTATTTTCATCTTCTGGTCAGTTGCATTTTATAAATCATGTTTAGTATGTTTTACTGCTGTCTGTGACCCATCAGGACAGACTTGTGATCCACCCATTGAGAATCACTAATCTGCCTTTGTTTGTTTGTTTATTCTCTTTCTCTCTCAGACTGATGGGGCTTCATATGGAAAAGCCAAAGGGCTAATGGAAAACTCGTATTTCTTTGTTTAACCTCAAATCAAGATATCCAGATGCATCTAAGAATTCAGATGTGGAAGTTTAATTAAACTATGTGCATTAAAATATATAAAATATGCATCCACTATATATAGCTTCCCATGTCTTCTTCCTCATATGATCACAGGAGTTGAGTGATGTTTTTACACAACAGTTAACACAACAAAATAAGTGATGAATATATTTTGGTTGCAGTAATACAACAAAAACAAAAGGTTATGTTCCAGATTTCTTCCAGTATTCAGTTTTTTGCAGATAGAATGCAAAGGTGAATGATATCAACTATCTATGCAAACTTCAAAGAGAATATGTCAATAGCCGCGTTTCTACTGTCGATTGGGCCTCGTCGGAAGTGACAGTAGAAACGCGACTGGCCCTGGCGCACATTAGCACGCCCGCTCCTGAAAGGAAGCTCCTGAAAAACCGGAGTTGCTTTATTTTATGACATATTTAGTTCCGCATATGTCATAAAATAAAGCAACTCTGTTTTTTTGGGAGCCTCCTTGTTTCTCTGACTGAAAATATAACTGTATTGGGACTGTCACTGGAGAGAGTGCTAAAGCTGCTCAGGTCATATTTTTGGTGGAAAATTTGTAGAATTGATAATCCTTTCTAAATGTGATGTAAACATACTGTCCTGTGACAACAAACAGAAACAGACGCGATTGAATAAGGCTGTCCTCTTCTTTTGTGAAATAACGATAAATACCACTTTATTTCTGTGTGACTAATGTGCAGTCTTGACACAAATTATAATCAATGTATCACTTATTATTGTAAAACTATGATGAAACATAGATACTTGGGTTTTAAATCTTTAACTACAGAAATGCCAACAAACGGCAGCTTTTATCGTGTTCGCTTTACGATCTCGCTTGTTTCCAGTGATTTCTTTCTGATTAGTTTTCTGATAAAACTCCATTTGTTGGTGAAATGATGGGTTTGTGTGACCCTGTTCCAGAGAGGCATGTTACAGTGGGTTTTAGTGAAGCACTGAGGAGCTTCTGGGCCGAAGGTGGAAATGCAACATGGTTTTGGGCTCGGTGATAGAGGTCCGAGGCTATTAGCCCAGCCGGCTCATTGAAAGTCCTGGCACACACTGGTCCGACAGTGGAAACGTGACTAATGTCACTACAACTCAATATATCTCATCATAATCTGATTACTTAATCTTTAATCACTGTTAACTTATAGCATTAAAATATATTGTGAATGTACTGTGAGTTGCTTTAGATAAATGTGACAGTGAAATGTTTCTGTTGTGACACCAAGATTTCAAGCATAGCAGAATATGTTTCTTTGGAAGTCACCATTATGGTGATCATTAAGATTGAACCACTGTAGTCACATGAACTGTTTTAAATATGTCTTTAGTACCTTTCTGGGCATTGAAAGTGTTAATTATCTTGCTGTCAATGGAGGCCTCACTGAGCCATCGGATTTTATGAAAAATATCTTAAAGGGGGGGTGTAATGCTATTTCATGCATTCTGACTTATTTACACTGTTAAAGAGTTGCATTCTCATGCTAAACATGGCCAAAGTTTCAAAACACGAGTTGGACGTATGATGGAGTATTTCTGTCCCAAATACACTACTTCCGGTTTCGGAGAGTTTTTTTCGAGTATGGCCTGTATGACGTCAAAAGAGAGCAGAATTCCTTGTATTAGCACTTCTCCCTTATAAGCGTGCGCACACACATCACCCAGAGCAAGAGCAAGAGCACGCCCATCAACACGCTTCGTTCGGGATACGGAAGCCGAGAGATTTTTCAACAATGGCTGTGTCCCAATTCAGGGGCTGCACCCTTTGAAGGCTGCATACATCATCAAGGCAGTCTCATTTAAGAAAAATAACCGTTAGATTGCAACGTAAGAAAGAAATTACAGTATTTTACACCTCACAATGAATATCAGTCAATTTTATTACAGTTACTTTTCTTAAATATGACATCCTTGATGAAGTATTCAGCCTTCAAATGCGACCTCCGGAGGACGCAGCCTCCGAAATGAGACTCAGCTCCTGTCACCAAAGGAGTGTGTTTTTGGTTGTGAGGGAAAGATTACCTTTTTCAGCTTCCCAAAGAACCCAGCGTCAAGGGAACAGTGGATGAAGTTTGTTTTTCTGGGGCAGCAACGGAGTTGTGCATGTATGTTTGTTTGTTCCCGGGATTTCGGTGATGAATACTTTGTAAACAAGTCCCAGTCTCGGGTGGTGAGTAAAGCTGCATCAGATGTCTGTGCTTTGTTGGCAATCGGCACGCAAGTGCATATAATGTAAACAACGCGAACGTTTTTGTTCCCTTTTTATTTATAATGATGTCGCAGCTAGCAGACGATCTCTACACAAAAGCTGCGTGCGCTCGTGACTCTTTAACTCCGCCCACGGCACTAACAGCAGGCATGCCTCCAGGAGCTCAGCTTTTTTTGGAAAGACTCGGTTTAGCGTATCTATCTTTTAAAAATATGATAAAACTAAAGACTTTTCGGAGATATGAAGGATGCATTGTTACTCTATATGTACTCAAGATTAACATGAGATTGGCAGAAACTGTGTGTGATACCCCCCCTTTAATTTGTGTTCTGAAGAAGAACGAAGGTGTTACGGGTGTAGAACGACATGGGGGTGAGTAATTAACAGTGTTGGGAGTAATGCGTTACAGAAACGTATTACTTTTTGCTGTAACGCAGTAGTGTAAGGCATTACTAATCAATTTTCTGTAATATTTTACTCGGTACATGTTCAGTAACGCTTGCGTAACAAAACACTTTTAGCCCAAAATTTAATTGTTCAAAAAAAAAAACGGCAAGCCTGCGAGACCTTAAAGGATTAGTTCACTTCTGAATGAAAATTTCCTGATAATTTACTCACCCCCATGTCATCCAAGATGTCCATGTCCTTCTTTCTTCAGTCGAAAAGAAATTAAGGCTTTTGATGAAAACATTCCAAGATTATTCTCCTTATAGTGGACTTCAATAGCCTCCAAACAGTTGAAGGTCAAAATTACAGTTTCAGTGCAGCTTCAAAGGGCTTTAAACGATACCAGACGAGGAATAAGGGTCTTATCTAGAGAAACCATCGGTCATTTTCTTAAAAAAATGAAAATGTATATGCTTTTTATAGACACAAATGATCGCATCACAAGTGCTTCCACCAGACCGCGATTCCGTTTTCTTCAAAAAGCCTACGCTGAATGTCCTTCACCTTCCCTATTAAATTTACAGAAAAAAAACGGAACTGGCGCCGCGTTCGTTCCATAACCTGAATAGGAATATAGAAATCAACTGAATAAAATGACCCAACAGCATATGGAGAACACCTATTTATTTGAATAAAAATTTTATTTTTATGTATTTATTTATTTTAATCTAATGTTATTTATTAAATTGAATGTAATGTTTGTTTATTTGTTTATATTAATCTTATTAAAACTTATTTAATTTTACATTTTTGCACTTTTTCTCTAAACATTTAGAGAACCCCATTATTTTTTTATCTAATTTTATTTTTTTTATTTAATTGTTTTAATCTAATGTTTTATTTATTATTCAATCAAATCTATTTTTGTTTATTTATTTATGTTAAACTAATTATTAAAATGTATTTATTTAAAAATATACAGTTTTCTCTAAACAAGAAAAAAGAGGACAAAAGAGGAGAGACCGACGCCCACATTTCCTGCCGCCCATCACTCAAAGCGACTGCTTGCTTAACGTCCCTCTGCTCCTTCCGGACAATTCCCAGCCCCCCTCGCCCTGCTCTCGGACATCTTGTTCCTCGGACACCGTTCCTCTGTTATAGTCCAGATCAACTCTCACATGCTCAAAATTCTGTTTAACAGGAAAACCAGTGCAGGCTTGGAATAGTGGGATAAAGAGAGATAACTTACACTGCACACTCCAGACATCAGTGTTAAAGAAATCAAGAATAATAAAGAAAACTCTTCCTCTGGTTTGATGCTGTAGTTACTCCAAGACTCTAGCATAAACTCTCATTAACCTCCACATCCCAGCAGTGTGTTCCTGAGTTAAAACCCTCTGAACCCAGAACACAGCAATAGATGTCAAATCTCTCTGGATTATCAGGAAGAGGTTGACGTGAGTTGTATCTCACACTGGTCAGATCATCAGACAGGACGAGAATTGGATTTGCAGTGTTTGGATCCAGAATCACAGGAGCTGATGAGACACAATCAACAGCTGCTTTTATTCTGTGTTCATATTGTCACCGATGGTGTTGGGTTTTGTTTCACATTTATAGTGTCTTGCCTCTTATTTTTTTAAATAGTCTTTGTCATGTTTCACATCCCTGTTGCCATGTGTTTCCCTTGTTTGTGTCATGTGATCCTGCCATGTGCTCCCTTGTCATGTGTCCTATGTTGTCATTGGTTCACGGGGTTGATTGTTCACAGGTGTCCCTTGTTAGTCATTAGTCTCTGTGTTTGCCTTGCTCTTGGTCATGCATTGTCCTTGTACCAATGTGGGTAAGGTTTATTCATGTTCTTGTTTTGTTAGCCAAGCCATGCCTTGTTAGTTTTATGTTTGGATTTATGTATGTTTGAATGAAAAACTGCACTTGGGTTCTCCTGCAAACTTGCCTCCAGTGGTATCCTTGTTACACATAAAATGATCAAGAGTGAACTGTACACCGATTATGAATTGACACTCGTCCTGTTGATCAAACACATCAGACATTTTCCTCTGATCACTGTCAGTGTTTTTAGTCACACTCATTTTTATTATCAGTGTTTAATGGCATCAGATACAAACATTAAATGTGTGATTCAAACATTTGTATCTCATCAAGAGAAACTGATATTTTGGAAAAGTTAATCACAATCAAACAATCAGAGCTGTTGAGATGAAAAACTGTATCTGTAAAAATTCTGTTCATCTTCATCTGATCATCTTCATTAAACTGAATCTTAAACTAATTCCATGTTTTCTTATAATATTATCACGTGGCAGCATATATATTGAAAATAACAGAGGGCCTAATACAGATCCTTGCGGCACGCCATAATTTACTGACGTTATCTTAGATTTTTCCCTGTTTAAATATACAGTACATAGTGGTAGCGTTATAATAGGTATGATCTAAACCACCTTAATGCCTGTCCCTGAACGCCAGTGTAATTTTGTAGTCGATCTAGGAGTATTTTATGATCTATAGCATTGAACGCAGCACTGAGATCAACTAACACTAGTATTGAGATACAGCCTTGGTCAGAAGCTAGAAGTAAGTCATTTGTAATTTTAACAAGTGCAATTTCTGTGCTATGATGAGGCCTGAGGCCTGAATCCTGACTGAAATTTTTCATAGATATATATATATATTTTTTTTTTGCAAGAAGGAGCACAATTGAGCCGACACAACTTTTTCTAGTATTTTTGACATAAATGGAAGATTTGAAATGGGTCTGTAATTTGCTAATACATTTGCATCTAATTGTGGTTTCTTAATGAGAGGCTTAATAACTGCCATCTTGAACGGTCTTGGGACATGACCTAGAGATAAAGTCGAGTTAATAATATTGAGAAGAGGCTCTTCCGCTACAGGTAACAGCTCTTTCAGTAATTTAGTGGGTATTGGATCTAATAAACATGCTGTTGGTTTTGATGCAATAAGTTTATTTAGCTCTTCCTGTCCTATAGTTGTAAAGCACTGCAACTGTTCTTGAGGGGCGATAATTGAGGCTGAAACATAAAATGGATTCGATTTTCTCAGTGAAGAAATTCATAAAGTCATTACTACTAAACTGTAATGGAATATTTTGTTCTGGTGATGTCTGTTTATTTGTTAATCTAGCCACTGTACTAAACAAGAACCTTGGATTGTTTTGGTTGTTTTCTACGAGTTTGCGGAGATGCTCAGCCCTGGCAGCTTTAAGAGCCTTTTTATAACGGGAAGTGCTGTCTTTCCACGTGATTCTAAAGACCTCTAAACGAGTTTGTCTCCATTTGCGCTCTAGATTACGAGTTTCTCTCTTGATAGCGTGAGTAAAACTGTTGTACCATGGTGCAGTACTTTTCTCTCTAACCTTTTTCAATCTGATGGGTGCAACAGTTTCTAATGTATTAGAGAGAATGGTGCCCATACTGCTAGTCATTTAACTAGTTAATTTGTGTGTTTGGGTACACTGAGCAGCTGAGACAGATCAGGCAAATGGCTTCCTGTCCCCAAAAAGGTGTAAACTACCCAGTCTGGGACCCTGATTAATGCAAATTCCCATTGTGAACTCATGTTTCCATTTGAAAGAAGTTTCTGTCTTGGTCTGAGTATTTAAAGAGATGTTGCAGGAGGCTCAGGGTACGATTCTGTAGCCAGGTCGGCCCGTAATGCTTTGTGTCCTTCAGACACTCAGCATTATGTATCTTTCTGATGTCAGGTATTCATCTTTTACTCTTTATTTCTGAGCATTTGATGTTTTGTATCGATTATCTTTGAATTGGCACTAATAACACTAAACTCTAACAATACTAGTTGTAGCTAAGAAAGATAAGTCACTAACAGAATACCCAAGATGTGTACAAACATGAACAAAATGTATGTCTTGCATACAGATAAATAGGTAAAGCTTGTCACAAAAAAGAAAATGTGGTAAAAAAAACCCAGCAGCTGTGGTTAAATTTACCATCAAAAATATGACATTTGAACTCGAGAGAAGACGCACTGGCTCATCATAGCTGACATTGTATTCAAAGTCGGCAAGGCAAGTCTGTTACTCGGCAGCCATATTAGTGTGTTCCTTTAAGAAAAAAGAGAAACTTCAACACCCATAATGCACTGGGCATGTTGCCATCCAAGGCCACTTTCACTAGTCTGCCATGGATATGCTTACCAGAGTCAAATACTGCCTTGCTTTAGTAGGAAATACTTATTAGCAAACTTTTTGTCATAATGGTATCGACCATAAGTGGAGCGTGTGTAAGGCTTACGCCCATTTCACACATACTGCGTATGCAGTGCATATTTTTTTCCGTGCCCATGTTAACGGATTAGAGCTTCCACACTGCACGCGGCTGCGGTCCGGCAGTGCGTTCCAGTTGTGGTGCGTCTGCAGCAGTGCAGTGATCGTTTCCGCACCAAGTCTATTTTTTCTGTGCTGCGCTGCGCTGAATTAAAGCGACGGCGCATTGTTCGCAATGAACATGTATTGACACGAAAATCTAGTAATTTCACCATAGATACGTATAATTTAAAGTCTATTCTTTTTCAGAGTCAACACGTGGCTTTTTTGCCTCGGGTAAAGCAAGTGAAAACGACAACATACCTCGCATTTAGAAAATCAAAGAGACATAATGGATAGCACTCGTCTCTTCATGGAGGTGGAAAAACAAAAGTTCTTTATGACCTGCAGGATTTCTTAAAAGCGAAAGAAAAAACGAGATTTGGCTGTTTTCGTCTATTGTAAGTTTTAATATAAAAAGTTTGTGATTTTAGCATATAGCCTATGTTTAAATGTTTTGCAACTTGCTTGAGCAATGTAATATATAAATCTAAAGTATTACTTTATATAAATATACGCTTAAATTTAGTGCGTTTAAACGTGACATCTATGAAAGAGTGTAGCCTAGCCTATGTACAAAGAGAATCGCAATGCTGACAAGCCATGTTCAGTTACAACTTTTGGATTTGAAATAAAAATAAGTAAATGTTGTGTTTGTGATGTACATCCACGGATCAGTTGCGCACTGCAAACGCAGCATGTGTGAAACAGGTGTTAGCCTTCCTCTGGCCACGGACTTGAGACTAGCATGGAATTTTCTCACTCAATTTACCACTGACTGCTGCTGCTTCTGATTGCTTTTAGAGGGAAGAACTGCCCATAACTGCTGGTCTAGGATCAGTTTTCTCCATAATAATAACATTTTGGCGAAACAGATTTGGTGTTTGCGCTCTTGAAAGCGTCAGAGGTTTCTGTTTACAAGGTGTTTTGCAGCGTTGAGCAGTGTAGCCAATCACAAACATATCAGTTGATTTCTTGAATGCAATGTTCATTCAGACATGTTTAAATTTGTTTTTGTCCAGTGCAGAGTTCTGCAAACTCGCAAATCCTCTCGTAATAAGTTAACCTATAACAAACAAAGTGTTGAAATGCTGATACGGAGAATGAGTGAATGTTGTTAATTTAAATATACTACCGACATTTTAACAACACAAAGCGGGTTGAATATCGGTGAAGTAACACTTGAACTTAATTGAATATAACTTAGTAAAATTAGACAAATGAACTCAAACAAATTTCTTGCAGTTAACTATTTGCTTACAATATGACACATGTATGTGTTAATGTATTATACCTTTCTTTTATTTAAATATAGCAATGACTCCAGGCACGCAAATAAACTATTACTATGGTGCAATATACAGTACAGCATAAATATAGTCTTAATTTTGTTTGGTCCATCACAAGCTCTACTCTTCAGCACAATGGCAGCCCCAAAAACTCCAACATAACAGAACATTAAACACCAACAGATCTCCCTTTATATTTATCTTGTGCAGAAACACATAATACACTTCATTTCAACATTTACTCTCCTTATACAGTCTATAGAAAAGAAATACGCTACACAAATTTAGTTCATGCTAACAAGAAGAAAAAAAAAAGACATCCATTTATTTTTTCTGTGAAACATAACACAATTAAATTAATTTATGACAAAAAGTTTAAGAGCTGTGCTGCATTTGCTAGGTTTATTAAAACTACACTGAACAAGCAGCAGAAATATTTTTTGCCGGTTATACAGATATTTTTGGAAGCTCTTAAAAGTGTTAAATGGAATTTTATATTTCTCTGTCTGCTGTCTTTGACATCACAGGTCATGCATTATACATCTTGCATCAGTATTCGGTGTGAACTTTAACCCCAACATCTCCAGTATCATTCCTGTGAAGTAATTAACCAGCAGCAGCCGTTTGAACAGGAATAATAAAAGCCACATGATCAGTTTTATGGTCTGTTCTTATTTCAATAAGAATAAAACCTGATACGATGATAACTATGTAAAACCATAATGTTCAGGGGTTCATTTTCACACATTATTTGGCCCCAGAACATGTTAATTACAAATAATTTATTTTTAGATTATTCATTTGTAACTGAAAAATATTTTCTTGGCATAGCCTCGTCATTCTCCAGACCTGTATGGAAGCACGTTTCCAGTTTCCACCACACTTGAGGAAAAAAATATGATTTTATAAGTCATAATAATGAGAAACTTTCTCATGATTACACTGTAAAACTTTACAGTGTAAATTTGCAGTAATTAACTGGCAGCAGCTTCACCTACAAGGTACTGTTGTTTTTACAGTTTTTTACTGTTAAAAATGTCCTGCAATTTAACTGTAAAATTCTGGCAGCACAGTTGCACTAAATTAAGTTATTTCACTTCATTTGCAGAAACTGACAGCCATAAAATGGTCAATTGACATTTAAGTTTATAAACTAATCTAGTGTCCTAAGATGTGGACATATTAAAACTGTAAACTTATTTCAATTCAATTGTCTATGAAAAATTCTTAAAGTTAAGTGAACCAAATTAAAAAAATCATTAAAAAAAATGAATTTAACTTAATTAATTAGCAAACAACTTATAACTGCATCAGCAACTACATGCAACATAACATTGTTTCTTGGTCTTCTGCTGGACTGAAGCACAGGCTCTACACTACAGCACAACAGAAACCCTTTCAATTATGCCATAACAGAACATTAAACACAAACAGATTATTACCATATCATCATGTGTGTGTAAGAAGACATAAAATATCACCTCAGTTCAACATTTACTCTCCTGATCACTCATTGAGTTCACTTTTTTTTCTATTAAGTGTAATGTGATTTCACAGTAATTTTACAGTAAACTGGCAGCAGGTGTGCCAATATATGACTGTTTTTCCTACAGTTAAACTTAATTTACAGTTTATTGCTTGCTTTAAACTTAATTTACAGTTTATTACTGTTAAAATATATTTAGCTGATGTGTCTTTTTATCTTACACCTTCAAGCCTTTTAACCCCACAGCAAAACCCTGTAGTGTCCACACTACAAAGATTAAGAGTAACACTGAAGCAGTGTTGTCGTTGATGAGATAATTGATTAATTAATTAAGCATTAGTGAACACCCGCAGTTAACAAGCAGAATCACTGAAGGAAAAACAAGAACTACAACTGACTTCTAGACACAGCGTCAGATGAAATCAACTGAAGATAAAAGAATACTTTGAATCTCTCAAGATCTCAGCAGAAGATTAAAAAACTCCACAAACAGCATTACCAGCTTCACTTCTTACTAATCAGGGGTGCGTTTCCCAAAAGCATCATTAGCAAACTGCGGTCGCAAGTTCCACTGAACTCCATTGGTAACAACAGAACTTGCGACCGTAGTTGGCTCTGGGAAACACACCCACAGTTTGACTTTATTTCTGTCATACGTCTACAGAAGCTAATAATACGAATTAACAGAGGTTTAGATGTTGATGTGTTATTGCAAATGTTTGGTCACCATTATGGTGAACAGTGTTTGATTTAGTTGGGCTCTTGACCCTTAATTTTATAGTATTAGCTTTTTTTGGCTGCTGTAACGTGTTAATAAAACATGCTTGCTATGGCAAAAAAATAAATAAAACAATCATCATGTAGCAGTCTGATTCGCTGATCTCATCCAGTGTCTAATCTGTTATTGAGAGCAATAAAAACCATAGCAAATGTTTCTTAACATGTTACAACAGCCAAAAAGCTAATACTATAAAATCAAGAGGCAAGAGCCCAACTAAATCAAACACTGTTCACCAAACATTTTTTTTTAATAAAACATCAACATCTAAACCTCTGTTAATTCTCATTAATAGCTTACAACAGAAATAAAGTCAAAATGGGGGTGCGTTTCCCAGAGCCAACTATGGTCACAAGTTCTGTCATTATCAATGGAGTTCAATGGAACTTGCGACCATAGTTTGCTAATGATGCTTTTGGGAAACGAACCCCTGGTTAGTAACAGGTGAAGCTGGTAATGCTGTTTGTGAAGTTGTTTAATCCTCTGCTGAGATCTTGAGAGATTTTCCCCTGGTTTAACAGACAAGGCTTAAGCTAGTTCTAGACTAAAATGCATGTTTGAGCTGTTTTAACTGAAAGCAACTTGTACTGATATGTCTTAAAATATGCCAGTGCCATTGTTTTGTCTCAAGATGCACATCAGTAATGTTTTTTTCTAGGGTACATTTATAAAAACTACTTAAATACGTTAATTGAACGAAGGCCTAATCCTGGCTTAGGCTAAGCACTGTCTGTGAAACTGGGCCTTAATGTATTATTTTAACTTCAGTTGATTTCACTGTGCTTTGGTCCACTGCCTGCTTTCCTTTACCTCACCTACACACAAGTCTGGTGGGAGAGAACCAGTGTTGCCAGGGTCGCTATTTTCCCGCACAATTGGGCTATTTTGAAAATGCAGTCACGGGAAGTCACAGGTTTTTTTGGGGGGATACTTTTATAATGTACCGCCGCTGCCAAAAAGTTAATCTGTAGACAAAGAAAATGAAAAAGGAAGCTTTTACTAATGTGTATTATCCTTGTAATGAATAACTGCCAACCTAAGTAAGGAGGAGAGACGGTATGTTTGACGTCACAAACTATTACATGAGTTTCACCCACAGCAGAGATTTTAAGGCTTTCACATAGTAGATAACAGTGACAACAGCCAAAGCATGTCGCCTATAAGTCAGCATGTTCTACGTGTCTATGTGTGAATGAATGGCGTTGTTTCGTCTACTACACAAACTCAAACACACGTGACACTTACTGTGTTACGTGAACTTCAGTTACTTCAGAGCTTTCTTCACCATTTCATTTGGAAAAACACAACAAACCGCCAAAATAACATGATGATAAGCCTATGTGTGAAATGATATTAGGCTAATATTGTAGATCTACCGTTGTTGTGGGTTTTTCTCAATATGATGTTAAGTGGCAGAACAATGGGCTTGCTGTAGTTGAATATAATAGGCTAAGAGAAGTTATCTCTCCCAGACGAAACCTAAAATACTATGTGGAGTACGCAAGATAATTTAATAATTATAATATGACCACGTGGTGAACCTATGAACCTAACTTGTATTTATTGCAGCTATCGCTTTGTGTTGTTGGCCAGATAAAATGACAGAGAAAAGGAAAAACTGACATAAATTTTGGCTGTATTATTTGTGTCCCTTTCAAAAATTGCTCTTGAGAAATCTTATGTTTATTGTCCCCCCCAGCTGTTAGATGAAAATTACGCCCTGCGTATAACGTCGGACGTAGCGTAGTACGTCATGGCGTAGCAAAAAAACGGATCTCTTTAACCTGGCATACACATAACACATTATCAATTTATATTTTCACATTCATTAAATGATTGTTGAACCGGGAACACTTCCTATAACACCAGATGTACTCGTTACATCAGAGGAAGAATGGCATCTTCGCTAATATTAGTCTCTCTGTTTATCCCGAGGTCTACCAGTCAGTTGGATCCGGGCTGTATCCAGGTGAGATGGAGGACCTGCGCCTTGACACGATGACAACGCAGCCCTGAAGTGTCAGCAGAGATTGAGTCAACTAGATCATCCACTGTGAAGGCCTCATCGACACGACAGCCAGTGGCACAGATTCCCAACAAAACCAGCGTGATGAATCCGATCTTCAACTAGTTGGAACTGGATTAAATATTTTGACTGTTGCGATCCCAATTGGACTTATGAAAGCTGCCTGAATCATAATCATGCACTGTTCGCTGTTGGCCAGAGGAGAACTGGCCCCCCGACTGAGCCTGGTTTCTCCCAAGGTTTTTTTTTTTTTGTCACCTGATGGAGTTTGGGTTCCTTGTCGCTGTCGCCTTTGGCTTGCTTAGTTGGGGACAATCGATATTCAACAATGTTTTTGATCTGCCTGCATTGACACCATTATATGTGAAATGAACTGAGCTGGATGATGACATCACTGTTTTCTCCAGAGCCAATGTATAGATGAATTAACTAAAGTTATTCCCTTCACTATTGAACTTACGGAACGAACGCAGCGCCAGTTCCGTTTTTTCCGTAAGTTGAATAGGAAAAGTTTAGGACATACAGCATAAGCTTTTTGAAGAATACGGAAGGCGGCCTGGCGGAAGCACTTGCAAGGCGATCATTTGTGTTTATAAAGCATATACATTTGTATTTTTTTTTTTTAGTAAATGATCGATCGTTTCGCTAGATAAGACCCTTATTCCTCGTCTGGTATCGTTTAAAGCCCTTTGAAGCTGCACTGAAACTGTAATTTTAACCTTCAACTGTTTGGGGTCAATTGAAGTCCACTATAAGGAGAATAATCCTGGAATGTTTTCATCAAAAACCTTAATTTCTTTTCGACTGAAGAAAGAAGGACATGGACATCTTGGATGACATGGGGGTGAGTAAATTATCAGGAAATTTTAATTTGAAAGTGAACTTATCCTTTAAGCTGGACAATGACACCATTTTCTTTAAGAGCTGCTGTGCAGCCAAAATTATTTGCCAGTTATCACTGTAAAGCTGCTTTGACACAATCTGCATTGTAAAAAGCACTATATAAATAAAGGTGACTTGACTTGATTTAAATACCAGTAGTACATCGTGTAAGTTATGCTTTAGACGCAAGTAGAATCCATATGGCCGTTTGGCCGGAAGCTAGTTATTTTACTTTATAACATGTTAAATATGGATGTCTTTCTTACACAAATGCATCGCTTTACTTCAGAAGGCCTTTATTTACCCCCCGGAGCCGTGTGGAGTACGTTTATAATGAATGGATGAGCTTTCTTGAGTTTCAAACAGGTGGTTTCCGTGCACTGCCATTATAAAGCTTGGGAGCATCAGGGTGATTATTAATATGACTCCTATTGTGTCTTCTGAAAGAAGATGGTCATATACACGTAGGATGGCTTGAGGGTGAGTAAATCATGGGGTAATTTTCATTTTAAAGTGAACTAATCCTTTAATTACTGCAAATTTACACTGCAAAGTTTTACAGTGAAGGTGATCTGAATGTGCCGGAGCACGTTTGACCCCCAGAGTCTGGTTCGTTTGACTAGTGGGACAGTCAAGCTCGGGCTCGGTACAAGGCAACTGTGCCTAGTGTGAGCACGCCCTTAGTATCTCACTATATTGAGCAACCCTCTCATAACGCTCAATGAGTTTTTTAACCTGGTTAAATAAAGAATGAATGAAATGAGTAATAATGAGAGACTTTCTCGTAACATCACTTATTTCCTCGTAATAAGGAGAAACTTTGTTGTAATAATGACTTTTCTCCTAATAATTAGAAACTTTGGGTGAGTTCACATCATGTCGTAATTACCATAGCGATTCTGAACTGTAAAAAGCTATGACTTGTACAACATAGCCGCTGTACCACCTGAACACTGAGGGAACATCTCCAGTATCATTCCTGTGAAGTAATTAACCAGCAGCAGCCGTTTGAACAGGAATAATAAAAGCCACATGATCAGTTTTATGGTCTGTTCTTATTTCAATAAGAATAAAACCTGATACGATGATAACTATGTAAAACCATAATGTTCAGGGGTTCATTTTCACACATTATTTGGCCCCAGAACATGTTAATTACAAATAATTTATTTCTGATTATTCATTTGTTAAAAATTTAAAAATATTTTTCTTAGCATAGTCTTGTCATTCTCCAGACCTGTATGGAAACACGTTTCCAGTTTCCACCACACTTGAGTAAAAAATATGATTTTATAAGTCATAAACTCATAATTCTCATAATTATGACCAAGGGTCTACTCACACTAGGTGATCTGAACTGTGCCAGAGCACGTCTGACCCCCAAAGTCAATCACGCTCGGACTTGGTGAGTACGCCCTTAGTATCTCATTATATTGAGCAACCTTCTCACAATAATGAGAAACTTTCTCGTAATATCACTTATTTTTTTGTAACAATGAGAAACTCTCATATCACTTATTTTTTTGTAACAATGAGAAACTCTCATATCACTTATTTTCTTGTAATAATGAGAAACTTTCTCGTAATATTACTTATTTTCTCGTAATAATTAGAAACTTTAGGTGAGTTCATGTCATGTCGTAATTACTGTAAGAAGTCTTCATGTGCTTGTATGACTTGTAATTACAATGTGTAAACCAGACGCGTAGCTACCACCTGTCAGTCAGGCCCATCCAGTCAGTTGCCTCACAAGGTAGCCTAATGAGTGAATTCTGTTGCAATTATCACAATACTTGACCTATAAAAATAAATCGTATTGTTTTTTGCTTCTTGTTTGCCATATAATGATGAAGATAAGTTATTTGTGAGTAGTAGAGCCGTAGCGCATTTCGCCGTCAGATCAAAGACTATAGATCTAAAAAGACGGTGAACGGAAAAACTGCAACTCGCAATATGAATATGGTCCCGCCTTCTAAGTAAAAGAGCCAATCACTGATTGATAAAGTCATTGCGTCACTGCAGCTGCAGTTAGAGGCTCTGGTTCCCATAGAAACCTGAGACTCACGCATAGGACTGCACATGTGCATTGGCTCATCTAGCCTAAAAAACAAGTTTTTAACGCTATTTGTGCATAAGAAACAACATTTATGGGACAGTTCATGTCAGATTTTTTTGCTGGTTTGAAATGTTATTGAATTGTGAGTTCACCTAGCAGTTTTTGAGATTTCCCTGACACCAAGCACATTTCACAGAGGGACACTGACGTTTAGCTGACGTTAGGTATGTTAAACTAAAATGAAACGGCAACTTACTAAAGTTCGAGTGTCAAAAACACGTTGAGAATAAGAAGATGGAGCCATCAACCTCGAGTAGTACGAAGCTGAACAGCATTTTTAGTGATAACGTTAATTCAGCCATTTCTCCATCACCAACCAACGTCTACCTCCCCTACACACCAGTGTACAGGTACATACAGACATGTCTAATTAATACATACAAATGCGCAATAATGAAAATGAATGAATCATAATTTACTATTGTAGTTGCCTAGTCACTCTTGTTTGTTTCATGTGGTTTATGTGGCCACTGAGCCAGACTGACTAAGCATTGTTTTTACATACTGCCCTCTACTGTTTTATCCACTACTGTCCTGCTGATTTGATGGTGTTGTGTTGCGTCTGTCAGATGCGCGCGTTTGTGTGGTGTGGTCACCGTGCTAATGCTGTTTTTATTGTTATGCTCTTAACTTCTTATGATGACATACAGGCTTATGCTCTGATTAAATGGTGGTGTATTTAAACAGGTGTAGTTGTGTTGGCTTATTTTGATGATACATTTTAGGCTAGGCCCACCTGATTTTCTCTGGGCCCACCTACATTGTGATTCCTGGCTACGCTAGTGGTGTAAACTCGTAATTTTCGGAGAGCTAGGACTTGGACAACATGGCCACTGTACCATCTGACCACTGCAGATTTAAGAGGCTTATTCGACTTCATGCAGCACTGCGCAAAGCGATCGGCAGCTGACTTGAAGAAATGCATGCCGGTTAGGCATGTGACTGTGACGTATGGCATCAAAGTACCGCAAGAGTGATTCGAAAGCATACATTGCTTTATTTACGGTAATTATGACATGCCGTGATTGCAGCATTTCTCATATTATTACTTATATGCATGCGCAACGCAGTGGACCAAAATGGAGTGGCATGCTAGCGAGGTTGCAACCTGGTCTCATAGGAAAGACGTAACGTGGGAACGTTTTCGCGAGTCGCCAAAATACATACCAATGCGTACATATCACTGCAGTTTCCAACAGAAATGAACACTAGAGGCAGTAAAACTGCAAGCGCTTCTAATCGTTTTCATACACAGTTAAGATTACGCGGTCAGATTATGGATTAATAAAGACTCGTTTTCATGTCTCCTTGCACAATATTATGTTATGACTTCAAAACGCTTTTTTACCAAAGTGCACGATTTGTAAACGAATATATTTTGGACTTTGCATCGCTTAATCAGCTCCATATGTTTCGCTTTTCTGACATAAGAAGCTCGCTCGGTAGCTCAGCTGATACGGAGTTGTACTTGAGACGAAGAAGCCTTGGGTACGAATTCCGTGAAAGGCGCCAGTAAAAGATCTCAAAGGGAGATCTAAACAAGCTAAAATGGTATGATTACGGATGCTTTTTATGTCACATTTGCTTTTGTTAACACTATCGGGTAGGTTTAGGTGTAGTGTTGGTGGTACGTTATTTTAAAACGCAATGGAGTGCAAATGTCAAATCAGAACTGCGGTGATTCGTATAAAAACCAACGTCATAAAAACGTACCATATTCACGTTTATCTGTTCCGGCAAAAAAAAAAAAAAAAAAATGAACACGCTTTTAGCGCCACTCAGTGGACATTTCACATTGAAACTGCAGTGATATGTACGTATTGGTACGTATTTTGCGACTCGCGAAAACGTTCCCACAGGTTTTTCTAATGAGACTGGGTTGCGACATCCGCTAGTCAAAGCAGTGTAAATGCAAGAACACAGCAAACATTGCAGCACGTCCTGCATAACAGTTGTTAAAATCTGTGTAATCTATAATATCATTAAATAACATTAATAATAAATTATCAGTATATGAGACAGGCTTCCATAGACCTGACCTTTGGTAACATATCCAAAATATTGTAAATTATTATGTATTTAATCTATTTAGTTTTGCTTGTTTCTTTCAGACCATTTTTTTTATAAAATCAGCATATGACCAAGCACTTATTATTAATGCAACTGTGATTGACCCCATAATTGCTTTTTTTACATGGGAATATTACTGGAAAAACATTTGAGACCTTCATGCCCTTGGACTTTTTAAAGGTAACCAAGCAGAAAATTATTTACCTGGACTAATAACAGTAGCCTATAATATTTCTAACTGGAAGACAATGTGACTCTCTGTGATATTATAATGTCAAAATATATAATGAATAATATGACTTATTCTACAGCCAGAAGTGAGTATGATCGATGAATGCTGAGAAAATTCAAAAGCATTTGATCAATGAATGATGCATCACTTAAAGAAATTGTTTCTGATATTGTATTGTTTGTAAGTCTAAGATAATAAGTTCAAATGATTCTTTAATCAATATATGTAATATCACTATTATAATAGTCTTGATATGTAGAAAACCATCACACTGTTTAAAGTCTGTGGCAAAGTCTTCTGATGTAATATATATGCAAAACTTAGCCTATATCTTCAGACAATAAGCAAATTTACCAGCTCAATTTAAATGACAATGTATATAAATATGTCTGCTCACTAGTTCAAGATTAACTTCATGAGATTGAGGGAAAGTTGAGGACGCCGAGGTAAGTATCAACATGCTTCAAATATTCTCTGCAAGAAAGTTTGTAAGAAAATCTCCTTTAAGAAATTAAGATTTTATTGGCTACACCAGTAATTTAAAATATAATAAATACACGGTTAAAATCAAACCTTCTTCTGATACTAATTCACCTTTTTCATTGGCCCAGAAGATCAGTGATATTGTGAGTTGTTGTTTAAAATCTGACAATGAGAAGAGCATTTGTTCTGATGAGTCTTCTGATTGGTGCTCAGACCTTTCATGTTTTGCAAAAAACAAACTCTAAAAACCACCAAGACATCACAAGATCGGCCATTTTACATACTACTGCAAAGGTCTGCTTCTGCAGCACTGATATTGAAGGCTTCATAAACGTATGTATAAGTGCAATTTGTGTCTTTGTGTGTGTTTGCTAGAAGAATGAATCTATCAAATACTGTGTTCAGTGGCAATTATTCGAAAGCATTAATAACACTCTCTGAATATTTATGTAGACTTATAGTTTTCTCTTCAGAAGTACTGATAGAATTAATTTATCTGAAGACGGGAAAATATGTAATGCATAAACGTGGTGCGGTTACACTATAGAGTGCAATTAATAAGAGCATTAGAAAACTATATTGCAGTAAAGGCACAATATGTAAGATTTTCGTATTAAAATATCCAAAAACCACTAGAACAATGTTATATATTTTGTTGAATTGTGTACTTACATTATCCCAAATATTTCCAACAATGTTTAAATCCAGAGAAATAAGCAATTTTAACCAGGACATGCATCGCCTGTAAATGACGTCATACCCGCATTACCCTCGATTTATTTCCGATTTTACTTCCGTAGAAACCATGCAAACACCAAAGTCACATTAATATATTGTGTTTTATTAGACAGATAAGCAACTGTTTGGATACATTCATCGACAGAAAACTAATTATTGTTATATAGCTAAACACGGTTAGTCTTATCGTTTGAATCGCTTGTTTTCTTAATTTACCACGAGTACCGTGTTTTACCATGCCTCAGAGACAATACTATTGTCAAGTGGCTAAAATAATCAGCAAGATTTGTTATAACAGTAATACAGAATTTTCTCAACCATACAATATATTTTAAAATTAATTGCATGCCATTTAGCACCACAAGTCGTCCAGCTTTTATTAATATATTTTAATATCGCTCTAGCTTACTGCAGTGTGCTACAAGTACAGTCAAATGTATTTTTAGTATGATTGTTTCGACCAAGTTAAACAGCGCTGCATTACCCCAGTTTTAATTCGTCAGATGAAGTGACCCGTTTGAGTATTAATTCAGCACTTGTGGCGGTTTCATTATTGAAAATTATTATTGAAGGAGGCGGACATTGACATACACTCTATTTTTTCTACCCAAGTCCTAAGTTGAGCCTTCTGGGTTAATTTTTTGGGTTATTTATCCAGTGTTTGGGTAGTTTTGTGTTACCCATATCCTGGTTCAGACGTAACCAAGGGGTTGAGTTATTTATTGCGGGCTTTTTGCGCCCTCTTCAGGAGAGAACAGTGCCGCTCCGTCAAATTAGTACATATCTTCGGTAAAATACAGGTTTGTGTACGTTTTATTTAATTATTTTATTATTCTGTATATCGTTTCATTTTATGCAAAGTAACATACAGGTGCACGATGTGAGTCACCTAAACGAGTGTCGCATCGGTCTTTTTGCGTGATGGAAACGCCTGATGCCTTGCATAAAATTTTATGATTTTATTAAAAAAGATACAGAATATAAATACTTAGGATGCTAAAATATGTTCTCAGAATTGTACACTGATTATTTATGGTCAGGTTATGTAATTAGTCGCAGCATTTTTCGGCGGCAGTCTGAAGTTAGAAGTTCCCCTGCCGAACGGGAGTCATCTCCGGCACGAGACCCTCCGCCGTTATGCTGGAAACAGGACAACAGAGACTGGTCGATTACACTTGAATTACTTCTAAATGTTTACTTTTTACTTATAATATTTGTTAAACAAGCTTAAATGTAGGCAATATGTATTAAAAACAATATAAAAAATATGCTATACTATAAAATATGATCGAAAATAAAGGAATTATCATGCAAACCAGTGGTTGTGTGGAGTATTTAAAAAAAGTTTAGAGGATTTAAATTAATCCGTAAACATTAATTCATGTATGAATTAAAAGAAAAAATAAGCTAGTATTATAGTAAAAATGAATCAACCCATTGCTGGGTTAAATAAACAATCCATTTTGCTTGGTAAAATTAACCAAAAATATGTTCTGTCCTATATTTACTCAGCCCTTGGGTTGAAAACAACCTAAATTGGGTTGTTTTTAACCCAGTGTCTTTTAGAGTGTAAGCAACAAAACAAAAGGAGCAGCAGCAACTTTCTGCAGCATATAATAAAAACTCCACTGCTCTCAATGCGCCTCGAGGCCAGTGTGTCTCGCCGGTATCTGTCTCTCATCAGCATTCACTCCTCGTTCCACTCCCGCAGCTCGTCAAGCTACACCTTTGTTATTGTTTTGAATAAGCGACTCTAGTGGTGAAACTTACATACTGTGCCTTTAATATTATAACTGTCAGGTCAGACTTCCTGTATTTAGGACAATATTCCAATTGTTCAATATTTTGATTGCATAAAGAGACACCTGGAATATTATTAAATTGGCAGATTTCCATGGAAGTTAATGCAGGACAAAATAACATCAGCTTTTTAACTAAAAAACGATTTAAAATTCACCCCTATATCCACTTCATTGTAGTATTGTGATAAACTAATATTTCCATTTTTAAATAGAATACGTAGACAAACAATGCAGACAACAAGAATACATTAATAGCAGATGTGCCCTAACTGTATTTAGTCTCTCTACAAGATCATAAAATAATTTCAACTCAAATCTGTATTTCATGTCCATGTATTTATTTCTGTATAAATACAGTTTTAATGGTTTCTTTGCTTTGGGTTAAGCTGAACATTTATTTTAATAATATTTTTCTCTCTCTTTTTATTTTTTATTTTTTGGTTGAACAGCCAGACCTACTAAACACAGAGAAACTGGCAAGGTCCTGCAAAAAAGATGCCTTTACAGAGAACTTTGAAACAGGCATAAAAATGATCTCCTATTACAATGTGATGACGGTTGTGAGTCATGCCCTTGAAACGAAATACCATTTTGATCATGAGAAGTTTACAGATGGGAAAAAAATCATAATCACTGGAATGGGCAACATCATAGACTTAATAAAAAAACAAAAATTTGATGATGCAAGAAAGACCCTTGGGCAAATTCTGCATGTTTTACAGGTGAGTTAAGGGTATACTGCTGCTAATGTAACAAATGTGACTGAAGTATTAATCTGGATATTGATCTGAATATATCAATCATATGAGCTAAAAGTCTGAACATCTACTAAGTCACATGTGTGTCATCTGGTAAATGAAAGGATTTCTACAGTCACAGTAACTGGATTGAGCTGGGATACACCAAACCCTGTACTGCTCTGATCAATCCAGAAGAAAACATACCCAACCCTGCAGGTAAGTGTTTGTTTGTGCACTCCAATCGGGCCTTTAACCAGCTGGCATGAGAGTTCTTCTGCAAGTTTTACTCAAAATTGTAAGTTGTTAATACAAAAAACAAAAGAGTGGCGATGTGTTCATTTTATGTTATTGATTTTAGTATCTGTGTCTCTATAGCATGAGATCCAGCAGCATTGTGACAATCAAATATGCTAAAGTATTTAAAAAATGTGTTATGGAAAGCACGTTTTGAGTTACTGTATCGCTCAGACAAACACAGACTTCAAGAATCAGCATATGAATCTCAAAAATGGTGACATGCTTCATGCTGGGAGCCACCATAGTATTAAACTGATTTTTGATGTTTGTGTGTTTTAATATAGTAGGAGTTCAATTTTTTTTTTTTTTTTTTTTTTTAATGTGTTTTTTAAAAAAGTCTGATTACCACAACAGTGCTGAATCTATTGCAAGAGTATCACAGCGTTGATAACGCAATGACACCAAACTATTATTTTCAATGAATCATCAACATCTAAACCTCTATTAATTCTCAATGAGAACTTCTGTAGATGCATGACAGAAATAAAGCCAGAATGGTTAGTAATAAGTGAAGCTGGTAACGCTGTTTTTATTGTTTAATGGTTTCTGTTGGCTGAGTTTGTGGGTCACTATTGTGCTAAAGAGTAGATCCTGTGTTTCAGTCCAAGAGAAGACCAAGAAATACTATTATGCTGCATGTTACTTTATTTAAAGTCCCCCTGTGGTAAAAATAAATAAATAAATAAATAAAAATAAATTTAATGCTGTTTAAATGTGTATGTGTTGTTTTTAATATGCTTTAAGACAAACCATGTGCAAATTCATAAGTCAACACCATTGTTGAATATTTTTTCCTTAAAACGCTTTGCTGGTATTTATTACGTCACAAACTACCTTGTAACCAATCAGGTCAACGTAGCATATCATTAATTGACCGCTCTGAAGCAGGGGAGTCTCAAGAGAAGCCATTATCCCGGTATATTTTTATGCTGATATGAAAAATCAGGTACATTTAGCACGTAGATGAGATGAAGAACGGGAACATGCTTTGTGTAACATTAGCAACACATTATTAGCTGTTTGATAACATAGTCAAGCAAAAGGCTAATCATATTAATAACTGTTATGTGTCCGATGTTGTAGAGAGCGATACATAAAATGCATCACCATTCTGATACGTCGACTTGTTGACGGGCCTGTGTAATTAACTCTTCCACTTCAAACATATATAGCTGAATTAAACCAGCATTTCCACTTGCCATTGTGAAGCGTTTACTACAGTAAAGTTGAACGAGTGGATCAGCTATTCTGAGCTCGTGTGATTGAGTGAGGCAGGGCTAATTTGCATATTCATTGTTCCCTATTTACTAAATGAAGAAAGGGTGTAGAGTTACATTCAAGCTATTTTAAGACACAAACAATTTTTTTCACAGGAAAATGTCATTTTGGCAATCAAAGATTAGTTTTAAGGGGTAAAATTACTGACTACAGAGAGACTTTAAAAGGCAGTAACTGTTGCAGTGAAGTCTATTAACTACTTCATTAAGTTTTAGTTACATGAATTTGAGCAGTTTTTGAAGTTTAATAAATAGAAATAAATGCACAGTCCATTGTTGTCCCAACACTCTTTTGAATGTCTTTATATTAACTTTGAGTAAAACATGCTTGAGAAATTTAAGGCAATCAGTTTGTCTAGTAATGTTGTAGTAGTTCAGTGTACTTCAGTGTAAAGTTTTGTTTGAGTTCAGTGTACTTAAATCTTTAAGTTGACTGATATAAATACCCAAGTACTCAGGTTTTCTAAGTAACCTAAAAAATGTAATGAACGTTGAGTGAACTCGTATATTTATGTATATATAACAATGTTTTTTGTTGTTGTTGTTGTTAATTGTACATAATATACTTCAAGTTGAATTTACTTAAAATGCATGATGCAAAAATGGTACATTAACATTTTAAGTAAATCCAACACATAATTTTTATCTGTGTACTTTCATAAAGATATTCCTAATAAAATTTATAAGTTCAAATAACTAAATTTGTCAAGGTAAAAATACTCTAAGTAAAATATTAATGTAAAAACAACGTAACTGAGTCAGTGCTAAAAGATAACTCAAAAAGTTAAGTTAAGTGAACAAACATTTTTTTACAGTGCAATTCACTTATTACAAACCAGTTTGACTTTACTTTTGTCGTACATCTACAGAAGTAATTATTGAGAATTAACAGAGGTTTAGAAGTTGATGTTTTATTGTTTGGTTTGAAGTCACCATTATGGTGATCAGTCTTTGCTTTATTGGCTCTTGACTTTTTAACATCACTCTTTTTACGCTAATGTAACAGTATCTACAAGCAACATTGTTATGGTGGGAAAATGTCAGATAATTGTTCAGTTTACTAGATTATTGCATAGGACAAATGTGAACCAATCAAGTATTTGATCATTTTTGCAGTTGACATAAATAAAACATAACTAAAACCGAAACAGTCATGATCGAGACATGCAATTGTGACAATTTTAGATACTTTTGAGCCTAGAACAGTTCTGGGGTGCATTTCCCAAAGCGAACTATGGTCGCAAGTTCCGTCATTACCTATAGAGTTCAATGGGGCTTACAACCATAGTTGACCAACGATGAACGCACCCCTGAACAGTTGTACACACATAAAAACTAAATTTTATCGTATAACCCCCCAAAAAACAATGATGTCGCAACCGAAACTTCACCACGTTTCGATAGTGACCAATTTTAGATACTTTTGAGCCTAGCTCAAAGATGCTAATCAGCACATGGTTAGCTGGCACAGTTCTGAACAGTTGTACACAGAAAAAAAAAGCTAAATTTTATGGAATAACACTCAAAAAACAATGATGTCACAACATCACCACATGTTTTAGTCGTGACTGTTTCGGTAGTGACAATTTTAGTTACTTTTGAGCCTAGCTCTAAGATGCTAATCAATACATGGTTAGCTAGCACAGTTCTGAACAGTTGTACAAAGAAAAAAAAAGCTAAATTTTATGGAACACCACCCAAAAAAGTTTGCTTAATTGCAGAAAATAAAAAAGGTGTTTGGTAGTGACGTTCCTTAAAGTTACACACAGATTTTCAGACTTTCAAACACATTTAACTCAAAATGATGGGCCCTATCTACTCACCATGTAGCTATGAGAGAGGGAGGGACACTGGAATATTTATATATGTATAAAGCTTATGGATATTTAAAATATTATTGTGGGATTCAATAGAATAGATGGCCCATATAAGCCCACTCTATAAAGTGTAAAAAGTAACAATGAAGCAGTGTTGCAGTTAATGAGATAATAAGTGATTAATTAAGTGATGATTAAGCATTATTGAAGAGATCTGATGTTAACAAGCAGAATCACTGAAGGAAAGAGCCATCCAAACGTGAAGTGAATCTTTTCAAAGTTCGCAAAAAACAACAACAACAAAAAAGTGAATTAGGTGCGTTTCCATCAAGTTGTTCGAGTGGATGACAGTGGTATTGGTAACCTAATAACCAACAGTAAACACCATCATAAATTTTGCACTATGAACCCAGTGATTTTACAGTGTGAGTGTTGAGGCAATCAGTTTTTCTGAAAAATGTTAAAAGTCATGGATGAGTTTTGTACAATCACCACTAAGTGTGTGTGTGTGTGTGTGTGTGTGCACATATGAGTGCACATATTTATTTAAAAAAAAATGTTTGCATATTCACTCCAGATGAAAAACAAGAAACGTGTGAGAAAAACCGTCCAAATGACAATTCTGGGGCAAAGATTCTGCAAAACATTATTGACAAAAAGATTTTGACATCAGGATACTTTAGTATGACTAAACCAAAAGGTAATTTTTTGTTTTTTTTCATTCACAGATAGAAACTCATTGAATACAAACAGAGTCAAGAATATTTGTGAACATCATGCACATCAAATCATCATACTGATTATTTCTACTATTTCTTGACAGGTAAATGTAGCCATGGAGGTACTTTTGATCTCACAACTGGCACTGGGAGAAGCTGGGATGGTATCAATAAAGACTACAGTGATTCCAGCCATGGTTATAAACATAATGATGCCGTAAAAGTTGCCATTAAGGCCAGCGTGCAGCTGCTGGAGAATATCTGGAAGAGTATAGACAAAGAAGGTGGAAACAACTTTCTCAGGTACAGAGAGGTGACTTACTAACATGACCTAAAGACATAGAAGATTAAGCAAATTGTCCAAATCCTATTAGGAGATTTCTCTGAAGTTCTTTATTAACATTTGTCACCTTAATAACATTTACATTTATTCAGCAGAAGTGACTTACAAATAAGGGATAAAACAGTGAAAGCATAAAGAAAAGATATTTTTTAACCCTGTAAAGCCTGACATATGAAATATATATTTTTTAATTGGACCAGTTATTGAAACTAGACAAAAAATCTTTTAAAAAATTTGCATGTTTTATGTTTTGTTGATAAAAAAAGGCTATTTATTTTCCTATCCTTGTGTACACAGTTTGTGATTAGTTACAGTTTATTAATTACATTTAGCCTGTTTTTCCTGCTGTCTGTGACCAGTTGTTCTATGACTTACTGACTGTGTGTTTCTTCTCTCTCTCTCTCTCTCTCTCTCTCTCTCTCAGACTGATGGGACTTCATTCGGAAACTCCAAAGGGCGAATGGAAAACTCATATTCCTTTCATTCACTTCACAATGAGATACAAAGATGCAGCTAAGGATGTGGAGATTTAATGCCAGTGTGCGAGCAGCACATTTAATACATGTGCATTAAATAAATTTTCAATCTCTGTGTTGCTTCCTGTCATTCATCTTTTCCCTCATGATCAGCAGAATCATTATTTTTATTTGTTGCAACAAATCACAACAAATATAAAGGCCAAATGTATTTTGGTAACATGAATACCATTGAGGTTAATGACTGCAGAGGTATTATCTTAGAGATAATGAAAAAGATTTATGAAATAAAAGAAAATACCACCACAGGAACTATGAGTGAATTTGAAGTTTTATAAATGATTAAAAAACAATAAAAATGATGATGTGCACAGATAAATCATTTTATAATAAATACAGCAATATTCAATAAAAAATAAATGTCAATATTGATTTTATGGTGACTTAAAGGTAAGTAATTTCAGTTGGTGGTGATCTTTGAAACGCCTCCTGGGTTGTTTCTTGTTTCAATTGTCATGTTTTATATATGTGTGTGTGTGTGTGTGTGTGTGTGTTGTAATGTAGCCATTCACATCAGTCATGTCATGTCATTGAGTCAGTTGCACAATTTCACAAAAAAAAAAAAAAAAAGTTAAGTATTTTTATTACATATTAATTTATTTTGGCACTTATTTTGGCACGCATTTGGAACTATTTGGTTGGGGAAACAGTTCATGTTCACTTTTTAGACTAATGAATTTTCATGTCTTTTCACTTAAATCCAATTCATCATGTCCAATAACCTTTGTATCTGAAAATGGTACTGAAACAATGCAATGCCACATCTGTTAAAAATATATATAAACTAGGAATTTTCAAAGTTTGTTCTGAAACTTAAGGTGCATCTCAATCAGCCCAGCTAACAATTTTTGCTTCCAAGAACAATCTGGGAACATTCCTGTGGTGGTCCCCATCCGAATGATGGCTGAAACTTTACTGATTAATTTTTATTGTACATGACACAAAGATGAAGTGTCTGATTTAACTCCAGAAAATCCTCAACAAAAATAAAAAAAGGGCTGAACAAAGTACAGAAGAAGCACTTTAGAGTCTCGTCCATAAACTCTCTCTCTCTCTCTCTCTCTCTCTCTTTCTGTGCTGCAACATATTACACAAAACACTCCTTACAACTAACAGTACAGCAAAATCCCCAGAGTTAAATGAAGCAGTGTTAAAGTTAATGAGATAATTAAGTGATTAATTAAGTGATGATTGAGCATTAGTACAACTGAGTAATAGGCACGGTTTTGAAAGACACCTGAACAGTTCAGGTGGCCCGGAGAACGGACACTGAAACAAAATAATAGATAGGACGCGCAGAATTGGTGAAAACTGTATTAAATTGTACCATCTACTTCAACTACATCCAGGGCAAAAGTTTGCTGTTGTGCAGTCATGGATGAAGATTCTGAAGAATCGATAATGGAGGACAAAAAGGGTTTACGGAAGTATACTCAAGAAAGGAAAATTCAAAACGCAAGAAATCACAACCAAAGAGATTGGAGTAGCTAAGGTTGAAAAGGGAGTAATATATGGAATTCCAACATACATAACCACTGACGAAATTCATGAAAATAAAAAAAGGAGGTAAAGTTGTTAATGAGAGAAGACTGTGTAAGACCAGGAAGGACAACGACAGGAAAGTATGAGTATCTTGCTGACATTTGAAGGGAAAATGCCTGAAAAGTTATCCTGTTATCCTGTAAGAGAGATATGTCCCAATGCCATTACGATGTTTCAAACGTCAACGAATTGGATTTTTCAAAATGTAAAATAAAATAACAATTATGTAAATAAGCAATAGGAATTTCACAAACGTACAGATAAATCCCACAAAATATCAATTACCACATTTCACATGTTCACTTTTTTGTAAATAGTCCTCATTTCACTCTTTTCGGATAAAAACCTTTAAATTTGAGCACCCAATCTCTTGCTCAACACTCAAAGGACTCTCCCTAAGCTGGCAATATGAGCTCACTCTAAAATGTACTCAGTATGAAAATCTTTTTACGTTGCAGGCCTGTTTGATGCTGGGGTAAGTTGTGGTCAAAAAAATAAAAGACGCTTCACACGGAGAAAACAGAGAGAAAAAATACAGTAAGAAGAGCGTGTTTCACCTCCCGGCACTAGATGTCCGTCAAACTCGCGATCACGGTGATTTCCTCAGAGCCAAACGAATTCCGAGCACTCCCGTCAACTAAGAAGTCTATCTGGAATCATCCTCCTATGAAACTGCCACGATTTCTCGCGCTGACGACTCGCCAACCGAACACACAATCCATCCATGCAAGATAGACACTGTTCAGTCTCTGTAAATAGTCCATTCACTGTATTCATAGTTTTCAGTCACGTGACTGTCACGGAGCCCTGGTGGGCAAAACAGCCATGTAACTGCAGCACAAGCCTGTCAATTTTCCATCTTAAAAACAAAAATATGTGAACAATATGCAAGTTTTGGGCACTTGTGATCCATATACAGCACCTGCAGTGATTTAAATCACTAAAAACAGGGGGACGATTTTTTAAAAAGCTAAGGCCAGGCTAAAGAATCCTTCGTGCAACCCACCCTTAAAGTGCCTTAATGTAGCCTACTAAAACAGTGATAAAGATCAATTTTAGTTTAACTCTTTTTGATGGTGCATACATTATACAGGCGAACAGATGAGCACAGAATACGCGTTTTCTTTATTGTGGTTTTCGATGGAAAAAACACTTAACGAGAAACTTCGTATTGCATTAATATTCTGTGTTCATTTGTTTGCCTGTACAAT
Organism: Mylopharyngodon piceus; assembly: GCA_039654765.1. Taxonomy (NCBI): domain Eukaryota; kingdom Metazoa; phylum Chordata; class Actinopteri; order Cypriniformes; family Xenocyprididae; genus Mylopharyngodon; species Mylopharyngodon piceus. Next base: position 5,890,085 of record CM077457.1, read on the forward strand.
GTATGCATAATCAATAAGGTGCATACTGAATTTGGACTTTTAATATCACTGTCTTACTACATTAGATCTTACTACAAACCTGGTAAAAATGACTGGCAGGCAATGCAGGAAAGCCTTGTTTTGCCCGCCAGGGGACGTTCCCCTCAGGGCGTGACGTCACGTGAAAACTAAAATAAAACACAACCAGGAATATTTCGTGGAGAAATAATTCTTACCCTTCTCTGTAGTACAAGTTTCCGTTCTCGTTTTGACAACACACTAACTACAGAAACTATTGTAACACACTACAGAGTTGTTTACACTATATTTTTGTGAAACAATATGATACCAGACGCTCTTCTCCCTCGTGCTCTCCTCTATGGGGTGTTCTGATTGATTTAAGTAATTGGTTAAAGTTAAGTATTTGACAAATGACAACACAGATAATCATAAAAAAATTGCACTTATAAATAAATAAAATGCCCTTAGAAATCAATTGCAAGGGGCCCCATATTGGAAAAGTTTATTTCTGACCCTGGCATGGGGTAATTTCTGGCAGTTACAGTTTGTATAGGTGTAAATTGCAGAAATAAATAAATAAACTCTACTGTTTTTGGGAATTTAAATAGGGATGTTATCTTGTTGATGACTGATGGTTTTCCAATGAGATAAATGGTAAATAGGACTAGGAGGCAAAGCTGTTTTTAGTTACCAAATTTTGTATTCCAAAAGTTTGTCTCTAGCCCCGTAACCTTTTAAAGTTAGTGTTACTGTACACTTTTTTAAAAAAAATCATTGCCTCCCATTGATGTATGTTAATCTGTTGCTAGGGTCAGACACAGTATTTTATCTAACCGTCTTACTGGTGTGTCAGCGTTTATTTTGTATTAAACTACATAGCTTGTCATTAATTAGTTAAGATATGCTGTGATTTGACATTTGAACATGGATATTAATTCTTATTTGACATGTTTACACAGACGTTTCATGGAACGTTTGGTCATGAATATTTGCCTAAAAGTCATGGAAATATATTGGTAGAATTGTGTATGAACCCTGTAGAAATATTTGTAGTGGATGCGCTGCTTTTGAACACTTGTCATATGGCATGCTGTGTTTTAATGTTTTAACTACAGCGAGGATTGCTTCGCGCATGATCATTTCGCTTTAACTTGTGTTCCAAATAGCAGAACTCATGTTCTGAGAAAATATTTTCGCGCGAATAATGATCAATGACGCGCACTTCGTCTAAGCAGATAGCTTAGCAACATAATGGCATAACGACAGACACCGAAGGAGTCGCTTGATGATCGTCCGACGAGTACCTGAACGACTGTAGGCTACACAGTACTGTACGCAGGTGTGCTGCTGGTGTCGTTCATGGTGTTCCCAATATTATAAAAAATGCCATTGTATTTGAAGGATAGATTTTGAAGGAAACGGTAAGATATGTACATTTTATTTTTTTTAAAATGTTAGTGACGCGTACAATAATTTACAATGCAAAATAAGGCCGCATCTGTTTCAATTAAAAATATATAAACATCCTAAAATATAGGCTAGGCTATGTTTACAGGCAAAATTGCATAAATTTGATTTATTTAAAACAATTAAAAATACTATTTGGCCATTGGAAAAGAATGAGAATAACTCTTCACCGAAGAGTACAAGTTTGATTTATTTTTTTTCTAAAACAAGACAAGGACATTGAATGATTTTTAGCAATGTAATGTGACGGCATTTATTGTCATATTTTCCTAAAGTCTTGTACAGTTAAACATGGTGTCACGTGGAGGGGAATATGCATGGAAATGATATGCAGATGACGTAATGCAGTGGTTTTCAAACCGGTCCTGCAAGCACCCCCAGCACTGCACATTTTGTATGTTTCCCTCATCTATCACACCTGATTTAACTCATGAGCTCATTAGTAGACATTGCAAGACCTGAAATGGGTGTGTCAGATAAGAGAGACTTACAAAATGTGCAGTGCTGGGGGTGCTCGCAGGACCGGTTTGAAAACCGCTGACTTAATGCATAGTAAAACTAGGCGTTGTAAGCTCCATATATGGTTATTTCGGGGAGTAGACGGGGCGGAGATTCATGTACGCACAATCTTCCGCTGACTGGGTTTTATAAAGATAATTTTGCGCAGATTCTGGCGTACACAGATTCTGGCTATCCGATCAGAGAAAACGCATGAAGTGAACAGGTGTAAACAGGCCCATAGTTTTATCCCAATACAATAAAAGTCAATATCCGCTTAAAAATGACACTATAAACAGTACATACAGATCAGCACCAGCTCACTCATTCACACACAATACAACTGTCAGACAATATCACAAGCAATATAGTCTAAACAACCTCATATTCAACCTCATTGAACTGTTAGAACAGAAGAGACGGCAGAAGGATTTACTGTATAAAATTAATGTTGACCATGGTGACTATCTATTAACCTCTTCTTTAAGTGAAATTTAAAAGAGGCATAAGTATTAAAATTTGTAATGTGAGTTGGGATGGGATGAGCAGCCCTAACTGAAAAAGTTGTTTGACTGAATGCACTTTTTTCTTGCAGTCACCTCTTACTGCACTTCTTGTGGTGGTGTGTACAAACTGGCTCAATACAGGAGGAGCCAGTCCATGTTGGATTTTATACATAAGACAGAGATCTGTATATGTAATCAGGTTTTCCCAACTTAAAAGGTTGTATATTTTTTTAATGTGGCAGTGATGATAGTGTGGATTTCCTATCTTGAACTTTCAGAGTTTGTTTATATAGGGAGAGTATTACACGACAGAAGTGTTACTTGCTTGTTGTGACCAGGTTGTCAAACAATAGGTGATATGTGAGAAGATCACTGAATGCATGAACATCTTCGCAGCTTTTGTTGACATGCAGCTACGGGCATATTTTAAATTTGCCAGATTGAACTTAATGGGATTGCAAACCTTCTTAATGTGCGATTTAAAGGTGAGATTGTTATCAATATATACACCCAGGTATTTAAAGTCTAAGATGACTTGTAGTCTCTCTCCCTCTATGACTACATCTGGCTTCACTCTGCGACTTTTCAATTTACTTAAATTCCTTGAATTCAATTCCTTAGGTATTATTCAATATATTGTAATATATTAACACAATATATTATTCCATATATTTTTCAATATATTCAAACCATTTAATATATTGATCATAAATATATGGAAATATATTTTCTTTCTGTAAGGGACATAATGACAGGTTTTCAAGTCTTCTGATTGTACTATCCTGCTCAAGGTAAATCTGAACAATATATTTTATAATATAACAATATGATTTTTAAGAACATTCTTTTCCAGAAGGTTTTTCTTAGGAACAATCTTTAAAAAACAGATAAGAAAAGTAACTTTTGGAATGCAAAATATTCTTGGCTTTTTCTCAAGTTACAAAATAAGAAGAAAATAATTGTATTCCTAATGCAGTGAATGTGTCTGCAGCTTTCTGAGGAGATTATAAAATTAAAAAATCTTCTTAATGAAGTCTAGAAACTGTCAATAGTTCCTCTGGTAACACCATCATTATAGAAACTCTGAGGATCTTGAAATACATATTGAAGTTCTTGAGTTCACAATATTGCACGTCTAGTTTTGGTTTTGTTTCATGTTCATGTTTCATGTTTTATTTTAAAGTTTTAGTCATGTCTTATTGTTAGGTTCCTGGTTTGCCATAGGTGTGTTCGACATCAGCTGCGGCTGGATGCAGCTGAAAACGGAGACGTGGGCTGCGTCCGAAAACTGGAAAATGCTGCCTTCGGAGGACACATTTTAAGGTAGGAAGGCATCAAGGCACGTCCGAATCTAATGTTAGCTTTACTTCCTGTTTCCTGAGATACCTTCATCTGATCAATTTTTGAAGGCAGCACAGATGTATCCTTCGTTAGATGGCATCCAAAAGTTGTGTTTGCTGGTCAGTGTGTAAATGTACGTTTTTGACCAACATTTTACACTTTTGATGTCATTTCTAGCGAGAAATTGCTACTGTAGTAATTAAATGTTTGTTTAGTTTCACCAAAGCTTGCGCTATTTTGCTGTAGATCATTAAACTGTTACACTGCCTCAGAAGTCTGTCTGAAATCAGTTTCGTGAGGTGCCTTTATGCACAAACACTGCCTTACAAGTCATTGCCTGATAAGGCAGCGAGGTAACAAGTCAGCTGCCTAGGTTTTCAGATGCAGCCGTGAAGTCAGACACTTTCTGCTTCCCGTAGTGATACTCGCGCTGCGTTTGCATACTTTATTACAGATGAAGTGAAATAAATGCAATATTTGACTAATACACAGATGTTTCAGAGACATTTTCATTCAATACTTTATGTACTGCTTACAGTGTTTTTACAAGAATAAAGTTCATCAGAAGCATATATATTATTTAAATACCAATGTAGTGGGGTCTACGTTTTTTATCAGTTTTATTTTGATAAACATGACACAATATAACATCACGACTACATGAAAAGAGCTTTAACTGTTATAAAAAACAGATTTTTGAGCATTAGTGGAACTGAAGGCGTGACAATAAACACAAAACACACGGAGAAATGAACACATGAAGAACGGAGAAAAATTCTCAAAAATAGTTGATAATATTATTTATATACCAGAACTAGTATGATCTTCACCTACTGTATTACAAACTGAAATAATCTAGTGCTTTTGTGTCATGAAAAACCTGTCCGATCATGCATCATAAAAACCCGTGTGATTTTCAGTGTGTGTAACAGCACAGATCTACTCTACATTTGTTGACATGCAGCTAGGCTCATTTAAAATTTGCCAGATTGAACTTAATGGGATTGCAAACCTTCTTGATGTGCGATTTAAAGGTGAGATTGTTATCAATATATACACCCAGGTATTTAAAATCTGAGATTACTTGTAGTCTCTCCCTCTATGACTACATCTGGCTTCACTCTGCGACTTTTCAATTTAATAAAAAACAAACATACAGTTTTAGAAACATTCAGTTGAAGGCAGTTGTGTTTTAGCCATTCTGTGAACTTTAGCATTGTAATGTTGGAAATAAAATTAAGAAAAATAAAATAAAACAGTAAAAAATCTAATGAGAGTGTAATGTTGGAAATGAAATAAAATAAAACAATAAAAAATCTAATGACTGTAATATATAAATAATATTTTTATTTATATATATTAATATAATGTTTATTTATTTATCAATTCATTATTCATTTATAAAAATCTTTATTTTTACACTTTTTCTCTATTCATTCATTTAATTCATTCATTTATTTTCTCTAAACATCACTCTAAAAATGCTGGGTTAAAAACAACTATGTCTGGGTTTTTTATATACAGCCAGCACCTTGGTAAAAATATTCAAAATAACCTAATTGTCACACCGTGGATGTAGTAATTGCACTACACAGGAGAATCCAACAAACACTTCTTTATTAATCCACAAATACAGGAGATCGCAGGAGCAAACTAACACACAACCACATATACAGTGAAGCAAAGACAATACCCGACAATGAAACAAAGGAAACCGTGGGCTTAAATACACAGCGAGGGTGATCAACTGAACAGAAACAGGTGAACTAATTAAAAGGAAACTAACTAGGGAACACAGGCAGGCAAAGCAGTGACAGAGCACAGTAAATTAAACCAGTTTGCAAACTGAACATACACATAACACCAATAAAATGGCCCAAAAGGCTGAACCCAAACACATCAGGTCAGTCTGTTGATTGTTCTGACACGTTAACAGGTCGACCTCACCGAAACGCACTCTTAAACGGACTCAAATGCATTCAGACACAAGACAGGCCATTACCCAAAATTTTACATTCAAACCCTCAAAAAGATGATGAGATATCCATGAATAAACTGCTGCAAACGGGCAGTGTTCAGCGCTGGCACCATGGTAGATGGCTAAACGCTACAGCAAGGACCCGTGGCAGAGATGCAGGAATTAGGACTGAGAAGGAAGAGTACTTGTTTGAAGAAGTCTGGCGGGGACAGGAGCTGAAGATGACGAGTAAAAACAAAAATAAACATAAAAAACAGAGACGATGCGTCAGAGCTCAACCAGTGGATACAGAGTTTAGAAATAACAGACAGGAAGAGGGAACAAACCACAGAACGACACTGGAACGACTCTGGTGGGCGTGGCACCAGGGCGGAGTCTTTATGTAAATGGGAGTGGCAAAAGAGGAGAGACCGACGCCCACACTTCCTGCCGCTAATCACTCAAAGCGACTGCTTGCTTAACGTCCCTCTGCTCCTTCCGGACAATTCCCAGCCCCCGTCGCCTGCTCTCCGTCAGACATCCTGTTCTTTCCTCTATCTGTTCTTCACATCCAGCCTTTTCCCAGAGAGAGGAGAGGAGCCGCACCAGCTCAACATGACTGACACTGTCTATCACTTGCTGTAAGTGAATTTTCATGTGTGAAATATACAGGCAAATGTTTGGACACACCTTTTAGTTCTTTATTATTACCACATTTTAAAATGATACTAATGTCATGAAAACTCTAGTGATCAAAACGTGAGCAAATGAAAACTGTCTTATATTTGAGCTTCTTTTTCATCTGGATTCTCTCTTTAAACATTCAAACTTCATAAACACTATTGGAGGAACATCTGTGATGAGACCTTCATGATGCTTTATAATTCATCAAAAATAAATAAATAAATAAGATGTTAGTTTTTGCAGACACAATTTAGCCTATATCTGTAAAACTATTTTAAGGGATCTGTAAATGTTTAGCAGTCAATTATGTAGGCTATGAGCAGTCATGTGTGTGGTAGAAATTCCCCTATGCACCTGACTTTAAACAAAGTGTAGCATCTCCTTTAAACTCTAGCGTGTCTATTGGCGACAACTTGCTTCGAGTCGGACGACGTCTCGCCCCCTATGAACACTGTCACTTGGGTGTTGCACTTACCTGCTGCACAGCAGTAATCAGACAGACTCCAGACAATGCCTTTAATATGCTTTAATCACGGCTGGGATATATCATTTTTCTACATTATGATTGGTTCTTCAGACACACACATTTTAGCTGGGCCCAGATTTAAAAAAAAGAAGATGCAAAACAGGAAGTGACATTTATATATAGCACATTACCTAAATAATCACTTCTGAACCGTCATTTGCATCTGCATATCTTGATTTGAATTTAATGAAAGGAATAGTTTTCGTTCCCCCCTTTGGTGTTTCTTTATAAAGCCCCATCAGTCTGCAAAAAAGAAAAAGAAACAAATACAGTAACTAATAGATCAGTCCTGATTGGCCATGGGCAGCAGGAAAAAAACATGCTAAATGTAAATAATAAAATGCAACTATACTGTAAAACTGTGTATAGATATGAGCCTTATCAACTTTTAAAAATATTGGTGAGTTATTGGCTGCAGATAGTTTGAAACCACTGAAATTCGAGAGACATTTATGATCCAAAATGGTCAATTTTCATATTCAGACTGTCATGTTAATACTTTTGTATTATTGGGCAGTTCAACATAATGTTAATGCATTTGACTTTTAGGGGCGTTTTTGTTTACTTTTGTACTTGAACTCCAATGTAAAATTGTCAAGCAAAACTGACAGCCCATTGCTATAGGTACTGTCTGCTTATTTAGCATGCTGTGCTGGATTGAGACCTGTGCCCCAGTAGAACTTGAAAAGAGTCTGTATTTGTTACAATATAGGATTTAGTACATCGATGAATGAATATGATTAACAATGAATGAAGTTGTATGTGAAAATTGAAGATGAAATTTGGGATGCTCACAATGATTTTTGCTGCTTTGATGCAATTTGTATTGTATTAAGTGCTAAATAAATAAATGTGACATGTCTTAACATTATTCAGACCAAATGTTTTGTTTCTCTTCTTTTTTTCTATTATTTCCATCTAAGTCTCGCCCTAGTCTTGCCCCTTTAAGCATCATTCAAGCCTTGTTTATACGTTCGTCTGGCTCCACACTGTGAGCCTCCACTCCAGACGCGGAAAGTGAAGTATATGTCTGGTTTATTTTCAATAGGAGACACACTAAAAGCGGCAAAATGCGTCCGGTTTTTCACAGCTTATTCGCAGCAGCGCCATCTTTGATTTTTAATGGGAATGAAAGCGAGGCTGTGAGGGATAGACATACATTTCTTCATTGGGTTGTACTGTAACTTAAAGGGTTAGTTCACCCATAAAAAAATTAAATTTCTGTCATTAATTACTCACCCTTATGTCATTCCAAACCTGCAAGACCTTCGTTCATCTTCAGAAGAAATTTCAGTAGACAACAGACAACATGAGTTAAAAATGATAAATTATCTATAGGATTGAAAAGGGATAAGTCTATCCCTCACAGCCTCGCTTTCATACCTGTCATGGCACTGCTATGAATAAGGTCTATTCCTCTAATGTTAGTAAGTCACTTTGGATAAACGTGTCTGCTAAATGAATAAATGTAAATTTTATGATGATAAATGTTTATGAGAACTTCACAGATTTGGACAATTTGCTGTCTTTAGTTCATGTTAGTAAGTCGCCTCTCTGTACCTGAAAAAATTGTTTCCACCTTCTTTGTCTATACTCTTCCAGATATTCTCCAGCAGCTGCACACTGGCATTAATGGCAACACCTGCAGCATCATTATGTTTATAACCGTGGCTGGAATCACTGTAGTCTTTATTGATACCATCCGAGCTTTTCCCAATGCCAGTTGTGAAATCAAAAGTACCTCCATGGCTACATTTACCTGTCAAGAAATAATAATAAAAAAATAATCAGTATGATGATTTGATGTGCATGTTGTTCACACATATTCCTGGCTCTGTTTGTATTTGATGAGTTTCTGTGAGTGAATAATAATAAAAAAAAATACCTTTTGGTTTATTTATTCCAAAGTATCCTGATGTCAGAATCTTTTTGGTAATAATTTCATTCAGAAATTTTGCCCCACATTTTTCTTTTGTACATTCCTCACATGTTTTAGTACTCTGATCTGGACAGAATATGCAAACAAATGAATTATATACAGTATCTCACAGAAGTGAGTACACCCCTCACATTTTTGTAAATATTTTATTATATCTTTTCATGTGACAACACTGAAGAAATGACACTTTGCTACAATGTAAATTAGTGAGTGTACAGCTTGTATAACAGTGTAAATTTGCTGTCCCCTCAAAATAACTCAACACACAGCCATTAATGTCTAAACTGCTGGCCACAAAAGTGAGTACACCCCTAAGTAAAAATGTCCAAATTGGGCCCAATTAGCCATTTTCTCTCCCCGGTGTCATGTGACTCGTTAGTGTTACAAGGTCTGAGGTGTGAATGGGGAGCAGGTGTGTTAAATTTGGTGTTATCGCTCTCACTCTCTCATACTGGTCACTGGAAGTTCAACATTGCACCTCATGGCAAAGAACTCTCTGAGGATCTGAAAAAAAGAATTGTTGCTCTACATAAAGACAGCGTAGGCTATAAGAAGATTGCCAAGACCCTGAAACTGAGCTGCAGCACGGTGGCCAAGACCATACAGCGGTTTAACAGGACATGTTCCACTCAGAACAGGCCTCGCCATGGTCGACCAAAGAAGTTGAGTGCACGTGCTCAGCGTCATATCCAGAGGTTGTGTTTGGGAAATAGACGTATGAGTGCTGCCAGCATTGCTGCAGAGGTTGAAGGGGTGGGGGGTCAGCCTGTCAGTGCTCAGACCATACGCCGCACACTGCATCAAATTGGTCTGCATGGCTGTCGTCCCAGAAGGAAGCCTCTTCTAAAGATGATGCACAAGAAAGCCCGCAAACAGTTTGCTAAAGACAAGCAGACTAAGGAACCATGTCCTGTGGTCTGATGAGACCAAGATAAACTTATTTGGTTCAGATGGTGTCAAGCATGTGTGGCGGTAACCAGGTGAGGAGTACAAAGACAAGTGTGTCTTGCCTACAGTCAAGCATGGTGGTGGGAGTGTCATGGTCTGGGGCTGCATGAGTGCTGCCGGCACTGGGGAGCTACAGTTCAGTGAGGGAACCATGAATGCCAACATGTATTGTGACATACTGAAGCAGAGCATGATCCCCTCCCTTCGGAGACTGGGCCGCAGGGCAGTATTCCAACATGATAACGACCCCAAACACACCTCCAAGACGACCACTGCCTTGCTAAAGAAGCTGAGTGTACCTAAACCCTATTGAGCATCTGTGGGGCATCCTCAAACGGAAGGTGGAGGAGCGCAAGGTCTCTAACATCCACCAGCTCCGTGATGTCGTCATGGAGGAGTGGAAGAGGACTCCAGTGGCAATCTGTGAAGCTCTGGTGAACTCCATGCCCAAGAGGGTTAAGGCAGTGCTGGAAAATAATGATGGCCACATAAAATATTGACACTTTGGGCCCTTTTGGACATTTTCACTTAGGGGTGTACTCACTTTTGTGGCCAGCGGTTTAGACATTAATGGCTGTGTGTTGAGTTATTTTGAGGGGACAGCAAATTTACACTGTTATACAAGCTGTACACTCACTACTTTACATTGTAGTAAAGTGTCATTTCTTCAGTGTTGTCACATGAAAAGATATAATAAAATATTTACAAAAATGTGAGGGGTGTACTCACTTCTGTGAGACACTGTATGTATATATAATTTACAATTAAATTATATTTTCTTATACATATATATATATATATATATATATATTTTTTTTTTAATAAGCATACACATGCACACTTACCTGCAGGGTTGGGTATTTTTTCTTCTGGATTGATCAGGGCAGTACAGGGTTCGGTGTATCCCAGCTCAATCCAGTTACTGTGACTGTAGAAATCCTTTCATTTACCAGATGACACACGTGAGTTAGTAGATGTTCAGACTTTCAGTTCATATGATCACTTTAGTATAAATTCAAGCCATGTCATGTTTATTTTATCCTGCTGGGACCCAGCCAAAGACTTTTGTCATTTGTAGTGGACATTACATTTTAGCAAATTTCTGTGACCATACCTGTTACTAGGGCTTGACATTAACACCCGCCAACCCGCCACATGCGTGTGTATTTCAGCAGTGGCGTGTAACGCAGTCACTCCTACTAGCCACTTTGGCGTGTTGAATTTTGTATATCATATATACATTTTTCAATTGTAGTCTTTTAAAGGCATCTGAAATAATAAACTACGTGCAATGTAGTGTTGTCAAAAATATAGATTTTTCAAAACATATCAATACTGAAATATCTGAAATGCTTCCAATACTCATTTTCTATAGAATAGATGCTGCTCTTTCTCTCTCATCTCTCCGACAGCGAGTCGACACACAAACCCGCCTCCCCTCACTCACTTGTTTCATTTGATCTGTCTGGATGAATGTTGTTGGTGTTACAGGGCTTGCAGATTGCGCATATTACGCATAATTTACTCATTCCCGCAGATTTTGCGCTCACACCCAAAGTGTGTGCACATAAAGCCACCTCTCAGTACTAAATTGAGATTTTTCACTGATTATTGCACTTAAACAGTCAATTGCACACAAAATAATGTCAAAATGCCAGTCTTGGTGAGTATTCAAACACAGTCAGTTATGTTTTAAGTGAACAAACAGTTGAGAAAGAAAATGCATTTGTAACAGTATAATGCAGGGGTTCCCAAACACATTCCTGGAGCCTCCTCAACACTGCGTGTTTTCCATGTCTCCTTAATCAAACACACCTGATTCAGATCATCAGCTCATTATCCGAGACTCCAAGACCTGAAGTGGGTGTGTCAGACAAAGGAGACATGCAAAATGTGCAGTGCTGGGGAGGCTCCAGGAATGTGTTTGTGAACTCCTGGTATAATGGATCTGTGTGTCAGGTCTTATGAAAATGTTGCCAAGTTATTACTCCCATTATTATACTTTTTTTCCATTATATGTTGCATCGAGAACACATTAATATACAAATTATATACAGTGTATTGAATGGGACTACCAATTTACGGCCATGTTTACACACATATTGCATAAAGTAAATAATATATCAAATCATTCTGTTATATCTTTCATAACATTATATAAAGTTTGGTTAAAAATAGCCCGAAGCTTAAAAAATTGATTGGTAAAAAAAACATTGTTTTTGCCAAAAGTGTCTTTTTATTTTCTTAATAATTGAGTCCTAAGGTTCACTGCGCTGTGAACATAGTATTAATAAAATATCCTTTTTCAATTTTTACACTTCTTTCTTATGCTCCAAACAATGTAGACATAAAAAAGTGTACTCAAGTTGAAAGAAGTTCAACTTTTGAAGAACATGTCTCTAGTCTAGACCTTGCACTTTTTTTTCATCCCAGTGACCTGCGTCTCATGTTTTTAACATTCTGTGTGAACCGGCCCCTTAAACCCTTTAAAGCCCAAAAGAGCAGCAAAAGGCAACTGTGACAAGGGGGAAAATAATGTCATAAGCTGGTTAAAAAGGGAAAAAAAATCTCGAGGTGAACCGGACTCTCTTCCGGGAATAAATCAAACTTTATCTCTGTGGTTTAACTGGAATCTCCATGTGCTAATGTAATGTTTCAATCACATTTGCATCACATTTACATTAACTGCAATGATGTGGCTTTACTCGTATATAACTCACCTGTAAAGTGTGCAGGATATTCCCAAGTGTCTCTCTTGCTTCATCAAATTTATTGTTTTTTATGGAATTTATGATATTCTGCTTTCCATTGATTATGAGTGCTTTTCCATCAACAAATGTCTCACCGTCAAAATGGTGTTTTGCGCTGAGTGCATGTGTAAGGTCTATCATCACATTGTAGTAGGAGATAACGTTTATGCCTGATTCAAAGTTTTTTGTAAATGCCTCTTTATTGCAGGCCTTTGCCAGTGTCTTTGTGTCCAATGGTTCTGGCTGTTTAAGAAAAAGAAAAACACAAAACATTAATTATTATTATTATTATTTATTTTTTTATTTTTATTTTTTTGTGATCATATATTTTTAACTCCAATCCATTCTAACAAATTATTATAAACATATACAGAAATATAATGCTTATTATGAATGTTTACAGTAAAACTAGCTTTATCTACTAAAAAAACTTTTGATTTTTAATAATTGCTGCTGAACACAGTGTCTAGGGTAAGTTCACCCAAAAATGAAATTTCTGTCATTAATTACTCAGGGTGAGTAGGGCTATGTTGTTCCACACCCGTAAGACCTTCGTTCATCTTCAGAACACAAATTAAGATATTTTTGATAAAATCCAAGAGCTCTCTGGCTCCTCCATAGACAGCAATTTAACCACCACTTTCAAGGTCCAGAAAGGTACTAAAGGCATCGTTAAAACAGTCGACGTGACTACAGTGGTTCAACCTTAATGTTATGAAAAGAATACTTTTTGTGCGCAAAAACAAAACAAAAATAATGACTTTATTCAACAATTTCTTCTCTCCCTTGTAAGTCTCCTATGCTGTCGACGCAGTGAACTCAGTGCAGAGCTTCCGTGTTTACGTCAGAACGCCGGCTCAGTATTGGCCAACACTGTACACGTGAGCAGCACGACGCATACGTGTGACGCAGGAGCTGCACTGTGTTTACAAAGTCAACTGCGTAGGAATTTTTTTAACGATGTCTTTAGTACCTTTCTTGGCTTTGACAGTGGTAATTAAATTACTGTCTATGGATGAGTCATATACCTTTCGGAATTCATCAAAAATATCTTAATTTGTGTTCTGAAGATGAACGAAGGTCTTACGGGTTTGGGATGACATGAGGGTGAGAAATTAATGACAGAATTTTCATTTTTGTTTGAACTAACCCTTCAATATTAATTCTTAATATATATATTCATACCTTTTTGAAGCCTTTGACGCTCTCGCAGACCTTTGCAGTAGCATGTAAAATGGCAAAAGTTGTGATCTCTTGATGATTTTTTGAATTTGGTTTTTCCTTAATATGAAAGGTGTGAACACCAAGCAGAAGAGCCAGCAGGAGAAATGCGCTCCTCATTCTCAGATGATTATGAATATGAAGAACGACTCAAAGAGGTCTTGAAAGATCAGTTGCCCTCGATCAATCTTGTATAAGCTTAAGCTAGACTGCTGTAAAATATATACATCATCATTTGAATTGATATGAAGAAAATTTGCATCATTACCTTGAACATTTGTATAGATATCACATTATGACTTGCTCAGAAGCCTATCTATCTATAGAGTACAAAATACAACCTCCATCATTTAGTCAAATTTTCCTCATCAAAGATGTAAATTGCACTTAAAGCACCATGTCTGATACAAATTCTTTGAGTGGTGCAGAAGTTCACAAATCATCTTTCAATGAACAAATGTGTCTCCATCTTAAACACTCACTGATCACCATCACTTCTGGCTGTACAATCAGTCATTTAATTAATTATTTTAATATATCTCAATGCTACACTCTTAGAAAAAAAGGTTCAATGAATTGGATTGTAGGATTCTTGACTCAATTTTAAAGAACGCTTTATTCCAAAAAGTTTCTATATATGGGGAGACATCTTGAATGATTGCATAATATGTTTAATGGGTTATTTACATTTTTTCTACTGATAAAGTATGTTTATGAGCTATTTAATTCATAAAATTTATTTAGAATTAAAAATGAATGAAAAGATTAAATAAAATTAAATCCATAAAATGATCCCATGATGGGAACCCCTAAACGGTTCTATATGAAGCGCCTGACAGAACTAACTAAAACCAAACTTATTGGAAAAAAAAAACACTTGAACATACATATCTATGATAAGAAATACCTAAAATACCTAAAAATTATTTGAAATGTATCAAAATGCTTTGGCTTCACTTTTCAGGACTTGTGTGGCACACTTGATTCTGACATACTACTCTGCTGGCATACTGTTTTCTGCCTATGGAAGTAGGCATATTTTGGACACAGCCTCTATTTTCTGCCACCAGGTAGGCTCCGCCCACAAAACGCATCATTGCTGCAAACATGCAAATGTTCTATAACTCCAACTTGCACCGAGTTGTTGCCTAGGCAGTGGTGGACATAAGGAAGTATTTTTACTTCGTGAACAAGTTCATTTCAATTAACCTGTCCTGTTAAATGCACTCAAAAAAAAAAAATGATTTTTTGAAGCTGTTCACTTTATTTAAACAACTTATTTTGATTCAACACCATTGTATTAGGTTTCTGGTTCAAATTTAATTGCTTCATGTTAAATTGACTTGAAACGATTACTTTTTGACTTGATGTTTTCATATTAAAATAACATGTTTCAATCAAGTAAACTCAACCAGGACTCAATTAAACAGGACTTTTACTTCCCAACATGCTTTGCAAAGGGGCTGATCTGGGAGTAAATGTTGAAATAAAGTGTTATTTTAAGCAATTTTTAGCAACATGAGAAAATGGAGAGACTTTTTAATGTTTACCGTTTTATTATGTTGGTATTTAAAAGTTTCTGTTATGTTAATAGTTTTTGGGGTTACCATTGTGGTGAAGTGTAGAACATGTGCTTGGGTTGAGGACCTGCTAACAACAATTAAAGTTGTTTTTAATAATAAAAACAACTATTTTGTGTATGCCATAGATGGAATAAAACCATTTTCTGGTTAACACTTAACAATACAGAGTAAAGTTTTTGTAAAAGTTGTGAAAATTATTCTTGAACGCATTCACTAAATAATCAATTAAACTGGATTACTTGTTTTAATTTCTGTTTGATATTAATTTTAGGATAATTAAACTCAATGGTTTTGGACAAAATTAAGAATGTTAACCTGATTCAACTAAATGGCATTGAGTTAACCTTATGTAATAAATTTAAGTTAACTGAAATAAATAATGTTAATTAAATGCAACATAACCAAGTTACGTGGAACCTGTTGACATAAAAAATTTAAGTAAATCCAACGTATCATTTTTTTGAGTGTGGTTCGCAAATCACACTGAACGACTCCATGAATTTGAACAATCCGACTGTATCTGTTTTCAAGTCAACAACTCACTGATTCAAATGATACAGTCAGAGCGAGTCTGAATCAAAATGAGCCGAGGGGAGATCCTCTGAGCTTGACTGTAAACTTGAATAAGTTGGGCTAACTCGTGGGAACTCATGATGTTCCCAATTTTAAGTAAGCAGAACTATCAAGTTTTGAGTTTGTAGTACTCATGCATGTTAATTACTTCTAACTTGAAGTACTGAGTTAGCTAATTCATACATTTTGATAGCAATTAACATAACATAATTATTTAACTAACTTTTTTATTTTGAGTTCTTACAAATGAAATGAGTTATTTACTTCACTGTAAACCCTAATTAGAAAATTCAGAAAATGCCAACTTGCTAATTTGTTAACAATAGCATGTTATAGCACTTACTGAATGAGTACAGCAACTTAAAACATGTAACTTACCTGCTCTCAAACCAAGCAGCATGCACCACTTGTCACCATGATGGTATCTCTCCAAAAACCCACATTAACAGAAACTCTTCGAAATTAGCATAACAAAACATGTTTACATAGAGTTCTTCTTAAAATAACACATTTTTCCTTATGTGATGTCTGTTTTTACATTGTTTATATTTGTTCAACATACATTTACATACATTTTGTTTTTCCTCATTTCAATATACTAGGCTACATGTTTGTTGTTTTTTTTTTATTTTTATACTCAATTATAACAATTGAGTATAAATTATCAGTAATTAACAGTAGTAGTTATGTGAATGGCAAGATTTGGGTACAGTAGTTACGTAAAATTTAACTCAAATTGAAAATGAGTACTTAATACTTTTACTGGCGTAATATTTTATTTGGGTGTCTGTACTTGATTTGTGTACTTCGTCCACCACTGTGCCTTGTTATGCTTTACTCACATTTTGTTTTAGTAAATAATTCTTAAACTGTTAATCAAGGTTAATGTTTTCTATATTTCAATGTCTAAGACACAAGAAAATGGTACGAAAAAATTATTGTTAAATACAACTTAATAAAATAAAACCTATTGTATTAAGTTGTAAATTAAGTATTCATCATGAACTTTAACAGCTCCAGTATTTTTTTTTCTGCAGGGTTATTAAAGATCAGAAGCAGTTTGAATAAGAAGCCACATGATCTGTTTTATTGCCTGTTGTTATTTCGATAAGAATAAAACTTGATAGGATAACTATGCCTATGCAAAACATCATATCAGAGGGTAAAACTGATCTGCAGTTTAACGTTTGTGTCTAGTGATCCAAATGCTTCAAATAGCAATTAAACATCTAAAACATCTTTATTTGTACGTTTTCTGAGAGGAGTAACTCTCCTTTGACCATGAAAAATGCTGTTTTTCTCTGCTTGCTTCACCACCACAAGTTTGGTATCGTTTTAAAGCTAGACCTGCAAACTCACAAGAGGTGAAAAAGGTGACGAATTAAATAGTTGTAGGGGGGTCTGGGAGCATGAGAGCCGGACTTGTAACATGAGGGTCGCGTGTTCGAGTCTCAGTACCGGCAGGAAATGTAGGTAGGGGGAGTGAATGAACAGCGCTCTCTTCCACTCTCTTAACCAACAACTGACCCCCAATTAGTCCCTGAGTGCTGCAGCTAAAATGGCCGCCCACTGCTCCAGGTGTGTGTTCACGGTGAGCACAAATTCCAAGTATGTGTTGTGCTGTCTGTCACAAACACATCCAAGATCCCTCAGCTCTTCCCAGTTGTTTCCAATCCTCTGAATTCTAATCACCATCACCTGTCACAGCTCATTATGGACTCCTACAAGTCCAGATCCAGATCTAAAACTTTCATTCAGTTGTCTGGTTTCGTCACGCTATAGTATGACTTACCTGACTCACTTACCTGTGTTGCTGTTTGCCTGTTGTCATCGTCCTCTGACCACCTTCATCTTCTTCATCTCTGAATCCTGCAAAGAATTCAAAAGACTGTTAGACCAAGCTAAGTTACTGTTGAATCTCACACATTGCCTTACATTCTTTTGTTGGTTATTTCTGAAGAGATCATCAATAATGTCCAGTGTTCATTCATTCCTCATGTCTGTTCTTGTGACAGCACTTTGTACATCTAAAGTCTTTGGCCCAGGCCCGGGTCTCTATAAGATGTGGAGGATACATGGTGACTCCCAGGGGTCTCAGGGACCCTCAGTACACTGCCACAAGTCAAAGCCACAAGTTTTTTCTTTTCTTTCTTTTTTTTTTGAGTTGTTTTATGTATATTTTTGTATACATTTTGACCTTAATCTGTTTTATGTTTATTGAGACCTTAATCTGTTTTATATAAAAACTGTTATAAATAAAATATATATAAAAAAGAGTCAACCTGCACATCTCTATGATATTCGAGTGTTGAGAAATATTAAACAAATTAAATGACTGATTGTACAGCCAGAAGTGATGGTGATCAATGAGTGTTTAAGATGGAGACACATTTGTTCATCGAAAGACGATTTGTGAACTTCTGCACCACTCAAAGAATTTGTATCAGACATGGTGCTTTAAGTGCAATTTACATCTTTGATGAGGAAAATTTGACTAAATGACGGAGGTTGTATTTTGTACTCTATACTAGATAGATAATAATCATAATGTGATATCTATACAAATGTTCAAGGTAATGATGTAAATTTTCTTCATATCAATTCAAATGATGATGTATATATTTTACAGCAGTCTAGCTTAAGCTTATACAAGATTGATCGAGGGCAAATGATCTTTCAAGACCTCTTTGAGTCGTTCTTCATATTCATAATCATCTGAGAATGAGGAGCGCATTTCTCCTGCTGGCTCTTCTGCTTGGTGTTCACACCTTTCATATTAAGGAAAAACCAAATTCAAAAAATCATCAAGATATCACAAAAATGGCCATTTTACGTGCTACTGCAAAGGTCTGCAAGAGCATTGAAGGCTTCAAAAAGGTATGAATATATACATGTATGACCAGTGTGTGTGAGAGAAGAATTAACATATTAGATACTGTGTTCAGCTGTAATTATTTAAAATCATTAACACACTTTTAATATTTATGTGGTCTTGTTAGGTAAACCAACCAAATGTTGAGTATAAAATACACAAACATGTGGTTACGACAGACAGTACAACAGATTTGTGTAGGAAACAGTGATTGACAGCTTCAAAAAATACATAAAAATACAGCCCCAGACACTGTGACCATGATGATGTTGGGTGTATTTTAAAATATATATATTACAGATGCCATATATATATGTCATCGATAATATAATTGTAATATACTCATTGTTAAAACATCAAACTGTTTAAGACAATATTCAACAAATATATGTATATATATATATATATATATATATATATATGTATATACTGTGTGTGTATATATATATATATTTGAAATATTTTGATAAAAAAAAAAAACACCTTAAATGTTTTTGAATAAATGACCAGTTTTTGATATGTTAATGCAGGGGGAAAAGACATCAGCTCAAATAAAGTAGTGCAATTATTTAAAATTCATCCGATGTTCACATCAGTTTGACAACTAACTGGACATTTTGTGTGTGTTTTTACTTAGCCAGAACCACTGAATACAAAAACACTGGCAAAGTCCTGCAAAAAAGACGCATTCGCAAGTAACTTTGAAACAGGCATAAAAATGATCACCTATTACAATGTACAAACAGACACTGACCATCCTTTCAGTGAGAAATATCATTTTGACAGCGAGTCATTTCTGGACGGTAAAGCACTCATAATCAAGGGACTGGAGGACATCACAACTTACATGAAAAAACAGAATTTTGAAGATGCACGAAAGAGGCTTGGGCAAATCCTGCACACTTTACAGGTGAGTCCGATGCAAAGCTGTGATCAATATGACTTTCAGTTAAACCTCAGAGATAAAGATTGATTTATACTAAATCGAACTGAAAGTCTGAACATCTTCTAACTCACATGTGTGTCATCTGGTAAATGAAAGGATTTCTACAGCCACAGTAACTGGATTGAGCTGGGAAACAAGGAACCCTGTACTGCTCTGATCAATTTAGAAGAGAGCATACCCAACCCTGCAGGTAAGTGTGTGTGTGTGTGTAGGTTTATATTACATTCTGGGGACCAAAGGTACCCACAAGGATAGTAAAACCTGAAATCACCTACATTGTGGGGACCAGCCAGCAGGGGGAAATGGATTAATAAACATACTAAATGATGATTTTTTTGAAAATGTAAAAATGCCGAAAGTTTTCTGTGATGGGTAGGTTTATGCGTTTGCCTTCCCTCCAGATGAGAAGACTGAAACCTGTGAAAAAGACACTCCCAATACAAACACTGGGGCAAAAATAAAGGATACCATTTTAACAAATAAGATTCTGACATCAGGATACTTTGGAAAAAGCAAAAAGAAGGGTAACAATCTTTATTATTTTTTATTTATATCAATTTATATATAGGTTGAAAATCATCAGATGGGATACAAACAGAGCCTGGAACAATTATGAGCTAGCATCAGCCAGTTAATACACCAAATCATCATACTGAATATTATTATTTCTTGACAGGTAAGTGCAGCCATGGAGGTACTCTAGACCTCTCAACTGGCGTTGGGAGAAGCTGGGACGGTATCAATAAGGATGCTAGTGATTCCAGTCACGGTTTACTGCATCATAAAGCTGCAGATATGGCCATTGCTGCCAGTGTGCAACTGCTGGAGAAGATCTGGAAGAGTTATGATGACCCTAACTTCTTCAGGTACACATGGGGCATTTACTAAATTGATTTAAAGTCACACAGTATTGTTATTTCTGTGATACAATTTATAAAATTATAAATTATAATGTTTATAGTTCAGATATAAACACTGATGTCTACGGTATCAAAGTAGAGTAAATCACCTTCTGAAAGTAACTTGGCGCTTCAAATAAAGATTGTATCATTGACATCGTTACACCAGTGGGTGGCAAAAAAATGTATTCGTCATTGAATCATTCATTCAAGAGATTCGTTAAAAAGTGCTGATTCATCCAGTAATGAAACAAGTGAAGTCTTTAGGCTTGTTGGACTTGAAGCAGCGCTGCACAGACCGATCGGTGTATGACATCAAAGTACCATGAGAGCGATTTTAAAAGCATACGCTCTAAAAAACACTGGGTTAAAAACAACCCTATTTGGGTTGTTTTCAACCCAAGGGCTGGGTAAATATAGGACAGAACACAATTTTACCCAATTTTAGCCCTAGCAAAATGGGTTAATGGGTTAATTAATTTTTACTATAATACTAGTTTTTTTTTTTTTTTTTTTTACTTAATACATTAATTTATGTTTACGGATTAACTTAAATCCTCTAAACTTTTTTTTTTAAATACTCCACACAACCACTGGTTTGCATGATAATTCCTTTATTTTCAATCATATTTTATAGTATAGCATATATCTTTTTAATACATATTGCCTACATTTAAGCTCATTTAACAAATATTATAAGTAAAAAGTAAACATTAAAGTGTAATCGACCAGTCTCTGTTGTCCTGTTTCCAGCGTAACGGCGGTGGGTCTTGTGCCGGAGATGGGCTGAGTTCAGCAGGGCAACTGCTAACTTCAGACCGCCGCCCTGCGTTTCACTTGTAGCAGAAAAATGTTGTGACTGACTCCATAACCTGTCCATAAATAATCAGTGTACAATTCTGAGAACATATTTTAACAACCTAAGAATTTATATTCTGTAAAATTATAACATTTTATGCAAGGCATCAGGCGTTTCCATCACGCGAAAAGACCGATGCTACACTCGTTTAGGTGACTCGCATCGCACCCCTGTATGTTGCTTTGCGTAAAATTAAACATATACAGAACAATAACAAATTTTTAGATCAAATAAAATGTACACAAACCTGTATTTTACGGAGACATGCACCAATTTGATGGAGCTGCACTGCTCTCTCCTGAAGAGGGCGCAAAAAGCCCACGATAAATAACTCAACCCCTGGGTTATGTCTGACCCAGGATCTGGGTAACACAAACACTCCACAAAAACTTTTCCAAACACTGGAAAAATAACCCCAAAAAGTTGACCCAAATGGCTCAACCCAAGACTTTGGTAGAAAAAAATAACCCAAGATTTTTTTAGTGTATGGAGCAGTCTGCTCTCAGATCACTCTTGCGGTACTTTGATGTCGTACACCAATCGGTCTGTGCAGTGCTGTTTCAAGTCAAACAAGCCTACTATGAGTGAGTCATTGAATCATTTTTTCAAAAAGATGCAAATGAATTAACCCTTAAATGCATGAATGTTTCGCCAATCATTCTTATATATTCGGGTCTTTAGCGACCCGGATACGGATGGATCTCTACCTGTCACGATAATATGAAACTCTGATATTAGAGTAACAATTACAGTAGAATAAAATAAAGCATATTTTGTTACCTTTTGGAGCTTGGAAGGGTTCATTTTGAGCAGATGTTTTATGCCATCATCACTGTCCTCGTCAGAGCTCATTTCTCAGTAACGTACATTCAGCAAATGATAGTTTTGAGAATATGTTTGAGATCGCGAATATGATCCCATTTGCGATCTCTCAAAACTATCATTTTCAACATCTTTAAAATCAATATTTTGATCGCTGACAGCTTCACCAGATCCTCCATCAAGTGACAGTGACACTCATTTTTGATTGCATTCAGTACTTGATCTGCAGTAAATCGCTGAGCCATTTCATGTTTTGCCTATTCTTTCGTTTTCTGTCTGAATGAAACATCACTTCATCATTGTGTACAGACATTGCCACCTTGTGGAATAAAGGTGAATTGCGCTTATTCCGTCATCAAAGATTCAATTATTGTTGTGCAGAAAAAATATACTTAAACTGATACACACCTCGGGTCGTTAGCAACCCTATACAATTTTTTACAAAAAATGAATAGGAAAATAGGCATCCTTTTATAATTTCTTGTTATATTCTTTATAATGAATTGATTGAGGAATACTAAGAAGGTTGATGTCTAACTTTCGAAAAATGAATGAGGAGGAGGGTAGTGAATGACGTCCCGGGTCGATAAAGACCCGAGGTATGCATTTAAGGGTTAAATATCTTTTTTAAAATAGACTGTAGCAATTAACATTTTGTCAGAACCTCTAGTAAATTACATGTTATTTTGTTTAGTTGTCTAGTAAGAATCATGGGAGAATTGTGATCTCTATTTTAAATGGGGGAGAAAAAAAAAAGTGATTCTCAATTTATCCAGAATTTACCTGCGGTCCTCTTTAGAGATTTCTGAGAATTTCCTCTAAAGGTATAAGCTCTTAGGAACATTGCCAAAATCTGTCTGTTCTTCTCTGTAATCCTGGAGAGACACAGATGTTGGCTATGCAAAAGGAAGCTTGAGGGGGGTTTTCTCCGATGCTAATCAAGAAACATTGAAAGTGAATCAAATTACCATGAACTGTTCAACAATATGCAAAATTATTAACATGAAAACTGAACATTGAAAATTGACAATTTTGAAGGTTTCATACTCTCAGCAGTCAGCAGATAATTACTGCACAAAATTTGGTTGACACAAATGATGCTTCTCCTCACTGTAAGTGAATCTGAATCTGTAATGTCTGGATTAATTTTTCTTTAATCTTGTGTAGTTTTGTTCATGGTTTTTGAGGATTAAGTCATCACACAACCTTTCTATGTTTACAATGTCTAATTTGATGAGCTTCATCTACCAAGTGACACATGAATTTTTGCCAAAATACTGTAGAGTTAGTTTCATTTTATTGTTTGCATTCAGAATTGTTTTATCATATCATGTGCAACCAGTTTTTTTGGGTTACAACCCATCAGTTGAGAACCATAGTATAAGGTCCTAACCTTTTTTTTTTTAAATCTCCTTCTCAGACTGATTGGGCTTTATAAGGACAAACCAAAGGGAGAATGGAAAACTCACTTTTCTCTCTTCAGCTCCAAATCAAGAGTTTCAGATGCAAGTGAGAGTTCAAATGAAGTTATTGAAGTTTAATGGCATTGCATGGGCAAAACATTAAATTATGTTTTGAAATCTCTGTCACTTCTTGTATTTCCTCATAAGACAATTTGTCAAATAAAGTCTGCTTAATTGCACAGCAAAATGAGGGCCATGTGTTTTGATTACAATACAGAGGTCAGAGGTTATATGAATGCAGAAGAACCCAGCTGTATACCAGTGGTGGTGGAAATGGCTGAGATTCACTGGAGGGATCCAAGTCGGGACATCAGGACACATTTGAAATAAATGGAGTCAATATAATAGATATTTAGGTTAACCGTGAGATAACCGTCTCAGTAGTGATGGACCGGAATTAAATTTCTTCTGAACAAATTTTTTAATTCTTAAAAAAAGTAGCCATTTCTCTTGATTTTCCACATAATGAATGAGTGTAGGGTTTTTATGGTTATTGCAGTCAGTCCCGCAAAACCGGTTTGTGGGTTCTCAGCCATAGGACCTGCAAAGCTTTTTCTCTGGTGTGTGTTGGGGTGGGACACATAGGCTAACTGATGATGATTGGTGTGTGACTAGATGATAGACCTGCAAAGCGTTTTGTTGTAAAGAAATAGTACAGGTTAGTCATACACAAATACAATTTTAAACTGATAATAATGCACGATGCTCTGTGTGTGTCTGTGTCAGATCATGCGAGCGGAGCGCGAGCTCAAACCAGAAACCCTTTGTGACATGCTGGATCGAAAATAGCCTATGTGAAATAAGTTTTTTTCTAGTCGACTAGTAGTTGTTCATTTAAGCCATTAGTTGACTAAAATAATTAATTTCTTAAATAGGCTACTGGAGCGAATAAACCATAATAATAAGCGTTTACGTAATAGGCTATAGCACTCAAGCGCACGCATAAAGCTTGCCATAAAGAACCGGCAAAAGTGATGATTATGATTGTGACAAAAAAACAGCAAGGAGACATTTTAATTGCTTATTAATAAACTAATGTTTTCTGAATCAGTGTCGGCTGCGAAGATGAAGTTGACATTGCTGACTCTCATCATCTCCGCGGTGGACGCGCCTAGAGAGAGAATGCACATTTCATTCGGATTACATAATCAGAGAGTAGCCTATTTCTTTTCGTTTTGAATTATTTCGTTTAAAAGTAGACATTTCAAGCTTTCTATAGATATATTTCTCATGTCTGTGAGGCAAGCAGCCTATACGCTGAGTTTCGGTTCATTTAGCCTATAAGACGCGCTCCAGTTCACGTGCAAGTGATCGCGCCCGCGCCTCCATGCCATGATTATATTGTCTGCTATATTTGCTTCTTATTTATTAAATCCAGACAATTGGTTGATTAAACATTGATTAAAATTAAGACACAATTTTTACAAAACGAAATTCACTTAAAAGAAAGGCTTTCTACAAAACAAAACTTAATGAAGTGGTCAAAATCATGTCTGACCCACTCCATCTCCCGATATATTGCGCATCTTGTCTATCTTATTCATGCTGTTCACTTTTCATAATCAAATAGATTAAGTTAAAAAATAACATTATAATAGGCCTATTTAAACATGAATATGAAACTAAATACGTTTTCTTTAATGGCTACCAACACGTTTAGTACAGTACAGAGAAATTTCATGTCGTGATCAAGAGCGGATCATGAGTCGAGTCGGATCAAGCATAATTTATTTTTAGACTTATTTGTTGGCCAGCTGTGGTCTCTGCAATAAATATTAAAAGTTTTAAACCATCTATTGTGTTTTATTGTTCCATGTATAGTAATGATAATATTTACAATAATATATTGAATTTGATGGGTGTCTCACATTGTCCCACAGCAACATTAAAATAGTGTAGATTAGTGTACAATGTTTTATAATATATATATTTTTTTCTATTTAGTGTCCATTTCATTCATTTAACATATTTAATAAAGGGGGCATCCAGGTTATTTGACATATTTGAAAAAATAAAAAATAAATAAAAAGTAACGCAATAGTTACTTTCCCTGTTAATTAGTTACTTTCATTATGATGTAACTCAGTTACTGAGTTACTATTTGTGAGAAGTAACTAACTATAACTAATTACTTTTTTAAAGTAACGCGCCCAACACTGTTAACCATATTGGGCGAGTGACCAGGGGCACCATTTTTACCACCGATACAAAATTCCAATTCGATAAATTTACATGAGCACCAGTTCTTTAAGACTTGAGTCACGAATCTGAGCGGTCAAGGCATGCACAACGCGTACAACTTGAAAATCGTCAACTACCGTGCAAATTCTGTGCAAGTACAACGAGTAGTGTCAAAGGCTGAATCCCAAATGGCACCCTAAACACTCGCGGTCTTCCTACTAGTCCGCACTTTCATAAGGCCGCTTTGACTGTCGGGAAGAAGTCTGCCGCGGAGCTCGCACCAGTGCGGGCTCAGCAAAAGTGCGCATCGAAGACGCATATCGACCGCAAAGGGGGCACTCGTGAGCACCCTTCTGAAGCCTAAAAATTGACAAATAGAGACAGAGCGACACGCGTCATAATCTGAAAACCACGCCCACCGGGGGGAAAAACAATCCAACAGTCCCCATTGACTTTATATAGCGTGAGGCTGCCTCTTTGTCATTTCTGGCTTAAAACAAAAAAAATAGAACAATGTCTAAAAGCTGCTATGTGACAAGGTGTACAGCAAACAAGCCAAAAAACCCAGAACTAAGTTTTTATAAGCTGTCGACCCCAAAAAACGAATGTTTAAGGACACAAAAGTGGATACAGGCAGTGAGACAGAGCGCAACGGGTCATATTACTATAAGAAATGCATTGGAGGGTAACGTATTCGGCGACAGGTGAAATAATTCTTTGACATGGTTAAAAATAATTAATGTTTTTTTTTTTTTTTTCTTTGTTTGTTTAGCATAACCTGTCGCCGATTACGTTCCCCTCCGATTTATTTCTTATAGTAATATGACCCGTTGCGCTCTGTATCACTGCCTGTATCCACTTTTGTGTCCTTAAACATTCGTTTTTTGGGGTCGACAGCTTATAAAAACTTAGTTCTCGGTTTTTTAGCTTGTTTCCTGTACACCATGTCACATAGCAGCTTTTAGACATTGTTCTGTTTTTTGTAATAAGTCAGAAATGACAAGGAGGCAGCCTCACGCAATACAAAGACAATGGAGACGGTTGGATTGTTTTCCTCCCCGGTGGGCGTGGTTTTCAGATTATACTAAATGCGCTCTGTCTCTATGGGACTCCCTGTCTCGTGGACTTAAAGTCGGCATGAAATCAAAATTGACCCTATTTACTTTGTTAGTGCATATTACTAGTATTGTGGTGAACAATTAATCCGTGCAAGTTAATACACAGGAAAAAATTGTTTGTCGTGGTAATCTTTAATCAAAATCTGAAAAGTTACTTCCGGTCTGGAATGGCGTTCCTTTCCTGATGACGTCAGTTTGACGGCTTGGGTTGAAAACGCTTAAACCACTCCCCTCCAACCGTTAGTCTGCTATGAGCCAGAGATGGAGAGGAGGAGCGCTAAAGTAAAACCCTGCCCTCTATTCAATGTTCTGTTTCACTTGGAAATACGTCACAACACTGAAGAGAAGTAGTTTGCAACTTCCGGTTCACGGACATGCGCACGCGGCAGCCATTGTAAGTTCACAAGAACAAAAGTGCATAGAAGTGTGCCATTTGGGATTCAGCCTAAGTAGCGTCTATAGACGCTAAAAATCATACCCTACATATTGTAATATATTGTTGTATTGACAATTCTTCAATTAAATATTTACCATCTTATATTCTCCATAATTGGATGTTATTAAATAAATACTGACAAAAACTATACAGGGCTGGATGACACGACGAAATATATAACATTGATTTAAGTGATCACCAGAATTTAGACCTACCTATATTGTATTTATATAGCGTTCACAGGCAAATTTGCTTTACGTATTTCCAGCGTTGAAATCAGGCACATATGAATAGTGATGTGACATTTGACACTAAAGCTTCGAAGCTTGTATCAAAAAAACAAAACATCTCACAGTGATGCACTGCACCGGAGCTTGATTCGTTGTGCCATAACCATGTGATCTGTGACGTCCGAAGCTTCGTTTTCGCAAACAACCACGTGACTGCTTCATATTCTGATTCAAATAATGTGAACTCTTGCGCAGGTGTCAAGTGTCATTCGCTTTTTTGATAAGAAAAATCATAATACGAATAAATATTTACATGTGTAGTTTTGTGCGTTCAGTTTGTATTTATTCCCAGTTCATAAGTAGTACTTCAACTGACCATTCTATGACAGTCTTCTTCGTTTATTTTAATAATATAAATATATGCCCAGGCTTGCCTATTTTTTCCCCAGATCAATATATTTACAGACTCATTTATTCAAATTGAGTAAGTAAAATGACACGTGAAAGACTATTTTTATATAGACTAATTATTTTCATTATTTTATACGCTTTTCATAGCACAAACTAATTTATTACATGAAACAGTCCAAAAATGGCTGGGTCGTCTGGGACAAAAAGGCAGTTTTTTTTCCCCACCTTTTGACCACAAGATATCGTTAGTGTGCACCGTTTTGAAAAGCTTCGAGTCAAGTCACGTCAAGTCATCTTCATTTATATAGCGCTTTTCACAATACATATTGTTTCAAAGCAGCTTCACAGTGACAATAGGAAAATTATTATCGAGCTAAAGTTGGTTTTTGATTGAATCACTTCCGTTGTAAAAAATTGTTAATTATTACTTTAGGGGCCGCTTAAAATGACACATTTCCTACTGAAAAAATACCTTTAATGCATTCTTGCCGTTCATTTACATGTTTAGTCTAGCCTATAGGTTTGCGTGTTTGAGTGTGTATGTGTGCAGAAGCTTGGTCTTTTTTTTTTTTTTTTTTTTTTTAAGTGATATTTGCCAAATTACTTGTCTGGTCCGCATAATTTAGAAAAAATAGTTGTGTCCTAGGATCTATGCGAACTGGAATAATTTGATAACGTTTTATCTAAACCTAGGGAAAGGAAAGGGAAGGAGGCCTTCACAGGGGATAGTTTAGTTGACACTTCAGGGCTAAGTTATCGTCATGTCTAGGCGCAGATCCTTCATCTCATATGGATACGGCCTGAATCTGGCAGGCTGCGGCAAACCTCGGGATAAACAGAGAGACTAATATTAGCGAAGACGCCATTCTTCTTATGATGTAGCGAGTACATCAGGTGTTACGGGAAGTGTTCCCGGTTCCGGCTGACCTAATCTACGCAGCCTAACAATTTACATGAATTGAATTATAAAAGTAGATAGTGTGTTATGTGTATGCAAGTTTAAACAGATGTGTTTTTAGTCTAGATTTAAACTGACAGAGTGTGTCTGCTTCCCGAACAGCGATAAGTTTTACTACAATACCATGGTTAAACTATGGTTAGTGTAGGCCTAGTTTCTTTGTAGTAAAACGATCGGTTAATTTTCATTGGTTTTAAGAGTTAGCCTACCTAAACACACTTTTTTTCACAAAAGAATCCAGTAGTGTCTTCGACTGTATGGTTGACTCAACAAATTAGCAGTAGATCCCCGTATTTAAACAATTAATTTTTATCACCCCCTGAACCTTTCACATGAACCTTAATGTGAGGTTTCAGTAATGGTCATTACAGAATGCTGCTCCGAATAATGTTGTTAGTAGTCGATTTAGACGATTAAACACTTGCCTATCGTATTCATTTTAAGCGTGTTCTTTCACAAACCTGAGCGGGTGTGCAGGATCTCTGTGGACCAGCAGATGGCGCTGTGATGTTATCCATCTCCCGGTGAGTGTGTGAACAGAGCTGAGGTCTGTCCGCTGAACACACGGCTTCAGTTCTGAGGCGTTTCTTGTGTTTACGCGGCTCTCTGACGCGCTCACGCGCCTGCCAAACAAACACAGGTGCGGAAATAACAGGGATTTCTGGGATTTTTGCGGGCTACCGGTGGAAAGACGGGAAGGAGGCAGAACAAGGCGGCTCTCTGTGACACCATCAGCCGAAGAGTGTGTGTGCGCGTGTGTGACAGGATAAACAGATGTAGTGAGCGAGCGATCGGTCACTACTGAGGGTGTGACTGTTTAAAGGATGGAAGGTTTTACCTGTAACCGATAGACAGCGCCGATCACCATGACCTTTGAATTGTAGCAACGTGAAAATCAGCCATTATAGTTTCTTAAATCACGATATCAGCATTATAGCACTACACTGTAAGCCTTTCTACTTCGAGATACTTGTCATTTTTTGTAATTGTGAAATTTACTAGACACTTTATGAGGAAAATTGTTTCTACACCATTTTTCTTTACACTTACATTCATGTAGCATAATATTAAAAAGTGGTTACAGTCTTAAAATAAGACTTTATGAAAATGTACTTTTTAAACCACATAAAAGTACCAAAAACGTTAAGATTAAGTATCTAATAGCATGATTTTCAAAATGTTTTTCTTTTCATCTTCTCGGACCTTCATAACTGGCATTGACCCCTGAAGGGAGTCGTGATAATAATCATCAGACCCTCGGAGGTCATGTGACTGTCTCTGCAGAAACTCTGTGTGTATTAGTGTGTTTCCGGCACTGTGTGTGTGTGTGTGTGTGTGTGTGTGTGTGTGTGTGTGTGTGTGTGTTTGGGGAGTCAACACAGCAGTTCCTGTTCTTGGTTAAAAATAACCTCAGAGACTAAAATTCCTCTCTCTCTCTTTATCTCTGTCCGTCTCTGCTGGTGTGGAGTCAGTCAGTGTGTTACACAACCTCGAAAATAAAGCCTCTTCAGTTATTCTTTAGGGCCAGCAGAACCCTCTTCATATTAACAATATATACAGTAGCTTCATAGCATTCTCGAGTTGTGATATGGAGAGTGTTGGGGTGATGCACAAGTAACGTGAGTTACGTAATCAGACTTTAGATAAACATCACATTTGTGTTTCTTTCTTTGTTTTTATTGCTTAAGAGTGTTGAACTTTCTTCTCCTGTGTCCTATTCTTCTGCGATCCAGAATTGCAGTACAGCTGAGATGTTTGTTTGTTTGAGCTGCGTCCTCTACTGTTCAGACATGAATTTGCATTTCCTTCAGCCTGAGGCTTATACATTTCACTTTTGGTGTGAAAGGTACGGAGCCCTGCACGACATGCAGGAAAAAAAGTAGTAGGCTAAATTGTGCGCATGATTTACTATTTTGTTCCCTCGATTTGCTAAAGCGTGCACACAATTTAATATTTCGTTCCCTCGATTTGCTAAATCGTGCGCACGATTTACCATTTCGTTGACTAGATTTATAAATCATTAATAAATAATTAGTAAATAGTGCACACGATTTAGTAAATCGAGGGAACGAAATAGTAAATCGTGTACACATTTTAGCAAATCGAGGGAACGAATTAGTAAATCGTGCACGAAATAATAAATTGTGCACATGATTTAGCAAATCGAGGGAACGAATTAGTAAATAGTGCACACGATTTAGCAAATCGAGGGAACGAAATAGTAAATCGCGCACACAATTTATCAAATTGAGAGAATGAATTAATAAATTGTGCGCACAATTTACTTTTTTTCTTGCATGTCATGTGCGGGGCTCCGTAGAAAGGGCCTCTACATTTGCCAAAAAAAAAGAACAAACAAACAGCCCAGCCCAGATGAGAAAAAGTAACGTAAAAGTATCACATTATTTACCATAAAAAGTAACTAAGTAATGCAATATTGTAATGCATTACTTTTAAAAGTAACTTTCCCCAACACTGGATATGGATATGTGGATATTTCATTTCATTCTCTTCAGATCAGTGTTTTGATTAACTCTCCATTACACTGTGCCTCGTTTACAATGTAAAATGCTCTGAACAAACATATAATCCTCCGATGCGATCCGGGATGCCATTAAAATAAACCATCCACTTGTTTCCAATGCTGGGATCCTTCTGAAGTCTGTACAGAGACGCAAACAAGCTGTTTAAACTGGATGCGTCAAAGCGAAAGTTCTTTCACTCTTCCATTTGTCCTGTTGTCGACAGACTCAAGTGCAGAAACTGAACAATCATCTATTGTATCTAGTGTAGACAGCATCAGTGATTATAATGGCTTCTATTTGCTTTTGACGTGACACTCGCATCCAGTTTAGGCAATTGTGAGCCGTTAAGCCTTTAAGTAATGCTACATCATTGCATCCTATTTGTATTGTATTTGCCCGTGTGACGTCACAGATCCTGCAGTATCCAAACGAGCAGTTTTTGGAGCTTTATTCAATAAATGCTTTTTATAATGAGGAGGACATTTTAGGCTATGAAATTTGCAAGATGTTTTAATGGTACAAAGACCTCTTATATGTCAAAAGATCAACACAAATTGGATTTCTCATGTCATGAATAGAATGCCTTAATATAGAAAAATGAATAAGTTGAATTAAAATAAAAACTTAAACTAATACACATCTGGCTTACGCAGAAGACTTATGTACAGATTTGCACATAAAGTACTGTATACACAACTGTATAAATATAAATATGTATTTACATAATAAATATCTATTGCATAAGTATCAACGACATCAGATAGTATAATAACGTTTCACATTTGAGGTGTTTACGTGATGACTACCCGTACGGAAGCATTTCAGACACTTTCTTTCCCGTTAATGACCTTCAAAAGTCTGAATGTTTTTCTTTCTCTCTCTCTGTTTGTATTTTTGCTCAGTCTTTCCCTCCAGTTCTTATATGCTCAACCTCTGCCCTCCATCTCTCTCTCTCTCTTCCACAGACGTGTTTTTGAGCGTAGTCTGTTTGATCTGGTCCTCACATTCCTCCACCCACACCTTTTTCCACATCACTCCATCCATCTCTTTCTCCATGTGCAGTGTGTTGGTCATGCTGAGCTTTTCCACTCCTGAGGAAATGACTGAAAACACCACCTGACCTGAAATACCTCAAAAACATTCAAACCTGAACCCTAGTGCGGATTATTTCTATTCAAATGTCTATTTTAGATTCTAGTCTAAGTATCTGTTGACAACATCAGCAAGGAATACTGTCCGACGACAATCTGAGAGAAAGAAAAATATATTCTCTTAATTTTTTTTTTTTTTTGAACTATTCAAGCATCTTATTTTAATTTTTATTGTTCTTTGTTATTGTTATATTGTTTGTTTTTCTTGTCATGACTTGTTTTGTGCATAACGTTTTGGCAATATTGTATGTAAACACAATCATGCCAATAAAGTATGTTTAAATTCAAACTGAAAATGGATAAAACTGAACGTGAGGAAGAGTATGTGGAAATAATGTGATGAATCAGCAGGCTTCGCTGTGACTGTGTTTGATTCATCTGATCCATCTCTCCATCAGTCTTTTCATGCAGGAAATCTGCTCTATTAACGCAGCAAACATCACACAGCTGAGTATATTTATCTTGCCCTGCACAAAGCACACAGCGGACAGAGCTGTGCGTGTGAAAGAGACTTTAAAGCATCCATAATATTTTTATTAAAACTTAAGTCAATAAACAGCAGACAGCAGCTCTTCTCTGGAATGGAGTAGTTTTTATGAATGACTGCATTCATCGCTGGCCACGCCCCCCAGCTCGCAGAACTCCGCCTGGATGGCTAAGCCACGCCCCTTCAGAAGCCTACCCGCACAGTCGCGTTCTGATTGGCTGAGAGGGCGGGACTGCGGATGAAATCACAGCACAGCCGTATAAAGACTCACTGCAGTATGAAAACAAGTGTTAGAAACTTCTGTGCTTGAATCAGCGACGACTCACTGTATCGTGCTGGAATAAACGCGCCTGTCTGGATTATTAACGCTTGTCTGTGAGAGTTGAACTGTTTTATTGCGTTTACAGTTTCACTAAAACATCATCCGTGGACAGTGAATGGTTTATTGAGAAGATGAGGGATTTAATGTGTCTGATGGTGTTTGTACTGATCATCTGCACGTCGGTAAGTCACAATAGTTTAATGTAAACAAAAAAATTTAATTTATAAAATGTATTTTTTTTAATGAAAACTCATTACATTTTTGCATTGTCATATATATATATATATATATATATATATATATATAATTCACACAATAATGATGGTATAATAATAATATTTATAATTTTATTTTAATATTATGTTTTATTTTATAATATTTACTTTTATATAGATCTTTTTTTAGTTTCCTTGTTGTTGTTTTACTTCTTTAGCCCATTTTAGTGCAAAAAATGCAGTTTAAATGTCCCACACAAGACATGATTCATTATAATTAGTAAACATTTTGATTTGGATTAGTCTAGTTTTGTGTTTTTGAGGCTGGAGCTGTTGCCTGTACACATCTTATTCTCTTTATCGAGTATGAAAGCAGCACGATGACACCAGGAGCCGCTCAGAAGTTCTGGCCCTCTTAATGAGACTCATGGGCGATCTGCACACCTGAGAGAGTCGGCCCATCCTCATGGCTCCTGTGGATCAGAAATAGATGAGCACAGGCTCAAAATAACCTTGAGCACAACAATCCAGCCTCACATCCCGCTCCATTAACCCCGCAGTCCAGAACTGGCCCCAACCGGGAGGGGCCCGACTTATGCTTTGATCTCAGCTCCACATATGGGTCCTGAGTGACTCAAGAGCTCATCTCCTCTGGTTTTAAGATGCCAGGCGTGGCGGGCGTTCTCAGAGGACTCGGCTGGGAATTTCACAGAGCCATTGGGGTGCCGGGGAAACAGGTGCAGCGCTTTAGGAAGTGATCCAATGGAAATTGGCTTCAATGGAAAAACCCTTAGGAATGACGTTGATCCCGGACAGGGAAACACTCTTTCGAACCCAATTCATCTTCACTTTACGAGAGGGGATCTAATTTCTAGCTGTCAGCCATTTCACAGTGTATGCTAATGAAAATTAACTATACATTTAAATTCACTTTCATTAGCATATGTAAATGTATATAATCATGCATTTTAAATATGCTAATGAAAATGTTTTTTTAAATGTGTTAAAAATATATTATATATTTCAGTTTTTATATCAATATATGCTAATGAAAACACATTTAAATAAATTTCCATTAGAATATTTTAATATATAAAATCATACATTTTAAATATGCTAATGTAAATAACACAAATGTATTATTGATAAATGTAATTGTATTATATATTTAAATAAATGTTCTCAATATATGCTAATGCAAATAAATTACACATTTAAATTAGTGCTGTCAAATCAATTAATCGTGATTATTCGCATCTAATATAAAAGTGTAAATGTATGTGTATGTATATAATTTACAAACTTTTGTTAGATGCGATTAATCACAATTAATCGATTTGACAGCACTATAGTTTAAATACATTTTCATTAGTGTTAGCATTAAAAATCATACATTTTAAATGAAAATTAATTTAAATGTAAAAAATATATATTTGAATAAATGTTTCTATCACAATATATGCTAATGAAAATAAATTATACACTTAAATTAGTGCTGTCAAATCGATTAATCGCAATTATTCGCATCTAAGATGTAAATATAAACTTGTTATATGTGATTAATCATCATTAATCGATTTGACAGCACTCATTTAAATACATTTTCATTAGCTTTAGCATTAAAATCATACATTTTATATATTGAAATTAATTTTAACAGCATAAGCTTATGAAAATTAGTTTAAATTTATAAAAATGTATGTTTTTTATAAAATTAATTCAATTTGCATTATCATACATTGTGACATAATGCAAATTTACAAGAAATCAAACATTTTCTACATTTAAATGAACAGACATCTTAACTGTACGAGAGGTGATTTCATTTCTATCGGTCAGCCATCCTGATGCATTTTATTCAGATTAACCACAATTATATTCACATATTTTTTACTAGAGTAAAGTAGTAAGAACCGATCATTAGATGTATGTAGAGGTTTTATGTGGCCATATTCAGTTGCACTGAACTCAAACTGAACTCACTGTCTGTCTGTGTCCCATCTGCAGGTTGGGGCGAGGTGTCCTAAGGTCTGCAAGTGTCCGGTGGAGCGGCCCGTGTGCCCGCCGGGTGTCAGCGCGGTGCCCGACAAATGCGGCTGCTGTAAGGTTTGTGCCGCCCAGCTGAACGACGACTGCCATGACGACAGACCCTGCGACCATCACAAGGGCCTGGAGTGTAACTATGGCAACGATGTGGCCAGTATCCACGGAATCTGCCGGGGTGAGTCAACAAAACAACACGACTCCAATGTTGATTTTTGGGTCTTTAAAAATCATACATTTTATACATTTAAATAAATCACAATATATGCTAATTGAAACTAATACTGATATAACTAATACTAATACTAAACTGTTTAAAATTTTTATACATTTTAAATACATTTTCACTATCATCTATCTATCTATATTAGTTCTGTCAAATCGATTAATCGTGATTAATTGCAACAAAAAAGTTTGTTTACATAATTTGTGTGTGTGTGTGTGTGTGTATATAGTAAATACACACACATTCACAAACACACACACACACAAAATGAAAAATTGAAAAATGTTTATATTTATTCAAAGGTGTGAATGCATTCACGTAATGTCTGAACCTTTGAATAATTATCATGAGTAATAAATGTAATGACTAATTGTTGAATAATTTAATTCTAACTTAGGTTACATAGAGGACTGGTGTAGTTTGCTTGCCCTCGGCTTCAGGTTTTATCTTTATTAAGACATGCACATTCATTTCCTCACATACAGAGGATATTTTGTGCACTGGGCTAGTTGCTATATTAAGGCAGTTATTTGAGTTGGACTAAAGGGGGGTTTTAGGGGGCGTCTCAGCACACCCAAATCTGACGCTCAACGACATTGTAAACAAGTCAAAATTCCACTCGGCCCTAAACATAGAGCCTCTCTCATAAAAGCAAAGGATAGAGTGTCAATCTCTGTTTAACCCCTTACTGTCACTCTGTCTTCTTTCTGGATAATAATTCAATGCAAATCATTCGAGCTTGAACACCCTGAAGGAGGTCAAAACAAATGCCAGTTTATCTAAAGGATGTTTAGATATTTTTACTGGAAAACAACGCAAAAAACTGAGACCCAAGCTAACAAAAATGATCCCATGAGTAAATCATCATTTTTGGGTGAACTAACCCTTTAACTACATTAGAACTAACAATGAACAATACTTCTTAAACTTCTCTTTTTTGGAGGGGAGAGATTGAATGTAACTGTAATTTTCAGTACCCTACTGTTGAGCTCTGCTCCTGCCTGTCCTGTCTTTCAGCTAAACTGGAAGGTCGCTCTTGTGAATATAACGGCCGGATGTATCTAAATGGAGAAAACTTCCGTGCAGGCTGCAAACACCAGTGCACCTGTATCGATGGGGCGGTGGGCTGCGTCCCCCTTTGCCCCACAGACATTCCCCTGGCATCGCCGTCCTGTCCCACACCTCGGCTGGTCAAAATCCCCGGCCAGTGCTGCCTCAGTGTGGACTGTCACGATGGGTCCTCTGTCCTGCCGCCTGTGTTCAGACGCCCGCAGCCGCCTCCCTACCTGTTCCCTGACCTGCACACCTTCAAGAAGCCCCGACCGAAGCCATACCCCTACAAGCCCAAAGACTCCCTGAGCAATGAGCTCACAGAGGTGGAGCAAAAGTGGGACAAACCACGCAGTCGAAAACACCTGCCAGGTGAGGGCGCTGTTCTGTTCTGTGTCCCCAAGTTTTGTAACTCGCACTAGATTCCTTGGTCAGACCATTCACATATCAGAATCATGCTAGACTTGCACCAAACCAGCATAAAACAGTGTGGATCAGCATGTAAATGTAGGCATATTTAAGAGGCCAAATTGTTAAGACAAAACACCACAGAAAAAAAAAACGTTTTTTTTTTTTGTTTGTTTTTTCATGCACTGCTCAGTTTTGTGATTATTTTGCTTCCACAACTTGTCTTCTTTTTAGACTAGTGGAAAGAAAACATCCAAAACACACATTTAAATGTTTATTTTCGTACACTTTATCTATTTGTGTCTGTAGATTTCAATTTCAGTACATATCTTTAAAGGCTAGGAGTTTTTTCCTCCAGTTCAGCATTACTTACACACACCAAAACGTACAGTTTTATTCCTATCTGTATTCTGAAGATTTTTACTGAGGGGTTTATGATTTGCACTGATTTGTATAACATTTTATTCCTAAAAATGTATTTTCTTCTGTCGGTTGACAGTATTTTATGATTTATGGATTGATAAAAACAGAAATTCAAAATCCCTTCTGTAAAAACCTTTAACTCTAATACGTCAATGAAATAAAACAAGATCTTTAAATCTGGCTTTATCCAGTGTTCAGATTTATCTTCTGGAATTTTTTGCGAATTAGTCTAAATTTAATTAGAAAATGTCTCATGCATTTTTAGACATTTAAAAAAAAATGTACAACAAAAACTTTTTAATGAACTATGATTAATCAAGTATCATGAATTCTATTGGTTAAAATTTTTACTATATTTTTTTAAACTTTTCATTTTAATTTTATTTAAAGTTTTAGTAATTTTGTTATTTTTTATTCTTTATGTTTACATTTTTATTAATTATTGTTTTTTTTAAATATGTCTATATAGTTTTTAATATTATTTCAGTTTTATTTTATTTATTTTATTATTATTGGTTTTATTTTATTACATCAATTTAATCTAAATAAAAAAAAATGTTCTTTTTTATATTAAAAATATTATATATATATATATATATATATATATATATATATATATATATATATAATATATTATTTTATTTCAATATAATAACCCTGGCTCAGGGTGTGAGATGCATTGCTGTGGCTTCTTGTCTATTATAGTTTTTTTTTGTTTAAAGTTAGAGTTTTTTTAAACATGTCTATATAGTTTTTATTATTTCTTATTTCAGTTTTAGTTTTATTTTATTATTTATTTTATTAATATTGGTGTTATTTTAGTACATTAATCTAAATGAAGATAAAGAATGTTGGCAACTAACTGAAATGAATTAAGTTTTTTATATATTTTATTTCAATATAATAACCCTGGCTCAGGGTGTGAGATGCATTGCTGCCGTCAAAGAACTCTGTTTAGCATATGTTTACATAAACCAACAATTAGTGCAGCAAAGTGCAAGAATGTGTCCTGTGTGAACGCCCCCCTTTGGGTTTCGGTTCAATTAACAATCAGTCCCAATGTGAGCTGTGGCTGTTTACTTCTGTGTGAGTGCTTGTGTTTAGCAGCCTGCCGCTTCTTTTCCAGTAGATCCTTGTGAACCAGCCCCACACATGCTCCGTAATCACTTTCTCTGTGCGTCAGTGTTCCCTGTTGGGTGAATGGTGCCTGTGTACTAACTTACCCTGTCTCTCTCACTCTCCCTAGTGTGGAAGCAAGCCGGACGGCAATGTGTCGCTCAGACGACAAGCTGGACACCTTGTTCGCGCAGCTGCGGGATGGGTGTGTCGTCTCGGGTCACCAATGAGAACGCTCAGTGCAAACTGCTGAAGGAAACCAGACTCTGCAACATTCGCCCATGTAGTTCTGTGGCTGTGCCTATAAAGGTAAAGATCTCAGAAATTATCTGCACATTTACCACATGATCCTGCTAAACAGACCATTATATCTCTGCATAAATAGCTTTAAAAATCTTTAAAGCTTTACAAAAACACCAATCAGCTTCTGAACAACATGTTTACACTGCAATATTTGTCTTGTTGAAAGAATAGAGAGAATAATACTGAGGAAGAAATTCATTTTTTGCAGTGTATCTTGGTCCGCCACCTACAGCAGCACCAAACTTGTACTAACCAACTGAAAACATTAATTAAATGAAATCCAAAAATCCCATGCAATCATTTTTTGGCCTTTGGCTCTTTCTTGCGGGAGAAGACCAAAATCATAAACATCAGCTTAAAGTAAAAAAGGAAGCCCAACTGTTGTTTACCGTCTTGATTTTAGTTGCCCCTGCAGTAGTAATAACTCTTTTTCTAGTTATTGTATTTTCGTAACTTGCACAGTCTCACAATGGAAATGTTGCTCTTGCAATGTTTCCAGTGGGTAAGCAAAATGTTTCTCCACAATTATTTTGGGGGATTGTTTTTAAAACCATGCTTGTCTTTGAATATTATTAGGTATAAGGTATTACAAGGAAGCAAAATACAGCAAGAGTCACATTAGCAGTACTTTAGCACTAAAGTAAATAAATTGACTAAAGAAGCAACATTTCATAAGAAATTAGGACTTGTTTTCATCTACAAAAGTGTATTTTGTCTTTCTGCACTAGATGCTTTTTCACGTTTTACGCAACAGGAAGGAATGTTGCCTTCATGTGCTATCAGAATTATTGTAAATACGAGTTTCCTAGTAAAATATTGGACATGAACATCCTTGCAAGTCGTATTTACCAGTCTGGGAATCTCTGGGAAAAACTTGATACCCAAGTTCCCAAACTGAGCATGCCAATAAATTTAAACTTGCTGTGACTGGTATGCTTTATTAGTTTTTTATTATTTTTTTCCACAACAGCTACATCACCTTGTCTTGTCGTTAAAGTAGTGCATATTAACATTTATGAATAATCGTTTGAAGCGTATTGTATGTTTTATACACAGCGAAAAAATAGCCTGTATTTGACCGAAATTCCAGAATTGTAAGCAAGCCGACTATCTAGACAGCACTGTCAATGTTTGTATGGTTGTCAATGAATGGGGCGATTTGGCTTTAATAAGATTTTCCCAATAAATCGGTAAGAATAAACCTGGTGTCCTACACGATTCCTGTTCTTTCCGACAATAAAGAATTTGAATGCAAGCTCATAATCACGACTTCAGAAGTGGGAAGTAGGACATTTCCGATAACACGTGAAGGCAGCATAAGTGCGCTTAAAGGATTAGTTCACTTCAGAATTAAAATTTCCTGATAATTTACTCACCCCCATGTCAACCACGATGTTTATGTCTTTCTTTCTTCAGTCAAAGAGAAATTAAGGTTCTTAAAGAAAACTTTCCAGGATTTTTCTTCATATAGTGGACTTTAATGGTCCAAATTGCAGTTTCAATGCAGCTTCAAAGTGCTCTACACGATCCCAGACGAGAAATAAGGGTCTTATCTAGCGAAACAATCAGTCATTTTCTAAAAAAATAAAAATGTGTATACTTTTTAACCACAAATGCTTGTCTTGCACTAGCTCTGCGATGCACCACGAATTACTAAATCACGCTGGAAAGGTCACAAGGAAGTACAGGCGGAAGTACCGAGCAAGTGTTTACAAAGCAAACGTGCAAAGACTAAAGGCTGATTTATACCTCTGCGTCGAAACTACACTGTAGCTACGTTGTAGGATGTGTGTAGCACACATAGCCTATGGTGTAGCCTGACGTGCACCTCTTTAAAAATATAACGACACGTCAGTTCGACACGGACCACAAGCGCTGTGATTGGTCTGCTAGAACCTCTCCCTGCATTTGTAATTGCATGTCTGCGTGGACAAGGCTGCAGAAGTATAAATGAAAACCAACGCGTAGCCTATAGGCGCAGAGGCTAGGCGTAGGTCCGACGCAGAAGTATAAATCAGCCTTTAGTCAAACGGGCTTTACAAAAAAAAGTAAAACAACAATGTCAGACAATTTTGAAGTCTGCCTACGTCACGAGTGAGCTTTCCTACGTGATTACATAATGCTTGGTGCATCGCAGAGCTAGTGCAAGATGAGCATTTGTGGTTAAAAAGTATTATTTTTTTTTTTTTTTTTTTTAGAAAATGGTCAATTGTTTCGGTAGTTAAGACCCTTATTCCTCGGCTGGGATCGTGTAGAGCCCTTTGAAGCTGCACTGAAACTGCAGTTTGGACCTTCAACCCATTGGTAGCCGTTGAAGTCCACTATATGGAGAAAAATCCTGGAATGTTTTCCTCAAAACATAAACATCTTGGGTGACATGGGGGTGAGTAAATTATCAGGAAATTTTAATTCTGAAGTGAACTAATCCTTTAATGCACACTAAATTCACACTATATCTCTAATAGCACTTTGGAGCGGTCTTTGAGACTGAGTGTATCCAGTCATTCATCACAATCAGGAACTTACGTGTCCCGATTTCACATCATGTCTAGGAAAACTTTCCAGTGCAAGTTAAATTAATTAGATGTTACATATAATTTGGTTGTTCCAAATGAAGCACCACAACCAGGCAGTGATTAAGTGTGCCCCATTGAGTAAACAAAAGTCTTAAAACACTTGCAATCTTCACAGCCACTTTGGCCAAACTCCGGACGTACGTCATGTAAGTAAATAAGTGGTCAAGTGCAAAGACCACAAGTGTGGGTATTGGGACAGGCTCTTAGTGTTTCAAAAATACGGTGCACGCTGCTAATCTGACGTTTCCTCGTGACTCTGCATTGTCTTAACCCACTGAAGTCATTACTGCACGCTTGTTTTCCAGTGCAGATTTGACTGTAACTGCCTTGTGTTTGTCCAACAGAAGGGGAGGAAGTGCTCTCGTACGCAGAAGTCTCCCGAACCTCTGCGTCTGCGCTACGCCGGCTGCCGCAGCACGCGTCTCTATCAACCCAACTACTGCGGGATGTGTCTGGATGGGAGATGCTGCTCTCCCCGTCGCACACGAACGGCCCCCGTGCTCTTCGCCTGTCCCGACGGTGAGCGCTTCGAGAGGGCTGTCATGTTCGTGCAGTCCTGCAAGTGCAACGACGAATGTGGCCACCTGAATGATGCAGCGCTCCCACCTCAGCGCTGGCTGTATGGTGACATGCACAAGTTCATTGATTAAGGGTTCCTCTGAAGACCTGCCCCCGTGTCCTTCCCCATCCAATAGAGTAGCGTTTCGAAGTGTAGACGCCAGGCCGAGGCCTCGTTATAACGCAAATCCACATGGAAAAAAGGGACGTTTTGGTTTCCGATCCCTTGTACCAAGAGCCTTAGAGTAGATGCGCTTTCCGTGAGGATCCAGGACGGGACTTGTCCCAGTCGTGAATATATACAAATGGATTTTTTGGTCCTCACCATGAACAGTGATGCATTATGGGGCACCTGCACAATCTAGACTTTAAGCAGGTTTGGAGAGAAAAAAAAACAAGACGAGATTAGACACTTAAACATGGTGGGACAGACTCTCAGCTTCACAAGGGCTGGTCTTTACTTCTTTTGTAGTGATTGCTTTGCCTTGACGTTCAAAGAACAGCCGGCAAATACAAGGGAAACTCAATGGGAATTCGTTGTAAGCTTTGGCTCGGCTGCTTGTGGACTCAACGCTGAGCC
The DNA here is from genome assembly GCA_039654765.1 of Mylopharyngodon piceus. Classification (NCBI taxonomy): domain Eukaryota; kingdom Metazoa; phylum Chordata; class Actinopteri; order Cypriniformes; family Xenocyprididae; genus Mylopharyngodon; species Mylopharyngodon piceus. Next base: position 5,933,256 of record CM077457.1, read on the forward strand.
ATTTTGTGAGCGCATGACTCCATCAACTCACCGAGGGATATCTGCCAAGCGCCGCAGCTCCCTGGCGTCAAAACGTCGGCTCCTCTGCTCCCGGCTAATTACAATCCTCTTCTATGGGGGCAGAAAAAAACCCAGTAACCCTCTGGTTTGCAATAAAAATATGTTTAAAACACCAGCATCTGATGTAAACATGTAATTTGAAAGTAATGGGTGGGACGGTTCTCTCAAATGCTGCTCTAGTCTGGTCTTTAATCTACCACGTGATGGCAAACGGCACTGTTGTCGGTGTGTTTTATGATGCAGCGGTCTCTATTTTTGCCTGGCATTGGTACATGAACTGACGGAGGTGACGTCGTGCCATCTGCCCTGAAGAACAAGGGTTTGAACAGGCTTTGAGACACAAATAGCCGAACTTCTAAAAGTGAGAAGCCATGTTGTCATAGAATAATTGTGATATTTTTTGCTAAGTTATGTTTCCCAATCATAAACATGTACCTCAAATAAGTAAAACTACATTTTTTACATTTCTACATTTTACATGTCAGATACCATATTCGTTATGAACAACAGAGGGAGTACTGCATGTAAAGTGATTAAATTGAACGGCTTTCTGTTGTTTCGTGTTTGACATTAACTGCCTTCTCGAATCGATCGATTAATTAGCTTAAGTTATTAAGGTGCGGTAACATTTACCGTTCAGCGAATTTTCGCGGGCGAAATCCAGTCAGGAATCTATGCGTTCGGGTATTTAGCGTGAGGGCGAAATATTTCTCTGCAGATTTAGCATAAGGTTCAGTTGATCACGTGAATTCGCCGCGTTAACCCACGGAAATATTGTTGAATCAACGCGGTTCAAACGACGAAAGTGCGACCAGACGCAACTAATGTTAGCTAGCTAATTTCTCCGATGCATCGTATGGTAGTTTAGCAGAGAGTTACGTCGATTTTAACGTTTTATAGTGAAAATTGTAAGACGATTACAAACCGCATCATGCAGTCTGATTTAATTTTAACTGTTTGTAGGATATGCTTTTTTTTAAAACGTATTTTTGTACATCCTTTTAAACCGTCTCTAATGAGTTATACAATCATAAAATGACACCGGGTAGCCAACATGTTATTAAATACTTCATAAATACATCCATCATGCTGCACACTTTGATACTATTAAACAAGAATTGTCAGGGTTTGGTTCAGGTTTTAAGGTTTGCTTTAGGAAGTTCATATCTCATTTGTGTTTTACCTCTGAAGACAGAGGACAACCACTCACCATGTATCAAATAAACTGGCTTGTAAAAACTCACTGCAGGTGTGTGATCATTTGTTCTAATTTATTATATTGCAAAGCATATTTATATTGTAGTTTATATTTATTAGATTGCATAATAGCTTAATTGAATATGTTGCTCAGATGTTAATCAACTTAAGATATTAAATTTAGCATGTAAAATGGAAGTTTCATCTTGTATTCATATTTATTAGGGTGACCATATGAAAAATATATAAATTATCAGGATTCTTCAGTTTAAATAAAATAATTTTAAGAGAGGTCCAGTCAAATGATGATTGGATGGACTTTCAAATCCTCCTGTTAGGACAATTTTTACAAAGATGACTTTGGAAATAAGAAAGGTTCATTTTCTTTGCAAAACAATTGTTTTTATTTTGGGTTGACATGACCCAGACACAAGTAACAGGAGTAAAACAATCAGTTAACCTCAAATAAAAATGGAGGTTATGACACTGGCCTGCAAGTTTCACAACATCCAGATGAAATATTTCAGAGCAAAGCATTACTAGAAACAAAGGAATTTGGAAACCCAATAACCACTTTCAAAATGATACTTTTCAGAAGACAAACACAGCCAGCCAAGGTGTAGTATATAAAAAGTTTTAATTTCATTAAAACCCAAAACAAAAACATGATTTTATGACAAAATCAAAACAGACATCTCCCCCGATCCTCCGAGAGAAGCGGTAAAAACAATTGCGGGTTTGAGGTAAAAAGGAGGCTTTAAAAACGGAGGTTCGTCGTCCTGCCGCGGTTCTGGAAACATCAAGACCTTCATCTGGACTGTTCAACTGTACAATGAAAGAGATAAACGTCACTTAAAATGCAAAAGACACCGTATTCTTTCGACCAGTCACTGCATTTATGAGAGTTTGGAAAAAAAAAAAAAAAGCAGCATTTGGCAAGAAACCAATAAGACGCATCAAATTGTGAAAGACGATAAACCTGGGATAATGGTTTGATTTTTGGTCTAGTTTAACACTTAAATTTGACCAATCCACTGATGACTATCATTATATTCCGGAAAACCAACAACGCCATAACGCAAACTATCCAATTAATTAGTCCTGCTTTAGCAACCACATCAGTGTCCGCCAATATTACGGTTATTAATTCATCACAGCGCACATGTTGCATTAAATTTGGAAGCAGATTTTATCAGGGTTCATTCCTTCATGCTCAAAATGCATAAGACCGAAGACTCACTGTAAGTGGAAATGTCAATTTCCTCAGGTAATTCAGCCACGTTGACCTCAAACCGGTCCTGCACATCATTCAGGATTTTAGCATCAGTTTCATCTGACACAAATGTGATGGCCAAACCCTTGGTGCCGAAGCGACCCGCACGAGCCACCTAAGAATGAGACGGGACAGTGTGAGACGCAGCCCTTCAGAGCTCTGAAACATTCATGCACGCGGCTGCATTCATACCCTGTGAAGGTACGTGTCTGAGTCCTCTGGCATGTCATAGTTGAAGACGATGTTGACCCTCTCGATGTCCATCCCTCGACCGAACAGGTTTGTGGCCACTAGGATCCTCCTCTGAAAGTCTTTAAACTGCTGATACCGAGACAACCTGCGAGGAGAGATTCAAACAAAAGCATTAAAACATCTAGCGCTTGAAGTGTCCCAGCAGACCCTTGCTTTTACAAGCTCTAAAGAAAAGGGTTCAATTTATGGAGCTCATAAAGAACATAAGGAGACAAAGTCATTGCAACACATCCATTAACTACACTGAAGGAGGGCCGATTACAAACGTATGAGGAATTACAGGAATTGTTGCTGAAAGAAAAAGCTTGAGGGTAAATGCCGATTTCATAATCATAGCGAGTATGTAATACTTATATAAAGAGACGTAGCAAACAAACATCAAAGAGGAGTCTAATCGCATGTGTTGTCTTTCAGGGATGAAAACAAATGTTTCACAAAACTGGGGTCCATGAGTTCATAAAGCTAAAGTTAAAATACATACATTAAAAAAATATATACAATTTATGGTCCTAAAAAACAGTTTGCCATGAACGAAAATGTTTATTTTTGCCATTGAACTATACTAGAGATTGTACTTATTTGTTGGCTGAAACTCTTAAAATGAGGATCTGTGAGCTCTAACCATGGACATTTGATAATTTGTACTGTAAATATTCTACAAAATGTCACTTACCTTTTGTGTTACATTTATTAAAAAAAAAAAAAAGACCTGTTCAGTATATACGAGGTAAACGTAACTTGTCAATGTCACAAGATTAAATACAGTGCATTGTAACCCACAAAAAAATAAAATAAAAAAATAAAAAAACAAACAAATGTTTTAAAATATAACCCACAAACTAAAATTAAGAAATGCATAATATATAAACTAAATTAAATGAAATATATATATATATATATATATTAAAAAAAAAAAAAACATTTTACATGACCATTTATCAACATCAGAGAACTGTGAACATGCAAATGTACTGTTAAACTGAAAGAACAGTGATTAAAGGGTTTTGGGCTGACAAACGTTTGTGAAATCTCTGGTTTCATGTGTCAGTAACCAGTGAAACACACACACACACACACACCTCTCTTCCTGTGCCATTCCTCTGTGGATGGCGATGGCGGGGAAGTTCTGCTCCACCAGTAACTGTGAAAGAGCCACACAACGCTGAACAGACTTCACGAAGATCACCACCTGCAGGAAGAACACAGAATTACCCTCAAGAACATGAAATGTCAATGAGCTCAAGCATTTCTGACAGAAACCATAATATAGAGACAAATGCAGAGGCAGGGAAAGTCAATGCATTTAGATGGACCCAAAAAAAAAACAAAAACTTCCTGAACCAGAAATGCAGCAAAACTGCAGCTCAAGTTTAATCACGTAATCTTCAATTTTTGCTTGTTGTACATTCCTTATTCATTAGTCGCTTTGGACAAAATGTAAAGACTCAAATGAGCATTAAGCCAAACCCTCACCTGGTTGAACTCCAGGACGTCGAGCAGGTCGAAGAGTTTGCGGTTCTTCTCGCTGTCCTTCAGTTTGCAGTAGTACTGCTGCAGACCGTGAAGGGTCAGTTTCGTCTCATCGTCCACAAACACCTCCATCGGCTGAAAACAAACCCCAAACCTTCAGACTGGACACTCTTCTTCACGCATTATAGTCAAATAATAAAAAGATTAATAGACCTACAATTACAGCCTGACAACTTCTTATATAAATGCTCAAATGTCTTTAGTTTCAATAAAACTCCCACTGCACCCGATTTTCATGATGTGTCCCCTTTAAAATGAACAGACGGTACTCACGTCCTGCATGAACTTGCGGCAGACGGGACGGATCTCTTTGCTGAGGGTGGCGCTGAACATCATGCACTGCTTCTCATGAGGCGTCAGTCTGAAGATGTCCTGAACGTCACGCCTCATATCTGACAGAGAAACACACATCATTTTAATCATCACAGGCTCGGCTTGTCAAACGAACATCAGGCAGACTTCATTGAGACGCTCACCCAGCTGCTCCAGCATCTTATCACACTCGTCCAGGACAAAGTGCTTGACGTTCTTCAGGTTGAGGGTTTTGTTGCGGACCAGGGCGAGGATTCGGCCTGGCGTCCCCACCACGATGTGAGGGCAGCTCTTCTTCAGGACGTCCTCATCCTTCTTGATAGACATGCCACCAAAAAACACGGCCACCTTGACCGTGGGCATGTACTTGGAGAAGCGCTCGTACTCCTTACTGATCTGAAAGGCCAGTTCACGCGTGTGACACATGACCAGCACCGACACCTGCATCACAGGAACACAGTCATGATCAGAGTCAAATTAACATTCCACAGTCTTGAGTTTTGAATGTTACGGATCTGTAAAACTGCAAACACCAGCATAACTGTGCTGACAAGTTGCCAAATGTTTGACAAACAACAACTTTGAAATAAAACATTTAAAGTAAAAGATTCATTAAATTTCAAAAATTTAACACTTGCATGTAGGGGTGGGACAAAATATCAATATGGCGATAAATCGTCGTCCTTCTCTGTGCCATACTAGAATCGATATTTTAATTAATAAGGCGCTTTTAAATAGATTCCTCTGCTCCCCGCGTTGCTGCTTCTGTTTTCTAACAGTTTGGACTTTAATAAAGAGAAAACCTGCACTTAACTTTTTCACTGGCATTTTGTTTTCATAGTTAGATATCGTGATGTATCATTATAGGATTGTCTAGCAATATATTTATTATCACAGAATCGCCGTATCGTGATATTATCGTTATCATGAGCCATGTAACGTGACCGTATCATGAGGGACCCTGCGATTGCCACCCCTACTTGCATGTGACGGTTCTGTGTATCTGCATGTCACATGACCATTAACTGACATCAATTAAAATTCTTTTAGTAAGGGTTTTATTTTAAAATGACTTTATTGAATCATAATGTAAAGTTAAAATGAATATCTAAAGAATTTAATACCACAAAAATCAGTTAAATTTCTCTGTTGGATAATGGACATGCAGTTTAAAAAAAAAAAAAAAAATTACTAAAATTTAAATTTTACATTATGATTTAATATTTAAAATAATTTAACACCAATAAACTTGACGGTTCTGTTACTGGTCACATAAAATGCACAAACAAAAACTTAAATTAAAATGACTTCATTTTAATTTTACATTATGATTTAATTTAAATTATTTAACACCACAAGTCACATTAATGTTTCTTTGTGAATTAATGGTCACATGAAATGCAGATAAACAAAAACTTATTCATTTTGCAGATAAATGTAAAAATCTTTAAGTGATTATTTTAAAACAATTTATTCATATTAAGATTTAATTTCAATTATTTAACACCACAAATCACATTCATGGTTCTGACATGGGTTAATGGTCACGTGACATACAGAAACAAAAGTTCATCTTTTAGTGTTTTAAGTTCATTTATCAAGTTTAGTAAGTTTTATTTTTATAGTTTTATTTCAATTTGATTTCAAATTTTACATTGATTTAACTAATATTTCAATAAATACGCACAAGATGCAGGTAAACAAAAAAAACTTTATTTTAATAAATATTTTAAAATAGGCCTATTTATTTTAAGTTTACATTAATATTTCAATTTAACACCACAAAACACATTCATGGTTCTGACATTGGTTATTGCTCACATGACATACAGAAACAAAAGTTCATCTTTTAGTGTTTTAAGTTCATTTTAGTAAGTTAATTGATCATTTTATTTCAAAATGATTTCATTTTGATTTTATTGATTTAACTATTTCAATTATTAACTCACGGACATCAGATGCAGATACACAAAAAAAAAAAAAATTAAGTTTAAAATAGACCTTTTTGTTTAAATTTTACATTGACATTTCAGTAATTTAACATTTACATGTTCACAGTTCTCTAATGTTGGTTAATGGTCACTTGACATTCAGGCAACCAATTTAATTATGTAACAGATGTATGTTCACAGCTATCTGATGGCAACTAAATTTGATATGAATGACAAAAGTTACTAAGTTTCATTTAATTTAATTTTTTTACATTACGATTAAATTAACATTTCATCAACTCACAAACACAAGTTTGGGAATCCCCTGAGTAAAGTACCTCTCAGCCCTAACGGTTTCATCAATAAACAAAAGTCACACACTAACCTGTCCGTCCACCGGCTCGATCTGCTGTAGTGTAGCGAGCACAAACACGGCTGTCTTTCCCATACCGGACTTGGCCTGACACAGGATATCCATGCCGAGGATGGCCTGCGGGATGCACTCGTGCTGCACTAAAAACACAAACATGACGTTTACTCTCCAGACTAATCTCAACATATACAGCGGTGTCAGCAGAACCAGCATCTCATGTCGCTCACCTTCAGACGGGTGCTCAAAACCGCAGTCCACGATGGCCCTCAGCAGCTCCGGTTTGAGCAGGAAGTCTCTGAAGCCAGAGCTGTGGATGGACACGTACGAGCCCTTCACCTCCTTCTTGCCCACCGGAGCGACGCTCTCTGGGGCTCCTTGAGGCTCCTCGTCCTCTTCGTAATCCAGCAGCTCGTTTTCAACGTCATTCTCAGCCATTCTGGAGACAAAAGTAGTGAAAAGAGATTATAAAAGCAGCAGAGGAAATGAATCACACCCTCACCAGATTCACACTTTCATGGTTCAAAAGGAGCAAGAACCATTGAGAAAGTCACTACTAAGTCGACATCTCCTTCATAAATAAAACCTGCACAGGACAGAAACCATGTAAACAAACTCAGAAACCAGCCTGATCACTATTGATGCACTTCAAGAATCACAAATGTACACAACTGGAGGTTTTAAATGTTCAAAAATAATGTTTTCACAACTTAATAGGACTGTTACCAAATGCTAAAACAAATGCTCAATACTTTGGAAAACCAAACGCTTGGCCAATGAAAAAGCCATTCAGACTAATACATATATGTGTGTGCGCGCGCCGGGGGGGGGAGGTTTGGCTTTACAAACAGCCAATAGAAACTCTAGGCCATAAAAGGTTCGTGTAATAAACGTTTCATATACGTTTTGTACGGAATCAGATGAAATTTTATGCTGGTATTCAACGCAATGACGGTTCAACAGAGAAACTAGTCTAGTTGCAGAACTGTAACGAACGTTTCGTCGCAAACGCGCGGCGGACAATAGACTGACGTATAGTGAACGTTATGAATGACGGAGACGCTTAAAATATAAATTAAAACTCCCACACGAGCTTATGGGTTGCACGGCTTACCAGCACCAACGCCGCGAAATACTGAAATAGATTTTAAAAACGGAAAATAAACGCGCGCTCTCTCTCTCTCTCTCGTGCGCTGTTGTTAGCACGCACAGCTAACGCGCCAATGACATAACGCTTTGAACTCCTATTAAACTTTCCTGATAAATACAACACACAGAGGTACATGTATAATAAATAAATCCATGAGGAAAAACCTGGTATACTTAATTAAGAAATAATTCTTCATTACCTGTAGGTGACAGTGCGTTAGGAATATGTATGAACAAGAGCCGCTGCCTCAAAACCGCACGCGCCAGGCCTCAGTTTATACTACCGCCCGGAAATCCAGCCTCCTGAAGAACGCGCGCGATCATTGGCTTGCGAACGCGTCAATTTCAGACGTATTAAATGTAACCGTATCGTGATTGGATGTTGGAACTGGAACTTGGGGCGTTGAAGTCGTGCTCGCGTTGGGCGCATTTGAGGTAGGCGGGATTTTTGTAGCTCTTCTGGAGTTTGTGAGGGTGAGTAAAACGTTCGATTTACATTTTCTACTGGTTTATGAAGGAATATTAAATGATTTATATCTTTGGCCATATTAGAGAAACCAGCTGCAGAAAAAATAACGCTTTTGTAAATCATAATTGTGATATAAAAAGTCGAAATTATGACGTAAAAAGTCATGATTAGGACTTCAGAAAATCGAAATTATAAAAAACGTCGAAATTATTACTAAAAAGTCGCAAATATTACATATTGATGTAATACGTAACAATGATGTAATTCGTTATGACGTAGGCCTATGACATTTCGGCTCATGTGATTATGTTTTGACTACCTATCAATTTTCTAAAGTGTTGAAGAAATATTTTAGGATGAGAGACAATATAATATTTTAGGTTGTATACTGTACATAAAACCTTATCAGATGTTTAGAGTGTTTATTGACAGTGTAAGGATGATCCCATTAAAAATAAACAGCATCTTCATTTCTTAGCCAAGATCTAAACCATATTTCCAATACTATTAACATACTACTATTTATGAAGACATTGTATTAAAAGATTTGTAAAGCTCCAAAGCAGTGATCTGAAATCGGCCATCACGAGATATTGTTGAAAAGTCGTTCTTTTGTTTTTTTGGCGCACAAAAAGTATTCTTGTCGCTTTATAATATTAAGGTAGAACCACTGTAGTCACATGAACTGTTTTAAATATGTTTTAGTACCTTTATGGATCTTGAGAGGTTCAGTGGCTTTGCTCTCAATGGAGGCCTCACTGAGCCATCGGATTTCATCAAAAATATCTTAATTTGTGTTCAGAAGATGAACGAAGGTCTTACGGGTGTACAACGACATGAGGGTGAGTAACAAATGACATTATTTTCATTTTTGGGTGAACTAACCCTTAAAAATACTTTTGCTATGTCATGTCTATTAAAAAACAGTCACCAAATATGAAAACTAGGGTTTTAAGAGCCTTAAAATGATAGCCTATACAGTTTGTCAAGATTAGAAAGGTTCACAATGGGTTAATTGGGCCTCACACATTGGGTCAGTGACGTCAACCGGTTAAAGTAAAATGTTTTTAATTTTGTCAGTCGTCACAACAGTTTATCCATAGAAGTCTTCTAGGAAAGAGACTGGCTCTTTCAGCCTCATTTTAGTAATATTATCATCAAAATAATAACATAGTAATATTATAATCTTAAAAGCATGTTCTTTTTAAACTGTACTGGTAATATACAATTAATGAAATATAAGGTCGCTTAAGTATGGTCAAAAAGACTACATTTTCATTAAGTTTTAGTTCAAAGTACATTTTAAATCATTATGTTTTAATGATCTTGTCATGCTTAACAAAATACACTTATTTTGATGTGCTGATTAACGTATTAAAACAGTTGAAGTACTTATAACTGCGGGGTGGTATTTGATATTACATTTACTTAGTTAATTTATCTAGTGATAAAGTACGTTTAAGAGCTGTTTAATTCAAAAAATGTAATGAAAATTAAAAATTGAATAAATAAAATAAAAGTTAATCCATAAAATGATCCTGTGATAGGACCCCATAAAAGGTTCCAAATATGATGCGGCAGAAGCGCCTGACAGAATCCTTCAAGGTTCCATATAGGTTCCTTTTCTTCTAAGTGCACATTCATTTCACACTCAAGTATATTCTTTTAAAGTAAATTATTTACTTAAGTACTCTTTTTAAAGGTATGCTAAAGTGTAATTCTTTTTTCACAAGGGTAGTTAAATATTGTTTATAAAATAACAGGCCCCAGAGTCTGTAGGTTCACTTTGAAGCTGATGTTTTATATCCGAGATTCCAGTGCGGAGTGAAAGCTCCACTGTGCAGTTGAAAAGTTAGGAAAGCAGTCCGAATTGGGTCGTGATGGAGGTTCTGAAGAGCTGGGCTGCTGCAGGATGTCCCTGACCTGCCGAGGTAGGGTGTGCATCAGCCAGTTTTCCGCCAGCAAACCGCCTCCACGGAGCCCAAAACAGCAGCCCAGCTCGACGGGCAGCTCCTCCAAACTGTTTCCCCGCACATCCAGACGAGACAGCTGAGTCAGGCCGCCCAGACCAGCCGGCAAAGAGCCCAGCGAGTTATTTGCGACATTCAAGCAGCGAAGTTCTACGCAACTTCCAAACAGCTCTTTGGGAAGGCGTTCCAGCCTGTTGGCGCTTAGATCCAGTTCGCTAAGGAGGGCCAGGGCTCCGACCTCGGCCGGCAGCTCTTCCAGAAGGTTTCCGGCCAGGAGGAGGCGTCTCAGTTTGCGCAGTGTGAAGAGAGCCGACGGTAGGTTTTGCAGCTGGTTGTGCGCCAAATCCAAGAGCTCCAGTGAGCGCAGCACTCCTACACTGGCTGGCAAAGCCAATACGTGATTACATGCAAGTCGTAGACAGGACAGACGGCGCAGATGCTGCAATCCCAACAGCTCCTCTAGAGTACGCAGGCTGTTGTGTTGCAGGTCTAAACTGCGTAGGCCTGTAAGCGCCAGCAGAGCTGATGGCAACCTCTCCAACTGGCATCCTTGCAACTGCACCTCTGCCAGTCCGGTCAAGCGCCTCAGTCCCGTAAGTACCAACAACCTGGTGCCCTCATTGTGTATCTCCAGTTTTAGCAGACTCCCCGTTAATTCGCTCAGCTCACCCGGGACTTTCTGCAGCGTGCCGCGCAGCACCAAGACACGGAGGTGACGTAGCTGTCGGAGGCTGCTGAGGGCCCAGCCGCGCCCCATCCCGCCCTCGCTGCTCAACCTCCCGGTGAGGTGCAGCTCTTGAAGTCCGCGGAGGGAATAAACCCAGACCGGGATCTCGGTGGCTTGGGTGAAGGTGAGATGCAAAGTCTCCAAATGTTCTTGTAGGTGCTGCAGCGCTCCAGGCTCCACTGATGCAGAGCAGTGGTAAAGGTGCATCTCCCTGATGAGAAGACAATCCTGATTAATTTATCTAACAATCTCTTATCTTCATTACATGTCAAAAATAGTCTGTGCGTGTGATATAAACACCTTTACCCCTGGTTTCACAAACAAAGCTTAAGCTAGTCCTAGTGCAAACTGAGGCAATAATCAAACAGCCTCTTCTGAAGTATTTGTATGTAGCTTTGGGAAGTCTGAATTATTTTAGTCTCTCAATGGAGAGACTGAAGCTCTCAGATTTCATTAAAAAGATCTTTATTTGTGTTCCAAAGATGAATGAAAGTCTTATGGTTTTGGAATGACATGAATTAATGACAGAATTTTCATTTTTGGGTGAACTCTTTAAATTGCCTGAAAAACCCTGATATCAGCTTGATTATGTATATGTGCTCTCTTCAAAGGATTATTTCACTTCAGAATTCAAATTTCCTGATAATTTACTCACCCCCATGTCATCCAAGGTGTTTATGTCTTTCTTTCTTCAGTCGAAAAGAAATTATGATTTTTGAGGAAAACATTCCAGGATTTTTCTCCATATAGTGGGGTTCATCGGGTTGAAGGTCCAAATTGCAGTTTCAGTGCAGCTTCAAAGAGCTCTACATGATCCCAGACAAGGAATAAGAGTCTTATCTAGCAAAACGATCTGTCATTTTCTAAAAAAAAATGTATATACTTTATAAACACAGATGCTCGTCTTGCACTAGCTCTCTTCTTCTTCTTGTAGAATTCCGGCAGTGTAGACACTGCTAAGTGTATTACTGCCCTGACCGATCGTTTTGCTAAATAAGACCCTTATTCCTCATCTGGGATCATGTAGAGCCCTTTGAAGCTGCACTGAAACTAAATGGAGAAAAAAAAAATTATATTCGACTGAAGAAAGAAAGACATAAACATCTTGGATGACAAGGGGGTGAGTAAATTATGAGGAAATTTTAATTTTAAAGTGAACTAATCCTTTAACTTGACATTGTTATGTTTATAAAGCTAAAGGCAGTCATGTGTTTTAACGTAAATACCTACCTGAGTGCAGTCATGTTAGATATTTGTGCTGTGAGTTTGGCGTCTCCAATCAGTTCCAGCTTCAACACCTCTAACTGGCTGAGAGTGAACAGAGCCGGTGGCAGGCGAGGAAGAGCCACGAGCTGCAGCAGAGAGCGGCCCTGCTGGTCACACGTGGTCATTGATCTCAAGCGCTCAGCTCCCCAGCGCCGCTCTAGGCTTTCCTCCAGCAGTCGAGTCTCACTGACCGGCGACAGGAAGACAGACAGGCGCTGAGCCAACAGAGGGTCGTACTGGTCGGCCATGTGCAAGAGGAAGGCCAGGTCATTATGAAGGTCAGGTGCGTCTAGCATGGATCCTTTCTCACGTAGACTCTGGAAAGAGTACTGCCTCAAAGACCTGTGGATTAAGCAGATTTAATCAGATTTTCATCATGGCTTCATCTTTAACTTTTATAGAGTGCGACAGTTGGGTTCCGGAAGTAAAAATGGGAAATTTATTTTTAAGGATAACTTATAAACTTTTAAAGACAGAACTACTGTGAGCTACAAGGTTTTTAATCGATAGCATGTGCTTTTGCTGAAGCCGTCAGCCCACACATTATTTCAACTTAGTTTTAAAAAATCATGTTTAAAAGCTGAATCCATTGTGAAATCCTACATTACCCATGATGCGGTACAGAAAATTCCACCAATGAGTCGCAACCAGCAAATTATGCCAAAAAAGCTCTTTAGCCCCGCCCACTCCCATGAAGCACTGTGAATGACATAGTCTTGCTATGCTGTCAAAATACTTAAAATATTGGTATATCATGGGATTGTAGTTCTTTTCCTCATTAAAGCAGTTAAGTTCAAAGTCTTATTGTCTGATTTTCTATTACTTTTTTGCTTCAAATAAAAGTTTAAATTGTTGTGATTCACCTCGTAGCTGGTTGGTTTGGTTCATGGTTTAAAACTCTTTAAAGTCGTCATGAAATCAAAATTGACCCTATTTACTTTGTTAGTGCATATTACTAGTCTTGTGGTGAACAATTAATTTGTGCAAGTTAATACACAGAAAAAAAATAGTTTGTCATGGTAATCTTTAATCAAAATCTGAAAAGTTACTTCCAGTCTGGAATGGCGTTCCTTCTCTGATGACGTCAGTTTGACGGCTTGGGTTGAAAACACTTAAACCACTCCCCTCCAACTGTTAGTCTGCTATGAGGGAGAGATGGAGAGGAGGAGCGCTAAAGTAAAACCCTGCCCTCTAGTCAATATTCTGTTTCACTTGGTAATACGTCACAACACTGGATAAAAGTAGTTTGCAACTTCCGGTTCACGGGGACTTTAAAGACTTTTTTAAAATGAATGGGAAAAATACTTCCGGAACCAACAACGCTGAAAAAGTGGGAAGGACTAACACACTCTATTTGCATTTAGTTCTTAGAAGACAAACAGACACGTTAGTTCAGTCACCAGAATCTCTCGACACTCACACATGGAGACACACTACAGACTACATGGACACAGTCCTCTCCTGTCTCGGGACGCCCATACTTGTGGAAGATCCAGAAGAGGGCGTAGATGCCCAGCAGACCGAACAGAAAGAGCAGCGAGACGTAGGCCTGCATCAGCTTGCGCAGGACGGAGGACAGCGAGTGACTGCACTGGAAGACGCTGTAGCCGGTCAGAGCGTGAGAGCGAGGCTGGCAGACGTGACTGAAAGAGATGGAGCCCAGGAGAGGAGTAGTGTAGCTTATGATCAGAATGAACTTCATGACCTTAAACACCGTCTGAGCAGTGTACACCTACAGGAAGAGTTGTTAAAACACATGTGAAGCTACTTGTTAATCCAGTATTTGTATTATTATTTTTTTTTAATCAGTCTTAACATTCTTTAAACTATGGAAGCTTGTTTCTATGATGGAATAATAATGTAATTGTGGTGTTTTATCTCAGAGTTCTGACTTTTTTTCTTTTTTCATATCTAAACTCGCAATTGCAAGAAAAAAAAGTCAGAAATACCACTTATAAACCCAGAATTGTGAGAATTGCGAAGTTCTAGAATTCTGAGTTATAAATGCGCAACTGTGCGTTATAAAGTCCGAATGGCGAGATATAAACTCGCAGTTTACTTTGTAAAACAAAACGTCCAAGTATCATCAAGTTATGATTACCACAGACCTTATTTTACTCATAAATTGAAAAACCCCTCATTAAAGGAAAATCTTGAGGGAAACACAAGCGAATTAGTCTTTCAGGTTTTGACGTCACGCCTGCAGCACTCTATAGATATTCGATAAAAACGACAAATCTGTAAACGCGATGAACTGACTTGTATGTTACCTTAAAGATAACATCCGAACTCTCGCAGTGAGCGCGAAACCTGCGCACTCTCTCGAACAGTGCTCTGGCCTGCTCCCTGTCGCTGCGGTCCAACGTGGCTCCTGGTCTGGAACCGTCCGGTACGACTTGCGCCGGCAGAACTGGCTCCTTGATCGACAGAGCGGACAGCGTCGAGCAGTGGGATAATGTGGAGGGACATGGAGACGGTTGTGTTGTAGTGGATGCACTATCAGTCCCTGCCAGCAGAGGGCTGTCCGTCCCCGAGTCCAGACTCGACTTGCGCGTTTTGTACAAAGATGTTACCTGAACTTTCGGTCGCGCCACTTGTTCCGCCTCCGAAAAGCGAGTGTCCAGTTTGGCTGTGTGCGACAGCGCCCTTGTCGTCCAGGGTGATTCACAACATTTGGCGAGGAGCGACAGGAAGTGCTCGATACGAGCGGACGTAAGTGGGAAGTGGAACCAGAAGCAGCCGCTGGCCAGCAGAATCAGCGTGTGGAGCAGCGTCACGTACGGTAGAAAGCGCGAGTACCAGGGCAGCGCCTCGTGATAGCAAACCTGGCTGATGTAGATGTACTGCTGGAAGTCCAAGTTAGTACGTCGCCCTTTTGCCGGACTCCCGGGTGACTGTTTTGCACCTGTAAAAACAGAATCAGACATGGGCTCCATGGGAGAGGTGTAGTTCGTGGAGAAGGAGTGTACGGGGACGCACACGACTCCGTCCCGGGACAGCAGAAGAGTCCCAGCGAGGATGGACACCATCAGCATGAGCACCAGCAGGTAGTCCATGAAGACTTCCCACCATGGCTTCAGCAGCTTATAACTGCCCTGACGCTCGCCGCCCGACCACAGCTCGGACAGCGTGAACATCTTCAGTTGGAAAGTGAAGAAACACCATTTAATCAATTCAACACTAAGAATCTAAAAGCACAAAGCAACTGTTTGTTTCAAATGTTACATGCAAAACTTCATGCTCAGATTTTGTTAGTGGTTGCCGGGGCATTGCAATTCAATGGTTCTGGGTGTTTAGTGGGTGTTGCTATTCAGTTGCTAGAGTGTTCTGTTTGGTTGTTGGTGTGTTGCTTTGGTGTTCTGAGTGTTAATGTGTTGCTATGCAGTTGTTTCAATGTTCTGGTTGGGTTTTAGTGTGTTGCTGTGTTGTTACTAGGGTGTTAATGCATTGCTATGTAGTTACTTCAATGTTCTGGGAGGTTGTTAATGCATTGTTATGCGGCTGCTAGGGTGTTAGTGTGTTGCTATGTAGTTGCTTTGATGTTCTGGGTGTTTATTACATCGCTATAAGTTTGAGAGGGTGTTCTGATTGGTCGTTAGTGTGTTGCTATGTGGTTACTAGGGTGTTAGTGCGCTGCAGTGCAGTTGCTTCAATATTCTGGGTGGTTGTTAGTGCGTTGCTATGCGGTTACTAGGTTGTTAGTGTGTTGCTATGTAGTTTCTTCGATGTTCTGGGTGGTTGTTATTACGTTGTTATGCGGTTGCCAGGGTGTTCTGATTGGTTGTTAGTGTGTTGCTTCAGTGTTCTGGATGGTTGTTAGTGCGTTGCTATGGGGTTACTAGGGTGTTAGCATGTCACTATGCAGTTGCTTCAGTGTTCTGGGTGGTTTGTTAGTGCATTGCTATGTGGTTACTAGGGTGCTAGTGTGTTGCTGTGCAGTCGCTTCAATGTTCTGGGTGGTTGTTAGTGCATTGCTATGTGGCTACTAGGGTGTTAGCATGTTGTTATGCAGTTGCTTCAATGTTCTGGGTGGTTGTTAGTGCGTTGCTATGCGGTTACTAGGGTGTTAGCATGTCACTATGCAGTTGCTTCAATGTTCTGGGTGGTTTGTTAGTGCATTGCTATGTGGTTACTAGGGTGTTAATACATTGCTGCGTGGTTACTAGAGTGTTAGTGTGTTGCTATCCAGTTGCTTTGATGTTCTGGGTGGTTGTTAGTGCGTTGCTTCGGTGTTCTGGGTGTTGTTAGTGAGTTTCTATGTGGTTACTAGGGTGTTAGTGTGTTGCTGTGCAGTCGCTTCAGTGTTCTGGGTGGTTGTTAGTGCATTGCTATGTGGCTACTAGGGTGTTAGCATGTTGTTATGCAGTTGCTTCAATGTTCTGGGTGGTTGTTAGTGCGTTGCTATGCGGTTACTAGGTTGTTAGTGTGTTGCTATGTAGTTTCTTCGATGTTCTGGGTGGTTGTTATTATGTTGTTATGCTGTTGCCAGGGTATTCTGATTGGTTGTTAGTGTGTTGCTTCAGTGTTCTGGGTGGTTGTTAGTGAGTTTCTATGTGGTTACTAGGGTGTTAGTGTGTTGCTATGCAGTTGCTTTGATGTTCTGGATGGTTGTTAGTGCGTTGCTATGGGGTTACTAGGGTGTTAATGCATTGCTGCGTGGTTACTAGAGTGTTAGTGTGTTGCTATCCAGTTGCTTTGATGTTCTGGATGGTTGTTAGTGCGTTGCTATGGGGTTACTAGGGTGTTAGCATGTTGCTATGCAGTTGCTTCAATGTTCTGGGTGGTTGTTAGTGCATTGCTATGTGGTTACTAGGGTGTTAATGTATTGCTGTGTGGTTACTAGACTGTTTGTTTGTTGCTATGCAATTGCTTTGATGTTCTGGATGGTTGTTAGTACGTTGCTATGGGGTTACTAGGGTGTTAGTGTGTTGCTATCTGTCATATTTTGGTCTCTAGATAGAGTCCCTTCTTTAATGTGCATCTGTGGGGTTTTTCACCCGTTTTCTCATCCAGCAAGTGAAAGTGGTGCATCTGATCAATTAGTAAAGTAACAGCACACCTAGTGATAATATTAGTGAAATTTAACTTAGCAAACACCTCTAAAAGCAGCGGCCCAAGTTATGTTTATGTTTAGTTTTCTGCAGACTATATGTTTTCTACTAATGCATTTATAATGAGATTTGATGTGGCACATTAAGCTGACGGTCAGCTGAGCGCATGAATCTAGAAACCAAAATCCAGCAGAATCTCATACAGCACATCATCTATAACTAATGCAAAAGAAGAGAAATGCACTTACTGTGATATTCTGTAACGTTTTCAACCCCAAACCACACTTGCATGAGGTCTTCAAAATCTCAGTTTTCTCGCACACAAGTCTGGTGCAGGCCGGTTTGTTCTCGTCCAACTTCACTTACTTTGCCCCTGTTTACAGACACAGAGGGGCCCCAGAAGCAGCTTTGAAGTCTCCATGGCGACCTGCACACAATAGGCTCATTCACATTATAAAACGTCAGCAAGCTGCTGGGTTTGTAAGTAATACACAGAAACAAGTAACATAACATTTATATGTAAGTGTCAGGTTTTCTATATTTACACAGTACCCTTTGTCCTATCTTTGAGAAAGATCATTTTCCTCTCAAAGCAGTGCAGCAAATGTGAACAGCAGATGGCGCTAATTAGCCACTTCACATGATGCAGTGAGTTTGGACACATGAAAGCATTTAGAAATTGATTTAGTGTAGTTTTATGATTAAGAGGCTTTTATTTGGAAAGCTAAAATTATGTCCTGAACAACATTCAGCCAAATTTACTTTTGAATTGTGCTTATAATCAGACTAAAGTGTTGCATTTGGTAAAATTATAGATATTTGTGTGTAATTTCAATCACAAGACACAAAACTTGCACATTTCTACAATGTAAAAATAATTTTCATGATTTGTTATCACAAATTTTTTTTCTTTTGTCAAATCATCTATAATTAATATAATTAATGTGGTTCAGATAACAATATTTTGAGTTTCTGATTATTAAACCAATTGCCTTCATTGTATTAACGCAATTTTTTTATTTCAATGATCTCAACATTATAAGGCAACCAGGTTACTTACTTTTTTAAGTTAAACCAACTATTCTTTTTTTACAGTGTAGAAGCAACCTGAAAACTTAAAAAAATTAATTAAATATGAATAAAAAATATATTTTATATATATATACGCACTGCTCAAAAAATTAAAGGAACTCTTTGAAAACACATCAGATCTCAATGGGGAAAAATATCATGCTGGATATCTATACTGATATGGACTGGGTAATGTGTTAGGAACGAAAGGATGCCACATTGTTTGATGGAAATGAAAATTATCAACCTACAGAGGACTGAATTCAAAGACACCCCGAAAATTAAATTGAAAAAAATTATGCAGCAGGCTAGTCCATTTTGCTGAAATTTCATTGCAGCAACTCAGAATGGTACTCAGTAGTTTGTATGGCCCCCACGTGCTTGTATGCATGCCTGACAACTTCGGGGCATGCTCCTAATGAGACGACGGATGGTGTCCTGGAGTATTTCCTTCCAGATCTGGAACAGGGCATCACTGAGCTCCTGGACAGTCTGAGGTGCAACCTGGCAGCGTCGGATGGACCGAAACATAATGTCCCAGAGGTGTTTTATTGGATTTAGTTCAGGCGAGCGAGGGGGCCATTCAATGGTATCAATTCCTTCATCCTCCAGGAACTGCCTGCATACTTTTGCCACATGAGGCCGGGCATTGTTATGCACCAGGAGGAACCCAGGACCCACTGCACCAGCGTAGGGTCTGACAATGGGTCCAAAGATTTCATCCCGATACCTAATGGCAGTCAGGGTGCCGTTGTCTAGCCTGTAGAGGTCTGTGCGTCCCTCCATGGATATGCCTCCCCAGACCATCACTGACCCACCACCAAAACCGGTCATGCTGAACGATGTTACAGGCAGCATAACGTTCTCCACGGCTTCTCCAGACCATTTCACGTCTGTCACATGCTCAGGGTGAACCTGCTCTCATCTGTGAAAAGCACAGGGCGCCAGTGGCGGACCTGCCAATTCTGGTGTTCAATGGCAAATGCCAGTCGAGCTCCACGGTGCGGGGCAGTGAGCACAGGGCCCACTAGAGGACGTCGGGCCCTCGGGCCACCCTCATGAAGTCTGTTTCTGATTGTTTGGTCAGAGACATTCACACCAGTGGCCTGCTGGAGGTCATTTTGTAGGGCTCTGGCAGTGCTCGTCCTGTTCCTCCTTGCACAAAGGAGCAGATACCGGTCCTGCTGATGGGTTAAGGACCTTCTATGGCCCTGTCCAGCTCTCCTAGAGTAACTGCCTGTCTCCTGGAATCTCTTCCATGCTCTTGAGACTGTGCTGGGAGACACAGCAAACCTTCTGGCAATGGCACATATTGATGTGCCATCCTGGAGGAGTTGGACTGCCTGTGCAACCTGGTCCAGGTATCGCCTCATGCTACCAGTAGTGACACTGACCCTAGCCAAATGCAAAACTAGTGAAAAACAGTCAGAAAAGATGAGTAGGGAAAAAAATGTAAGTGGCCTCCACCTGTAAACCATTCCTGTTTTGGGGGTCGTCTCATTGTTGCCCATCTAGTGCACCTGTTGTTAATTTCATTAACACCAAAGCAGCTGAAACTGATTAACAACCCCCATCTGCTACTTAAGTGACCAGATCAATATCCCAGGAGTTTAACTGACTTGATGCTATTCTCTGATTAAAAAGTGTTCCTTTAATTTTTTTGAGCAGTGTATATATATGCAAATAATGTAGTTGTGCAGGAAACCCCCGTTTCCCCAAATATCATCATGTCACGAATTTATTGTTGTCTTGCACTGGGGATTTACAAAAAGCCCACACACATTCGCTGAAAGATTTTGTGAAAACTAGAAGGATTTTCAGCAAATATTTTCAGAAATGAATGATGTAGTTTTATAGTCAATATTCATGAAAATCATTTTGTCGCTTCTTTAAATTAAAGGACAGTTCAATGATACAAAGACAAAGGCTGGTTTTGAGTGGATGCTGCAGAACATGCTGTCATATTTCATTAATAGAACAAATTTTAGACTTAAATTTGAGGATAATTTTTAGATTTGATGAGCTCATGTGAATGATGGAAACACTGTCGTGAATTGTTAGATCTTTTTCTGTTTAGTTCTTAAACTCTCTGAAGGGAAGGTTCTATAGAGAACCTTAAAGGGTTCTGTCAGACGCATCATATATAGAACCTTCTAGGGGTTCCATTTTATGGATTTAGTTTTAGTTATTTTCGTTTAGATTAAATTTTATGAATTAATAAGGTCATAAACATGCTGCATAATTAGAAAAAATGAAATAACCTGTTAAACATGAAAGAATTATGCAATAATTTAAGACATTTCTCCTAATATAGAACATTTATGGCATACAGTGTTCTATATAGAACCCCATAGAACCTTTTTCTTTCTATAGAGGTTATAGGCTTTCTATAAGGTTCTGTGTTTACTAATTTCACACTCATCTGCTGGAAGTTTTCATGTTAAATATTCAAAGTGATAATGAATGAAAAATTATAATTCTTTTTGCATCACTCTAAATGTTTCAAAACAGGTTTGGAAAGACATGAAGGTGGTAATTTTTATTTTTGCGTGAACACTCCATTTAATATTCAAATTCATGCAGTTGAATATTTCCATTTTTGCATTATACCTTAGATATATAATTCTCTTTTTTCACTTCTGGTGTTTGGCTTTTTGAAGTAGAGCCTCTACACTTAAGCACTACAATTTCAACTTTCTTACCGATTTATGAATTTAGACTCATTACAGAAGCATCCATTCACATTTGGTTACATTCTGTTTAAAAATCAATCGTGTAAACACATTCATCCAATTGCCATTACTTGAAAAAGAGTACCTGAGAGTCGACAAGCCGTTTAGTTTCGGCTTCAGTTCAGCACAGATTCATGAGGACTGAATTAAATGATCAGTCACACACACATTAATGTCTCAGCGCTGCATTCTCATGCTTGTATCTGTGAGAAATCATCTGCTCGGGTTCATTTCAAGCAACTCGTGTTTGTGTGACAGAAAAAGCGTCCATCGCCATCCTTCTTGGACGTGTGGTTTGACACCTTTTGACTCAATCTCGCCCTCTGAAACAGCAGGGTGTGTTTGTGTGAATATGCAGGACTGCACACACCCTGCTCCAGTCCTCTGGGGCTTTTAGAAGAAGCTCTTCTATTAATAGACTAGGCCTGTGGTTTCCAGCGCAAAACCTGCGTTCAAACTCACTGCCTGAGATTCACAACAATCCTACATGGAGATATAGAAGTTCTTTAAGAAATAATTCAGATTTGCACTTGTATACTGAGATGATCTTTGGCCATGATGCTTTGAAGAACGTAAACTCACAATCACACACATCAAAACCATGAATTCATCAACGACTCAATTCAGAACACAAATCGTTCTGTGTGTGATACTTTTCCAAATGTTTTCTACTTTCATTTGCCTGACATTTTTAATTAATACACGATACATTTTGCTTTTGCAATTTGATTTTGAACACTTGAAATTGTCTTTATTTAACTGGCTTTATTTTATATTTTTATTATATTACACTTTATTTTATTATTTTTATTTTTATTGGTTGGATTTAAGTAGCAATGCTCTGACCCAGTCGTCTAACCATCACAATTTGGTCCTTATCAAACTCGCTCAAATCCTTACGCTTGCCCATTTTTCCTGCTTCTAACACATCAACTTTGAGGACAAAATGTTCACTTACTGCCTAATATATCCACCCACTAACAGGTGCCGTGATGAAGAGATAATCGGTGTTATTCACTTCAACTTTCAGTGCTCATAATGTTATGCTTGATCAGTGTATATAAAATACTAATGACTTTTGAGACTAGCTCAAAGATGCTAATCAGCACATGGTTAGCTAGCACAGTTCTGAACAGTTGTACACACATAAAAAATAAATTTTATGGAATAACACTCAAAAAAAGCTTGCTTAATTGAAGAAAAAAAGGTGTTTGGTAGTGACGTTCCAGTTATACACAGATTTTCAGACTTTTGAACACATTTAACTCAAAATGATGGTACCTATCTACTATGAAAGAGAGGCTATGAGAGGGAGGGACACAGGAATATTTCCTGTTAAAAAATATAGAAGTGTGGTTAAAATCAGTCTCAGCCAATGGACTAAAACATACGCTGTTTCGGTAGTGACATGAAAATGTGGGAAATGCGGGAAAGTTTCATGATTTAAAAAATAAAATATAAATATATTTTTAATATATATTTTAAAAAACAACAATGGAAAAAATTGCAAAAATTATTTCAAGTTGAAATTTAGAGGTTAGGGTTCTGGACAGCCACCTCCCAATTGAAAGTACCCAATAAATGCTCATTTTATATTGATAAGCTTACTGATATTTTAAATATTATTGTGGGATTCAATAGATAATAGAAGGATCTTAAACATCTAAATGTGAATACTTAAATGCTTTTTAAATGATATATATATATACACACACACACACACTATAATAGTCTCAATATGATCAAATAAAATAACACTGACATATTGAATTTCTTCTGCTTATCACATGGAAAAACATCTAAAATGTCTATGAAAGAATCATCTTCTTTCTTAATTTTGTTTTTGAGACAGATGTTCCACTTGGTGATGATGTCATCGCCTGGTGCCTGTAGTGAAACTGTGAGCGTCTTGAGTACGGTCGAGCTGTGTGATTCACACACCTCCGTACACACCTACTCTAGTGCACTTGGCAGACAACAGAAAGTCCAAAAGACAGAGAGCGAGATGGTGTGAAGTAATGCCAGGCTGAAGAGACATGGGTCATGGAAAGGGCATTCAGATACAGACAGTCATTCTGACTGGATGACATGCCATGAACACTCGTGGGGGGTTTTCAGACAAATTAAAGTGTATTTATGTAAGTTGTTATGAAAGTGTCTTCATGATATGTCATCTTTCATTCCATTCACTAAGTTATCATCTGTTTGGCTTTTTTGTTACAAAATAAATGTTTCATATACGTCATACAGTGCTCCTAAAACATATTTAGACACTGAAATCTGCACCTGAACTCTCTGATCGCCTTAATCACATCAGGCGCCTCTATCTGCACATGTATGAAGTCAGTTCAGGTGTAAAGAATCACTATCAACATCAACTAACCACAAAAACAAACACAATACTGACTGTCTTCAAGTTCAACATCTATTGTTTTAGTCCATCAAATCAACAAATGGTTTGCTTGTAAACTGTGTTTGTGCTTCTTTCTTCACAATAAACAACACTTTTGGTGATAAAATGTGCTATTTTAAACTGTGACTGCTATCATCTGATTATCATACTCTCTCATCTGTATCTTTAAGGCTGTTGTTTAGTGAACATGCTATAGGCCACTGACAGCGATGGACTTCATAAAACCGAGAGAGGTGGGTCGTGAGAAAGTGACACGTTTGCTTGTCACTCTTCCTCTTTGTTTTCTCACTGCAACCACAAACAAGTTGTAATGCAGAGCAAGAGAGATAATGATGGAATAATATTATACAGTCCAGAAGGTTTTATAAACTAATTTCTATCTGTAACTTTCAGTTTGATGAGGTTGAACATGATTTGATTTTGTGCTAGTGGAAATCATATTTCTGTCCTAAACATTGTTTTTTCAGCAGAAGTGCCAGTTCATTCCAAGAACAATAACTATACTGAAAACGATAACTACATTAGCGTCCACACCAATGTACAATAGTTTTGATAGCTATAACAATAACGAGCTATATTAGCGTCTACGCCAGTGGTTCTCAACCTTTGTTAACAACAACATTAAGGCCAGTTGTTCTTGATTTAATGGATAACAAATATTTTTTACTAAATAATTCTACCTGATAAAATATTTTAGAGCTTGGCTAAAAATGTATGTCTCTATATGCATGTTCATTATAAAAATGTCCATTGAGTTTTAATATGTTAAATTACACATTTTTTTCTCGCAAAAACTGGAACTTGCAAAATTAGGCAACCTCACGTGACCCTGGACCACAAAACCAGTCATAAGTCGCACGGGTATATTTGTAGCAATAGCCAACAATATCGATTTTTCTTTTATGCCAAAAATCATTAGGATATTAAGTAAAGATCATGTTTCATGGAGATATTTTGTAAATTTCCTACCATAAATATATCAAAAAAATATTTTTGTAAGTAATATGCGTTGCTGAGGACTTCATTTGGACAACTTTAAAGACGATTTTCTCAATATTTTGATTTTTTGCACCCTCAGATTACAGATTTTCAAATAGTTGTATCTCGGCCAAATATTGTCCTATCCTAACAAACCATACATAAATGGAAAGCTGATTTATTAAAAAAAATTGACACTTTTGACTGGTTTTGTGGTGCAGGGTCACATATATCCAGGTTTTCCAAAATTAGGGAAACCCTGGTTCTTCAAAGAAAAAAAACAAAAAAACCATGAGGCAGTAAATAAAAATAATAAATATCTTGATTTTTTTTTTTTTTTTTTTAATAGGCTGCTTGTTCTGTCTTATATTAAATGATGTTTTTTTTAAAGGCCCACTGGTTGAGAACCACGGGCCTACTACACTAACGGACAAACTATAAAAATAACAATAACGATAAGTATATTAGCGTCCACACCAACGGACTATAACGGACTTTTGTTTAAAGTCTGCCGCTTTAAATGCTCGCGCACTTTCAAGTCAGATGGATTCTAATTGGCCGTCAATGATGTCATCATTCATAAGATGGAAATAAATCGCTCTGAATCGGATTCCAACTATATTGTTCCTCAGTAGTGTTGTTATCGTTATATTTGTGGTGTAGACACGCTATCCTCTTAAGGTCACTTTTACCGATGTTCAGCGAATTTGAATGGAGAATCCACGCGATTGATAATTTTGCGTGAGGGGGAGAGATTTCCTCACAGATTTCGCTCGTACTCAAGTTCACGCGAATTCTTTACGCTATTGTTAATGGACATTGTGCCCGCGAAATTTCTCTAATGTGACCGCACACTTGAACGATTAAAACTTTATCGTTATTGTTGTAGTTATCGACCTTATTGTGGGTCCTCTATTCACGTTTATGTAGGTCATTTTACTGTGTATTTTACACAGGTGTTTCAAAATCATTCAAGATCATAAATGAATTTAAAACACATGTAAACGCTTTGTGTTTTTCTTTCCTGACCTGCACAGCTGGTGAATCTCACTCAGATGAAGCTGAACTAGATGAATTTCAATGTTCAATCCCCCGAGCCACAAACCCTCAGAGACTTGAGATGCTTATCGCGAACTCCTTCCCTCTGTGTGTCAGGAGCGTCGCTCTGCGGTGAGGGCGGCGCGTCTGCAGATGGAGCAGGTGAAGCGGTGGGCTTGTGGGTAAAAACGAGCAGGAGCTCTAGGGGGAGACGGAGGGCCTGGTGGGCTTCTTTGTTCGCATTGATCTCTTCGTTTTTAAGCGTTGTCTTCTTTGCATCTTTCTAGGAACTCGAAAGAACGCACTGCGTGTGCTTTCTTCAAAGTGGCTTTGGTAGGAAAGTGTTTGCAAGTGAAAACGAATGTAAAGTGAGGTGAAGTAACATCTTTACGATGTATAGGCCTACTGATGTTTCAATGTTCCTCTCGCTTTTTGCATTATATTAGGCCTATACACTCTAAAAAACACTGGGTTAAAAACAACCAATTTGGGTTGTTTTCAACCCAAGGGCTGGGTATGGGACAGAACACAAATTGGGTTGATTCATTTTTACTATAATACTAGCTTATTTTGTGTTTTACTTCAGACATGAATTAATGTTTACGGATTAACTTAAATCTTCTAAACTTTTTTTTAAATACTCCACACAACCACTATAGTTTGCATTATAATTCCTTTATTTTCGATCATATTTTATAGTATAGCATGTTTTATATATCGTTTTAATACATTTAAGCTCGTTTAACAAAAATTAGAAGTAAAAAGTAATTCAAGTGCAGTCGACCAGTCTCTATTGTCCTGTTTCCACCGGCTCGCCTTCGGTGGGGGAACTGCTAACTGCTAACTTCAGACCGCCGCCCTGCGTTTCACTCGTAGCCGAAAAATGCTGTGACTGACTCCATAATCTTTCCATAAATAATCAGTGTACAATTCTGAGAACATATTTTAACATCCTATTTATATTATGTATCTTTTTGAATAAAATCATAAAATTTTATGCAAGGCATCAGGCGTTTCCATCACGCGAAAACACCGACGCGACACACATCGCGCCCCTGTATGTTGCTTTACATAAAATTAAACAATATACAGAACAATAACGAATTTGTAGATAAAATAAAACATACACAAACCTATATTTTACTGAAGACATGCACCAATTTGATGGAGCTGCACTGCTCTCTCCTGAAGAGGGCGCAAAAAGCCCGCGATAACTCAACCCCTGGGTTCTTATGTCTGACCCAGGATCTGGGTAACACAAAAACTACCCAAACACTGGGTGGTTACGTCTGACCCAGGATCTGGGTAACCCAAAAACTACCC
This sequence comes from Mylopharyngodon piceus, assembly GCA_039654765.1. NCBI lineage: Eukaryota > Metazoa > Chordata > Actinopteri > Cypriniformes > Xenocyprididae > Mylopharyngodon > Mylopharyngodon piceus. Next base: position 5,960,368 of record CM077457.1, read on the forward strand.
AAACACTGGATTGTTACATCAAAAGCTGAAAAAATAGATGCATATTTTAGAGTGTATGAAGTATGTTTTAAATGCCGTTTTGAAAGGGTTTAGGCAAGTTTAGCACATTTTTGGTAACTCAGAGTGCTCAAATTATTTAAATATAATCATAACATGCAATTCAACTGATTAAAAATGTATTAAAACATAATAAAAGAGAAACATGCATAAAAAAGATTACAGTGTATTATAAAGATAATTATTATTATTAATAATAGTCTAACAACAAAATCTGATAGTTTCTGCTGTTCTTTTAATACTTTCTTCAACTGATGCAATTTTCTTTCAGTTTAGTAGTTTGTCTTCCCTTGTTCTTCTGAAAATGTTCCGCTAAAACCTGCAAAAAGTAAACCTACAATGGTTTTGTCCCTTAGCATGCTGGGTTATGTCCCTCAGCCCTCTGTACACAATGAAATCACAAACCAAACCAGTTGACAAATCACACAGTGGGTCGTTGTGGGTGCAGCGTTCACATCTCTGTGGTCTCATGAACTCCTGAATCGTTTCTTTAACCCAGCATCTCTCACAACTGCTAAATATTCAGTGTTTTTGTCATTAGTTTTGTCAAATAAACACAGAGAGGAGTTGAAGCTCGTATGAAGTCCTGGAGAATTCAAATGATCTCCCAGAAGAGCACTGTATTGATCAGAGGTTAGTCTTTCATCTTAATGGAGTTTCATTGGAGTATCAACTTAGTCTCAGATGTTGTTGTTTTTTTTTCCTCAATATGACCAAAATGGGTCAATAGTCTCCAGTAAGAGTAAATAACTATAAAATAAATGTGGAGAGCAGCTCAGATTGAGTGTTGCACTCATATTCACTGCAAAAAGTGATTTTCTTGGTATTTTTGTCTTGTTTTCCATGTTTAAACATCCTTAAATTAAGATACATTTACTTGAGGTGTAAAATGACACAAGATAAGTCTTGTTTTCTGAGAAATCGATCAACATGAAGTGAGTTTATGCTTAAAATGAGAACAAATACTTGCCAGTGGGGTCAGAAAAGAACTTAATTCAAAGTTTTTTTCCTTTTTTTTTCTTCTTCACATTTTAACCATTAAATTTTGATAATATTTTCTTATCAATTGTCATGTTGCTTCTCAAGCAAATGTATCTTAGGTTTAAGGATGTTTAAACAAGGAAAACAAGACATAAAATACTGAGGAAGAATCACTTTTTGCATCTGAATTTGGATTATATAGTATCAAAAGAGATCTCAACAATGTCTCAAACTGTGGTCAGATTCAGTGACTCTGTAACCAAAAGTCAATTTCAAATGATCTGAGCTGCTTTTCACATACATTTTATAGCTGCACTGTAAAAAAGAAAAAAATATTTTCCTGAATTGTTATCACAGCATTTTTGTTGTTGTTGTTGTTGTTGTTGTTGTTGTTGTTAAAACAGCTTAGATAATTTATGTGGTTCAGATAACATACACTAAAAAATACTGGGTTTAAAACAACCAAATTTGGGTTGAAAATGGACAGTGGGTTGTTTTAACCCAGTGGTTAGGTTAAATGTTTGCCCAACGTGCTGCACAGTTTTATTTAACTCAACTATTGTTCAAAAATGACTATATGGCTGGCTTAAAATGAACCCAAAATAGGTTGGAAATTAAAAATCAGACACATAATTACTAGAGGCAACAATAATAATCAAAAGATGAACATTTATTAATAAGCAATTTAATAAATGTTAATTTCCAACATATTTTGGGTTCATTTTAAGCAAGCAATACAGTAATTTTTAAACAATAGTTGAGTTAAATAAATCTACCCAGCAGGTTGGCAAACATTTAACCCAACCGCTGGGTTTGTCCATTTTCAACCCAACTTGGGTTGTTTTTAACCCAGCATTTTTTTTAGAGTGTACTATTTTGAGTTTCTGTTGATTAAACCAATCTCCTTCATTGTATTAACTCAATTTTTTTATTTCAATGAACTCAAAATTTTAAGGCAACCAGGTTACTTACTTTTTTTTTTAAGTTACTCCGACAATAATTTTTTACAGTGTGTAGATACTGAATGACTCATTTGAGTCTGTTTTATTTCTCCTGAGGAACTGTTGGAGAAACTTCTGATACTTTCAAACATAACAGAGATCTAAATTACACTTCCTACATCATGAAACTTAATCAGTTATGATGCAGAATGACACTGACATGGATTGGCACATTATGCTCTTTTATTATAGATGGCTGTGATGAAGAACGAGCAGATTTACCAGGCATCCTGATTTGACGTCTGAAGCGAGTCTCGTGAGGACACATCAGAAAACTTTCATACTTCCTGTGTGGCCATTTCTCCTGCCTGAGTCTGAAGAAGCTTCAGAACCGAATCACAACTCAATCAAGCAGACACGTCTTCATCGACGGTGAGTCTGACGCCCACCGATATAGCTATTACTCAGAAAGATAGAAAGAAATGAGCAGATTTGTCATGGTTGTGCATCTAAACTCTAAAGAGTTTTTCCTCGTTGTTTGAGATTAATGCCGCATGCGTCGCATTAGTGTATCAAAAACAACTTTTAATATATGCTTATTGGTTTCATTTAGTATAGTTTTATCATGAATCATGTCTTAATTTTTTTGTCATAATTAAGATTCAATTTATGCATTTAAACACTCTACGTAAGGCACCTGTTCAGAGCGAATTTGTCAAAAGGTGTAGTGAATTAATGACATGAAAGTTAAATAAATTCTGTGGAAGAGTTTCAATATGTCCTGAACACATTTATGACAGAGAACAATGATTGATATGATGATTTAGAGACGTTTGGATCTGCAGGTGAGCCGGTGCAGGTGTTTCACGTCTCTAAACCTCAGATTCTGTCGTCCTAACTGAATTCACTCTTCAACAGCTGCAGCACAACCAACCACATATGCTCACTGCACAAAACATTCAATCTGTTTCACTAGATTATACATGTCAGAGCAAAACAAGCCTACATCTATATCAGAATCATATATTCATGTTATATATTATTATATTCTCACAATAATTCAGTATTTCCTTTCGTTTATTGTTTCATGCTTCTTCTGATGTGACGAATTAATCTAAATAATATGCTGATACTATATTATATTTTATTCTGACAGTTTCTATATTTTCATATATTATGTATTAATATGTATATATATTTTTTCTTATTAAATAAAATTTAATAGTATTTACGTTCATTGATTTGAAGAATTAAGCAAAATAGGCCTAAATGTATTTTAGATTGTTCATTATGATAATTTCTGTAGATTCATATATTACCTATAAACATTTTTTTAAACTTTTGTCCTCATTATATATATGATAATTTTTATATATTCATATAATATATAAATATTTTATATATATTTTGTATATTTTATGATGTGTAGAATGAAGCAAACTTTAATTACTATAACGTTACTAATTATTATATTACATTTTATTTATATTAAATTTATTATACTTTCTATATAATGATAATTTATATTTATATATTAACATTGATATATGTATATGTATATATATTTTTATAGTATTTACATTCATTTATTAGTTCATTTATCTACTGAAGCTGGAGAATTAATCAAAATGAAAGTACTGCTATTAATTAAAAGATTGTATTTTGAATAAATGTATATTATGTTTAATGTTATGAATAATTTCTGTATATATTATATATTCATATTTTTCCTATGATATTTTTAAAGTACGCTCTAAAAAAAATCCGTAAAAAAGGGGGAAATGTACTGTAATTAATTTGAAAGAATTTTCCATATTTATTTTTTACAGGTGTTTTACCTGTATTTTAAATTTTAAAATTCATTGCATTGTGTTTTAGGGTTAATGGAAATGTCAGTAAAATTACTGGATAAAGTCCTGGTTATTTTCTGCCAGTACATTATCCGTTTTTATGTAAAAGTTTTTACAGTGTATTTACCTTCATTTATTGGTTCATTCATCTTCTAATGTGGAGAATTAATCAAAATAACAGTACCGATATTGATTAAAAGATTATATTTTGAATAAATGTATATTATGTTTAATATTATTAATAATTTCTGTATATTAATATTATATATTCATATATTTCCTATGATATTTTTAAAGTATTTACCTTCATTTATCTATAGATGTGGAGAATTAATCAAAATAACAATACGGATGCTAATTATTATATAATATTATGAATAAATGTATACTAGGCCTATATTAAAACATTTGGGATTTCTTGTTCTTTCATTTCAGATTGTAATCTGAAATGCCTCGATCGTTTTTAGTGAAAAGCAAGAGGGCAGGGCATCACTCCACACGCTTCGCCCACTCTCAGCGTCATGACAGATGGGCATCCAACAGTCGCTCACAGGCTCTGGAGCTGCTGCCCTGTACATCCACCGACAGCAGCTGGACCGATAACAACACTGATGGAGCTGGAGCTGAACCCACAGCAGGTACACAAAGAACAGTTTAACACCAGTATAGGGACTGGAATATTGTGACAGACTGAGCACGATATGAAATACTTGCATTGTGGGAGGTTTCTCATGACACCTAAAGACACTCATATAGAAAATAGGGTCTGAATTACAACCTTTATTCATGAGAACATGAGCTCTCACAGCTCATGAGAACTTAAACGGAACAAAACTCCCATAAACGACTCCCTTGAATTGATAAAATCATGACAACTTGAATGAGTCATTATGATCTTTTTCCATTTGCCTAACTAAATACCCCACCACCAACTATTCTATTCTACTGTGAATAAATGACACCATGTCTAGACTGGATGCGAGCGGCGCAACGCTGAGCAACAAAAAAACAATTGATCCCATTATAATCAGTGATTGCGACATGACAAATTCCACACAGTAAACTGATGTTCAATTTCTGATGTACTCCAAGTGCTTGCGCTACTTCTGACACAAAAAACAAATGGCTTTGCTAGGCCGCTTTGACGCGTCCAGCATGGACGGCCTCAAGTTGTTGCAGTGCAGTGTGACACCTTGATACTTGATATTATGCTGTTCATCTTTAAGACTAAATTTCCCATAATGCTTTGCGGAGAGTGAGCCTATGCGCTATATAATTTAATCCCGGTATAATACTGCTCAAAACTTCTGTAAACAGTGATAGGAGAAACTAAGGGCCCCATCATACACCCGGCACAATGTGGCGCCAGGCTCGACACAAGTGTTTTTTGCTAGTTTCAGGCCGATGCAGTTATCATTTTCACGTCCTGCGCAACGTTGTTTAAATAGCTAATGCATTTGCACCCATTTGTGTGCCCATGGGCGTGCTGGTCTGAAAAAGAGGTGTGTTCAGGCACATTGTTGGCGTGTTGCTATTTTGAGACAATTGAAATAGACTGCGCCATTGACCAACTGAAACCTGGTCTAAAGTCAATGCCGCAATATTTATTTTGTTATTTAAAGAGCGCGTTAGTAATATGCGACTATATGCAGGTGCACAACACGCGTACACTCTGCTTATTATACATACAGGGAAGCGCAGCAGCACACAAACATGCCAAATATTAAAAATAAAAGGATTACAATGTAAAAGATTATTATTGTGTGCATAAAGATAAAAATACTTTGGTGGAATCCGGCTTGTCCTGTAGATGGTCTGCTCACACGCTTTAACCTCACGGAGCAGATCCAGTTTTTCCGCTTGCAAATTCCGCCTTGTAAATAGCGAATCCGCCAAGACGCGAGCGCAACTGGCTTTTAAAGGGAATGGGAGATGAGACTCTGATTGGTTTATTGCATGTTACGCCCAAAACACACCCATTACTCATTAAGAGAATAGGGACAACCCTTTTAGGCCATGTGCCGGGCAGGCCAACCATTTTTTCTGTTGTTAAACTAGCAAAAGAGGATTCGGAAACTTGCGCCGTGCACTTTAGACCATGCGCTTAGATCGTTAAAATAGGGCCCTAAGCTTTTCGAAACTCTGAATCAGTTGAAATGATTCACTTTTTCAAAACGTGCAAAACACCACAGGCTGGCAGCACCTGCTGGTCACACGGTGTAAATTCAAGGAAAAGTCATCAGTCATCATTATTGCATGCTAAGAAGAAAATATACGTAATGTTCTATTCTATTATGTGTGATGGCAGTGAAGCAGCCTGGTGTTTATTCGTCTGACCTGCCGTCTTCTGCTGCGGGGGAGAGACAGACCGATCTTGAGCGTCTGATTCAGGCTTTACTCAGTCACCATCAGCTGACCAATGTCCAGACGCCGCTGTGTGAGTGTCCACTCTGTGAGAAGGTGAGGAGCTCAGTCCTGGTCCTGCACACGTGTATGTGTCCTTATTGAACACACCTGATGGAAATCATCAGCTCGTCAGCAGAGAACAAATGAACAAAGGCATTTAGGGTACTTTTACATGACAATGATGTACTAAAAATGGAAAAGTTTTTCCTTTGCGTTTTTGAAAAGTTTTGCGTATAAGACAACGTTGTCAAAACGTTCCTCGTTCACACGGATCCACGAAAATGACTAAAAGCGCTGTTTTATTCATACCAGGCCAGTAGATAGCGATGTCAGTTTGTAAAGAAACGCCTATAGACTGAACACGTAATACACATAACATCACATTTTTCACAAATTTGCGTTTTGTAGTATCTTTTTTAAAGCAGCCGTTGAAACGACACCATTTTCAACTAAAAACTGAAAACTTTATATGTTATATTAAACGTTCATTTACACAACAGTGGCATTTTGGGGGCCTAAAAGCAGGCTTCAAAGTGCATGTTTTTGAAAACATTACCGTTTTTGTCTGTGAAAACTACAAAAATGTGAATTTGTGAAAACGGTGACGTCATGCGCATACATATTACATGTTCAGTCTATAGCGTATAGTGTTTCTTTACAAAGTGACATCATTGTGACATCACATCGCCATCAAAGTGACATCACATTGCCATCTACTGGCTGGCAGCAGAATACAGCGATTTTAGTCGTTTTTTGCAGATCCGTGTGAACAAGGAACATTTTGACAATGTTGTCGTCTGTACTCAAAACTTTTCAAAAAACGCAAAGGAAAAATTTTCTGTTTTTAGTACATCGTTGTCATATCAATGTACCAAAAAGTGCACTTTGAAACCCATGTTCAAAGGTAGCACTTTTTATGGGGTAGATTGGACCTCGGCTGAAATATTTATTTATTCAGCAGTAGCTTTAATCGAAAGTGGCTCACAAATGAAAAATACACAAGCAGAAGGGATTAAATCAGAGAAAGAAAGTATTGCTAGAACACTAAATTATATTTTATAAAGCAAATAAATAAACATTAATAGAGTAAAATATAAAGATTTATGTATAGAAAGATATTTTCTCATAAGATAGTTCTGATTTGATGATGCTCTAGTCCTGATCTGATCACCTGACATGATTTTCACACAATTAACACAAAATTTGCAATTAACACAAAATCACATGTGGTTTTTGTGTGGTTTTGGAACATTTCATGTGCACTTGCACGTACATTAAACCCCACATTTGATTTGCATATGATCACATGTGACTGATCAAAAACACATCAGAATAATGTGAAACACGTTATTTCCCTTGCTGGTGATATTGTGTGATATTAATATTGTCTTCTGTAGCTCCTGTCCTCTGCTGTGGGTTTGACACCTCGCTTGTGCAAGTCACATGTCAACAAGGCTGCTCTCCCATTGGCCGGCACCACGAGCCACGCCCAGCAGCACTATGGGTACAGACCTACAGGAATACTCAGGGTGAGGGTGAGTACTGAACCCTGGCTGTATACAAGGGTTATTATAGTTAACTAATAAAATAAACATTAACATGAAATAAAATGGAATACACAGAACTTCAACTTATTTTATTTCAGCTAGTTACCCAGGAAACATTTGTCATTCACTTTGTTTAACTTAAACGAATAAGAACTATTTAATATTTATATTTAAATAAATTTAAAATGGAAATGGAAAATGTACTTTTTTTTAAAGTACATTAAGTCATGTGCCGCATACATGTTTAATTCAGTGAGTGGCTAGTTATCATCTCAGAAATAAAAATAATATTTATTTTTAATCTTTTTTTTTTTTTTTTGTAAAACGTCTGAAATCTTTGAAGTCCGATCGAATAATGAGTACTAAGATGTAGTAGGTCATCCAGATATCATTCATGCAGAAAAAAAAAAAAAAAGAAAGAAAGAAAAAAAAATAGGCTATGCATATTATGAGAAGAATGTAAGCTGTGTTTATGCTTCATCAGTGAATGTGTGTTTCAGGAGCGGAGTTTTGGCTGTAAGGTTTGTGGGAAGGTGTTTAAGAGGTCGTCGACTCTCTCCACACACCTGCTCATTCACTCGGACACGCGGCCGTTCCCCTGTCCCTACTGCGGAAAGAGATTCCACCAGAAATCTGATATGAAGAAACATACGTTTATACACACTGGTAAAATATATATAAAAAACATTTTATTTTTAACGAAATACTGTTCACGTCATGTCCTAACCAGACGCTACGCTATTTAACGGTTTCTATTTCTGTGACGTCGCGGCTGGAACAACAACTTATGATGACGATGATAGTCTAACGGCAGGCTACTGATAGTGTGCTTTATTTAATGTCAAAAGAATACATTTCCTGAGTCTGAATATCATTTTGTGTTACATAGGCTAAGCGACAATAGATAATTAACCTCAGATCTTGAAAATGAATTAAAGGAAACAAAAACGTTCAAACTGTGAACACAATGTGAACAAACAAGTGTATTTTACGACAAAGATTGTTTCAGACACTCAGTAATAATGTTAAAATAGTGTAATATGTATGAATTTGATTATTTTCTTATCCGTTTCGTTTTGAGTGCAGTATGCTTGCAGAGAGAGAGAGAGAGAGCCCGCCCACACGCACTTCTGATTGGCTGTGATTTTTTGATTGATTTTGTCGCGTCTGGTGTGGACAGACACATTTCTTGTAGATGGATCTTATCGCATCGCTTCTGGTTATGTAACGCGATGTTGTTAGCGATTAGCTGCCTGTGTAGAAAGTAGACAGAGCTAATGTGTGTGTGTGATCGCTGTCATCTCTCAGGTGAGAAGCCTCATGTGTGCGTGGTGTGCGGTAAAGCTTTCAGTCAGAGCTCCAATCTGATCACACACAGCAGGAAGCACAGCAGCTACCAGCCGTTCTGCTGTCCGCACTGCTCGCTCGGCTTCCAGAGGAGAATGGACCTACAGCGACACCTACAGACACACTCAGAGAATGACAGCTTACTGTATCACGGGATCTGAGAGAGACCGGCTGTATACAAAACACCTTGCAAGGATCATATATTTTTGTATGCTAAAGTTCAATGTCTAATGTTGTTGTAGCCTACAAAACTTTTGCTTCTGTCTAACTGCACACGTTGTTGCACTGTGTTTAAGACTTGTTACAATTGGCTCTTACGATATAATTAGTTGTGGTTGACAGTTATATATAATATGTCCATTGATCTTAATTATATACTAAATAATTCCAGTTTGGTAACATATTTTAATTATGTTTTTTTGTTTGTTTGTTTGTTTGTTTATATATATATATATATATATATATATATATATATATATATATATATAATTTAACACAAAATTTCTGAATGTATAATAAAACATGTATTTCAGTACTGTTGTATTTCAATGAGTAATTTAATGAATGAGAGAGTAATTTGGTGATTCAAATCTCAGAGGTTTTTAGACTGATTCGTGAGTCATTAAGAGAAATGAGTCATAAGAGTCACTTGTTCATGAATCAGACTGTGGAACCCTATTCACATAAGCGTCACGAAAGCGAGGCTGTGAGGGATAGATTAGATATACATCTCTTCGGTGGGTTGTGCTGTTATTTAACGTGCTTCTGATTGTTCTGCTTACGAAACACTGCGAAAATATCTTTCCAAGAAGTTTCAGTAGACAAAAAACTCCAGATTAGAGCTCCAATCTGATCACACACAGCAGCTACCAGCCGTTCAGCTGCCCGTACTGCGCTTAGCCAGCAGAGGCAGTGGCGTGCAGTGGTGTTCTGAAATGAGAAGGCAAAGTCCTCACAGTTATTTATTTATTTATATATTTATTTATAAATCAAATGTAAATTCGTGCCCGTTGTCACATTTTTCTCGTTAAATGAACATTACATTATATCAAAAAAGAAAAAAAGAAAGAAAAACCAAATACCATTCTATTTTGTATATTTACATTGACAATATAATTAATGTTCTATTTATTAAAACCAAGTCAATCTCATCAGGTTAGTGTTTTAAGCATTTTTGCATTTATTCCAAAATAATAATAAAGGCAGTAACAAGTTAAACAATATATTTTATTTGTGTATTGATGTTCAGCTGTTCTTTTTAATAGTAAACTTACATAAGTTATGCTCGGTAAACACTCTGTCACAGACACCAAGATGTATCTTTAATTTCACCAAGATGACTGCTCACTAAAAACCCCCAGTCATCATGTTTTCAGGTCTTTTCAAGTTTGATTCTGATGTGACATAAAGCGGTGATATGTAAGTGGGTGAGCTGTTTACTTACTTTTTAATTATTCCTCCCATTGACACCATCATTTTATTCAGACTGATGCGCGGAACATGCACGCAAACAATAGGCGGGATTTATCACACAAACCAATCAGTGCGATGGAGGCATTGCCTCCTCTCACGTGATTTTCCCCCATTCATTCTCAATTTAACCCCCACTAAACCCACCGCATGCTTTAGGGGGTCTGTTGATTTTCTATGAGCTGAGAGGAGGCACCAGTGACGCAGACTCCCACTGTAACTTCACCTGCGGGTGTCGCTGTTGGACAGTGTTCCTTTAGAAAAACGAGTGACTTGTACACTTTTTAATATCACATTTTGTTATACCTATTTGCGTTGTTTTATTTTTGTAATATGATTTATTTTCTCATCCTATGTTTTGAGGAGGCACTGCCTCCCTTGTCTCCTCAGAGGAAACGCCCCTGAGGAGAGGAGAATGGATCTACAGCGCCACCTACAGACACACTCAGGGTGCGTTCACACTTGGCATGTTTGGATTGAAACGAACCAAAAACAGGAAGATGAGACACTAAAAAGGACAGAAAGCTCAGGCATATAGTTTTTTTTCTCGTCGTAGTCGTGATGTTGCCCATCAGGCCATCACAGTTCGGTACAGGCGTCAGAACCGTGTCTTCTTGTAGCAGATCGTTTGTGTTTGTGACAGAGAGATTCCTGCCGCTGTTTTGACTCCTTTACAAATTAAGTTCCGTCTCAAAATAGGCAATACGTCATAAACGCCGACCAATCACATTGTGAACGTGTCCCTGTGCCTTTAGGTTTGGTATCTTTTGGTTCTGTGATAAAAATGCTAATCTGGGGTCGCATTCACAAAACATCTTAAGGCTAAAAGTAGCTCCTAACTTGCCGATTTAGGAGAAACTCTTAAAAATAATGGGCGAGCCAGTCCTAATTTTAGGACTCCTAAATTTTTGCTCTAAGAGTATTTCACAAAGCATTTTAGCGCTAAAATTAGCTCCTAAATCTGTGAAACGTTAGGAGTAGTCAAGAGGACACCTAACTCACTAAGACAAATTCACAAACAATCCTAATGGCCGTTGCTGCCAATCCGCCTCAGGACCTCAGCAATCCACCAAAAGACACTGTACACCATTGACGCAATAGCAATAGAGCCTTGGGTGCTGAGCCTTTTCTTCATAAATGCAATACATATTTTGATTTATAGATTTTTAATCTACGATAAAACGGCCAAAATAAATATTTAATAAATAAATAAATAATGTCCGATTACCTGTGGCAGTTGTTTTCATGAGTTCACACTTACAAATGATCGAATAGAGTAAAAAAAAAATTAATAAGTGTATTTGGCGTGCTGTCCAAGGGGATTGAGGGCTCCGAGCTTGGAATTTAGCCCAAACCCAGAGTTCTCCCCAGTGAGGGGCTACTGCCTGTATCCCCAGATGAGAGTGCGGAACGGGGTGGCAGAGGGATGCAGAAAACTGTCGAGGTAACTATATGTGAGTCGGTACTTGTCCATGTATAACTCCACAAGAGCTGATTAGATAGACTGTTTGAACATGCTCCTCCCAAACTTTGTTTATAAAACATTATTTGTTGCTTGAATTCTGCAATATGTAAGAGGCTGACAATTAGCTGAACATTTACTAGTTTAATTAGTGACACAGCCTACATTTTAAAAAATTTATTTGAATATGGCAACATTTTTGTTAAAAAAATCTTTATTTGGCAACATTTGTATTTTAAAACTTTTATTTTAATATGGAAACATGATACCTCATTCAACAATATTTCTATGATTAAATCGCTGACAGAGACTCCTCCCCCATCAGCCAATGCATAGTTAGTAAGCGTGTTGACATCATCCATAGCATTAAGGTCAACCCCGCCCTTACTCTTATCTTAAAGTCGTTTCTCAATACCAAGTACGCAAAGTTCGGACTTGCATCCTTAGTAGTTCGGACTTGGCAAGTTATCTCTGTATATTTTAGGCAACAATGAAACGAAATATGTTATAAAACACCACTCTGCCTCTTTTAGTTTTCATTTTAAAAAATCTTAAACATATAGACTCACAAATGTGGTTCAGGGAACAGGTTCATTATCTTCACTGCATGTAGTATCTATAACAAAACAAAATATAAAACACAACCCTGCCTCTTTTCGTTTACATTTTAAAAGTATTAAACATATTCATATGTGGTTCAGACAATATGTGCATACTCTGATTATATTCACTGTAATAAAATAAAATATAACATAAAACACAACCCTGTCTCTTTTTGTTAAATGTCAGTTTTAATGATGATCGCCCGGATCTCAACTCCGAAAACGTCAGATCAAATTTTCAAATAGGCGCTATCAATAAACCACAAATTTGAGCTTTCAACAGGTACATTCTCACCTGAAAAACTCTTAAAACTACATATCATGACATAAAAACAGTTTAAATTACGCGGGTTTTCTCCTTTACTATTGACGCTTATTGGTTAGTGCGAGATGCATTCTGGGATACCTGGCTGTCTCAAGTCCTCACAAGTCACCTCTCGATCCATCCTGGATAAAAGGGGATTTAAACTGTACTTGGCTAGATGCGAACTTTGAATTGGAACAGTATGGGCAGCGACTTATGATTTAAGTCCTGGTGTCCTCTAGGTCATGTATGAAATCAATGCCCTGTTTTGTAACAGAAAGTCATATTTTGATTAGAAACCCCATAACATTTTCCCGAGATATTGATTTATAATAACAAACAATTTAAAAAATAATCTGATTTAAATGATAATCACAAAATATCATATTTCCATAAGAGTGCTAAATTTAATCACTAAATTAATGTCAGTCATTTTTAAAGACCAAGGAGAAGTTGTTGTCATGGTGAAGCATTGCAAAGCCCTGAATGTGCTCTTTACAGGACATCCAGACTTAAAACTGTGACATGTATGATATCAGAGAAATTCACTAAAATAATGTCCACTACAGAGGACAAAAGTCTATTCCTGGGTCCCAGGAGGATATAATTTGATCCATGTTTACTAATGTACTAATTTACTAATGCTCGGCACAGTCTCTCTCGCGCGCAGGTTCGCTCGCTCTCGGACACACTCGATCTCTCTCGCGCGCGCACTCGTTCTCTTTCGCGCAGTGTCGCTCGCTCGCGGCGTTCGCTTCGCTTCGCTTTTGTCCAGTCCTGCGCCTCATACCGAAGCGGTATTCAAGATGTTCAAGATAGACTGGATCCCAAATGGTACCCTAAACCCTCACAGTCTTCCTCTGAGTCCGCACTTTCGAGACGGGGTAGACCGGGTACAGTTGGTACACTTTTTGCTTTTTCCGTTACCACACCAATACTAGGGACTGAAAAGAAGTGATTTTTCATACTTGTCTACTAAAATATTAATAATTATTAACATCCATAAGTAGGTCATATTTGCCACAATTAGCTCATAAACACAAGAAGCTTTTTTGTTCCAACTGTACCCATCTCGGGTACAGTTGGTACAGTTGAGACACCCATCCGTAATGCTGTAAAAGCTGCCTGGCCAATTTATTTCAAATGTAAAATACCTTTAAAAATGAGAATTCAATAGTTTTTATTTCAATTCAGTATTTTATTTAATTATTTGTTTAGTAAAAAGTTGTTCATTTGTGAAACATTGTACATTAAGTTTATCATTTTAACAGTACAGTAAAATTACATTGAACATTTGAAAACAGCAATAATAAAACAGATCAAATGCAAACAATAACCTAATAAACAAAATAACAATAAACATAATAAATAAAACATAACAACAATAGCCTAATAAACCATAAAAACAAAACAAAGGTTATCCAGTCACCTAGGCTATGCACTCACTCAGTCACCTCTGTCACTTACAGTGGTGGCAAATATAGTTTTGGCCTCCATCAGTGCATTCTACATGCGACCACATGCCACAGATGGAGCAGGAGATCCACTGTTCCCCCGGCCGGGATGTTGAAAACAACTAATCACAGACAAGACATTGAGTGTCCTCTGTATTTTTCTTTTTTTGCTTTTTCCCACCCTCTTTTTGTTTTATGATTTTCCTTTTGACCGCTTGGGAACACTTTTTTTTTCCTCTTCAAGGGCATTCTTTACAGGCGAGTCAGTCACTGGCCTTTCGGGGACCGGTTTTGGGGTATGGCCTTACAGCTTCAGGCAAGAATTCTGGAACATGCTCCTGCTGAACATCAAAACAGACAATTTATCTTACTTCAGTGGTGATTTCCTCCTCTTGGAAAGATAGAGGAACTAAAGTGATGGTAAATTCCTCAAATCCCTCTGAGATAAGGGTCACTGTTGGCATAGGAATATCCAGGGTTGGGACAAGATACAGTGCAGCAGTGGATGGCCCGCAGAGAGATGGAGGTGCAGCAGTGGACGGCCCAGGGAGAGATGGCGGTGCAGCAACGGATGACCCAGGGAGAGATGGAGCCATAGGGGGTCTGTCAGTCATTGACGCTGGGAGAAAGTTGACTTCACTGAAGATGTCCTTGTTGTACGGCCAGATCCCAGTGCAATGAAATCCCTTCTTGACATTCTGAGGTGACGCTGCCAGGAGCAAGATGTTGTTGACCATCTCTGGCAGGTCATAGATGGTGATCGTTGTTCCAGGAGGCCTCCGGTGCCACTTGTCCATCTCACTGTTTAGGTGTTTCTTTAGTGGCCCATAAACCGTTCTATCCAGTGGTTGCAGTTGGTGTGTACAGTGTGGGGGGAAAGACAACAGAACCACACCATTTGCCCGACAGAAGTTGACAGCTTCAATTGATAGATGAGAGGAGTAGTTGTCCAACAGGAGCAAGACTTTGTGGTCTTCTGTTGCCCTGGTATACTGAACAAAATGCTGGAGGAAGACAACAAAGTACTGCTCTTGCATCCAGCCACTACCATTGGCTGTGCCAATTGAGCCCTCTGGACCACCTCTGATGAAATGAGGGAGATATTTCTTTCTGGGAAAGATGAAATGGGGCGGGGTAATGTTACCCAGGGCATTTCCTGCCAAGGCCATGGTAACAAGGACCCCCCTCTCTGCAGATGTTACATTCCCAACTCTTCTCTCTCCCTTAGTTGCAACAATGCATCCTGGATTCTGGACTGTTGTTAGTCCTGTTTCGTCCAAATTCCATATGTCTTTTGCTGTGAACCCATGCCTCAACAGGACTGTGGCCAGCTTATCAAAGAATGTTGCCACATTTGTGGGATTAAAACTGGTGGCCCTGCTTAAACTTGTGGCCTGAGGCCTTCTTATTGAAAGGTGTGGGTGCCTTCTCATGAAGTTTGAGAACTCGCCATGCCATCTGGCTAATTCAAAGGCCAATTTGCGTACCTGAAACAATAAAAAATAAGTTAATAATGCAGTTGCACTGGTATGATTGAAGTTGTTTCATTTTATAATTTCACATAATTTCTGTATGTGTATTTGTATGTGTATGTTCATGTGTCTTTGCTGGCTATTTGAGCATTAAAGGGATAGTTCACCCAAAAATTAAATTATTCCATGATTTACTCACCCTCAAGCAATCTTAGGTGTATATGACTATCTTCTTTCAGACGAACACAATCAGAGATATATTAAAAAATTTCCTTAGTCCTCCAAGGTTTATAATGGTTGTGAATGGTTGCCCAAATTTTGAAGGAAAAAAAAAATGCATCCATCCATTAAAACATTAATCCATACGACTCCCAAGGGTTAATCTTCTGAAGCGAATTAAGAATATTTGTTTATACAAATGCATCATTTAAAATTTTATAAAGTCAAATAATGAGCATATTAATACATGCTGTAAAAATGTAAAATCACAGCAGGCCACCACAGGAACAATGTCCAGGAAACATTCTCTCTGCCCAGCTTTGCATTTCAAAAGACATTCCAAAGTCCGCTGGCAGACAATGAATTCACTTTGTTTTAACAGAAACAATCTCAGAAATGCTGCCAAAGATATGAACTTATCACCAAAAGTAGCCTTTAAATGTATTATGCATGTTTTATTTTTGTTTATATAACCTGTGTAGTTCTTCCTGTGTTTTAAACATTTTATTGCAGCTAAATTCTCAGGAAAGTCTACTTCAATTATAGAAAGTATGTACTGTTTGGTATCGTTGTGATGGATGAATGATTTGGATTATTTTGATGCAAAAATGATTTGTGTAAGATGAATAACATTTGAACTAGGAAAGCTAATTTCTCAAAGTTCTGATCAAACTGGTCTTTCGATAATTACATGCGAGACACAGGAGAGGTAGGACCCGCCCAAAACCATATCTGATTGGTTAAAACACTCGACAGGGTGGAGCCGACAGACCTGTTTAAAAAACAATGTCATGCATTGTTTCGTTGCTTTTTGCCTTGGCTTTCACGGATTCGTGTAGACATACCATCGTCCTGCCTGCACGTTAGACCTCTTCAAGAGCTCACTAAAACTCATCAACTTCCTGCAAGAACCTTCGTTGAACTTCGCCGAAGAAGACTCGCTCAAAGTCCTTTGTTTCCAGCAAATTACCGAGACGTAGAGAAACAATGCATAACCCAGCAACCAATCCACGAAGATTTCCTTCCTGCAAAGCCAATCCACTCACCATCGAACGCTGTCCCTCAGAACTCTTGACCGACCTCCAGCCGAGCAGCACTGCAAAGATTCCTTCAACTACGTCACGAAGGGAACACGCGCTTACAGGAGCATCCAAACGCAAGTAACACAGCCTCTTAATTTTGCTGAGCTGGTGCAATTTTTATTAAGCAAACGAAACTATGGTTGAATTGCTAGTATATTAATTCTCTCAGGTTGTGGTCAAAGAATATTGTTTAAAGCTAGACAATTGGGACTCCATTCACCTTCCGATAACAATCTCACAATTACCCTGTAACTGTATGAATGAATGAATGAATGTGTGTGTGTTTCGTTAGATTAGTTTGTGTGTATTAGAGTAGTTCAATAAAGTCTTGTTTGATTTTTTTTTTTTGTGTGTCTTGTGCTGTGTGCTTACCAAATTACTGCCTTAAACTTTTTAGATTTTGCTACCTGGCTCATATCAGTAATCATAACTTTATATTATTACCGTTGGCCAAGGGATAATA
Organism: Mylopharyngodon piceus; assembly: GCA_039654765.1. Classification (NCBI taxonomy): domain Eukaryota; kingdom Metazoa; phylum Chordata; class Actinopteri; order Cypriniformes; family Xenocyprididae; genus Mylopharyngodon; species Mylopharyngodon piceus. Next base: position 5,978,025 of record CM077457.1, read on the forward strand.
TTTTGTCCAGAGCTGGTAAAATACCCTAACCTCAATTTTTCAGTGGACGAATAATTGATAAAGTGTTAAATATTAATTCTGAATCATTTATAGTTTAATTTGGTTCTTATTCACTGTAATTACATTTGAGTTATAATTGATCCGAATTAATTCTTACAACAGTCATGGTATGTGTTGTGAATACATGTTAAAATGTAATACCACAAGTGTTTATGGTATGTCACATTCTGACATGACCTACTGTAGCAATTTACCTTTGTATATCAACATGTGACCACTAAAGCCTTGTCTTGCATGTGTACTACATGTATTTTCAGATTATGACTAGTATATAAGTAATATCACAGGTTTATCATGGACAAACAACATTTTTCTTGCAGGGATACCATAGAATGTTAACATTTTTGATAAGGTTATAGACACACTAAAATATAACACAATATAGGACCACAGGCTTATTACAGGAAATTCCAAGTATTACTGCAGAAATATGACAGTAGTACCACAAGTATATTGTCACTTGCTGCAGAAATATGACTGTAGTAAAACAAGAATATCACAGCAATTTTACATACTTTACAACAAAATCCTGTGGTAGTACTGCAAGAATTTCAGTGAAACAATCAGTGAAATTTCACTGATTGTTTACAGCTTAACGGAAGTTAGCATAGCATCAAGGGGCGTAGGAATAAAGTGCTGTGATTTCCTGTCATAATTATCTGCTCAAATGCTTTAAAATTACCACACACACACACACACACACACAAAAACAAACAAACAAACAAACAAACAAACAAAAACAATAGAAAACCACATAACATCTAATGTGGTTTTTCTATTGTTTTTTGTGTGTGTGTGTGTGTGTGTGTGTGTGTGTGTGTGTGTGTGGTAATACCAAAGCATTTGAGCAGATAATTATGACAGGATAATCACTTCTCTGAGGGTGTGTTCACACATGTTCGGTTCGCTTCGTTCGTTTCGTCCGGACCAAACGAACCAAGCGAACAGAACATATGTGAACACACCCTCAGAGAACGACAGCGGACTGTATCAAAGGGACCTGTCCCAGATTTTTTTCTCCCACAATTTCCAGTCAGTCTCACTTTCACTTTACATCTAACATCAGCTGTTCTCGGAGCAGCCTCAACTCCTTTCACCCAACTAGCGACGGTCCTGCTCTTGATATATGCCTGTACTGCTGGATGAGAGATGGCGAGTGTTTTACGGATGCTTTTTGTTGTGTTCTGTCCTTTACTGGTTCTGTCTGAGAGCGGAGATGATGGTAAGTGAGATTTGAGACTGTACATAAGAGTCATTTGCGGGTGGGACAAATCATGTTGAGTGCTCGTTGCCGCCGTTTTCAGTGGCGCAACAGTATTCTCTTGGCACTCGTGCACGCGCCCATATTTGGTTTTAATTAGAAAAATAAAATGAAATGAACTATACGGGGGTGGATTAGAACCTAGAACCTCTGACACGCTTAACAAAAATTCCATTCCATTAGAACAAACGAATTCTTAATACTCTCGAGACTAACAATATATTGTATTATAGTAGATGTAAGGATGAAACTATATATCTCGTTAAACATGAGTTTCGTTCTGACAAAAAAGGAAATGAAACTAGACAGCGGTCTAAACATATAAACTCATGACCGGGCGGAAGTAATCATGAAATCCAGATTTGCTTTTACCAGAAGGGTTTGCTGAAATATACATATGGAGAACCAATTAGAAAAATTATGTAATGAATCATGTCACATTCGCCATGCTCCTATTTTATAAAAACTATTGTACTCTTTTTGCTGGTGGGATTCTCTGTGATTGATTCAAGGTCCGAGATTAAAGCATAATCAAGGCATTGTCTAGAGTCTGTCTAATTATTGCTACGCTGCAGGCTAGACACTATAGAGATCTTACTACTATGAATAGTGTTCAAAAAGATTGAGACGTTGTCCAACTCGAACAGGTATTTAGGTAGGGGTGAGCAGGACACGCGGGGCTAATTGTAACACACATGGTTTAAAAGTTTCCACAAATGCCAGCATGACAAAACCTAAAGGGTTAGTTCATCCAAAAATGAAAATTCTATCATTAATTACTCACCCTCATGTCGTTCCACACCCGTAAGACCTTCGTTCATCTTCAGAACACAAATTAAGATATTTTTGATGAAATCCAATGGCTCAGTGAGGCCTGCATTGACAGAAAAGTCAAAGCCATGTGATTTCGTCATAAGTGTTTCGAAATTTCAATGGTTCACATGACTTTGGAAGTTTGATACACGCTCCGAACCACTGATTCAAAACAAAAGATTTGTAAAACTTGAAAGCTTCATGAAGCAGTGTTTTGAAATCGCCCATCACTAGTAATTGTTGAATAAAGTCGTTATTATGTTTTTTGGCACACAAAAAGTATTCTCGTCACTTCATAACATTAAGGTTGAACCACTGTAGTCACATGAACTGTTTTAAATGTCTTTACTAGCTTTCTGGGCATTTGAAAATGTTAATTATCTTGCTGTCAATGCAGGCCTCACTGAGCCATCGGATTTTATCAAAAATATCTTAATTTGTGTTCTGAAGATGAACGAAGGTCTTACGGGTGTGGAATGACATGAGGGTGAGAAATTAATGACAGAATTTTCGTTTTTGGGTGAACTAACCCTTTAAGGCGTTTTTTATTACCATGTTAAAAAACACCACCCTGCCTCTTTTCGTTTTCATTTCAAAAATCTTAAACATATTAATAGCCAAACAAATGCGGTTTATGCAACGCGTAGGCTACATTGATTATCCTCACTGCATGTTTATAATAAAATGAAATGTCAAACACAACACAGCCTTTTCGTTTACATTTTAAAAGTATGAAACATATTAATATGTGGTTCAGGCAATACAGTATGTGCATGTACTCTGATTATCTTCACTGTAATAAAATAAAACATGAAACTACTTTACATTGTATTGACAATTTTATATAGAAACAATACAGAAACAAACTATCTGTGAAATGAGATACTACTTCCGCAGATATTCCATAGCAAGCAGCAAACTGAAAAAAAGAAAAAAAAACCCACTGCGCAGCCACAGCTAGGCGTTTGCAGCTGGCTAAAACACTTTGGTGGGCACACCGCCTATGATTATGTATCTAGATTGTGTGTAGTGGTTTATGATATGATCTTAAAGAGATGCTTTTGGCCCATTTAAGCTAGTTTTCATTGAAGCACAATGACGGGCCATTCACAAAGAATGCGTTTTTCCATTCCACTGCACTACTTTCCCAATGTTTTTCAATGTAAACACGTGCTAGAGGGACGTCTTTAACCATTGCTCTCACATCTCACACATGACACAGCGTTCAAAAATACATACTTATTTTTTTACGTACATATTACAATTTTGAACGTTCAACTTTTAAAAAACATGTCTCTAGACCTTGCACTTTTTTTCCTTACACTGACCTGCATCTCGCTTTTTTAACAGCAAAAACACGTTTTGTGTGAACCAGCCCTAACAAGGACTTAAGGGTGACTAGAAAAATTCATGTTTTTCCCCTCTGGATTCATTTTAGATTGGTCTGAGAAAGACGTGACCTGCACATCCATATTGACCATCAAACAGAACAACCTCACCTGTTCGCTAAATGATGAACCCAACGAGGAGGTCATATCCGCAAAACTCTGGTATTTAACTAGACATGGCTATAAATGGGTGTGGAATATTTAACTGAATATCTAAAAAAAATGCTTTTGTCACTATAGAGTGTGTTTGAATGTAATGTGCATCAATGTTTGCTCTAAGCACTGATGTTGAACTGGAAATGACACTTTTTTCTTTCCTGTTTAGCCAAATGGGAGAGAAAAAAAAGTGTAAACATGCTACTGTAGGACCAGAAGACTTTACTTTTGAGAATGTGACGATAATAGATAGATACAAGCTTGAAGTACACTTAGAAGATGAGGTTATTGAAAAAGTCATCAACCTGCGAAAAATTGGCAAGTCTATCTATCTATCTATCTATCTATCTGTCATCTCGTCCGCCCGTCCGTCCGTTTAATCTGTCTTTGTCCTTGCAGTCAAAATCCCAGCTCCTGAAATAAAGCTTGCCACTTACATGGAAGACACAGAAGAAGTTTTCATATGGTTTAAACACAGTCATGACTATGTTTTCAACCCTACCTTTCAAGTGGAAATCTGGGGGGACAAACTCGCAAACAAGGTGTTTCTTCCAACTATTAGTTTGTAAAACTTGACCTTTCTTAAAAATTAAGATGGAATCATTTGGATTTCTTTTAACAAATAAACAACACATGTGTTTTCTTTCTTTACAGTCCATCAGCCCTATTATTACATACAGGAACTTAACTATCAGCAGGGACAGACTCGGTAGAGATGGTGTTTACTATACACGTGTTAGAGCAAAACCTGCAAATTACTTTGACGGCGACTGGAGTGAGTGGAGCTCAATTGCCAGTTTCACTACAAAAAGTGAGTGGATCATTGATCAAATGTCAGTTACATGAGAGTATACAATAAGCCAATAGGGTTATGAGTGAATGCTGCATACTACACAGTAAATTCCCCGGTGTTAAATCAACACCGCTTGGTGTTCATATGGGAACCACCTGCAGGGTGTTAAAAGTAACACTGAAGCAGTGTTAGAGTTAATTGGATAATTAAGTGATTAATTGAGTGATGGTTGTTTGATTATTGAAAACACCTGATGATAACGAACTGAATCACTGAAGAAAAGAGAAACACAAGAACTACATCTGACCTCCAGCCACAGCCTTAGATGAAATCAACTGAAAAGACATTAAATCTCTCTTATTACAAACCAGACTGATTTTATTTCTGTCCTTCGTCTACATTTGTTTTCGGGAATTAACAGGTTTAGATGTTGATGTTTTATTGAAAATGTTGGGCATTTTAACTCTTGACTTTTTATGTCGGTTTGTGGTCTTTGTAACAGTGTTTGTTTAAATATAATTTGTTGCAAAGGAAACCATAAACAAAGATGATCATATGATAAAGTTTTAATCAGTGTTGGGTAAGTTACTTCAAAAAAGTAATTAATTACTAATTACATCATCAATGTTGTATTTAAAATACTTTTCTAATTACTCTGTCTGAAAAGTAATTTAATTACTCAATAAGTAACTTACTAATTACTTCTTAAAAGCCCTATAAACCTTGACCGGATAGACAATAGAAAGGAAACTCTTTTAATAATTTAGTCAAACATGGAATAGTTTAACCTTTTATAGCTTTTTAAGACATTTTAACTTTATTAAAACATATACTATAATACTTTTATTTACTTTATAATACTTAATTTTTTTTTAGGAACAAATAGGGATGTCACTGTACACTGAACACTGTACCGATACCACCAAAAGTGCACAATACTCGATACCATGGTAAAAATATATAAAAATACAAATAAAACAATGCTATATATTTTTTTCCAGGTAGGTTTAATAAGTAAAAATACCACAGAAATTGAATAATCAAATATAAAATAACTCTGCATAGTCATAACTGTATAAATTAAATATAGATTAATCCTTATTAAAGCTTTTCTTTTGTTGTTTGATTATCATTTATAATACAGACAGCCAATAGTAGACAGTAGCATGTTTTAAAGGCTGCTGTCACTAAGACCTAATAGACGCAGACAATATGCTGTTACACATACTGTTCACATTCACATAACCAACGCGAATATACGCCAAGACGGGCATTTTTACATAACTATGTGTAATAAACCGCGAAAATTTGACACTCGCGAGAGGCGGCTATGTGTGTGCGCTTTGGCTGAGAGCGCACTGACTGACCGTCTCTCAGAGAGCGTGCGCAGTTTTTTTCTCCCTAGGACATAGCTTACATTATACCGTAATGTTCTTGCCTACCTGTGTCAAAAAAGTTAAGTAATTGGAATATTTCCATTCTGCAAAACAGCCACTCGCTTCTGCCGACATCTTCAGACAGCGACTACGCAGCCGACTGGTCACGCGCAACTGCACTACAGCTAACGATTTTAAAGAGGCAGCGTTCACTTTTACCTTTAGTCGACAAATTTAGATTTTAAATTCAATATTGATTTGAACAGAACTGTTGAACTAATTTACAGTATGTAACGCAAGTACATTATAAGTAACTGTAATTAAATTACTTAAAAATGAACAGTAATACCTTACTTTACTTTTTCAGTGGATAAGTAATTTAATTACAGTAACGCGTTGCTTAGTAACGCGTTACACCCAACACTGGTTTTAATCATTGTAAAAAAAAAAGAAAAAAAAAGAAAAAAAAAAAGAAAGAGATAGATTAATCTCATAACTGACCAGAAGCTTTTTAATGCACATAAGTGGTAGGTGAAGAATCAAATAGCTTTGGGTTTGAGACAATTTGGAAAATATACAATATAATCATGTCTGATTAATTGTGATGATGTAAATGATGACACATGTTCTACATTTACTATCAAAGCAAACAGAACTGAGCTTCTAAAGATCACGTCACGATCATCACTTCACATCACCATCGGCTTCTCCGTCTTTCTGCTGCTCATCATCATTTTGGGGGTCTTGCTATGGAGAATGCAGTGAGTGTTTTTTTTTTTTTTTTTTAAATCTTATTTTAAAATCCAATGCCTTTTTTTTTTTTTTTTTTTTTTTTTTTTTTAAACAAATGTACTAATTGTTTTCTCATCCAGTATAAAAGGCTACTTCACAGCAAAACATCCCGCTGCCGAAAGCAACTCTCGCACAAATGCACAGGGCGAAAGAGGTAATTCGGTTTGTCCTGTCTTATTGCTTCACTTGATGTTATGCAAGATTAAACAAGCAAGAAGTGCTCAATGTCCCGTGTGTGATTATTGTCATAATCTATGATCCTAAAAGTCCTGAGAACAGCAAACGGTGGTCAGATATTTGCATTTCTGTCTTTATGAAGAAACACACATCATGCTCACTGTACCTGCCCAGTCCCTTGATGCCTGCGGACCCTCGTGCCAAACACAGCAGCCTCAGACGCCCTGAACAATCTGCCAGCTGCTTCTTGGCGTTGATCGCCATCTCTCATGTACCTGCCATCATACAGCTATCTGATCCGAAGGTGACAAGAGTGATTTTTCAGCTTATTTGAGTGGGTGCACTCTTAAAAATAAAGTTTCTGTATTGGCATTGATGCCAATAACCTTTAACCTTTCCATTGCACAAAAGGTTTTTTATAGTGAAAAAAGGTTTTTTTAGACTTTAAAAAAAAAAAAACGTTCTTCAAACTAAGGAAAAAATAATGTTTTTTTTATGAACTGTACCCTCGAATATTATTTTGGTGAAATAAAAATGGTTCTTCTATGCAGAGCGGTTTTTGTTGGACCCTCCATAGTTGATGCATAATGGACTTTGTTTATATATATATATATATATGTATGTGTATAATATATATATATATATATATATATAGTGATGGTCAGAATTATTGGCACCTTGGTAAATATGATCAAAGATGACTATAGAAATAAATCTGCATTGTTTATCCTTTTGATCTTTAATTAATAAAATTAGCAAAAATCTAACCTTTCCAGCTCCATGTTGGTGCTTCTTCTCTTCAGTTCACTCCACTCATTTTCTTTGGGGTTCAGGTCAGGGGACTGGGATGGCCATGGCAGAAGCTTCATTTTGTGCTCAGTGACACATTTTTGTGTTGGTTTTGATGTTTGTTTTGGATCATTGTCCTGATGAAAGATCTAACCACGGCCCATTATAAGATTTCTAGCAGAAGCGGTCAGGGTTTGATTTTTTTATCTGTTAGTATTTGATAGAATCCATGATACCATGTATCTGTACAAGATGTCCAGGACCTCCAGCATAAAAATATGCCCACAACATTAAAGATCTAGCAGCATATTTAACCGTGGGCATGGGGTACTTTTTATCCATGTGTGCACCAAACCCATCTGGTGGGTTTGCTGCCAAAAAACTCTTTTTTTTAGTTTTATCTGACCATAGAAGCCGCTCCCGTTTGAAGTTCCAGTCTTATCTGACAACTGGATATGCTGGAGATTGTTTCTGGATGAGAGCAGAGGATTTTTCTTGATACCCTCCTGAACAACTTGTGGGGATGTAGGTGCTGTTTGATTATTTTTTTTTAGGCTTTCTGAGACTCAAGACTCAACTAATCTCTGCAATTCTCCAGCTGTGATCCTTGGAGAGTCTTTGACCACTCAAGCTTTCCTCCTCACCGCGCATTAGGATGATTTAGACACACGTCCTCTTCCAGGCAGATTTGTAACATCTTTAGTTGATTGGAACGTCTTAATTATTGCCCTGATGGTAAAAATGGGGATTTTCAATGCTTCAGCTATTTTCTTACAGCCATTTTCTATTTTGTGAAGCTCAACAATCTTTTGCTGCACATCAGAACTATATTCTTTGGTTTTACTCATTGTGATGAATGATTAAGGGAATTTGGCCTTTGTGTTTCCTCATGTTTATACTCCTGTGGAACAAGAAATCATGGCTGGACAATTTCATGTTCATGATCACCCTGGTGTGCTAAAAAAATGTAAATATGAATGGGAATATACTTCAGAGATATTTTACTCATAAAAAATTCTAGGGGTGCCAATAATTGTGGCCAATGTGTTTTGGAGAAAAACATTTATTTCATAATGTGATTTTCCCCCCACTTTCAATTATTTTCCTTCAGTGAAAGGTTAGACTTTTGCTAATTTTATTAATTAAAGATCAAAAGGATAAACAATGCAGATTTATTTTTATAGTCATCTTTGATCATATTTACCAAGGGTGCAAATAATTCTGACCACCACTGTATATATAGTTTTAAATTCAAGTATGTCACACAGAACTCAAACTGATTTCAAATGATCAAGAATCGTCCTGATATTCATGATATGACTTTCAATAACAAATACAGTAATGCAACAGGTTTATAAGAAAATCAACTGTAAAATTTCAGCTTTGACAGTACTTCAGTGGGTTTTTCTGTATTCTCAAGATCTCAGCAGAAGTTTATATTTTGTTTTGAAGTGATGTCCAGAACTGTCCAAGTACAAATGATAAGATCCTTCCCAACCCTTACTGTCTGCGTGTCCGAGTTTATTTCTTTAATACTGACACTTACGTAAGGACTACAATACACTACATTAAAACAATTAAAGGAGTGAAAATTAAATAAAGAACATTTAAGGAGCACAAATCTATAAGATCTTTGTTTTACATAACTTGTTACATTAGCAGCAAAACAAAAGCAGCAAGTAAAAATCATTAGGCCTACAAATGGAAACTTGTTTCTGCCACGAAATAAAAAATGTAATTGTGCGTTTATATTTCACAATTTTGACTTTACCCTCACAATTCAGAGTTTATTTATCTACAGATTGTGAGTCGCAATTACCTTTTTATTATTTTATTCCGTGGCCAAAACAAGGTCCCATAGTTAGGCTACAAGCACCTCAGAACAGTGATACACAAATTCAGCTTTAAACAAAAGCAGAAATCACATGATAGTTCATTCTGTCACATTGATGGTCGTATCGTATCTTTAGTTCGCCTCGTGGAAACTGCTGGTTTGCTTCGTCAGTGTCGGACGGTTTCCAAAGCTGGTGTTCTGTCCCATGGTCTCTACAATACCATCTCTCTGGGTCAAATCACGCCTCCCTAACAACCAACAAACGTGTTTTTTAATAACCAGATATCGTGCAGAAAAACGTTAGACAATCATTTCGTGTTAAGGTTTGCACGTTTGTACCAGTCTGACTGTAGATGCACCACAGCCCCCCCATCAGGAACAAACCCAGCACAAACGCCGCGAACACGACCACCAGCACAGGAGCCTCGTCTGCTCCTGAACACAAACAAACCACAGTGTAAAACATTCTGTATAAAGACATTTTTCATCTGTCTGTTATACTGCTTGATACTGCAAACTGCTGTTTGTTATCACATTATTTCAATGTATAGGCTAAATACACTGGTTTGTTACTCAAATAGTTGTCTACTGTTATTCTTAGGCCCTGTCCACACGAACACAGGTATCAAAACCACAGCCTTTTCTATGCGGTTTGGCCGTTCGTCCACATGATTTTTAGAAACTCCAGTTGCAGTGTTGTCGTGTAGATGGTGAAACCAGAGATTTTGGCTTGTGAAGTCGGAACCAGAACCAGTAATAACCTTTTTTCCAGGCTTCTGATTGGTCAACATGGCTTTACAGTTAGGGTTATACTGCCACCTGTTGGTTAGAATGCTCTTGACAGCACTTCATAGCGTGTTTTTGCATTTTCATGTGGACGTGATTTTTTTTTAAACAGAGGAAAAACGTTATTATAAAAATACCCCTGTATGTGTGGACTAGGCCTTAGTTAACGATAGCAGCAAATTAATCGGAAGTCTTGCAAATTCACAGGAAATATACGCTTTACGAAATAAAGTGGATAATATAGTCTATGACAATTTAATTGAAGAGGGAATTATTAGCCAAAATGACAAATTATAATACTCTTTAAAGTCTGTGAAAAGCAATATTAAAATGTGTTCTGAGTTCGTCACACCACAGAAAAATGTGTTATTAACCACCCAGCCAAATTTGAATGATTAAAAAAAAAAAAGCCAAATAAATCGAGCTACCGTTTTAGCCCCACCCCAAAAAATCCTGAACACAGATTTGGTGAAAAACTGTTTAACGGTATAACTCCACAATTCAGTACTACATAGCTCACAGACTTTGTAATGTGTTTCAGCAATACATTTTTAACATTTAGAATATGTTTAGAAACAATTCTCAGAATTGACTTTACACAAACTTTAAAAATGATTTTTTTTTTTGCAGCAGTGCCATAGAATAACAATTTTTGGTTCCCCAAAGAACTTTTTTAGAGAAATTATGCCATAAAGAACTTTTATTTGAAGAGCGTAAAGGCATCTTTACACAGCCAAGTTAAGGCTGCTCTGTGCCTGCACAAAATTCAGTGTAAAGATGCAATGCTGCATAAAAGCCAGACTAAATTATGCCTGCTCTGACCCACCTCAGCTCCTAGTATCAAAGTATACAGGTACAATTGCTGTGTAAATGCATTTTTGGCACCTCTGAGCAGCATTAAACAACCTGTGTAAAGGGCCTAAATGCCATTTTGGAAGTGCTTCTGTGCCACCTTTGCAGTGTAAATGTGACATTAGTAACAGAATGAAGCAGGTGTAACGCACCGCTGTGTGTGGGAGTCTGTCTCGACATCTCAGCGAGTTTACCTGAAACACACACACACACACACACAAATAGAACAAACACAACAAGTGTTACTTAAATTAATGCAAAAGGTTTGTGTGAATGAAAGTTCAGTGCTGCATTGATGTCTACAAACCAGCAGGGGGAGCCAGAAACCCAACAGGATACGTGACCAATACGGGCCGAGACAGATTTCTGTCCTCACACTGTAGGAGAAAGAGAAATTAGTCTAATTTCATTGGTCTTTTGATCTAATTATGTACTAAACAATACCAAATTGGTAAGATATTTTATTTGTATAATTGAACACAACAAAACTTCTGAATGTGTATAATAAAATTTGATTTATTTTCAGTGAGTTTTAAGAGAGTAGTTTGGTGATTCAAATCTCATGGGTTATTAGACTGATTCGGGAGTCGTTAAAAGAAAAGAGTCATGAGAGTCATTTATTCATGAATCAGACTGGCACTTATTCACAGCAGACTGTCTTGTATTACAGTCATGTCCCATATCAAGTAATGACACAAACAGTACCTGTTGAGAAGCATGTGTGTGTGTCAGAGCAGGTATCTGAGGCCCCTGTGCACAGATCCGAGCAGCGGCCCCTGAGGGCCCCTCGACTGCCGCACACAGACGCAGCCGGCAGTGCAAGAACTGAATGGAGTTATTATAGACCGGCCGCAGGACGAAACTGAAGCGCAGCGTGTTTGTGCTCTCGCGTTCATCATCCCTTCTCCTCCGTCTGCGTTCCTCAGGTTTCCTGGCTCTGAATCTGTCGGGTCTCTTGTCTTTAAACCGTCTCGCTCTCTCGTCTCCGCTGCGGCTCCCTGTCTGTCTCCAGCGAGAGAGCGGCCGAGACTGTCTTCTGACGTCTTTCCTGTCAGTCTTCTCATCTTCCTCAACTCCGTCGCTCTCCTCTTGGTCAATTTCTGGGCTGTCTGTTGTTTCCTGGGCTTCTTTGTCGGGAAGTGTGAAGGAGGGGTCGGACGGGCAGGAGTCTTTGATGATGGACCAGCCGTTGTGAGCCTGTGGATCTGAGAGAGGAGAGACCAGACACGACTGGAGCTCCACAGCCTCCGCAGCACCAGAACCCACTGAGATCTGACAGAGAGACAGAGAAATTATGTTAATCAAACACTGCAGGACTGTTTTTACACTAGACAGGAAGAAAGCAACTTGAAACTGCCCAGAACACCTTAGCAACCACATAGCAATAGCTTAGAAACCACCTAGAACACTCTAGCAGCCAGAACACCCCAGCAGCCACATAGCAACAGCCTAGAAACTAGGGCTGCACGATTTATTGCGATTAAATCGCACGCGATTTGGCAAAGGCTGCGATTATTTAATGCGCAGCTTGTAAGAGCTGTATGGCTCTTTGATCAGTAGTAATTGCTTCTCGATCTGAAAGCTAGAGGGCGCTCTCGCGCAGAAACTCAAAATATGCCCTGCCGCAGAAGAAGATAACACGCATCATGTTGCTTTAGCTGAATAAACAGAAGATTTAAACGCTTTGATTGATTAAACATGACTAATAAACATGACTGCCTTATTCATCTCACAGAAGGACGCTCAACTGTTGTTATGAAGTGAGTTTGTAGTAAAAACATGTTATTAAATTGTCTTTTGTTGGACAAGATGGTTATAAATGCTTCTCATGTCTGGAAAGATGTTTAACGCGTGTTGCTTTTTCAAATGTACATTATAAGCGATTCAAACTCGCAGTGCTTTCAGATGGATTAGCATTTGGAGCCATACTTCATTGACAAGCTGCGCATAAAAAAAAAAATAATAATTGCAGCCTTTGCGATTTCATAATCGCACTAAGAATCGTGTTTAAGCGATAATCGCATTAAAGTTCAATGTTATTTTTTGTATTGTGCGATAAATCGTGCAGCCCTACTAGAAACCCCCCAGAACACCCCAGCAGCCACATAACAACAGCCTAGAAACCCCCCCAGAACATCCCAGCAACAGCCTAGAAACCACTCAGAACACCCTAGCAACCACATAGCAACAGCCTAGAAACCGCCAATACACCCCCAGCAGCCACATAGCAAAAGCCTAGAAACCACTCAGAACACCCCAGCAGCCATGTAGCAACAGCCTAGAAACCCCCCCAGAACATCCCAGCAACAGCCTAGAAACCACTCAGAACACCCTAGCAACCACATAGCAACAGCCTAGAAACCACTCAGAACACCCCAGCAGCCATGTAGCAACAGCCTAGAAACCACCCATAACACCCTAGCAACCAAATAGCAGCAACCTAGAAACCACTCAGAACACCCCAGCTGCCACATAGCAACAGCCTAGCAATCACACAGAATACCCTAGCAACTACATAGTAACATGCGAAAACCCACCTTAGCCATCTTAGAAACCACACTTATTCTTCAGAAAATAGTACAAATCAAACATTATTATTTGTAGTATTTTTATTATTTTTAGTTTTTGGTTTTAGTTTTTTCTTTACCATTCTTAATTATCCAGAACAGCCTAGCAACCACATGACAACATGTTAAAACCCACCTTAACAATTTCAGGAACCTCACTTCTTCTTCAGAAAATAGTACAAGTAATAATAATAGAAAACTGGAAACCACCCAGAACATCCCAGCTATCACATAGAAACAACATAGCAACAGCTGAGCATCCTCCCCTATTACCCTAACAACCTCCCACAACAGCCTAGCAACCACCCAAACAATCAGAAATCATATACCAAATGCCTAGCAACCACATAGCAAGAGACTAGCAGCAACCATCCACAGCACCCTAGCAAACACATAGTAACAGCCTAGAAACCACATAGCAACAGACTAGCAATCACCCAGAATACTCTAGCAACCACATTGCAACATGCTAAAACCCACGTTTAGCAATCTTAGAAACCTCACTTTTTCTTCAGAAAAAAAATGTAGAAATTATAGAAAACAGCCTTACAACCACCCAGAACAATCACATAGCAACAGCCCAGCAACCTCCCATAACACCCTAGCAACCACAAAGAAACAGCCTAGCAACCCCCCACAACACCCTAGCAACCACATAGTAGCCTAGCGACCACCAGGAACATCCCAGCAACGACATAGCAACAGCCTAGCAACCACTAAGAACACTCCAGCAACCACATAGCAACAGCCAAACAACGTCCCACAACACCCTAGCAACCACATAGCAACATGCTAAAACCCACCTTAGCAATCTTAGAAACCTCTTATTCTTCAAACAAAAATTGTAGAAATAATAGAAAACAGCCTTACAACCACCCAGAACAATCACATAGCAACAGCCCAGTAATCTTCCACAGCACCCTAGAAACCCCAGAGTAACAGCCTAACAACCTCCCACAACACCCTAGCAACCACATAGCAACGTGCTAAAACCCACCTTGTCAATCTCACTTTTTCCATAGAAAATTTAAAAATGAAACACTATCGGTACATAATTTTTAGGTTTAGTTTTTATCTTTACTATTCTTAATTACTCATATTTAATTATTGTAACTTCTGTAATTCATAATTTTTAGTTGCTAAGTGCTGGTTGTCTGCAATCTTAGCCGACTCTGAACTAATATTTTTGATTAGTTGGCATTATTTGTTTGTTATCATTTGACTTTATATGAATTTTTTCACAGAAACTCAGCTGCACACAAACAGTTTGTTATTCCAGGAATGTTTGCAGTTGTCCATTGGTGGCCTTCATTCACATATAAACGAGAGGAAGCTCCACATGCCGACAGGAGTCTGGGGTCCTTGAGTTGGTTTAATCACGTTATCAACTCCAGTGCCATCTATCATCTGCTCTGACCTTCAAGAAGTGCTGCAGCTGAAAGCACTGACCTGCACATAGAGCCGGTCGTACGCGCTGATCACGCAGGGCCCTACGGGTCTCTTCTCGTAGGCCTCGGTCACAAACAGCTCCATGGACAGCAGCGGAGATGCATGGGCTCTCGGCACCCAGGGAGGGACCGCTGGCGGACTAAGACGCAGCGCTTCCTCGGGCCTGACAGACGGAGTCATGTCTGTTGGACTCGTGTGAGTGGACAGAGACAAATCACAGCTGATCTGAGCAGAAACACACCAGAGGAAACATCATGATACACACATTTAGTGCAGCGGCTGTTAGGAAAAGAAACATACAAATCAGCCAATCAAAATGAAATACAAACTGGTCAACAATTTTTTTTTTTTTTTTTTTTTTAAAGAAATTAATACTTTTATTCAGCAAGGATGCCTTAAATTAATCACAAGTGACAGTAAAGACATTTATAATGTCACAAACACTACAAAAGTTGTGATTTTCTTCCTAAGAATTTTTGTCTTGATTCCAGTACAAATATCTAAACACTGTTGAATCAACATAAATTTACTTAAAAAGCAAAATGACATAAGATATTAAGTCTTGTTTTCTGAAAAAAAAAAATAAATAAATAAATAAAAGCTCAAGACAACAAATATCTACCAGTGGGGTCAGAAAAATAAAATTAATTTAAAGAGAAAACTTTCTGATTTTTGTTTTCTTTCTAAATTTTCTGACCCCATTGGCTGATTTTTTTTTTTTTACCTGATCATCTTTGTTTCTGGCTTTCTTTGCAACAATTTATGTGTTTTGGTAAACACTCACATAAAAAGCCAATAGTCGAACTGCCTAACTAAAGGAAACACTGATCACCATAACGGTGATTATCAATAAAACATCAACATCTAAACATCTAATCTGTTAATTCTCAAAAAGAATTTCTGTAGATGAATGACAGAAATAGAAGTGAAGCTGGTAATGCTGTTTTTGGAGTTGTTTAATCATCCTCTGCTGAGATCCTGAGAGATTTATGTCTTCTTTTATTTTCAGTTGATTTCAGGTGCAAGCATGATGTAACATTGTAACATTGATTCAATGCCATTACCAGTTTTTGTTGAAATTTCAACATTAATTGTGGGTGCAAAAGTGATGTTGATTTAATGCGGTTAACACTGACATATTACCATTGATTTAACATTGTTTCAATGGTTGCGAAGAATTTCATTTTTGGGTGAACTAACCCTTTAATATCTTAAGTAATTTTGCTTCTCAAGTTCATGTATCTTTATGTAAGAATATTTAGATATTTGTACTGGAAGACAAGACCAAAATATTAAGAAAATTAAAAAAGGGAAACATTTCTAATAAATAGATTTAAAATAAATGCTGTTCTTCTGAACTTTCTATCCATCAGAAAATCATGAAAAATAACATTTTTTCTGGAATGTGATCAATTTTAACCAGCACATTGCATTGTATTACATACGCATTATATTTTTACTTAACCTGTTAGTGATATCTTCATTATTTAATGTATGTTTGAATAAATCTGCCATGAAAACAAGTTATTACAGCTATCGTTTAAATGTTTATATTTTTTTTAAAAAAATTGAAATGAAAATTAATTGTAGTGCATCAATAAAATTCATGAAATAAAAAGTCTAATGTTAATACAATTATAAAAAATAAAAATAAATAAATAAAACAAGTTTATTGTTTTAGCCTAGAATTTTAATTTCAGTGCATCACTAATAATCAGAACTGTTTCTTGATAATCAAATCAGCATATTAGAATTATTTCTGAAGGATCATGTGACACTGAAGACTGGAGTAATGCTGAAAATTCAGCTTTGATCACAGGAATAAATTACATTTTAACATATATTACAATAGAAAACAGTTGTTTTAAACAAATACAAATATTGTACAAATATTTCACAATATTACTGTTTTTACTGTATTTTTTGATCAAACAAATGCTTTACTTTGCTGAGCAGAAGAGACTTCCTTCAAAAACATTAAAAAAATCTTATCAACCCCAAATATTTGATAAAAGTAACCCAAAAACACTCTGTCTATCTAATATTACAAATTAGTCAATTATGAGCTTCCAGTTTCCATCACAGTTTGAATGCTCCTCATTTAGACAGAGAAGCCATGCACTAGGGTTTTAAACACACTCACATGAACGGCCAGCGGACTCGTCACGTCCAAACCCTCCCAGTCCGTCTCATTGTTCAAACCCTCAGATGGTTTTTGTTTCCACAGGAACACCTTAAAAACACAATTCAAGTATATACAAGTAAGAAATGCACCTTTCTTCCCTTTTCCTTTTGAAGATGTTCCCATCTCCAAACCTGATAATGCTTTGCTGGATCAGGTACGGTGTGACCTGGGTCATCTGTTTTTGGTTTGTGGTTACAGCTGACACGTTTATGCCTTCATATACAACCACACAAACTAACGAGCAAGACGGCGTGACCCAGGTCAGTTTTAGTTACAGAAATAATCATAAAAATCATACTGAAGTGCTATTTTATGATCATTTTATGGATCTTGACAAATCAGTAGTCACTATGAACTGACGCTGGATTAAACTGAATTAGTTTTTCCTGTAATTTTAAAATTTATATAATCATATTTATTATAATTAAGTTTAATAATGTCTCTCTCTCACCGTGTTTGTGTAATGAACTCTTCCATTCACTCCATCCATTTCTCCTTCCGTCCCGCAGGAAATGACCGGGAAAACCAACAGGAAATGGCTTCCGTTAAATTCGGCCTTGCAGTCACGATCCCGCAGGGTCACTGTCGTCACTGGCGAAATCTGTGTGTTCGAACAATTCAATTAGTCAAACTTGGTGATATAAAATATGAGTAATACACACCAGTTCAAAAGTTTTAGCTCAATAAAAGATTCTAATATTTTTGAAAGAAGTATCTCATCCTCACCAAGGCTGCATTTATTTGATCAAAAATACAGTAAAAACAGTGAAATATTTTTACAATTTAAAATAGCTGTTTTCTGTGTGAATATATTGTAAAATGTAATTTATTCCTGTGATCAAAGCTGAATTTTCAGCATCATTACTCCAGTCTTCAGTGTCACATGATCCTTCTGAAATCATTCTAATATGATATTTGCTGCTCAAGAAACATTTCTGATTATTATCAATGTTAAAAACAGTTGTGCTGCTTCATATTTTTGTAGAAACAGTGATACACTTGTTCAGGATTCTTTGATGAATAGAAAGTTCAAAAGAACAGCATTTA
This sequence comes from Mylopharyngodon piceus, assembly GCA_039654765.1. Taxonomy (NCBI): domain Eukaryota; kingdom Metazoa; phylum Chordata; class Actinopteri; order Cypriniformes; family Xenocyprididae; genus Mylopharyngodon; species Mylopharyngodon piceus. The sequence goes on from CM077457.1 coordinate 5,996,350, forward strand.
TTTGAAATAGAAATCTATACACTTTAGATGTCTTTACTATGGAAGCTTGTTTCCAATATGGAATAAAAAGAATAAAAAAAGTAATTAACATTTTTTTCAGAAATTCCAGATATAAAATATATATAAAAGAATTTTGAGATATAAACATAGAATTGCAAGATATGCACTAGGCAATTGCGAAGTAACATCTCATTATTAAAATACAATTATTTTTTAATACAAATAAAAAAACTTTTTTATTTTGATGTTCCATGGTGGAAACAACAACAACAACAACAGACTGTGAGAACTGTGAGAATAATATGTCAGAATTGTGTGTTTTTATTTTTGTATTCCATGGCGGAAACAAGTTTCCGTAGTTTCCTGTCACTTTTTATCAATTTAATGCATCCTTGATGAATAAAAGTACCTTAAATAGCCTTAACATGTTTTGTGGAACAAGCACTTTTTTCACTTTTATAAGCATAAAGAAAGAAAGAAGGAATTTTTTCACCTCTTTAGAACATGCAGTGTGTTGGTTACCTGCAGCATCTGTGTATCCACGTTAACAGAAAGAGCTCCGTCCTCACACTGCCAGCTGAGCGCCTCTCTGCTTTTGTCCATCATGATGACATCGCCCTGCTGCCGCTCATCTGAAGGCCTCACCTCAGGGCCTGAGCATCACAAAAATGCTTTGTCACAAACCTCAGTGAGCGACCTCACTGTCTACATAGGCAGCTGTATACTTTTTTTAACAATATGTGATAAACATTTAAAACAGTAGTATGTACCATTCGTGTCACATGAGCTCATTATGTCGTGCAAGTGGCGTCCAGTTATCATGTCAGAAATAGTTATTTTTCATTTGAATGTGATTTTTGTCTGGAAACTTTGATCAAATAATCTGAGTCAAGAAAAAGGCTGGTTCATGCATCACACTGGAAATAAAATATTAAAGTAAAGAAATCACAGGTGAATAGGGTCATTTAAATACTATTAGACATCACTATATATCCACAGTTGATTGATTCTATTAAGAATTGCAAACATTTTTTGTATTACAAGTTTTCTGAAATGTTATGTTTAAATATGCAAATGAGGCATTATCTAATTACCTATGCACCGATTTGCACACATTTCCAGAAAGATAAATCTGAACACTGGAAAAAGCCAGGTTCAAAATTCTTGTTTGATTTTGTTGACATATTAGAGTTAAAGGTTTTTACAGAAGGGATTTTTGATATCTCTTTTCATCACTCCATAAATCAGAAAATACTGTCAACAGACAGTAAAACACATTTTCTCCAAGTTTTTAGGAATAAAATGTTCTATAAATCAGTGGGAATGATATATGAACAAACCCCTCAGTAAAAACCTTCAGAATATAGATAGGAATAAAACTGTAAGTTTTGGTGTGTGTAAGTGATGCTGAAGTGGAGGAAAAAAACTCACAGGCTTTAAAGATATGTATTGAAATTGGAAAATCTAATAAACTAAACATTTGAAAAAAGTGTAAGCATTTGGCAAGTGTAAGTGTTTTCTTTCCACTAGTCTGAAAAGCCAAATAGCACAAAATCACCTTCATGCATTGCATTGTGGGATACAATATCTCACACAGTGTGAATTATACTGCACATTTTTTTTTAAAGATGTCACCCACCTTTTCCACCTCCTCTTAACTTGATCACGAAGCGATTGGCCAGATCAGCCTCGGAGTATGAGGTCACTTTGGGAAAGCCATTTTGATTGGCCCATTCTAGAAGGTCGGGGGTGCTGTGGAGGTCAGAGGTCACGGTGCTGGTCATGCTGAGGTCGGGGGCTTGAGTTCGGTACGGTAGACTAACGCTGTTGGATGACTGAAAGAGAGAGACACAACTTAAGATAGTGTTTGGAAAAGCGCACAGTTTAGAAATACACATTGATGAAGTTCTGAGTCCTGCCTTACATAGACCCTGATGTGACCTCTGACCTCTGGAGCAACCAAAGCCCAGTTGACTGAAACCGCACTGCTGAGGATCAGAACAATCCTGTGGTAACCTGAACAAGCCACTGGGGGCAGCAGAGAGATGGACACCTCCACCTGCAAAGTGCTGAGACAGAGATGACGTTATTTTCAGGCTTCGATCATTGATTTATTTTTCACAGCATCTGTGACGGGATGACGATTATGACAGAGAATCATTGTGAATTTGATAAATAATAATAGAAAACAGCAATGCTGTTATGATGGAGCATTGGTAGGGAATCAAAAGGTTTAAATGTAGAAAAATGAAGCTTGCGTTTGTATTCAAATGAATAGAAATGCAATGCATTATTTGGATTATTATAATAAAACATATGGGTTATTATTATTGTCATTTTTTATGTATGCTTCTTATTTTCCTTTCAGAATATACCCTTATTTAATTTTAATACATTTATCAATTCCTTTAATTTGTATTTATTACATTTTAATTGTTATTTATTTCTTATGTACCCTTTCATGAGTACAAATTTGCTTACAATATTTTATTTTTATAAAATTTTATAAAGTTTTTATATATTTTATGCTAATCAATCAATTGTTAATCACATAATTTTGTCCATTTTTTATGTTAAGTACTTTTAATTGCCATCATGTCCAAATGTGTTATATTATTAATTTTTATATATTATCTTATTAAAACATTTATTTTTATTTATTTATTATTGTCCTTTTTATGCCTGTTAATTTTCTTTCAGTGTATACCTTTATTTAATTTTAATTAATTTATCAATTACTTCCAACTGTATTTCTTACTTTTTATTGTTATTTTTATTTTGTATGTACTTTGTCAATACTAATTTTATGTACATTTTACATAAAAAGCTTTACATAAATTTGAAATAATAAATGTACATAAAAAATGTATGTAAACTACATAATTCATTATGTATGAAATATATTATTATTATTATTTTATAAAACATTTGTTTTATTCTAATTTTCCTTATTTTTTTGTTTATTTTTTCTTATGTACCTTTTTATGACTACTATTTTTTAATTTTTTAAATACATAAAATAATTTTATGTAAATATTTATGTAAAGAACATTGAATTACCTATATATATATATATATATATATATATACAATTGTATTTTATTAATACAATTTTATTATATTATTATTAGTCACTTTATTATTATTATTATTATTATTATTTATATTTCACTTTATTTTTTTTTTATTTATTTTTTTATTTTTTACTATTTCTACTATTATTTTATTTAAGAAAAATCTTTCCCATGAACCTCCTGCACTCTTTTAGTTTCTGCTTCTCATCTCATTTTGAGAGTTTTTCCACACAGGCTTGAGATCTGAACTCACCCGCACAGACTGGAGCCTGATGACCACAGCCGGATGATGTGGACCTCCATCTCCGCGGGCTCGTCTGACGGCGTGCAGCCATGAACGTCCTGCTCCTGCATCTCTGAGGCCAAATAGTTCTGCGACAGAAAGAGAGATCGCAGGCGGCACTCGCTCGGCATACTGGGATCTGCAGACGGTTTGGGAACAGCATTAGGATGAATATTATCACAAAGTATCATCCTGCATGTCTGTGTTTGTTCTCACCCTCTCCCAGACGAAGGTAAACGCGGTTTGCGCGTACAGTGTGCGTGAGCGATGAGACGGTGGCTTGTCGCTGGAGAATCCAGAGCAGCAGGACTCGGGGCCGCCGCGGCAGAGACGGAACCTGCGTCACGCGGATGGACATACTCGAAGACTCGGCCGTGGAGTTGAGAGACACCTGGGAGAGCAGGTGAACATCCAGTTTTGGGAAAAGTTACTTTTAAAGTAATGTGTTACAATATTGTTACTCCCTAAAAAAGAAACTAATTGTGTTACTTATTTACTTTTTATGGAAAGTAATGCGTTACGTTACTTTTGCATTACTTTTTCTCACCTGGGCTGGGCTTGCTTGTTTGTTTTTTAATAAAAAAAAGTTCTATTTTTGGCAAATATAAAGTCCCTTTCACAACAAAAGTGAGATGAATAAGCCTCAGTCTGAAGGAAATGCATATTTACGCCTGTACAGTAGAGGGCGCAGCTCAAACAAACCTTTCAGCTGTGCTGCCATTCTGGATCGCAGAAGAATAGTTTTAAAAAAGTAGAAAGACTGCAATAGCATTTTCTTGTAAATCGTTTTACATTAAAAAAATTAATAAACAGTAAAAGTATTAATACAAATAGCATTAATAATAAATAGTATTAGTATTAAATATTAATTAAAAAAACTATAATAGTCATGTGATCAAGTGAATTACACACACCTGCACCAGTACGTTGATGTTGTGCGGCAGTCCCTCATTTTCCAACACCCAGCGCATGGCATGCTGGGAGCTCAGCACCAGGATCACCGGCCGGTTGACGGGCTGAGAGAGGGTCAAAGGTCTCAACACCACCGTCACCTGTGGACAGGACACCTGAGCGGGACGTGTGCACATCGTCAGGACCAATGAGCGGACAGACGTCTTATACCTGTTTATTGGAGGCTTCTCCTATGGAAATCACATGGGTCTCTTTAGCTCCGCCCTCTCTGGCCGCACAGCCCGTTCCCGCCTCGAAGCGCTCCAGATGAGCCTGCACAGGATGCAGCGCCCCCACAGGCCACATGGAGCACTGCAACTCCCTGCTGGACACTGACACACACAGATTACTGAAGATACTGGATTTGCTAAGTTGTGCGCACGTTTTAATAATTCGTTCCCTCTATTTACTACATCGTGCGCACGATTTACTATTTCATTCCCTGGATTTGCTAAATCGTGCGCACTATTTACTATTTCGTTCCCTCAATTTGCTAAATCATGCAAACGATTTACTATTTTGTTCCCTTGATTTGCTAAATCGTGAGCACGTTCTACTAATACGTTCCTTCTATTTACTAAATTGTGCACACGATTTACTATTTCTTTCCCTCAATTTGCCAAATCGTGCGCACAATTTACTATTTTGTTCCCTCGATTTGCTAAATCATGCGCACGTTTTACTAATTCGTTCCCTCTATTTACTACATCGTGCGCACGACTTATTATTTCGTTCCCTGGATTTGCTAAATCGTGCGCACTATTTACTATTTCGTTCCCTCAATTTGCTAAATTGTGCGCACAATTTACTATTCCATTCCCTTGATTTGCTAAATCGTGAGCACGTTCTACTAATATGTTCCTTCTATTTACTAAATCGTGCGCACGATTTCCTATTTCTTTCCCTCGATTTGCTAAATCGTGCGCACGATTTACTATTTCGTTCTCTGGATTTGCTAAATCGTGCGCACGATTTACTATTTCGTTCTCTGGATTTGCTAAATCGTGCGCACGATTTACTAATTCGTTCTCTGGATTTGCTAAATCGTGCGCACGATTTACTATTTTGTTCCCTCGATTTGCTAAATTGTGCGCACGATTTACTATTTCGTTCCCTCGATTTGCTAAATCGTGTGCACGTTTTACTAATTCGTTCCCTCGATTTACTAAATTGTGCGCACGTTTTACTAATTCGTTCCCTCTATTTACTAAATCGTGCACACGATTTACTATTTCGTTCCCTCGATTTACTAAATCGTGCGCACAATTTACTATTTTGTTCCCTCGTTTTGCTAAATAGTGCGCACGTTTTACTATTTAGTTCCCTCGATTTGCTAAATCGTGCACATGATTTAGCAAATCGAGGGAATGAATTAGTAGATTGTGTGCACGATTTAGCCTACTTTTTCCCCCTGCATGTCTGCAAAAAGTTTCAGATAAATATTCTGGTGATGTATTTTCTTTCATTGAAACCAGAGAATTTGGTATCATTGGTAACAGCAGTGTTATTTTATATACTATTATACTAATACCATTCTTACAATATCGTTACAGTACAATGATATGTAATTATTAAAATGATAATTATACAGTAGCATGGTATTACCTCTGATACTGTACCATGGTACCACCACTGTACACCAAAACACACTCGTGCTAATACTCACTCACACTTATTTAACGTAACAGCTTACGTTCAACTCAGAGACGCAAATGAAACTCACAGTCCAGTCATACACAGCGCAGGACACTGTTAATGCATTCACACACTCACACACACACACAATCACCACACGTCTACTCAATCTTTCACATGCACCCTTGAGAAATGTGTCTGGCTGCTCTCTCTTTCACCTGCATTACAGAAACAACTGAAATAATCACAGCTTTATAATCTTTTGTACTCTGTGTTACCCAGTGGACATTTTCAAGAGGGTTTTACCTGCAGTTCTGACCACAGCCAGAAGGAGGCAGAGTAGAACACCGACCATCCAGGGCATCATCCTTCAGCACTTGACAGATTTTAGACACAGAAGAGTCTTACACCGACATACTAAGAGATAAATGGAGGGATGTGAAGAGAGAGAAAGACAGGGAAGAAAACTCTAAAAACTGCTGGGTTAAAAACAAACCAAGTTGGGTTGAAAATGGACAAACCCAGCAATTGGGTTGTTTTAACCCAGCGGTTGGGTTAAATGTTTGATCAAATGTTTGCTGGGCAGTTTTATTTAACCCAACTATTGTTTAAAAATTACTATATGGCTGGCTTAAAATAAACCCAAAATAGTTTGGAAATTAAAAATCAGACACATAGTTACTAGAGGCAACAATAATAATCAAAAGGTGAACATTTATTAATAAGCAATTTAATAAATGCTTATTGTTTAATTATTATTCATTAAATGTATTAATAAATGTTCATTTATTAAACATAGCCTATTAATAAATGTTAATTTCCAACATACTTTGTACAGTACAGTAATTTTTAAACAATAGTTGAGTTGTCCATTTTCAACCCAACTTGGGTTGTTTTTAACCCAGCATTTTTTAGAGTGCAATATTCAGATTTTTCAACTTTTCATTTTTTTTAAACTCATAAGCTCATAATAGTCATAAAGTAGCTTAAAGCATTTTCAGTATAGCAAGACCAAGTGAGACAGATACAAAAACAAGAAATTATTAAAGTCCACACCTCAATTTTTTAATGACTTAAAGGGTTAGTTCACCCAAAAATGAAAATTCTGTCATCATTTACTCACCCTCAAGTTGTTCCAAAACCTGTATTAATTTCCTTTTTCTTTTTTTTTCAATGAAGGTCAGTGGGGCCCATCAATTGTTTGGTAACCCATATTCTTCAAAATATTGTATTTTGTGTTCAGCAGAAGACAGAAATTCATACAGGTTTGGAACAACTTGAGGGTGAGTAAATGATGACAGAATTTTCATTTTTGGGTGAACTAACCCTTTAAGTCATTAAAAAATTGAGGTGTGAGCTTTAATAATTTCTTGTTTTTGTAAACAAAACAATTCTACACACAACACTATAAAATAACTTGAATACGCCAGCAAAAGACATTTTAATTAAACCTTAATTTAACTTCTTTTTGACTCATAGCTTTATATATTTTCGCTAATAAATGCATTACTGGTTTCTCCAAAACCCACCTGCAGCAAGTCTTGGACCTAAATGACATCACCGACGCGCCCGTTTGCTCGCTCACCCGAAACCCCCAGCAGAGGACAGGACAGTGGTATCAGCTCGTGGAGCGACCCTTGAATGGACAGTCTAGACCCGCAGAAGAGTTTGTATAGGTTGATCCGTTGTCTTCTGATCGGGTGAGAAAAGTTCGGGTCAGCTGATGTAGTGCGGAGGGGGGCGGGGCCGAGCGGTGGGGAGACGCGCGTGCTGGAGGCGGGAGGAGAGAGTTCCCGCGCGCCGAACTGTCTGAGGGAGCGGAAGATTAAGAAGATGCGAGCGTCGAAGAACAGGTAGACAAAGACACAGAGCGATTAAATTTGGCGAGATTTTAAATAAAACCAGACAACTTTTGAATAGGACAACTTAGAATCCAAAAGTGAGAGAAAAGCCGTAAGACAACGTAAAAAAACGTTTTTTTCCCCCCTGACAAAATGTGCTGTACCGCACAGTACAGTAATAGAGTGTCAGGTGGTAACGGCATATTTTGATAGGTCTATGCCAAATCATTATTGTTGTACCATATCCAAAACATCATGGTAATGGTAGGCATTGGCATTTTGTTAAATCTACCAACCAATAATTTGGCTAATTGTTTATCCACACACTGATGGATAAACAATTTTTTGATGCTCAAGGTGTTCATAATAATTCAGCTAAACACTTGGCTTAATCATCTTGGTTTGATGCTGACAGGAAGAAATATATTGACTTCATTTAGCAATGTACTTTTCTAATTAAACCAGTGTTTTTAGTTATTATTTTGGTTTTGGTCATAGTGACCAATTCTTTGGATTAAATGTTTGTTTCACAGAAGAGCAGGTGAGGTTTGGGCGCCGCTAAAATTTCCAAAAGTGAACCTTTTACCTCAATACTGCCTGCCCTTATCTCCATGGCAACTGTATAAAACTGAAGCACTATGTTATCAGTAACTTCGATAAATGCATTAGTCAAATAAATGTAATCACAGCCAACTATGAATATATTGTCATTGAATATAACACCAAACGTCTGTTCTGTTTGACCCCTCTCAAGACCCCTTTTAGTAGTTTAAAACACTTAACACTGATGTGTCAGATTGATGCTTCATGATTTTTCCTAATCGTATGGCAACAGATTATATATATAAAAAAAGTTTTTAACTTGGTAACATGCATCAAATGTCCTCCATGAAAATGTTTAATTCTGGTTGGGGTTTTCAGACATCAACATAAATATAATGCATTGTGTTTTCATTTTTACATGCTAAGCTTGAATGATTTAAACACTGTAGAAATACACAAATCCACCTTACTAAACTGAATAATCAGATTTCTGAAAAGTTCATCTACTTTGTGAGAGAAACAGATGGCTAAAGTTTTAATAATATCTGCCTACAGGGTTTGGGTTATATCAGAGGAACAAATTAAAAGAATCTGAGGGGAAGATAAGAGATTTATTTAAAATGACTTTTACTATTTTTACTTTTTACTCTGAGATTCTGGGACCTGAAACAAATAAAACAGTAAGTTTTATAGTTAAAGTTAAATTGCTTGTTATAAAGTAGAACTAAAGTGAATCTTCTTTTTTTTTTTTTTTTTTGTCCCTAGGAGTCTTTCCAACATGAAAAAACTGAAAAAATGCCACCAGACAAGATAATTCCATCTTATCCTACTAAAACTGAATATATAAACAGAAATAGATTATGACTTCCGTATTATATGGTTTCCTAAGAACAGAAATGGTAATTCTGAACCAATACTCATACTGAATGAGTAAAGTTGTGTGAAGAAAGTCTTTGTTTTCAGATATTTATAGACATAAACACTGGTGTTCATTTTACACACACAAATCTCTGATGCGTAAAAAGAAAAGGAAAAAAAGGCTATTTTAAAGTTTGTAGATTTTAACATCTCTTTCTGTCTCTCTGTTTTTTTCATGTCTCTGCATGCAGAAAAAACAACACTGTGGGTTTCATTCTGGAAAAGCATCACAGACGTCATGAAAATATAAGGTAGCCTACTGTCCGTGTTTTACGTGTTTTCAGAGATCTTATCCAAACTGATTCTGATTGCCTGTGATTTGCGATTGATTGCATTTCGTAACGCAGTATTTTCTCATTCAATGGAAACGGCCATTGCTTGTTGCTGCACTCTTAAAATAAAAGGTTGCAATAGAAGAACCTTTTTGGGTTCCCCAAAGAACCTTTAATACCCCTTTTCCACCAAGGCAATTTGAGTGCTGGTTCGGAGCCAGAGCCTAGTTTCAAATCAGTTTTTCTTGTCTTTCGACACCCAAAGCACCAGCTCCGAATCAGGAAAAGTGGTTCGTAAGTAGCACCGTAACATTGCTGGTCTAGAAGTAAGAACCGCTTGTGTCAGGGGCTAATAGTAGCTCAATTGTAATCTCCGCCTATATACAAAGTACGGCGAGCCGTGTTTGGATGCCGATGTAGGTTCACAAAGCCATGAGCATCAATAGTAGCGAAACATCCGCCATTGTTGATGGAAGGCTTGTTCGAGATGCATCAAAGCAGCGTGCACCGATTGGTGGGTGACATCGGAGTGCCGCGGGTCCGCGGGAGCGTTTGTAGAGCATACAATTCCTTGTGCTTTTGGATTGTTCTCGCAGTGCTTTGATGTCATGCGCCGATCGCTCAGTGAGAAGCCAATGCATCTCAAACAAGCTTGGTGAGTTTGTGTTTGGCGCTGCCGCGCTAGCTTTGCTGTGAAAAATGAGACGTATACAGTGACAAAAGACCTGGCTCTGTGCTGGCTTTCTAGCCCGTGGAAAGGCAAACCAGTTCTTAGAAGGCTCGTCAGTTGAACCAACTCCGAACTGGCACTAGCACTAGCTCTGAACTAGCACCTGGTTTGTGCTGGTGGAAAAAGGGTATAAGTGAACAGTTCTTAAAGGGGTCCTTGACTATAATTTCACTTTTTTAACTTTAGTTAGAGTTTGAGCATAAACAACATCTGCAAAGTTACGACACTCAAAGTTCAATGCAAAGGGAGATATTTTCTTTTACAGAAATCTCTTTTTAAGGACTACAACAAATGGCTGGTAGGGACTACGATGAGCTTCTTCCCGGGTTGGTGACATCACAAACCCCAAAATTTACATAAACCCTGCCGCTGGGAACATGCAAAAAAAAAAAAAAGGGGGTGAGGCCATGTTGGGCTGCTTTAGAGAAGAGGAAGATATGTTGTAGTAGAGTGTTGTTGCCATCCCCTCATATTACACCGGACTGCTTCACAAACAAGGGTCAATTCAACGCTGGATTTGCACAAAAGATTAACATGACGGCACATGCTAGTCAATGAGTTGAATCAACTCCACATCAATTACATAAATTTATCCACTAACCATTCAGAAACATCCAGTTGCATTCTAAAAGTTGTAACTTCTTCCTGAGTCTCTCCATCAGTGTCCGACTCCGGTTTGAACAATGTAAGGCTGAACACCATTACTGACAATCATCATTTTGGCTGCGTGAGATTCTCCAGCTTTGTTGTTGTTGAGAAACCGAAGCGCGAGCTGTTAAAGCTCCGCCCTCTTCTGGAAAGCGGGCCGGGAGCAGCAGCTCATTTGCATTTAAAGGGACACATGCAAAAACTGTGTGTTTTTGTTCACACCCAAATAGGGGCAAATTTGACAAGCTATAATAAATGATCTATGGGGTATTTTGAGCTGAAACTTCACAGACACATTCTGGGGACACCAGAGACTTATATTACATCTTGTGAAAAAGGGCATAATAGGTCTCCTTTAAAAGTCTCCCATTTTTTTTTCTCAGTGTGAAGAACATTTTAATAATCTAAAGAAACTTTTTCCCCAATAAAGAACCTTTTGTGAAATGGAAAGATTCCATTGTAGTTAAAAGTTCTTCATGAAACCATCAAAGCCAATAAAGAACCTTTATTTTTTATTTTTAATGGAATTCTGTTATATTGTTTCTGGATAAGACACAGTGTTAGTGATGGACAACACAAACTTTAGTCACATTCATTAATTAAAAGAAATATGAAAACTGAATTATAAACCCAGTTTTCTACTTGCGCATAATCACAGAGATTTTACAATGTAAAGACAAGAAACCGTTACTGCCGAAAATTAGTATTAGTTTCCAAAAAGTGTGTTTTACCATTAGATTAAGCAGCAGTCATTTAGGATCATGGCCACAGTTTCTCCCTAAAGTCAACAATCTGAGGGAATCTGATTGCTGATTGACTTTGGAGGACTCAGTCTAAAAGTTAAAGACATAAATGATGTAAACACACACAAAAAAGACACAAACAAAAAGAGATATTGTGAGGATTGTAAACAGCTTTACCAGTTATAACAAAGTGGTCATTTTTTTGGAGTCAGCAAAAGACAGACATGGTTGTTATCTTCACCTTGAGCAAAGACATGTTGGAACAGTGAGCTCCCGTCTGCAGATGAACAGATTATTATACTGTTACACAAGTTAAACATCAAAAACTCAAAACACACATTGTCAAAAACTCAAACACACATTGTTTTGAAAAGCATCTTAAGGAAAAACTGTTTCTCATTCACAGTGTTTGCTAAAACAGGCATTGATATTACTGTTGCTCTTACTTAGGGTTAAGTATATGAACAAACACTTAAGCCTAATTGTTTTACCTTGGGATTGTAAAAATCTACACTCTTAAAAATAAAGATCTTTATTCCCATTGATGGTTCTACGAAGAACCTTTAACAACTATGGAACCTTTCAAATGCACAAAAGGTTCTTTATAGTGGAAAATGGTTCTTTATATTATTAAAATGGTGACCTTCACTGAAAGGTTCTTTGGGGAACCAAAAATGGTTCTTCTATGGCAATGCTGTGAAAACAAGAGCATATTTGCAAACATTTAAAGTTCAAGAAGTTGTTCAGACAAAGAGTACAATATTTGTTACGAGTTCTGCAAAGACACTCCCATCAAATCAGGGATCAACTGTGTGGAAAAACTCTACAAACTCCACAAAACATTTTATGTGATGAGACCAAAACACACCTGAGCCTTGTGAACGAATCCGAACCCACATGACCCAATGTAGAACGAGGCAGGAATCTGAACCAGCTGTTGCAATCATTGAGAGATATTTTTTAAAAAAAGCATGCAATTTAATTACTTCTGCGGTAAAATAGTCTGTCTGATGATGTTCAGTTATCGCATGTCAGATGTTTTGGCTAGTCTGGAGCGAGATCATTTGGACTGTGCTTTTTCATTCTGTCTGAGTGGCTTCTCTGCATTGATTCATTGTAAACTACCTGGAAAAACAGCGAGTGGAAAATTGAAAGATAAATGTTCCCTACTCTCTTTCTACTCTCACATTCTCTATAAGGTTTCTCAAACTTTTTTGAAGGGCCTCCTTCATGACCCCTTCTGTTTGAGTAATCAAATCAAAAAGGACCTTCAAGATGAACTGGAAACTGCTTTTTACTGTATTTATCTTGTTAAAACCAGGTGTAAAAAGGGGCCATTACACCAGAGCAAGATACTTAACCCCAAAGCAACTGAAATTAATGCACTGTTGGCCATAAAAATGCCATGTTACTAGAGTTTAATGAAACGTGACTTGCTTGGAAAAAGCCAAATTATGGAAACACAAAGAACAGGAGCAATATCAAGATCAGATAAACAATTAGTCATTTAGGCCATGTTTAGACTGCCAGAAAAAATCTGTCAAGATGGGCTTTTAAAAGTCTGAAGAGCAAACAAACAAACAAAAATAAATCTGTTTCAAACCACATATGGATGTATTAAAATGCAATTCCAATGGCTGCTGGACACTCTGGCTGCTTCAAATCAGAACTGACTTTTGCGTCACTCTTAACGCGACACACAAAAAATTCTATGGTCCAAAGATTTCAGCATTTTCCCGTGCGACGGAGGAGTTCTGCACCACAACTCAACAGGGCGCTAATTTGGAGAATGAGATGATGCACCTCCATTTTTCATGCATCCGTTTTCAAAGCCTCGTCACATATGTGGGTACGCTTACGTCATTACCAAAGCAACCCATGCAAATAGGTTAGTTATGTCTGGACACACAAATCTAATTTGATCACTTGCAATTAATAGTGCAGACAGTCTGCCTGAAAAGATCTGATTTGAGAAAAACCTGATTTGCCTGCAGTCTGATAATAGCCATAGTCCATCCGAGAGAATAAGATATAGAAGTGTAGTTCGTTCCACAGGACATCATGACCTTCTTGTTTACAGCTCCGTATTTTGGTCTCCATGGATACTTTCTCCCTTTCTCGTTTGGCAATAATAAGACATTATCTCAAACCATCCCTTTATCATGTTTTAAGCAGTGAAGTTCGTCACAGCACAGTTTCAGTACTCTCTGGTTTATTCTTGCTGATGGTACTGCCATGTTCACATTGCCGTTTTGGAAATAAATCAATGGAGTTGGAGTAAATTACTTGACAGTTCATGCGATTCATCTTAAAGAGGCAATAAACACAGGAAGTGCTAGTAATACAGTTTCAGATCTTACCTTTCTTGTGTAGATGCCTGTGCGAAACTGGTCTCTTTCAGCTTTCATTCATTTTCATCCTGCAACACTCATAAACTTCAGGTTTTGTCCTGCTTAATTGAGGTTTCCCTTAATTGAATTACTTTTCTCGGGTCACTAATTTGTTAATTTCCTCTCTTTTCTGTTTAATTATATAAAAGAAACTATCAGAAAAATTAATTGTGCAACCTCCATTGTAAATTAAATCCCAGAATGTAAAATTTTTCTTCACATTAAAATTAAACCTCATCTCATCTACTCTTTTACATGAATGTGTTCATGTGTAGTGGAATATTAATCCCAAAAATCCAAAAGAGTTGAGTTGTTTAATATAGTAATTTTCAGGCGTAGCATTTCCATAATTAGTCAAGTTTCAGTGACAAAGAAAAAAACAACAACTAAATAATCTCTAAAAATACAAATCTAGAAGTCAATGATGCTGCAGACTCTCATTTCATTAATGGCATGCTCATAACAGAGTGAACTCATACATACTCAAAGATCCCACCTGACACAACAGTGTTTCCACATTTCTTTCAAACTCTCTGGCGCCCTTGTGTGGTTAAATAAGTGTATTACAGAAGTAAACAATCACTGAGTCATGTGTGATAGACAGAAACATTGGTAGAAAAAGAAGGCAGAGAGAGAGATGAAGGGAGAATTCAGTAAGACATTTTACTGGGGTCAGTACCATAAAACGACTCTGCTAGTCAACAAGCTCCCACAGAGCACTGCAGTGATGACATATTTTTGTAGTTTGCATCACCCTGGTTCCATTGGCTTTTGGATTTGCCATAATTTATGACACAACGCTTACCCACCATTGACGAGTTTTTCTGGCAATCCATGTTTTCACGGTTATACGCTTTAACACAACTTTGAAAGAGTACAGAATCTCCGGAACAAAACACAAGCGACAAAGAAGCAGAAACAAATGATAGAAGCATTGCTTACTCACAAGTAAGCTAACGCAATCATCAAACATTAAATAGCATATTAATCAAAACTGCCTAATGTTACAGAATGAAATGTCGACCCATGAAGAGGTTTAGGACTGTGAAGCTTTGGGGGTGATCGATTTACTCCATCTACATTTCGATCATCGTTCTGAATCCGTTCTGGACGTAGTCTTTGACAAAAACATGATTTTCTCAGCTTTTTGTTGCTTTTTTTTTTTTTTTTTTAAATGAAACTTAACGGTACATGAAACTTAAATGCATAAAGGTAGAATAAAATGCTTTTTTTGTTTTAAAG
Organism: Mylopharyngodon piceus; assembly: GCA_039654765.1. Taxonomy (NCBI): domain Eukaryota; kingdom Metazoa; phylum Chordata; class Actinopteri; order Cypriniformes; family Xenocyprididae; genus Mylopharyngodon; species Mylopharyngodon piceus. Next base: position 6,011,620 of record CM077457.1, read on the forward strand.
CAGAGGCTCTGTTCTTTATTTTTATATACTGTATGTTCAGATATTCCTACAACAAAATATTCTGGGGGGCATGAAAGTTTTGTGAAAATTATCAAAATAGCTGGCACTGGCTGGCAACTTTTTTAAAAAACGTTAGCGGGAAAAGAGTTAAGCTTCCGACAACTCTTTCAGTTTTTATTTAAAAACATTTTCCTTGAAAGTTTGGTTAGAATAGTTTGCAAGAGTGTGATTATAAACACAAAATGGACTAGCGAGTAGATGAGATTACCTGTTTGACATGGCGTTTAATGTCACGACAACCTCTAGTCCTGTTTAGACACTTGTTAGCAACTGCCGTTTTCAAGACAAATAAAAGCTTTAAAAAAAAATCACAAGGGGGTATTATTGATGTATTTTATGTTGCAGCATAAAAAGTGAAAATATCTTTGAAAATATTGGGCTTGTGTTTACCACACAGTAAATTACCCTGTGTTAAATTAACACTGTTCGGTGTTCATATGGGAACCACCGAAGCAGTTAATTAGATACTTAAGGGATTAATTGAGTGATGATTGTTTGATTATTTAAGACACCTGAAAGAGAAACACAAGAACTACAACTGACTTCCAGCCACAGCCTTAGACGAAATCAACTGAAGACACATTAAATCTCTCTTATTACAAACCAGACTGACTTTACTTCTGTCATCTGTCTACAGTTCTTTTTGTGAATTGATAGGTTTAGATGTTGATGTTTTATTGAAAATATTTGGTCACCATTATGTTGATCAGTGTTTTATGTCAGTTTGTAGTCTTTGTATCAGTGTTTACAAAGTGATTCTGCTCGTTTTCATCAGGTGTCTTCAATAATCGAACAATCATCACTCAGTTAATCACTTAACTATCTAATTAACTCTAACTCTGCTTTGATGTTACTTTTAACACCCTGCTGGTGGTTCCCATATGAACACAGAGTTAATTTAACACCGGGGAGTTTACTGTGCACAGACCTTATTTCAGGCATTTAACCAAAAACCCATTCAAAAAACCCATTGACTTCAAGGTGATGGAACTGAAAGTGCTAAAATGCTCGTTTCTGGGTTTTGGCCTACAAAAATACATTATCCCTGCAGCACTCTATTCATGAGATTCCAGTTGACTACTTGGGCGTCTGGTGCAAAGGATTTTGGGTCATGTCATGAACAAGTCTGATTGAAAATCCTGCCAAATAGGACGAGAAAACTTCTTGGCCACCAGCTTTCAGATACACCACAGAGCTTCACATTATCTGGATTCTTGAATCTCTTCATGTTTGATGTACCTTCTACAGTCATCAGAGGCGTATAGCCTGTCAGCGTTCCCTGTTTCACTGTGAGGTGCGTGAATCCTCATGATTAGCACCCTAGATGGGAACTAGGGTGCGAGAACCATGCTAGGACGTTACAGTGGTCCACATCTCCCACACCTAGCAGCTTCAATATGCACCCTTGTGCCCTAGCAGAAGTCCGAGACATAGTCGAAGTCCCTGAAGTAGTCTTGGTCTTTGCGTGAGAGGGTCCGGCGCTCACGAGGAGGTGTCAATGTTGGAGCCTCATTTGTGAACTCGGCGTCGAAGTTACTGACGTCTTCCTTTCCTGTCAAAGCAGGAACAAATGGAGGAGGAACTTTCCGCTGCAAAAGCGCATCCCAGTCCATATTCTACAGAGAAAAAGAGAGTCACATTGTCACTAAGATCGCAACTTTGGCTTTATTGTATGGAGCACCTAAAAGGACATGGCTATGGAGAAAAATATGAGATGGGAGGAAAAATGATATTTTAATGCATTTGTGTTCTCTCTCAAAACATTTCCGTTCCCTGAGAAACATTGCATTCTCTTGCAAAGCATTTGCGATCTCTCATAAAAGTATTGCTTTCCTCCGAGAAACTTGCTCTGAAATACAGTTTAAAATAGTTTTTGAAAAGCACTGAAATACAGTTTTTCCTCCGATCTCATATTATTTCCATTACAAAAGCTTTGTGAGCAAACACAAAGTTTCTCTGCGAAATGCAATAGTTTTGCGAAAGAGGCCAGTGTTTTGCAAAAGAACACGATTTGTGAGCGAATGTAAAATTTTTTGGGGAACATGCAATCGTTTTGTGAGCGAACGCAACTGATTTAAAAGCGACCGCAAAGTTTCTTTGGGGACCGCAATAGTTTTGCGAGGAAACACGTTTTGTGAGCAAATGCAAATGTTTCGTGAGTGAACACAAATGTTTTGTTAGTGAATGCAAATATTTCTTGAGCTAACGCAAAGTTCTTCTGGGAATGCAGTAGTTTTACGAGACAATGCATATGTTATGCAAGCGGACAAAAAATTATTGGGGGAACAACAATTTTGCAAGCAAATGCAAATGTTTTGTGAGAGAACTCAAATGTTTTGCGAGAAAACAAATGTATTGCAAGAGAATGCAAATGTTTCGAAAGTCAACGCAAAGTTTCTCTGGGGAACGCAATAGTTTTGCGAGCGAACACAAAAGTATAGAAATATAATTTTTCCTCCCATTTCATTTTTTTTTTTTTTTTTTTTTACATCATCATGGCCCTTGGTGTCTCCATATTATTGTGGCAAGTTGAGCCAAAAAGGCAAAGAAATCTTCATACTCTAAAGAACGGTTGTTTCTTTATGTCCTCTGCATCTCTTTCACCGGAGCCCAGTCGTCTCTCAGGATTGCGCCTCAGCAGCTACCAATGGAAAACAAGAAAACATTTACATTATAGCTCATGTTAAAACCATGTATGCTAAGTTTGATATGAAATTCAAATACATAAATCTTAAATTAAGGCCTGAATAATTTTTTTTGTGTGAAAGGGCAGGGACTTACCCGTCTCATGATGCCAATAGCCTCGGTGGAGAGGAATCTTGGGTAACGTACTTCATCATTTACAATGCTGTCGAACACCTCCTCCTCATCGTCACCTGGGAATGGTGACTGAACACAGATTACGTATCAGGTTTTTGTCTAATCCTTAAGTCTTTACTTAAGAAGCAAAACTGTACAAGATATTAAAGTTTGTTTTCAGAGAATATAGTTTGAATGTAGCTTATTTTTCTGGCAAATTGGTTTCTCGTTTTAGCAAACACTGCAGAAAATGATGCTCTTTCTAAGTATTTTGGTCTTGTTTTCCAGTACAAATATCAAAACATTCTTAAATCAAGATACATTTACTTATGCAAAATGACATTTACTTAGGCAAAATGACAGAAAATGACGTCTTGTTTTCTGCTTGAGTTTCTGCTTAAAATCAGAAAAAATACCAATGCCTTTGGAGTCAGAAAAATAAACAATTCAAAATGTAATTGGCACATTTTTTCCTAATTTTAAACAAACTCAATTTTTATCCGCTTCTCAAAAAACAAGACTTTACATCTTATGCCATTTTGAATGTCTAGAAAACAAGACAAAAATACTGAGGAGGAAAATCACATTTTGAGGTGAACTTCACACGATTTTGTTGGATTTATGCATAAAGCAAGAAAAAAATAATTTTACTGGGAAACAATATAAAAATACTAAGCAAAAAGTGCGCAAACACACACCTCTCCGACCAGCATCTCGTAAATGAGCACGCCAAGACCCCACCAGTCCACGGCTCTTGTGTAGGACGTGTCTGTCAAAACCTCAGGAGCAAGAAACTCTGGAGTCCCACAAAATGTGCTGGTTCTGTCCCCATGACCCATTCCTACAGGACAGAGAGAGTGAGACAAAAACAAGGCATTTCTATTCAGCAAGGATGGATTAAATTGATCAAAAGTGACAGTAAAGACATTTATCACTTTAAATAAATGCTGTTCTTTTGAACCTTCTATTCATCAAAGAATCCAGAGAAACAAAAATATGAAGCAGCACAAATGTTTTCAACATTGATAATAATCATAAATGTTTCTTGATCATCAAATCATATTAGAATGATTTCTGAAGGATCATGTGACATTGAAGACTGGAGTAATGATGCTGAAAATTCAGCTTTGATCACAGGAATAAACTACATTTTAAAATCTATTCAAATAGAAAACAGTCATTTTTGAATTAAGGCCTTTGCACACTGAGTCTGAAAATTTCGTATGCGTTTTTTCGTATTCGTGATCCTAAAAGTTCGCCACGCACACTGAGTCCGATGCGTATTAATGAATCCGTTGCGAAAAAATTTGCAAAACAATTCAAAATGGAGTCTTCAAGCAGTGAGCATGATTTAGTTGTCCTCTCTTCTTAAAAAGAGGAAATGTTGGGTCCATCCAATCCAGAGATTGCATAGAGAGAGAGAGAGGAAGGAGAGTTCCACCTCATCAAGGAGCTGAATGATTATCCCGAGCGTTTCAAAGTTTACTTCAGGATGTCAGTGGCTCAGTTTGATGCTTTGCTAGTGATACTGGCACAATCTGTCTTTATATTCTGTCTCTTTGTCATACAGTGCTGCTGCTTTGTGCTGTAGACGACATGGATCAACTTGTCAGATGGCATTCTGGATTTTGGCGTTCGCTTGTACGGTGGCTCTGAATTGTCAAAACGTCTCTCAAAATGCATGCCACGGATGCGAAAAACGCAGAAAATCGAATCTGATCCGAATTTTTTTATGACGGACGAAAGTGTCGGAGGCAGTGTGTAAACGTGATTGACACAACGTGAGGTCGTATTTATTTTTTAACGTGCGAACATTTCGGATGCGAATTTCGGAATATTTCACAATTTTTTTGTCTGTCAGAGGAGACTTCTTTTAAAAACATTCAAAAAATCTTACCGACCCCAAACTTCTATTAAAAATAGTATGCAGTTAGCAGTATGCTTGTAATCTGTTCTACCTACTGTCATTTCCAGATCGCTCTGATCCAGCAGTGAACAAACATCATGCTCTTACTTCATTAACTCCATTAATATCAGTACAGTAGGTACAGTCTGTGACTCACCCTCTTTACAGAGACCGAAGTCTGCAATTTTCACGTAACCTTCAGTATCCAGCAGCAGGTTATCCAGCTTCAGATCTCTAACACATACATAGACGCAAAAATGAATTTGAATTGTTTTTGAAAACAGTGCCAGTACATAATTTTATGCTGTATTTGTGTGTGTACTCACCGATAAACAATCTTATTATCATGAAGAAACTGAAGCCCCGAAACAACACAGGCAGAATAAAACCTGCATCACACACAAACACACACATATATATGAAGACTACAGTAAAATCCTAATGAAAAACATTGTACACTCTTAAAAATAAAGGCTCTTTATTGGGATTGATATTTCCATGAAGAACATTTAACATTCATACAAACTTTCTATTCCATAAAAGGTACTTTATAGTGGAAAAAAAAGGTTTCTTTAGAATTTTAAAATGTTCTTTACAATTTAAAAAAAAAAAAAGGAGAACTTTTGTTTAAAGAGCTGTTCACTTAAAGATTCTTTGTGGAACCAAAAAGGGTTCTTCTATTGCATCACTGTGAAAATCCATTTGGAACCTTCATTTTTAGGAGTGTAAACACAATTCCAGGAACAACACATCCAAAGCGCACACTTAACAACTACTAGTGTTGTACATAAACTAGACTAATTAAACACACTTACACGGAGCGAGTTTCAGAGAAGACGTCGGCGTGTATGTGCATCATCAGGTCACCGCCGGCCGTGTACTCCATGACAAAACACACATGTTCTGGTGTCTGAAAACATGCAAACAGGTTCACCAGGAACGGATGCTGCGCGCTGTTCACCGTCTCGAAGATTCGCTTCTCACACATCAAACTGGGAGAGAAGTTGAAAATGAATCTGACTGTAATATGTGTCCTAACCAGATCAAGCTATTTTTTGTCTTTATGAAAACAAAGATTCTATGTGCTGTGAAGACAGTCAGAAAACATGTAATCTAGTGATGCACTGAAATTCATTTTATACCGAAACTGAAATTTAGGTTTTCATTCAGCCAAAAGTGAAACTGAAAATAAAGTTTATTTAATAATCAACACTCAAAATCTCTGACACATTTAAAATGCACCATTGGAGAAGTGCTAATTAAACGTCACTGCTTATCTTACTGTTTGGCCAAAACCGAAAATTCATTTTCAGACTAATAATTTCGGTTGCATGATTAATGTGATGTTTAATGTGCAGCTCTATGGAAAAGGATTTCAATAAAAATACAAGCCAACCCAGTGACAAAATGTATTTTCATGCAGTGTGTACATCCTAAAATGAACGCTCACCTCTCTACCTCATCCCGTGCCACAATGTCCCCTTTCTTCAGAGCCTTGATGGCGTACATCTTTCCTGAGTGTCTGTATTCAGACAGAAGTACCTGGAAACACATACACATATCAGACTCAGTGTAAAAAAAAAAAAATACAGTGTTTCTCAGCTGTGTTCCCCCATGTCATCCAAGATGTTTATGTCTTTCTTTCTTCAGTCGAAAAGAAATTAAGGTTTTTGAGGAAAACATTCAAGGATTTTTCTCCATATAGTGGACTTCACTGGGGTTCAACAGGTTGAAGGTCCAAAATGCAGTTTCAGTGCAGCTTCAAAGGGCTCTACACGATCCCAGACGAGGAATAAGGGTCTTATCTAGGGCTGTAGCTAACGATTATTTTGGTAATCGAGTAATCGTTCGATTATTCTAACGATTCCTCGAGTAATCGCGCCAGCCCCCATAATAACTGATTCAAGTAAAGTATGAAAAACAAGTAATCGTATGGTTTTATTGAACAAAACTGTCAAAATACATAATGTATTTAACTGTACAACTAATGGTCTTTATGTATTATTACAAATGCCTGCAGAGGGCGCCAGTGGCCTGACGATTGTTTTTACACTCTAAACGTGATCTAATCATTGTTTAATACTGGCTTACAACATTTATTTCAACTGTCCAATTAATCTTTAATATTTGGCCATTTCTTTACGACAGAAATGCTACAACCACTGTAATTTCTTGAACAAGAACATGTGGACTTAAACGAGGGCTTAAACTTATATTTTGAAATCGCGACGAGCAGTTAGCACAGTAGAAACATACTGTATTCTCCTGCGTTTGCTAAGGTTTATACATGACTTACCTTACAAATCTGATTAAATGTCGCACATTGCGTTTCCAGATGAACATTAAAAGCAATCCAAACTCACAGCATATGCAGAGATGGAAATTGAGACGCGCCACTCATGTAAATAACAGCTCACATAAAACAGCATCAAGACGCACGTGGATAACCTACATGTATGTAAATAATTACAGCGCATATCAAACCTGCAGCAGATACATTTATTTAATTAACTCACAGCCTTTGTAAAGTCACAATAGCATTATGCTTTATTATGATTTTTAAACTGGTTTAATATCGTGCAGCCTTAGAAAACGGTCTAATAATGCGTTTCATGGATTCTCGTCCGTGGAAAGCGCCACTTCCAGTATTTTACCGGTTACTCGACACGGGCAAATTGAAATCGAGGATTTTTTAAAATCGAGTATTCGAATTTAATCGAGGAATCGTTACAGCCCTAGTCTTATCTAGCGAAAAGATCGGTCATTTTCTAAAAAAATAACAATTATATACTTTTTAACCACAAATGCTCATCTTGCACTGCTCTGCGATGCAACAATTGGTCATTTTTTTTTAGAAAATGACCAATTGTTTCACTAGATAAGACCCTTATTCCTCATCTGGGATCGTGTAGAGCTCTTTGAAGCTGCACTGAAACTGCAGTTTGGACTTTCAACCCGTTGGTAGCTGTTGAAGTCCACCATATGGAGAAAAATCCTGGAATGTTTTCCTCAAAAACCTTAATTTCTTTTCGACTGAAGAAAGAAAGACATAAACATCTTGGATGACATGGGGGTGAGTAAATCATCAGGAAATTTTAATTCTGAAGTGAACTAATCCTTTAAATGAAACTAACCAGAATATTTAATACAAATACAGTATAATATGTAGGATTTTCCTGTGTGTGGCGATTCTGCTGACTAGTTGCTGCAGTTAATACTTTTGAGATTGAACATATTCCAGTTACCTTGCCAAAATGTCCCCGGCCGAGCACTGCGATCATTCGGAAATCCTGAAGACACAGAGAGCTTTTGGACGACCTGCACACACACACACACACACACACACACACACACAAAGGCCGGATGTAATTAAACTGAAGGTAAAAGCTGGTGTGAGGTCAGAAACTACATCACTGGCATCGTGTACATGAGTGTGTTGGTGTGTGTGTGTGTTTCATGCTGTCTCTTGGCCTGGACTGGAAAACATATTGTGTGCTGGTAGGACATGTACCTGCGCTGGGAATTATGGGAACTGATCCTGACAGCCCTCTCAGGAGGAGCAGGATCAGGAAGAGAGGCCGGCTCCATCGCTGGGCCAATGTCCACCTGACAAATTATTATTATTAACAGATTATTATTCGTTTACAAAAGTTATTCATTGCTATTATCTTAGTTTACATTTTTTCAAGTAATTTTTCAACTTTTTTACTTTATTTTGCACATTGCATAATTTGCATAATAATTTATGCCAATAAAGCACATTGCAATTAGATTTGAGAGAGGGTTTATATTCATTGTAAATGATTTTCACTCAAAATAAATAAATGAATAAATAAAATAAAAACAGTGCTGTTACGATGTTTACAAATGTTAAGTTATATTGTGCTGCTACACTTAAAATATAGAAGATAACATCAAAATCTATATTAAAAAAAAAATGGTTTGCCAAATAAACTTAAAATATTGTATATTTTAAGATTTTCAGTTTTACTTGGCTGTACAAAAAAAAGTCAGCCGCATAAATCGATGCATAAAACATTAAGACCAAGCAGAAGCTTCAACAAACCATTTGTAAGCTGTAATCCTACTATGACTAGCACCCAGAATTAATTAAGCAGGATTAATTACGAAGAATATGTTTATGGCTACAATTACACAGTTTTTGGGATTTAAATATTGAGGATCATATTGTCCTTTTTGTTACAAGCGCCGCTCAAATATTCACTGATATGATGTATGAATGAGTTACTTCATCGATTTTCCTTTAAATTATGTTGTGAGTCCAGAAAATGTTACTGAATCACTTCAGTTAAAGATCCATATATATAACACCGTTTGTGAACAGTCATATTCTGTGTCTTTCTTTCTTATTTACCGTTTCAGACGTCTGTGTGTTTCTCCTCGTCACAGACGGAGGAGAGTCGCCGTCCGGTTGGATCTTCTGAATGGAAATCTCGCTGCAGAGAAAAGTTCCGAGTTCGTCATGTTGGTCAGGATAAATCACAGCTGAACAGGTGCGTGTTTGCGGTGTGTTACCTGCTGTTGTGTGTGCTGGTGTTTTGTGTGTAGCTGTGTGTGGATGAGCTCATGGCGTTCTTCAGCAGACGAACCCACGTCGCCATGTCAACGTTCATCTGTTTAGCACGCAGGAATGCTTTCCCTGAGTCACAACAAATGGAACATAAGTTAAATGCTGTAAAAACTACTTCACAATATTATATCATATTATACATACTCATGCCATTTAGAAAGAGTTCACAAGTGCATATAGCATGAGATTCAGCTCTTGTGTGCTGTGTTTTCTTTCCCAGTGAATGTGATTGGCTTCATTTTTACCCTGCTGTTTAGAAAACACCTTCCTCTGGCGCTGTAGACGTGGGCCTCTCTCTATCACAGGGTTGATGAACATCACCTGTAACAAACACGCCAACACAAACTGTTTAGTAACAGGCTAGTAAATGTGTGCTAACAAAGTAAATATGATAAATTTTGACTGTCATTGTTTTGGTGCAAACTGCATTCAGCAAACATTTACGTGTCATATTTGCGCCTAATATTCAAAATTACTAGTTAGACGGATGCTAAAACAACACGGTGTGCAAATAAAAACACTTTAGGGGTGTTTTTGTGTACCTCGGCCAGCAGCAGTCCCTGCGGTTCCAGCTCCAGCTGTATTCGGTGTCTCTGATTGTCCAGAAAGTCCTCCAGCTTCAGATACTTCAGAGCGCAGAGCGAGCGATAGTCCCTCCAGTACACCGCGATCTCCATCTCTCTGGACTGAACGCAGTACATTAGATGAACACCTGAGTATGTACTTAAGGACCCGATATATACTTCAACAAAATCAAAGAACAAACTGGTGTGACGTCATTTCAAATAAAAAATCAAACCAAAACAAAGTTCAAAACTTTGTTTCGAGACTTCAAAAGAGCATTTTAAAGCAAAGTTTCCAGAAAAATCTTGTAAACACCTTCGAACTAACATTAGTCTGTGTGTCCGGTTTATTTTTGTATCTGTTCTGTTTTCTAAAGGATAGGTGTCCGTGACTAATGCTGCCTATCAGAAATGTCCTCCTTCTCACTTCTGAAGTCGTAATTATGAGTTTATCTAAATAGTTTGCTGACGATTCTGGAATTTTTGTCAAATACATGCTATTTTTCCACAGTATGCTTCAAATGATTATTCATGTATGTAAATATGCACTACTCTAACGACAAGACAAGGTGATGTAGCTGTTGTGGGAAAAAAAATAATAAAGAATAGCAGTCACAGCAGCTATCGTTCTCCCCTCAGCCATGTTTAAAGTTTTTGGTACGCCCAACTTGCAAACTCGGGTATCAAAATTATCTTGGAGTTTTCCAGTGGTAAATACGACCTGAGAGGACGTTCATGCTCAATTTCCGACTAGGAAATCTGTATTTACGACAATTCCCATAGCGTGTGAAGACAGCATAAAAACACAATGGAGAGCTGTTTTATTTCTAATTGAAAGAGGCACTGACACTGTTTTTTGACAGTGTTTTTGACACCAGAAATGTGTCTGTGAAGTTTCAGCTCAAAATACCCCACAGATCATTTATTATAGCTTGTCAAATTTGCCCCTATTTGGGTGTGACTAAAAACACGCCGTTTTTGTGTGTCCCTTTAAATGCAAATGAGCTGCTGCTCCCGGCACCCTTTCCAGAAGAGGGCGGAGCTTTAACAGCTCGCGCTTCGGTTGCTCAACAACAACAAAGCTGGAGAATCTCACGCAGCCAAAATGAGGATTGTCAGTAACGGTGTTCAGCCTTACATTGTTCAAACCAGATTCGGACACTGATGGAGAGACTCAGTAACTTTTAGATTGCATCTGGACGTTTCTGAATGTTTAGTGGATAAATTTATGTAGTTGCTGTGGAGTTGATTCAACTCATCGACTAGCATGTGCCGTCATGTTAATCTTTTGTGCAAATCCAGCGTTGAATTGACCCTCGTTTGTGAAGCAGTCCGGCGTAAAATGACGGGATGGCAACAACACTCCATTACAACAGCTCTTCCTCTTCCCTAAAGCAGCCCAACATGGCCTCACCCCCTTTGTTGCGTGTTCTTGGGGGCAGGGTTTATGTAAATTTTAGGGTTTGTGATGTCACCAACCTGGGAAGAAGCTCGTTGTACCAGCCGTTTGTTGTAGTTCTTAAACAGAATCCTTTAAAAGAAAATATGTGTCTTTGTTTATATCTCAGAATTCTGAATCAGTCAAAAAAAGTCTGAATTGTGAGATAAAAAGTTAATTCCCTGGAAGAAACAAGCTTCCAAACGAACTTCGCTTTGTTTTGGATATTGATATTGCTGTTAACCTGTTTCAATGTTATGTTATGTTATTTGCTTGCTTAATGCCTTATATGCTTAAATGCTTGAATGATTATGAAATTGGAAAGTACCTGCAATACTTCCTTTGCTTATTATAAGATAGGATGAATAAGCAAAAGTTGGGAAAATTAGGTTCTTGAATTTGGTACTTTCATAACCAACCACATAGGTTAACAAGAGGTTACACGGGTGAAGAGAGCATGTTTCAACCTCAAGCGGAGGGGAGTCAGACAAAGACTTCAGTGAGGAAGAGGAAGAGTGCTAGAAGAAGACAACAGCGTAAAGACATCCGGCTTATTAAGCAAGAGTTGCAGAGACTGATACGATTACAACAGGAAGACTGGCTCATACAAGACATTGAGGAATTGATGATTAGTATGGAGTCGGAATTTCCCAAAAAGCTGTATAAAAAGTCTGAGTAAAGGCCTCATCAGTGAATAAGGAAACCTGATACCCTAATGAGGGACACTTAACAGCATCTCCAATATTGTTGTTTAGAGCTTTTAGTCTAGCTGATTTTAACTTTTATTTTGCATTAACTGCTTTGCCTCCTCCACAAGTCTTCTACGTCATTACTGAAGAATTTCAACCTGCGGGCGGGTGAGTACTAGGTTAGATTTGACTATCCTTAATAATCCTAGGGTTAAAGGTGTAAGATTAAAGGCCACATCGACTAACAGCTTTGACCTGATTTTGTTCAAAATGACGTCACACCAGTTCGTTCTTTGTTTTTGCTTATATCATGTGTTACTCACTCTCTCCAGCTCCAAAGTGAAGCTCTGATTCCACGTCTGTTCACCAACACTTTTCCAACACGTCTGACCCACCACACAGTTCTCCAGCTTCAACACAGCGCTCACCTCCGCTACAAACACCAGCACAACATCAGACCATCATGTAGATTCAATTAGTAAACTAAAAAACATCCTGACCCCAAATACAGAATTCATTAAAAGAATAAACTCACAGGACAGATCTTCGCACTTGCTGGGACTCTTCAGGCTGAAGCTGGTGCTTCTGCTGCTCAGAGTGAGTTTGAACGGTCGTCCGTCTCCTGGACTGAAGTGAGGCAGGGCGACAGGAGACGTACGATTGCGACCCGGGACGACCTCCAGCAGCCCCACACACCCCAGCAGACGCACCTGCAGCGTCCCTGCGTGGGACGGACACAACAACATTTCTATTTGTCTAGGTGACGACATACTAAAACTAAAAATCTCAAAAACATTTACGGTAACATTTCACCCAAAATAAAAACTACACGGCATTAAAAAATGAAGCCTATTTTAGGAACATTTTACTCCTAATTCTCATTTCCCATAATAATATTTATTTCTTTTGATTTTAATAAGAATTAAAATAGTACCATGATGTATAAATACTTCACAGTTTAATCAATATATCATTGTTTTTACAACTGACTTTTTCACATTATGCAGTAATGATAATTACAGGTAAAACTTAATTATCATTATTATGATACAAATATCATAAGTATCTATGATATCACAATGCAAAAAATTCTAAAATTAATAATAAAAAAAGCTAATAATAATAATAATAATTGGTAACACTTTATGATAAGGTCCCATTGGCTAATGTTAACTAACAATAAGCAATAAGCATTTGTTACAGTATTTATTAATCTTTGTTAAAAATACAGCTGTTCAGTGTTAGTTCAGCTCATGTCCTTAAATAATATTAAAAGATAGAGCTTTTGATTTAAATAATGTTCTGAAATTAACATTAACTAAGATTACTTAATGCTTTAGAAATGTTTCATAGTTAGTTCATGTTAACTAATTTAGTTTACTAATGAAACCTTATTGTAAAGTGTTACCTAATATTTTAATAATAATACTACTAATAATAATTTAATATTTTCAACACATATATTTTGTCCTAAATAATAATTAATTCTACTAATAATTGTAATATTTAAGAATATTATTAAATTATAGTAAAGGTGGGGTATCCGTTTTTTCAACTACATTGTTTGGAAGTTAGTCGGGCCGATACCAACAACAAATATCTAACCAATCAGCATTAGGGGGCGTATGACGGTCGTGGAGACAGAACGAGCAAGAGGGAGATTTGAAAAAAAAAAATTAATAAAAAATAACGCAGAAAGAGAAATGATGAGACACAATACAAAAGAGCTCAAAAGAATATCACTGGAATGAAGGTTTATGAATGGGCAAGCGCTTTAGGACCCGCGTTAATATTAGAAAAGCTTTCCAGCGCTGGAGAGAGCTAAGCGGGAAGGCCTAAAAACAGACGTGGATGCTGTTTGATTCCTTATCATGTAAGTAACACTGGGTTTTGATTGTCTGGAGCTGCTGTGCTGTTGGCGATTAACAACAAACTCTTGTTTGTATTTAGACTCTTGTGTACTGTACGTTCATTTTTTGTGCTTTCCTTGTCGTTCATTCATCAACTGCGCTTTATTTTTCGTGAAGCATTATGTTGCACATCAGCTGTGATAAACAGACATCCACTTTCGTATTGCGTGTGTAACAGTGGCCAGATAGTGAGAGTTGTGCAGGTAAACCACTGCATACTGCATACGTACGCTAGAGAATGCGGTGTGTAGCGTCATTGTTAATGCACTCGCCTCGCATGCCAGCAGCGATCGGGCCGGGGTTCGAGACCGACTCGGAGCAGGGTGGTTAGGATTGGAGTGTGAGTTTTGGAGGCGGAGCAATGAAGAGAGGGGTGGGTTTGTTTGGGTTGATTTCAGATATCAACAGTGTTCAACAGCGTAGTTGAAAAAATGGATACCCCACCTTTAATAATATTATATTAGACGCAAGCAATTATTTTTTCCTAAATAATTAATCGTATTGCCAATTGTAATAATTTTAATAGTTTTTAATAATAATAATAATAATTATTACTTAAAATTATTACCATTACTACAATCATTATTAGGATTAATTATTTAAAATTATAGTAAATTAGTAAATTTGTATTTTATTGACATGTTCTGTAAAATTCACCCAGCAGCATTCAACACTTGTGTCGTTGTTACTGACGTACCGGTGAGCGGCGAGGGTTTGCTGAGGGTGCTGTACTGATTGTGAACGTAGGGGGCGCTGTGACGGGAGCTGAAGGCCGAGGACGATGCCAGCACCAACTCCTCTTTAATCAGACACGCTTTCGGATGTTCTTCCGGGAGATCCACCAACCGGTGCTCCAATGACACTCGCAGAAGATCCAACCTCTGGGACGCTTCACTCAGACGACTCTGAGCCTAGAAACACAAACAAACACTTAACGAACCTATGACAGGGCGCAAACAAATGTCCATTTTGATTTCTCCTAAAGAGTCTTATGATGTGCACGTTTCTCACACCTCAGCGATAGCTTTCTTGTCCTGTGCTTTTCCAGCTCCTAGAAGTCTCATCATGTTTTTGGCGCCCTCGGCCATGGCGTGCTCCACGCGGTAATGATGCCAGAGCTCCTCGATACGCAGCTCCATCCCGCACAGATCCGGCTTACCTGCTGAGACACAGACACACACAAAGGTTAGATCCTTCTGGGCGATGCTATACATAGATACACACACACACACACACACACACACATACATACATACTATTTACAAGTCCTCCATCACTAAATGAAAATCTGTGATAAGTTTATGTTTGTTTGATTGTAATTAGGAATATTTAACACCTTTGACTTTTAAACATGAATGTTCTGAAGACACAATCATCTCACTAGACCAGTGAACATGAACTAACACTGGTAAAATAAACATTTACATTATTTGGAATATAATAAACATTAACTGAAAGTATATTTAAAAAAAAACAAAACCTAAACTTATTTTATTTCAATTAGTTATCTAGGTAACATTTCTAATTTTCATTTAGCTTAAGTAAAAATTTAAATTAAAAATTAAAATTAATTTTAAAAGAATAATACTAAAACTAAAATTTAAATGAACATTTACTGAAATTAAAACAAAATACAGAACCAAAGAACAAAAATCACTAAAACTAAACAAACTGAAATAAAAAAATACTAAAAAATACCCTTAAAAAACAAAAAACTAAAAAAATGACAATAAAATTACTAAAACAAACTAAAATTAAAATAAATGTTAACTGAAATTAAATAAGATATAAAAACAACTGTAGACAAGAACTAAAATTACTAAAACGTAAAAAAATGTAATTGCAGTTCCTGCTAATGGAGAAACTCGTCCTTAAATCCCCTCACGGGACGTCAGACGTCATTCCCCGAGCGTCCCGTGAAGCTCAGTGATGGCCGAGGGCGGAGCAGCATTAATAAATCTATTCTTAACCAGCCGCTGCCATCCAGCCTCAGGACACATGAGACATCAGCGCCGAAACACGCCATTAGAGTCCATTAGAGACGCAGCTTCAGCTCGCCGTCCATTTCCTCCCACTACAAACCTTCTGCAGCGCTCATCTTTCCGATGACCTTTTCCTCATGTCTGTCTTTAAATTTTTTGCTCTCCATCAATATAACAGCATTCAGATATAGTTTTGCTAAAGGATAGTTTATCCAAAAGTTTAAATTCTGTCATTACTTACTCACCCCCCTCATTTCATTCCAAACACACTTGCTACTATTTTTTGTGGAACACAAAAGGAGATTTTCCGCACAGATCTTTTCTATACAACATCCAAAAAGAACTCCAAATATCAAGCTCCAAAAACCAAAGGAAACACTGTAAAAGTACCATAAAGTAGTGCATACGACTCGTGTAAGTCTTCTGAAGTCTTTTGATGCTTTGTTTGAGGTTAATAATTATTATAAATGGCAAGCCTTAATAAATTTATTTAAAGCGAAACTGAAACTACTGGTGTGTGGGAAATGCGCTATACAAATAAACTCTCTCATTCGTCCAAATCCAAATGTGCTTGCTGTTTATTGCATTATATAAGTCGCTTCGTAATACGATGGATGGATGGATGGAAATTTTGTGTATATCCAACTGGAATGTGTGAATTGCAAAAAAAAAAAAAAAAAAATCACATTAAATCTGATTTTTATAAATCTGTTTCAAACTATGTGGTTTGAAATCCTATTCAAATATAATCTGATTTTGCACAGCATCACTTTCTCGCCCCACATAAAATTAATAAACACCAGACATTGTTGAAGAAACAAGGTTATGTTGTGTTGTTGTTGATGTGCAGGTCACGCAGAAAATTATAATATAATGGAGGCATCTCCTTGGTGCAGTGATGAGGTGTCTTCACTTTCGCTGTTGGGGGATGCATCCACACCTCTTTGAATTTTGATACTACGTTTCTGCCGCTGTTTCATTACATGTAGTAGCCCAGTGCCATGGCTACACATTGTCATATTGTAAGACAACATTGCAAACCCCTCTATGTTGTTTTTGGCATATGCCTACAAATGCAATGTTATTGCCATAGAAACCAACGCAGATATTCTGGAAAAAGGAAGAGTGCCATGGGACACAAAAATTGCAAATGGGGTGCGTTTCTCAAAAGCATCATATGCCCAAGGTCCGTTCACACCAAGAATGATAACAATAAAGATAATTATAATGAAACTATATTTGCGTTCACACCAACAAACGATAACGGTCTGTTTATTCGCTTACATGCTGCGGTTTTAAAGTGTGTACAACATGTTTTACTGTTCTTGTTGCATTTACACGGCTTTAACCAGCAGATGTCCTCAGCATGCCATGTTTCGAGTGAATAGCTAGTGTAATCGATATAATCTAACAGTGAATTTAGCTGACGAAGTCAATAAAGTGGAATAAAAACAACGCCTAGACTTTTTCACTGCAACTTCAAAGGAAGTAAGATAATGTTGTCGAAACTAGCGCTGGATATCTGAGGTCATTTTATGTTACACTGGTTGCTATCCTGGCATAATGATCTCATCGTTAATACTTCTCACCATTTATTCCAAGGGTATGACCGAGTTTAAACATTCCTCACAATGTGTCCTTTTGCACTCATTGGAAAGCCGTACAGGATTGAAATAAATAATGAAATTTTTTGTTTTTGTGAACTATTCCTTTAATAATGTTGAGCATGTTATTGTATTAATGTTGATGTCTCAGAGACGCTCTGACTTTTAAACAGACAAACAGCAGTCAGGAAAGACAGACGCTTGTGTCACTCGCCAGAATTAGACTGTCTGATGAAAAGACAGCAGTCAGGCAGTTCTGTTTATGAACCAACCATTTCACACAAACATCCCCAACTGCACCATTCCTGGTATGCCAAACATTCCATGAATTCATGTCCTCACCCTATATGAAATATTATACTTACAATTTGTGAGGATGGAAATCATATTAGTTGTCTTATATCACAACATCACTATTAAAGGAACATGCCAGTATTTTTGAAAATAGGCTCGTTTTCCAACTCCCCTAGAGTTAAACAATTGAGTTTTACCGTTTTCGAATCCATTCAGCCGATCTCCGGGTCTGGCGGTAGCACTTTTAGCATAGCTTAGCATAGATCATTGAATCTGATTAGACCGTTAGCATCTCGCTCAAAAATGACCAAAGAGTTTCGATATTTTTCCTATTTAAAACTTTTCCTATTTAAAATAACCACGTTGGTTATGTTGACGCTGCGTAATATCATTGCGCCTGCTGCACCCATGGTACGGCAGCAAAGTTCCTTGATTATTACGCTGGAATGAGAGTATAGTTTCTAGCCATATCGGTCTAGAAAATCGCAACTTTTCATTTTCCGTCGGTCTTAGCACACAATGTAACTACAGAAGAGTCGAGTTTTAAATAGGAAAAATATCGAAACTCTTTGGTCATTTTTGCGCGAGATGCTAACGGTCTAATCAGATTCAATGATCTATGCTAAGCTGCAGCTAAAAGTGCTACCGCCAGACCCAGATATCGGCTGAATGGATTCGAAAACGGTAAAACTCAACTGTTTAACTTTAGGGGAGTTGGAAAATGAGCCTATTTTCAAAAATAGTTCCTGAGCTGCATGCTGATGAAGTCTGAGTAAGACTTCTTCCATAGAGTCAAACAGAAAAAAGTGATGTCAAAGGATCTCTATGATGATGTTAAGTGTGTAAACGCTCATTTCTCTGAGTGAGAAATGAGACAGAATATCTTTGTAGCACTAACACATAAAGTACCTTGTGTGTCGTCTGTCTGTTCGGTGGCCTGCATGGCTTTACGGATCTGCATACGGATGATGTCGATTTTCGTCTTACTGTCCTGCAGCATCTGCTGAGCCGACTGAAGCAGCTTCTTATCCTGGAGGACCAAGAGATGGACAGATGAGATAGATAGTCAGATAGATAGACAGACAGATAGATAGAAAGATGGCTGAATGGATGTTCTTTACCTTGGTAACCCCATTGGCGTAGATG
Source organism: Mylopharyngodon piceus (assembly GCA_039654765.1). Taxonomy (NCBI): domain Eukaryota; kingdom Metazoa; phylum Chordata; class Actinopteri; order Cypriniformes; family Xenocyprididae; genus Mylopharyngodon; species Mylopharyngodon piceus. The sequence continues at coordinate 6,030,602 of CM077457.1, forward strand.
GGGATCATGTTCTCTGCCCCCTGTTTGACCTTCAGTTCGATGTTGAGCTGTCGCTCCAAAGCCTTAATCCTGTCCTGATTGGCTGAGGAGCGACTTGGTATCCCGACAGACTGAAGGTCATCTGGGGGTCAAAGACAGGGTCAAACATTCAATTGGGGTCATGGTCTAACAGGATTATGAGGACTCTAAATATGTACAGTTTGCAGTATGTTCACAACCAATCACATCATCCCTGAAGATTCATATTCACTCATTAATAATTATTAATTTTACACTAAACTCATAATTCTTAAACATTCAAAGTGAAATAACATAGTGCTTTGATAAAACTGGAGCACTGGGCGTTTAAAGGTTAGATAATAATGGTGACCCCTGACCTTTGCTGTCATCGTGACCCTTGATCACGATGTGGGCGTCCAGCTCTTGCAGCTGAGTGTGGAGCGAGTCCAGCTTGCGGCTGGAGCTGCGTAATTGGCTCTCCACCTGATGGGCATTGCGTTTGTCAGTTGTGGCCCGCCGCAGGTTCTCCGCACCCGCTTTTATCTTCAGCTCTTTCCGGATCTCCCTCCGGATCCTCTCGCGCTGCTCGTCCAACCGCTGCTGCACGCTGGAGTCTGAGAAATCTGAGTTCTGGTCCAGACCCAGCTGCTCCAGGACGGACAAACCATCTGAATCCTACAAGAAAGAGGTTGTCAAGGGTCAGTGCAGGATAGATAGACAGATAGATTGATGGATGGATAGATAGATATAATGGCAGACAGAATGACAGATAGTCAGATAGATAGATAGAACGACAGACAGACAGAGAGAGAACGCCACCACAATGTGGTAAATACGAGTGGGAAGTTCAGGATTTTCTTTAAGCCCCGATCTGTAGGAGTTGGGAGTGTGTCAGTGAGAATTATGGAGGAATACCACAATACTTATAGGTCTTTAGCAGTGACATTGTCAGGCTTTTCTATTTACAACGAAGTAAGCAAATTTCCTGCACAAAATATGGTAGCATTATAATATAACAATATAATATGTAACGATAAAGTTTACCAGTGGCTTCATAAATTAATTAAAAACATAAAAAAGCAAAATACACCTCATGCACATTCTTTTTTCTAGAAGTAGAAGCACTGTATTTTTGTGTAATTAATTAAGAGAAGGCACACCGCCATCTTACTCCAATGAAAGGGACTTGAACACACCAGCTGTCATAAACGCGACTTCCCACCTCGTAAATACGAACTTTCCAAGAGGACTTGAACGCACCATAACCCAGCACAATAGGAACTACCAGTGATGTAAGTGTACGTTGATTGGTCGAACGCACACGAAACATCAGCACCCGCCATTTTTAAAAAGCCGTGTACACAGCCTATATATTTACTCCACGAACTAACTCTACAAACATAGAAAACCATGATGGATGGTTTTGATAGATGGACCTCTCAACCGTATGCTAAGGAGAAAATCCAGTGCGACTTTGAGCGAACCAAGCGAAACATGCAAATAAAAGCTAATACTTTTTCATATACTGTCTATCTACCCTGTAACGTATTGGACAGGACTGTTAAACAGATCATAAACTAATGAATGTGAGCACTGTGTGTTTAGGCTCTAGCTGAGCCGTCCTCTGTGCCGTCAAAATAAAAGTCCGATGTGCCATCAAAATAAAAGTCACAACAACAAGCACAGTTTACGTCATTTCAGAGTTCCTACTGGCGGTGCAAATGCAACCAGGAAAATGGCCCTAGGGGAACATTAGTTCTCGGGGAACCACCCTGGTGGCTAGTTCCTATAACTAAGTTCCTTGAACAACATGGCGCGAAAGCCCCTATTATTATTACATGCATATGTTTATTTTCTATATTTATTTAAAGAAGAAACCAAACCAATGTACAGTTGACATTGGGGCTTAATGCTATAGAAAAGCAATAAAAAAAATTCAGGAAGAGTATTTTCAGCTTGTTTTTTATTTTTATATAAAAATATGGCATGCAGTTTAATAATCGCAATTACAGTTTCAAGGGAATGATCATCAATTATGATTTTTGTCATAATCATGTAGCCCTATGACAGACAGAATGATAGATAGAATGACGGACAGAACGACCATCAGACAGAATGACAGAATGATAGATAGACTGTCTTCGTAATCTGAATTTCCATCCAATTATAACAATGATTTCAAATGACTTTCAAAACAAAGTGGAATAAACAGTTCTGCTTGTGATTATCTAGTTTACTTGCTACTAAGTTACTCAAAAAAACACATATTAATGACTTAAATTGCGCAAACTCACAGTAGCAGTAAACAAAACGTTTTTCCTGGTGGACTGATATAAAACAGTCCACACTGATTGCTTAAGACCAAAATGAAGAGTCTGAGACTTCTCAACAGATCCAGGGTCAGTGACGGTGCTCTGCTGTACATTGATTCAGTACGACCATAAATAACTCCAACACAGCAGGACAGAAACACGCCACCTGTTCTTAGACCAAGCAAACGGATGTCTCAACCTGACAGACCAGACTGGTTTTTGAGTGTGTTTGAGTTGTGAAGATCATTCATTAGATCAAGGGTCTATCTGTGATTTTAAGTGCATGTATATGAAGTCTGAACTTTTAATATTATCTTTTTTTTTAAATTTATATAGCACTTTATACAATACAAATTGCTTCAAAGCAGCTTTTCAATTTCTAGTATATCATCAAGTACAAGTAGAACAAAACAGCTCTACAGAGGATATATTATAGTTTGAGTCAATTAAGTACAACAAGCTTAAATTTAGTCTAATTCAATCTATTCTATCACTTGCTTGTCAATGATCTGAAATGAGTCAGCAGAAGCAAAGGGCAGCTCTGCGGTTCAGCGCTCATGCAGAGGAAGTCAACAACATCAAGAGAAACTTTATAATCATGGATATAAACTGTAAACTGATCGTCAACTTGCAGAACTTCTCTTTTGCCTTTTGTTTTTGTTGTCAGTTACTGACACAAGAGACTGAGCTGAACTGCAGTCAAACATCCCCGAGCTGAAATATAACACTTCACACAGCCATTTAAAGAATAAACACACGTCTGACAGTGTAAATAGAGCAGGTACCAAACTCAAGACGCCACAGAAACATTCAGCTACATTATATTTTAGAGCAAACAGGCACACATGAACATTGTGACTCAATAAGGAAGTTCTGCTGTGAGCACACAAGAAAAAAACATACAGGAAAAGCAACACACATAAAACATCACAACAACCTGTGGGAAAGAGGAATCTCAATGAAATCTCTTTAAAGTCTCAATTGTTTCTCTAAAATGGTTTCTCCTTTTTATAAAAGACCCAAGAAATCTCACATCTGTCTCTTCTAGAGTTTCACATCAGATCTCAACAATGTCTCAAACTTGCCAAGACATCAAAGTCTGCAATCAAAAATCAGAGATCTCAATGTAAACTTCATCAAATGAGAAAATGTTTCAGAAAATTTCACATTTAAATGTGTTAATTTTCGATTCTTTGTAATTATTTGTGAAATTTACAAGCAATTTCTTGAGTTTCAAAGTAAATCCAACACCGTTTTCTTAGTGTATACTATACATTTGGGTCTGTATTTCTCTCAAAAGGAATTATAAATGAATCATGTTTTTAAATACACATTTCATGGTCGCTTGCGAATGATTCATGCAGTGCGCATTTTTCTGACTTCATCAATCCCTCTTATTCATCAAACACCTTCACACAGAGACACTTTCACTATCCAATCAATTCAGGCCCCGTCCTCATTTTATCTCACTGCATATCCAGTTTCCTCAGAAACACGTCACATTACGGAAGTAAGATGGGTTGAAACTAAAGCTCTAAACTGAATTAGTTTCACTACAATCACAGTTCAGAAACATCAGAAACAAAACATGACACCTGTAAACCATCATCATTATCATCATCTTTAGCTCACGAGGGTTTAGTTCAGGCCTTGAAGGGGTAGTTCAGCTGAAAATATAAAATCATTTACTCACCCTCATGTCATTTCAAACTTGTATGACTTAAATTACATAAAAGAAGATATTTTGATAAATTTGTTTTTCAATGTCTAGTCAATGCGGTACAATGATGTTTGGACCAGTGTGGTAACTGTTAACTAAAACTAAAAATGTTAAGAAACATAGTTATTTAAACAAGTTAATTGAAATAAAATATAAAAGGAATCTTAAAGATTTTATTTCAGCTACCAAGGCAACAATTTAAATTTCCATTTAATTTAATTAAAATAGTAAAATAATGAATAAAAATGGTAACAATTTACAATAAGGATCCATTTGTTAACATCAGTTAATGCATTTACTAACAATGAGCAATTCATTTGTTACAGTATTTATTAATCTTTGTGAACTTTAGTTAATACAAATACAACTGTTTCCTCAAATAATATTAACAAATGTAAAGTTTGATTTTAATAATGTATTAGTAAATGTTGAAATTTACAACAAGGTTCATTAGTTAACATTAGTTAGTTAACATGAACTAATAATGAACTGCACTTCTACAGCATTTATTAATCTTTGTTAATGATAATTTCAACATTTACTAATACATTATCAAAATCTTGTTAACATTAGTTAATGCATTGTGAACTAACATGAGCAAACTATGAACAACTGTATTTTCATTAACTAGCGTTAACAAAGATTAACAAATACAGTAACAAATGTATTGCTCATGGTTAGTTCAAGTTAGTTAATACATTAACTAATGTTAACAAATGAACCTTATTGGAAAGGGTTACCAAATCAACAAACTAAGATTAATAAAAGCTTTAGAAGTATTGTATTATTGTTAGTTCATGTTAACTAGTATAGTTAACTGGAACCTAAATGTAAAGTGTTGCCATAAAAGCTTAATTTGTTCTTAATAAAACTAATAAAAGTAACAAAAACACACAACAAAATTGCTAAAACAAACTAAAATTAGCATATAATGGAAAGTTTAAAAACTAAAACATTAAAAATTCTAATAAATACTACAATAGTATATTAATGATACTAAAATAACCCCAACGTTCTTCAAAATATCTTCTCTTCTGTTTCACAGAAAAAGAAAGTCATACAGGTTTGGAACGACATAAAGGTGAGTTTGGGCCAGACTGAAGAACAGTGACATTGAGCAGGTTTTGAGATCCTACCACATGTTCGGCCTCCACCGGGCTGGAAGGAAAGTCATCCAGAGAACAATCTCCCACATCTCCTTCACTATCCATCGCCTCCGCTCCTCTCCCGCTCTCCTCTGATGAAACGCTGTTCGGTCTGCTATCAAAACCTCTGACACCATAAACAGCATCAGCTTCCGCTCAGAGAGAGAACGACAGCAACAGCTTCCTGTTCATCTCGACGCGACACACGAGAGAAACGTTTGCACAGAAACACACACACACACACACACACACTTATACACTAGCACGTGGATGGTTTGCTTTTGAAATCTCTCAACCAACTTCCGGTTCAGAGACGAGCATTTCAGTGAGGCACCATTACATGTGTGTGGCATTCATGAACTCTTGTGATTGCCAAAGAGGAAATGAAACTGTCCAAAAAAAAACACACATTTACACAAGTGCAACATTGACTTAAATGCTCTGTAAGGCTTAACAGCAACTAAAAATGGGTTTCTAGAATAAATAACAAAGAATAATGTTCTTAAATTGTGTGTTTGTCCATATAAAGGCACAGGACTCATGGACTCTGCTGTCCTCAGATGGTTCGGGCCACAAGATCTAGTGATGCAAAGCAGAGAAGTGAGTTATTACTGTAGCAAGCTAGTCTAAAGAAAGAATGGTGTATGTGCTGAATCTAAACATGATCTGATTTATGATCAGTACTGTAATGTCATTCATCTTTCATCTCAGGTCCAAATTTGACCAGGTTAAACAGAGCGACTACATTCCTAAATGACAGTGGAAACCTTCCTGTGATGTTTCACAGGGTCTATAAGACTTGCCCTTGACGCCCCACCCCACCCTTGATGCTACGCCCAAAACTCCACCCCACCCCTGCCGCCCCGCCCACAACACATCCCACTCGTTACGCCGCGGCCACAACTCAGACTGACAATTTAACACTTCACTATATTTTTAACTGTTTCTGCAACTGTAAAACTAAAAAAGTTTAACAAAAGAAAATTATTGCAGAACTAGGTTACACTTTATTTTAAGGTGTTCTTGTTACAGTGTAATTATACTTTTAAGTACTGAGTAATATTAATTAACTACATGTACTTACTACAGAGTTAGTATTAAGATTAAGTTTGGTTTAAGGTTAGTTGCATGCAATTATGCATAATTTATAGTTATTACAATAGTAATCTGAGTAACAAGGACACTGTAAAATAAAATGTTACCCAGAACTACAGATACCTCACAAAATTGAGCTTTAATATCTGAGTGAAAGACATGGGGCACCCAAGCAATGCCATAGCAACAATCTGTAACACCTAGCAGCCATAAGAATACCTTATCAACTGCCTAGCAACTATATAGCAATTCCTTAGAAAACAACTACCTACCAATGTCATATCAACCATCTATAACACCTATCTGTCTAGCAGCCACAAGAACACCCTGGACACTGCCTAGCAGTCATACAGCAATGCCTTAGAAACCACCCGACCACCCTAGCAACGCCCTAGCAACCACCTGTAACACCTAGCAACTGCCTAGCTACCACCAAAAACACCCTAGCAACAATACAGCAATGCTTTACCAACCGTCCTGAACACCCTAGCAACTACCTAGCAATGCACTAACAACTATCTGTAACAGCTAGCATTTGCCTAGCAACCACAAGATATAGCAATGCCTTAGCAACCACCCTGAACACCCTAGCAACTACTTAACGCTATGGAATTACTTAATGGGATTACTATGTGGTTGCTAGGTAGTTGCAGATACCTAGCAACCACATAGTTACAGATGGTTATCTGTAACACCTAGCAACTGCCTAGCTACCACCAAGAGCACTTCAGCAACTGCCTAGCAACCACATAATAATCCCATAGCAATCACCAAGAACACCACAGCAACTGCATAGCAATACCCAGAACAAAATCACAGCTGCATAGCAACACCATAGCAATTTTCTGAAAAAACTACATAACAACAGTCAAGCAACCACACAGAACACCCTAGCAATGCCTTAGTAACCACCTAGAACACCATAGCAACTGATTTTTTTGGTAAAATATTATTTTAAACTTTTATTATAATTCTAAATATATATATTTTTAAATTCTATTAAATATTAATAATATCCTCCTAGACAGGCTGGCCTCTCTTGGAGTTATGGGCACCTGTCTGTCTTTGTTTAGATTGTATCATTCTGGTCGCACTCAGTTCGTACAACTCAAAAACTTCAGATGTAAACCATCATAATTTACCACTGGTGTTCCCCAAGGCTCAGTCTTGGGCCCTCTTTTATTTATTATTTATTTACTGCCTCTAGGACATATTTTTAGTAAGTACAGTATTCATTTCCACTGCTATGCGGATGACACCCAGCTTTACCTGTCTTCCATGCCTACATCTGTCTTTCCTCCACTTTCTCTGTTTAGCTGTTTAGCTGAAATTAAAAACTGGTTTTCAACAAATTTCCTTAAACTCAATAGTGGTAAAACTGAGATTCTCCTGGTAGGTACAAAATCTACTCTGGCAAAATCTGATAGCTTCTCTGTGACTATTGACCAGTCCATAGTTTTTCCATCCACACAGGTTAAAAGTCTGGGTGTCGTCCTTGATAGCACCCTATCGTTTGAGGCTCGCGTTAATAATATTATTCGCTCTGCATATTTTCATTTACGAAACAAAAACCATGTTTGTCCTTCTCTGACAATGAACAGCACTGCTATCCTTGTACATGCCCTAGTTACGCTGCATATAGATTATTGCAGTTCCCTTCTCTTTGGTCTTCCTTCTAAATTTCTACATAAACTGAAGCTGGTCCAGAATTCAGCTGCACAAATTATTTCTAGAACCCCTCCCATAGAGCACATTTCTCCTGTTCTTCAAAACTTGCACTGGTTTCCGGTGAAATATCGAATTGATTTCAAAATCTTGCTTCTTACCTACAAGGCTCTTAATAATCTTGCTCCTTCATATTTCTCTGATCTTTTTCAAATTTATATTCCTGCCTGTAACCTCAGATCCTCTTCATCAATCATTTTAGTCTTACCACACATCCACCTAAACAGTATGGGGTCTAGGGCTTTTAGTTATGATGTCCCTCATTTGCGAAACTCCCTTCCCCTGGAAATTCGTAACAGCGACAGTCTTCAAACTTCACACTAAATCTTGTCTTAAAACTCATTTATTTAAACATGCTTATTTATGATTGCACATGTATTGAGCAATATCTTATTATTATATATGGTCTTAATGTATATTATAGTATGCTGTTGTTTATCTATTGTTATTATACTGATGCTTTTAGGAAGATTTGTAAAGTGACATTGAGTGTTGTGAAATATATACATAGTTCTGTCATGAAACTCTAGATGGCGCAGGCTGATGGTTCTAACGCAAGCTGATAATTACAGTGTTAACTACTTGGCACAAGCTGATTGGTCCATGTTGCATCTGCAGCCAATGAACTTGTTGCTCAACACATTTAAATGGCTGGTTACATTCACTATAGCAGTTTGCAGCGCACTTCAGAGTTCCTCAAATCCCTCCACCTTCCCCAGCTCCACCTGTATAGATCTGCTATGGGGTTATTGATATATGCTGTTTGTGCAGCAGCACTGTCTTACTCGCAGCAGCATATTTGCATATGTATATATACACGCATGCATTCTGTTATATTGCTGTGGCTCTTAAGGCCGGGACACACCACGGTTGGCCAACATCGCAACCTTCAGTGAGTGTCGGGCTAGTTTTTGCAATGTGTTCCACACGTCGGCTTTAGTCGGGCTCACGTCGGCGGCAGTTTGCCCGATTCAGCATGTTGAATCGGTGTCGGGCCATCGGTGAGAGTGGAAACTCTGATTGGATGTTCAGTTTAGAGAACGAGTCAGTGCACAAGAATTAAAGTGAAAGTGATGAAAGAGAGCAAGCAAGTCAAGATGGCACAGACAGAAGGCTGGTCTGGTCTAATGTTATGTTATCCTAAACAAGCGTTACAAAATGCGAATATTTTTATAACAACATGAGCCGCTTAAAATGAAGAAAGTTATCAACAAAACTGCTATTCAAAATGATAAGCAAGCACTGTTTTGTATATCTCGTATATTGTTTCAGTTTCGCCTTTTGAATGACGAATATAGACTATTGATACCTGCTGATATAGACAGTTAATTCCTTACACACAGGTGCAGAACGTGCTAGTTTTCAGTCGGCTTTAGCCTGTGTTGTGTGTTCAAGCGCAGCTTTTTGGTCCAGACGCAGCCGACGCGGGGCGACAACACCATCGGTTTTCGGCGCCATTAGTTCTTTGAAGTCGGGTTGGTGTGGCCCAGGCTTTAAATGCTTCTATATGACGGTCATCTTCACACACAGCAGGGAACTCACAGAAATATATAAATAAATGTCCAACAGATATTAATGGAGATTGAAAGCGGATTATAAATGATTCTGAGAGGCAGCCTGATAAACATGATCATTATCCTCAGTTACATCAGCTAGCATGTGTGTGTGTGTGTGTGTGAACATAAACTAGAGCACTGGAAACACTGAGCGTGTGTTTTGGCTTATCTTTGCTCTAATGGCCTTACTGTATGTTAGCAAGAGTTCAATCATGTCTGTAAGACGTTTTTTAGTTGCATAACAAACTTACAGAAGAACTAAAGTGGGTCTTTAGTTTAGCAGATTGAGTTTGAAAACACACACAAACACACACACACACACACATTCCATAGGCGTAATGGTTTTTATACTGTACAAACTGTATATTTTATCCATCTACACTACCCCTACCCCTAAACCTACCCATCACAGAAAACTTTCTGCATTTACATTTTTAATAAAACATTGTTTAGTATGTTTTTTAAGCCATTTTAATTACAAGGACTTACAGTGTCATCATAAACCACATTTATGTTGTAATACCAGTGTAATACCCATGTCATTATACAAATTTGTGTCCTCATAAATCATATAAACAAGCACACACACAATGTTGGGTTTCCATGTTTTATGGGGACATTCCATAGATGTAATGGTTTTTATACTGTATAAACTTTTATCTCCCCTTACACTAACCCTACCCCTAAACCTACCTATCACAAAAAACTTTATGCTATTTTAGATTTTCAAAAAAAGAACATTCTGTATGATTTATAAGCTTGTTTCCTCATGGGGACCAAAAAATATCCCTATACTATATTACTATACTTGTGGGGACATTTGGTCCTCATAACATAGGGAATACCAGGACCACACACACACACACATCAGAGTTTTATATGTATGAGACTATCACGTTATTGAACAGATTCCTGAAGACATCACTATTAAATTATTAAGAGATGCAACACATAGAGCATGTCTATGAAGGTTCGATAAGATTATTTGTAGTAACTGCACTTGCTGCTATGATTTTAAAATGTAAAATTTTTCACAATATTACTGTTTTGCTGTATTTTGATCAAATAAACAGCCTTGATGAGCAGAAATGACTTAGATATATATATCAAATATCAGTGTTTATTTTACTGTTTATTATATCATGTATCTTGGGTTTTGCGTGAGATCATTTTTTAAGAGATCTGAGCGATTACCAGTCCACAAGTCTCTGTTTCACTGACACTGAGTGAAAACTACACCTGAGCGCTCTAAACATCTCCAAAACTGATCAATGACAGACCCGCGCAGACGCTTATGGACGTGAGACAGAGAGAGAGAGACAGGAAGTCATTAGTGAGCTTTGAGTGGACTGATCCATTTCTCTTAGTGCTTTGGCAGAAAAAACGAGCACTAATAAAAATTGAATTAGCAGAGGGATTCATGCTGCTGCAAGACTCCTGAGAAAGACAAAAATCTTATGAACGGATCTCAGAAAACAAACCAAATCACCCTCAACACTGATTAATGCACTTCTGAAGCACTTCTTACACCAGTCGTTATGTGTTTTCTTTAACAGTCATGCAGCTCTGTTTACACAGACTCCAGGAGACAGAGATCATTGTGAGGAAACACTATCATTCAATTCATACATGAGCTTAGAAACGCAGATCAATACAGATGTGTGTTTGTCTAAGCTCACCATGAAGCTTCAAACCTTTTAATTATTTTAATGTCGACAATTTTGATGTTACATTTGAGCACACATCTCCAATCATCTCTAGAGTTTTAAGATCTGAGTCCTGAACTTTATGGTTTTTAGCTCTCATCTCGTCTCTGACACGGACTATCAGCGTTCAGGAAGCAATCAGACACAATCACGACTGTCTGTGAAATCACACTGACATTTCAGATGAATCTCTGCCACACACAGATGTATTATTCAGCCGTGTGAGAGTCACTTTAAGAGTCACTTCAGAATGAATAATCTTTGTGCGGCCACCGTCACCCGTCTAACAGACATCTTCCATTTTTGCAAATATACATACTGTAGACTTAAATAGTCATGCAGATTAGTTATTAGTGACTCAGCTAATGAGGTTATAGAACCTGCTTGTGTAAGAATTATACAAGAGTTATAAAAACGTAGTTTTTTACATTTTAAATGGAGTATAGCACATTACACTGTTAAATTCAATTCAATTTAGAAAAATAATAACTAGAAAAAATACCTCAAAAAAATCTTGCAGTATTCAAATCATTTGCCACAACAGCAGTTTAAAATAATTTTAGATCTCCATCCACGTAACTGTGTGTAAAGGTCAAAATCAATGTAAACAAGCAAAAATTACAGCATTACTATGTGCAAAAGAAAGACAAACCGAGGACATCAATATGAAAAAACTATAAGATAATGTAAAATAATTTAAACTGGGGCTATACATAAAAACACAACACCTCAAACATATATTACAAATACACTGTAAAAAATAATTTTCATGATTTGTTATCACAACATTTTTTCTTTTGCCAAATCAACCTCAATCATTAATGTGGTTCAGATAATATAATATTTTGAGTTTCTGTTGATTAAACCAATCGTCTTCATTGAATTAACTCAAATTTTTAATGTGAATGAACTCAAAATTTTAAGGCAACCAGGTAACTTACTATTTTAAGTTAAACCAACAATTCTTTTTTAGTGTAGAAAACATCTGCAGATTAATTGCTCATAATTGGCTCTCTGTGTCTCGTTTGCCGAATTCCTTCCTGATATAATTCATGAGGATGTCATGTGCTTTAAACATTAAACTGTGAGCACAGCAAAGACTCAAAAATAGCAATAGACTAAGCTTTTCCCTAACTTATTTTATGTTGAGCTCTTTTTAGAAAGTTCTGGAATCTGTGGATAAACAGGAGGGCAGACAGTAGCTATATTGCAAAAATTGTGAGAAAAATTGGAATATCTCATGAAATATTTGCAACTAAACTGTTTCCATCCCATGTCTACAAGGGAACAATCTTCACTTCCTGTGAAACTTGCAAAGCATCGGTAGTAAAATAATAAAAAAAGTTGTGGTTTCCATCATATTTTATGTGCATGTTAGCTTACCGAATAAAAACAATATCCACCTCAATTGATTGCATTTTAAAATCTTTTTATGCATATTTTAAGATGTTATGCACGTCTTTTTTATGCAATACCGTAAAATCTGCACAAAAATATGGGGATGGAAACACAGCTAGTGAATAAAAATGGGTTCAACAACATTAGGGTGAAACAATGAGGTGGTGCAGGACCTGACATCACTTCCTGTGTGTACAGTGCCTATCCTGCCGTTATAAATATTCTAATGGTTTTTCACATTTAGTCCTAATGATGGATAACTCACTGAAAGACTGTCTGTATATTTCTGGACTTTGTTAGGATTTACTGCAGAACAGGAAGGGATAATAATTCACTGAAAAGCTGATTAGATTTACATCATCTCTGACCCAGTTCATGATGAATATTTGTTTTAAATGATGCTTTTACTTTTTGGTTGAGTTATAGTCACTATTGAGATTGTTTTAAAGGCGTAGTTCACCCCAAAATTACAATTCTGTCATTTACTTTGCCCTTTATGTTGCACCTAACAGATCTTGCCCCCTATTTACTACCATAGTAGGAAAAATAAATACTATGGTAGTAAATGGGGGTGAGATCTGTTTAGTTACTGACAACTTTTCCAAATATCATCCTTTGTGTTCAGCAGAACAAAGAAATTCATACAGGTTTGGAACTACTTGAGGGTGAGTAAATGATGACAGAATTTTCATTTTTGGGTGAACTGTCCCTTTAAGGCAAGACTCTAGAAGCAAAACATTGAGATATTGGTCTATTTTGCTTTCATAACATGTCCTCGTTCAGACTAGTGGAAAGAAATTCAAGTGTTTATTATTTTGCACTTTATATATTTGCGTCTGTAGATTTCAATTACAATACATATCTTTAAACGCCTTGAGTTTTTTCTCCACTTCAGAAACACTTACATACATCAAATTTTACAGTTTTATTCCTGTCTATATTCTAAAGGTTTTTACTGAGGGGTTTGTTCATATAGGCCTATCATTCACACTGATTTATATAATATTTTTTTTCCTAAAAACCTGGTGTTTTCTGTCTGTTGCCAGTATTTTCTTATTTATGGAGTGATAAAAATAGATATCCAAAATCCCTTCTGTAAAAGCATTAAAATGTCAACAAAATCAAACAAGAATTTTGAATCTGGCTTTATCCAATGTTCAGATTTTTGTTCAGGAAATATATGCAAATTAGTGCATATTTAATTAGATAATGCATTATCTGCATATTTAAACAGCATTTCAGAAAACAATTGCCTTGCATTAAAAAGCAGGAGTCTATTTTGTCACAACATCATCATCTGTCATAAACACTAGACTAGGGTGAGGTTACAGACGAGGATATTTGCATCAAGCTTTCATGCACAAATCTACCAAATGAGGTGGTCAAAATGTCTTCTAGTGTTGTCAAAACATCCCTGTCTCACATTATGTTTTGATGGCGCTCATGTTCTCTTTTATGTAAACAGATGCTGGTGAATTTCACCATAAGGGCCCTTCAAGCCGTCTGAAGGCGTTTCGCTTTAGTCACGATGGACAGAAAGCTCATAACTGGAGCATTACCAGCTGTGACACTTGAGGGCATTAGGGCTGGTTTCTGCTCTCCTCACAGAAGAAAAACATTTGGACAATTGTTTTAGCAAACGACCCGCAGCAGGTTATTGATTTTGTGCAATGAGCTTTAATGCATCTAATGGGCTGCAAAAGCAGGGGGTGAAGGGGGAAACAGCCAGGCTAAAAGTATCATGGGGTGGATCTTTCTCCAGCGAGCGGGACAGTTACACAAACACCTTGCAGACAAATCTCATTGGAATAAACATACCGCGCAAGTATATGAAAGCATAACTAAATGCATGAACACAATGCGGAAAAAATCCACGTGTACCTGCATTTCAGATTGCACTCTGAAATTTCAGAATGCAACAATCATAGTACTGAAGAAATTTTTAAATGGGAAATACTTTGTTGCGTAAGCTCAAAAAATAACAACCAAGTCCAACAAGGGCAGAAGCTTGCACACATAATCGTAGAAAATATCTAACAAAATGCTTTTATTCAGAGGCCAAAAAAGTGCAATGTGCTCAGTGCAAACACAAAACATTTTTGATTCACATCGTCATTAGTGTCACAATAGACAATATCACACCTGAGTCTATTTATAGCGAGGTATTTACCATATTGCATGTAATGAAATGCACTCAAAAATTTAAACTTTAACGGGGACCTGTAATGCCCCTTTCACAGATGTAATATAAGTCTCCGGTGTCCCCAGAATGTGTCTGTGAAGTTTCAGCTCAAAATACCCCACAGATCATTTATTATAGCTTGGCAAATTTGCCCCTATTTGGGTGTGAGCAAGAACACGCCGTTTTTGTGTGTGTCCCTTTAAATGCTCCCGGCCCCCTTTCCAGAAGAGGGCGGAGCTTTAACAGCCTGTGCTTCAGTTGCTCAACAACAACAAAGCTGGAGAATCTCACGTAGCCAAAATGCCGATTGTCAGTAACGGTGTTCAGACTTACATTGTTCTCGGGGGCGGGGTTTATGTAAATTTTAGGGTTTGTGATGTCACAACCCGGGAAGAAGCTTGTTGTAGTCCCTACCAGCCATTTGTTGTAGTCCTTAAACAGCAAATTCTTTAAAAGAAAATATCTCCCTTTGCATTGAACTTTGAGTGTCGTAACTTTGCAGATGTTGTTTATGCTCAAACAGCACATTACACTCTAACTAAAGTTAAAAAAGTGAAATAATAATCAACCACCCCTTTAAATAATGCCTACATACCCAATAGCATAAGTTAACTTTTTGAGTACTTCTACTTTAAAATTTCAATTTTAAGCATTGAAGCACTTACAGAGTGAAAATAGCTTTTTCAAGTACATCCTACTCCAATTTTGTATGTTCTGGGCCTAATTTTGCCTGTGACCATGAGTTCAGTTTGTGTTGAAACATTACAAATGAGTCTGAGATCTCACTGGCAGACGTACCGTACTGACAAAAAACAGCTGAGGCAGTTTCTCGTCCACAGTACAGCAAGACAGGCTTAGTTCTGTAAGAAAAGCTGTTTAATTTTTAATTCTTCCCTGGTCGAAGCTGAAACATCGATGCGACAGAGAGCCTCTCTGGTTTTTTGCTGTATAAAGCAGTAAAGGCCCGTTCACACCATGAACAAAAACTTTTAGTGTTCACACTTCACACCAACGGACAATAACGTCCTGTTTATTATAAGCGCACACTGCAGTTTTGTCGACTGCCGCTTTAAACTGCTGCTCAAACTCTTTAAAGTTTGGTGGATTCTGTTTGGCTGCCAATGTTTTAATCATTCATCAGTTGGAAAACATCATTCTGAAAGCGATTCCAATTATATTGTTTTTCTGTGCCATTATTGTTATATGTGTGGTGTGGACTCTGCTATTCTTTTAAATTTATTACATATAGTTGACCTCAAATACAACAAAGATGGAAAAAAAGCCACAAAACATGAGGTCTGTTAATTTAAATAAATAATTAGTTGGCAGATGAGACCCCCCCAATCTAACGCTTCATAATTGGGGTTTGTATAATTCAGCCTGTATTTTTCCTACAGTGAACATCACAAAGAACACGACAGTCCAAACTCTACATCACCCCAAACATGCTAAATCCAAAGCTTTCTGCAAAACTGATGACCACCTGACAAACCAGTTGAATTATTCCTGAGAGATTCTCTTGAAACTCTAGATTTGTTGACAAGACCATCATTATGAACCATATTTACAGGTTTCATGTACACAAAACTGACAGAGGACTAAAACAGCTGTTGACCACCTTCACTTCAAATGACAAACCTGCTGAAACATCCTAATCTAGAACAAAGATTACAAAAAGAGTAAATCCAGGTAATTTATCCTAAATTACGCCAGCAACAGGATTATACTCCAATCCAAATGCTAAATAAAGAAATCATTTTTCACAGATCTCATTATATAATTGCAACACTGTAGTAAATCCTCAAGAGGTTAAATGAGGGCAAAGAAGAGTTCTCTTGTTTGTAAGCGCTGGTTGCAGGTAATGATGAAAAAAGGTGCAGCCATTCTTTAATACAGCAAAAACTCAAAATCACAAGATACTCTGAATACAGGAACTATTAAAACTAGAACAGAACAACACAATAATATCTAACAAAGACAGACAATGAACTCAAAAAAAACACAGAACTTAAATACATAGACCAAACCAATCAACGCAATGAATACTAGGTGTGCCAAATTAAACAATGAAAAACCATAGAAACTGATGAAAACCAAGGAAACTAAACATGAACAAAACCAAACACAGATAAACCCTGATAGCCTGACGTTCACCTACTCATGTTTGTGCTTATTTACAGTCTATAATCCAGCAAAAATAAGGGTTAATGCAAACATATCACAATAATGTTTAATATATGCTATGCACTAAAAAGTCACTATAAACACTAAATGTAATCCTCATTTAAAATGTGTACTTATTTTCTGTTATATGGAAGACTAGGGCAAAACTTTTCGTCCACTGAAATAAAACAGAATATAAAAATTAGATGAAAAACTTAAAAATGAGAAATGTTGCATTGGCAACTAACTGACATAAGTTTGAGCTAAAGTACTAAAAATAAATAAATGAAAGCTAAATAGAATGTTTAAAAAGAAATAAAAACAAAAATAAAAAGCAAATAAAATTACTAAAACTTAAACTAAACTGAAAATATAAAAATAAAAGCAAATTCAAAATACTATAGTACATACTATAATTATATATAAAAACTATTAAAATAACTCTAGTCCGTCCACTCACACAAATGTATGTTTTCTGACATACATATATATATATATATATATATATATATGTTTTCTGGCAAATAGTGATGGAAAACATTGGTAGACCGTTTGCAAAACTTGAAAAAAAGAGAAATATTTTAAGAGAAATATGTTCATTCTGTTTGTTGAGTGTCATTTTACATGCGTAATCGAGTAGCTTTTAAGACAGCACACACACGCACACAAATAAAATATGGATTATGTGAAGTGCATTAGAGCACCACAGCTCATTCACAGGAGCGACAGATGGTCTAAACTTACACGCATGGAGCCGGTGATGTTGATGGCCATCTCAGGTGACAGGGAGCGGAGATGCCGATGCTTCTCACCTGAGCAGCTTCAGTTTCACTAACGAGTCACATCATAACGGCAATGAAGCGTTAAATACTCGCTATTGTGATGAAGCAGATGCGATGAACTGCGTCCTGTTGCGCTGCCCTGTTCGGTCATAAAGATCAAATCCACGGAGCCATTTCTGCGAAAACCTGCATGAACTCCCTTGATGAGGCAAAGATACAAGTTTTTTAGTCGCTCAGTTTAGATTGGATCGTATTCATAAATGTGCAGCATACAAATGAATAAAGGGAAGTTGTTTTCCATGCGTCTGGGACAGATATTCATCACTGGTGCACTGGGTAGGCTAAATGAAGTCCAAAATTAGACCCTAAAGTGCATCTTCGGACTCCGCAGACTCCCAGTCCGGTTCAATAGAGAGTCACCAGAAGCGCACAATTATCCGTCCTGCCGCTGTCATTCTGTGATGAGACTAAAGCACGCGCAGATCTCGCGCTCTGATGCCCGACCAGCAGCTTGCGCGCGAAGGAGCGCGGTCATGTGATGGACGTTTGTGTCCGCCATAGAAGACAGCGCTTTCGTTTTCACTCTAATCGTCTTACAACAAGCGTTGAGCTTTGGGCGAAGTGAAATTCACATGCTCCAGATATATAAAACATTACTATTTATTTATTTATTTATTGTGTAAACAATGACTCCACATGTCGCTTGCCCTAACATTACTGCAGTAGCCTACAAAATATTATATTACATATAGGCCTTTATAGCCTTTATGTCACTGTCTTTATTCGTTCAAACTCGAAATATCACAACATTACATATTGTACAATAAAATCTGGTTGAAATACACCTGTACTATCGTGGTTGAATAAACATTAGATCAGATTATAAGGTCAGTTATAAGGCCTTGACGCACTGAATGTCCCTTTGAAAGGGTTTTATACGCAACTCCCAGTCAGATGTAGTGCTGAAGTACAAATTCATTCAGGATTAGAACAGAGATGGTATGCTACTCGCTAACGTTTTAATCTTACACACTGATGAGCGTTTACTTTTGAGTTAAAGTTGGAAAAGGCGCCCCCCTGTGGATCACATTGACGACACCATTGTCGAAAGATTTTTTTTTTTTAGGCGCTTTAAAATTCCCACATAAGGTGCCGTTATTAATATTTTTTTCAGGTACATTAATCACATCTTCAGAATATAGGTGTACGTTTCTATGTATTTTATTAGCATGTTAATTATTGACACCACTATCCAAACAAAATTCATCCTTTGGTCATTCAGATATAAAACTGACCGTTTAAAACGGTTAAACAGATTTTGTTTTTGTTTTTTGTTTTTTAAATCTGTAGCTCAAACTGAAAGTCAAATATCCAGATTCGTGCATTTTATCAATGTAAGAGATAATACAATTTATTTGAAAAATAAAAATTAAAGAAGCATACGTGTTAATGCAGCTGTTTAAAATATATTAAATAGGATAATCAGTAGGCTAAATAAAATGCATCAGACAGACGCGCAGTGATTGGTTAACCGTTCTTGTCAAGTGCAGTTTGGCGCGCGCGGGCTTGTAAGTAGGTCTACAAGCTGCAGAGACGTCTGACCCACTGAAACAACTGTGTGAAAATCGGTTATGCTTTAAATCTATGTTTGTTCAAAGTACAGTTTTGGGTTATTCATATCTAGTGTGACTATTACACTGACCAGCAAAGTCAAGACGCTCGAGAAAGGTAATTTTAGCACAGCTGTGGCTGATTTAGCAGAATATTGCAAGCACAACATACAGGCTAAAATTAGCATTTAACCTCGTATGGTTGTTAGAAATATGTATGTAGTTTTAATTTTTACTAGCAAGTATTTAGCCTGTGAACTGGTGTAGTATCTTCCACAGGAACGTCGGCCATGACTCGCACATTGCCAACTTGATAATAAAGAGACCAAGGTAGGAGAAAAAACATCGAGCCTAAAACAAACTGATAGTTATTACAAAATGATCATGAGTGGTTTCACTGTAGCTACTTTTGAGAAGTGTAGTATGATTGATGAATGACTACATTGTAATCACTTGTAATAAGGACACAGAATGAGTTGTATAGGATGGAAAGAGATAACAATACAGATTACATAGAGGTGAAGGAGTGAAATAATGGAACAAATATTAAAAGGATACTCATCCAAACATGCAACCTTCACCAGTAATGTCAAATATTTGAAACATTATTCAATAAATAAATAAATCAAATATATTTTGAAATATATCTGTCATGAAATAGTGCAGTTTTATTGTTTCTTTCTTCCAAAGTAATCAACTCTGCAGTTGATTATAATTAGGTAGTCCTCTCCTTTAATAAAATATAACTTAGTTACTTAAGACAATAAATTATACTATTCATCATATTTAAAACCCTTGACTACACCACCTCCAATATTTATCATTAATTGAATATGCATAATATTACAGGAATTAAAACAAAATTATCTTACTGTTGTTCTAAATAGCATCTTACAAAAACTGGATAAAAAGGAAATAGCGAACAGAAATAAATCTTAAATATGTGCTGGTATCTAATACATCTTTATCATTACAATTATGATTTGAATAAAAAAATAAACTACAACTGTTTAAACACCAATACAACATTGTAGAAATGTCTCCAGTGATTAATTACAATATATCTTTCAAAACAACAACAAACAGTGAACATTAACTTACCTCAGAAAGTACATTTAACTGGCTGCTACATGCGCTATCAATGGATGACAGATGAATCGTTAATTTATTTCTAAATGTATAATATATAATATAACTTGGTTGAACAAATTGGTTTGCTGTTATGATGCATCATCAATAGATGGCACTATTGCAATTCAATAGTCCGTCTTAAACAGGTCTAGTCTACACCCGAAAGATTCAACTGCTTCTGTAAAGACAATGTACAAAATGAACAAAGACACAAAGAAATTAAAGAACTAAAGTGCTGTAGAAAATATAACAGAGAAATACTAATTCACAACTCTTGCCAACATAACCCCTCCCCCCTTCATAAACTGTACATATAACTCTGTAAAAATACATAATCCACAGCATCCCAAGAAAATCAGATTGACAGCACTGACAGCAAACAGTTAATTTACTAAACCTTTGTGTCTCCATGTGTCTTTTAGACAGCTCCTTTTTCCTAGTTGCCATGACATCATCAGTAACCCAGGAAACCCATTGAATCGAGAGGGACCCAGGAAATGAGGTAATGGTTCAGGAATGTTGGGAGAAAAGAGTTTCACCACAACTGAAATCTCCCTCTCCAGAGGAGAAGAGCAAACAAAGCAGCTCTGTCTAGAACCAGTACAGCAACATAAGGTCAACAGTCCTTAGACACAACACATTACATATAATGTAACAGAACGCATAATCTAATTACAACCAATATCAATGTAAAAATATGAATTACACTGATAAACTGTATTTGTCATTAAAACAGAGACAAAAAGTTACAAAGTTAAATCTAAATATGGCCATAAATTACATAAATGCATTTTCCAGGACTAAAAAAGCTGATTGTCTTTCATTACAAAATGGAGCCAGACCTGAATGTGAGTTTGCAGTCAATTTCCCCTTCTTGAAATTATACTGTATGGTTCATAAAGTTAAAATCCCTCTGACTCTGCTCATCTTTTGACCTCCAATTTTTATCCTTAATTGAATATGCATAATATTACAGGAACTAAAACAAAAGTATTATACTGTTGTTCTATATAGCATCTTACAAAAACAGGAGATATGGTTTGCAGTCAATTTCCCCTTCAATTTCACCTTCTTGAAACTAAAACAAGTTTTTTTTTTTTTTTTTTTTTATGTCTATTTTCAAATGATTGTTGTACCTTTTATTACATTAACATTAGTCACTGTTAAATTACTGCATTAACTACTGGAAAGATTTAAGAAAGGCTGGATTACCTACAACAGTTGCCTAAAAGTGTTTCCTAATCCTGTTCTTGGAGGCACACCAACACTACACATTTTCATTCCTATTCAAACATACCTAAATCAACTCATCAGCTCGTTCAAGACCTGAAATGGATGGGTCAGATGAGGGAGACATCCAAAATGTGTACTGTTGTTGTGCCTCCAGGCACAGGATTGAGAAACGCTGGCTCAAATCAATGCCTAATTAGCTATTTGGCTGTTGTTTAACATTAATTAATAACCCACATGGCCTAAGTGACGTTGGCTAAAAAGGAAAGTCATTTCAGAGGCAGAGCAAGTTCTTGAATTTTGATGGAAGATTAAGACAATGTTTTTATCTTTCATAATCATTCATATTATGACTAATCGTAAATAGTAAATATGGTCAATTTTTTCATGTTGTTGAAATGCTACAGAAAACTAATAAAATAGCTTTAATCCATAAGTATGTGTAGATTTTAAATATCATGATATTTGTGGAAGAGAAATTATAGGTTTATGTTTATGTTATAAAAACTCTTCAGGAAGGTGCTTGAGAACTGAAGACTCAAAATGACAGCATTCAGAATGGATGAGACCACATTATTACAAACAAACAAACAAAAAATGATAGTTTGAGGATAAGGGTCAAGTAGTATACATCTGTATAATGCAGGGCCCAATCATGTACCTGGAGATCTACCTCCCTGCAAAGTTCAGCTCCAATCTTAATCAAACACAACTGAACCAGCTAATTAAGATCTTCAGGAAAACTCTAATTACAGACAGGTGTGTTGGAGCAGGATTGAAACTGAACTGGGAGGAAGCTCTTCATAGACAGTATTGGGCACCCCGATATAATGCCTCATTTCCACCAAGCAGTACAGTTCAGTACGATTCGGGATGTAAACTCTGATCCGGCTTGCGCTTCCACCGCCAAAAGTACCCTTACTTGATAAGCATGGTATATGCTGGAAAGTAGCGACCGATGTCATTCTCACGCAAAGAAGAAAGCGACACAGTAAACAACAATGGAGGACATACAGCAGATCTTGTTCTTGCTTCTCGGCATGTGGCTGTTTGTCACAAGAAGAAACGGTATTGTGTTTCAACTTTATTAATAAATGGCGCCTCTTGTGTTGTCATTCCCCTTGTAGCACGCACAAGTGACGATTCTCTCTCAACCAATCAATGTTCTGCAGTGAGTCTAGCTCCACCTTTTAGTACCGGACTACTGTGCTAGGTACCCCAATGGAAGGGTCCCAAAAAAGTGGTATGGTACGGTTCGGAATTAAGGTACCATTCACAACTTATGACAATGGAAACGGCATAAATTGCGTACCGTACTGAACTGTACTGAACTGTACCGCTCGGTGGAAACGAGGCATAATGCAAGTGCACATATTGGACAGTATAGTGTTTCTATAGTAGTTTGGGATAGGGGATTGATATTGTTTTATTAGTGCACATGCTGGCATGAATAAGGAATCAGGCTCCTAATGATGTGTCTCCAGTTCCACCACAGTCCAGTCACCTTGCTGGGAACTGGCCTGGCTGCTGGGGGAGAAACTACTGACAGAGGCCACTGTTGCGGTGGAGCAGTCGAAGTGGGACATGATGTGTGGCCACAGGCTGCTCTCCAGAGGGCTGAGGATGCCCCCTCCCTGCCCAGGCAGGTACAGGAGCGGAGGACAGCCGTCCTCCCCGGTTAGAAGCAGAGTCTGGTTAATCAGCTGCTGGACCATATCCATTTTTGTGTTCCAGTCCAGCTCCTGTGGGGGCGGTCGGCGAAGGTTTCCGTTGGCCACTCTCAGTGGTAGGTCTGTCGTGATCGAATTGCCAGTCTGGTTGGCAGAACCTTCGTGGCCCCCAGATCTGTTCTCCGCATCCTCTTCCTCCTCGCTGGTCTCCATGGCCTCGTAGATGGTGCAGAGTCCAGATGAGGGCGACAGGAGACACGGCGGTTGCCCTTTTACCTGCGGCTGCTGTTTGACTCTCTGTTGCTGCTCAATCTCAAGCTGACGCTGCAGGAGCTGACGGCGGAGCCGGTGTTCCTGCTGCTGCTGTTGCAGCTGCAACTGAAGCAGCTCTCGACGTTGCTTCTCCAGTGCCCTTTGCTGTTCCTGCCGCTGCCTTTCCTCCTCCAGACACAGCCGTTGCAGCCGTTCCTGCTCCTGGCGCTGTCGAATGTGTCTCAGCTGCAGCTGGTGCTGCTCTAACCGTCGCAGCTGCATATTAGGCACCAACGCAGTCAGTGGGAACCTCGGAGGAGCATCAACATGCTGAACATCGATACGAGGCTGTGGCTGCTGTAGCTGCCTCTGTTTGTTCGGCAGAGGGGCAAGGTAGTTATTGTCATTCATCTCTTGGATTAGTCTTGGATAGTTACCATTCTCCTGTTGGCTAAGTGAAACTTCACAAGTCTGTATGCTGTTCCCGGGTTTCCCTGTGGACAGTCAAGAGCACTTGCAATATGCATTTACTGACAGAAGCATTCGTTATGAAGAAGGGTGTGACCGAACAGGAACAGAGGAAAAACACAGACAGAAAGAGGAACAGGCAGACAAGAAAAGAAAACACACAAACCAAACAACAAGTTAGACAAAACTGTTAATAAAGTCAGGAATCGAGTTTTCCCGCACATCCTTTCTGCAAACACCTCAGGATATTTTTCAAAACTAGCAAACCATCACATAAAGATTATTCTGTGTTCAATACATGTTCAGCTCCATAAACCACATATGTGGCATGCTGTTGGTTACCAAAGAAAATAATTTATACTTGGTTCTCAGTTTGTAAAGTCAAAAAAGTGTCAATGCTACAAGTGCTCTGTTGCCAGAGAAGCTGTGGATAGAGCTTGTAGTTAACTTTGAATATCAATTTCAAGAACTGTAATTTTCAGTCTACAATATTAGATTGTGCAGCTGAAAAAAAATAGTCACCAGCAAGATTCAAGAGAGTAGTTCATTACTTTGGACTGAAAATGTTTTAACTGTCTAAAGAAATCTTTCAGAGTTTGTGTGTTAAGCCCAAAGTATACTTAGGTTTTTATGTGTACGCAAGGGTCAGAGTACAGTGTGTGTGACACAAATTTGGGCAAAAATCTGGCAATTCAGGTGTCATATGTGAACCAATCCAAGAATGGGAGTGGGTTGCAGAGGGTCTGATTGTTTGGAATAGTAACTGGGCTAAAAATAAAAGCATGTAATTTACAATGTAGCAGAACTCAATTTTTCACTGCACATGTACCTGAAATACATTTATAGACTACCCGGATAGTACTTAAATAATGTACATTAATCATATATAAATATAATAAATAAATAATAATAAATTATAAATAAATTATAATAATGATGTAATAAATGTATATTATAAATAATACATATAAATATACAAATAAAATAATCCAAACATAATATAAATGAAATAAAGATCAAATTCCATTAATAAAGGCAGTTTTTAAGGGTAAATGATGCATATGTGCATCCACATAAAGTGGTAATAACTTAAACTTGCTAATTTTAAAACCTTTAATTAAAATAATGGATTTGTGGGAATTTGGAGAGAACCAACAAATTCCTACTCTCAATGTATGTCACCTGGTACACATAATTTTACATAACAGAACAAACAGGGAGCAAATCTCTCTTTCAAAGATAAATTGAGGATAAATTGTACTTCGTTAAATTCACCTCCAGATATTTTTGATGTAAAATGACTATTTTTGGTGGCAGGTGGTTAAAAAGAGAAAGGAAGTGCAGAGGAGATGAGAGAGAGAGAGAGAGAGAGAGATACTGAGAGATGGAAAAGAAAAAGCAGAAAGAAGGTTTCCTGACACACCCTCACAGGACCAAATTAACATTCAGGCAGGTTTTGAAATATTTGTGTCAAGTTTGGGTTTATGCATTAATGTCTAATGATACTACATGAAAACAGGCAATTCTTGAAATTTGTCAACCAATTCCTTGAGATACCATGCAACAGTATTGTGTTTGGCTTTCAGGGAGGGGTCCTGTTCTGGTGTTGAGTTTAGGGGTCATGACATGCTATAGAAGAAGGGGATTATAGACTATGAACACTGACTGTCATTTCATCAAAATACATCTGGAATAAACACCATTTCAGCAGATATCCATTTCCTGTTCAAAATAAAATTCCACAGGAGCACTCGGATGAGAATAGACCATCATGCCACTAAAATAAATAAAAATAAATAAAAAAACAAACAGGAACAGACAGCCTTGCAATGATGTTTAATGGAATTTTTTGGGAAAAAAACTTTAGTTATTGTGAATCATTAATGTCCAAACATCCCTGGATCATGTCTGGAATCATATCAAGATAACAATTTCTTAATTAGTTGCACATGCAGTTCCAATTCTTGTAGAAATGTCCCAATACTCACAGTACACTGACCTGCGAGCATCATTTTAAGTTTTACAAATGCAGGAAAACACTTGAATTTCCATAAACAGAAATAGTAGTCTGTTCCGAAGTACAAATGTCCAACTACTGTAAATGAAAGAATCCAGATCAATCTGAGCCCAGTACTTTAAAACACTTAAGTTACGTGCCAATGAGAATCTATGTTATCCTTTACTAAAATGTGCAGCAGTAGCCCAAAACTAACAAAACACAACCCAAAAATGGAGTATCACTTGCCATCTAACACTCATTCACCTCCCTATGTCAAACACGTTGAGAGTGAAAAGCTTCTGAAGATTATCTAACCTGTATTTAATGCTAAAACAGTTAGTGCTGGACATTGGAATAAGTTTTAAAAGACAGTAAAGCTACTTTTACAGTGCAGGAAAACTGATGTGTGTACAAACATTAAGGTAAGACAGGGATCTTAACAACAAATCAAATAAAAACAAGAAGAAAAAAAAACAAAGTATAAAAAAATTGACATTTGATTGGTAAAAACAGTAGGATAAATACAAAGGTAGTTGTAGTCCACCAAGTGTTTATTTTTTGTTTTTTTTTTGCATTTTTGTCCTTTCATCAAAGGACGTTATCTTAACTTAGTCTAACATTGCAGGTTCAGGGGTGCCATGAAGCGCAGTGTTATTTAAAAAGTACATTCTAATAGAAAATGAGAATAGCTACTGTACATACACAAATTTAAGCCATACAATCATAATCATCACCGTGGTAATAGAAGAACAGAGAGCAGCTCAGACAAAGCTATAATCCCTTACCTGGCGGCTCCCCTTTCTCTTTCCCCTTTCTATTACTTATTTCTATTCATTTCTCTGCTTGCTAATCCCACATTTGGAAGAAATGAAGGACACAGGGTGGGAGCGTGGGGTCTGGGGTAGACAAGGTGCATTCCAAAGGAGGGACTTTATACGTTACCTGCCAAAAAGTTATCAGTCTTATCACATATAGCAGAGTAGTAAGGTGGCTGGCCGTCTGAATCATCCCCATGTTGGGGTGATAGGTGCATGGGGGACTCTGGATCCATTTCTTCCATAGAGCCTGGGTCTGTCTTACTGCACAGCATGTAGTGCTCGTCAAACCCAGCATCTCTCTCTGTGGGCTCGCTTATAGGCAGCAAATCCACTGGGCAGCCCAACAAGTCATCACTGTAGGCAGAAGCTGCTGGCAGGGTGAGCTCCTTGATGAAAGAGGGATCCTTGGCCTCTTCCGGAAGCTGCTCTTCATTTTCCAAGCTAAAGATGCCTGGGCTCTTTCCACAGCTCTCAGCCATGGAGTGGGCATTGGAGATGGACGCGGAGCAGTCAAAACCATAGGAGGCCACAGAGTTGGCTGACTGAGGTGTATCACCATCTTCCTCTCCAATCTGTTCAGGGGCCTCCTCATCCTCCTCCAGGGCTGCAAGGTTGTGGGGGACTGTAGTGATGTCATCAACCGTGACATCAGGGTCATTGATCTGCATCTCACCCTCTGTATCACTGGCCTCATCACCGGAGGTTGATGGTGATGATGGAACGGAGGCTGGTGCTGTTGCTGCATCACCCAGTACCTCATCAGCCGGCAGAGTTTCAGCCTCTTCCTCTTCCCCATCACAACGCTCAAGGTGAATACCAAGGTCTTGCTCCATGTCTGTCTGCATGGCAGGGACTGGTGTTTGCTGCTTGTCTGATCGGGACTCTACACCTGAGCTGCTGTCATAATCCCGAAGCTCTTCAGGTGTGCTGGTCTCACTGCTGCTGTGAGCAGCCAGGGCTGTCCCACTGAGAGTGCTGGACTGGGACATTCCAATGGCAGGAGCAGCCAAGATACCTGACTCTGCTGGGACAGAGCTCCCAGTATCCTCTTGGATATCAGATTGAGGTTCTAAGGCCTGAATCAGGGGTGGACTCATGTCCAGAAAAGCCTCAGCTGGGGATTTGGGTGGTGTATCTGGATCAGCTGAGAATTTGGTGGTTGTGTCTAGATCAACCTGGAATTTGCTAAGTGTTTCTGAATCTTGAAATCTTGAATCTGACAGGCTTGATTCAGACAGGACGGATGCAGGCTGGGCCAAGGGATCAGAGAATGGATTTGAATGACTCCATGCTGCTGTCAAAGGCATAGATGTTGCTGCAGCAGTCTGACCCATGCTGTTGAGATCTAGATGATGCTCCTCTGTGTAATCATCATCATCTTCATTGCCATCATTTCCACAAACCCCAAGTCCACTTTCAGCCATGTGCCTGTGGATCATCTCCACATCTTCGTCTTCCTTCTCTAACTCTTTCTGTTGTTTGTGATACTCATCATTATGCTCTGAGCCCAGATCCATATCTTCCTTCAAATGCTCTTCATCCTCATCATCCTCATCATCTTCTTCATCTTCGCTACCGAAAGACTGGATTCCAGGAGGCCCTGTGAATGGCTGTTCCCTGTCTGTCTCGTTCATGATGAAGTCACCTGTCTCTTTAGCACTGCAGCTGTCTTCAGCATTGACGGGAGATGTCACTTCTGAGTCATGTTTGTTACTGCTGTACATGTCATCTGATTGCATCATACCCCAATCACAGCTGGCAAAATCTGCCACCCCCTTTTTAAAGTCATCTTCTTTCTCTGTCTGGGGTACTGATTCCGTTATGCCAATCTCTCTCACCTCTTCCTCCTCTTCTTCCTCCTCCTCTTCCTCCTCCTCTTCCCCCTCCTCTTCCTCTTCTTCTTCCTCTTCCTTTTTCTCTTCCTCTTTCTCTTCCTCCTCTTCCTCCTCATCATTGTCTTCATTAATCTCTTCTTCAGCTTTCTCCACTGCCTCTTCTCTTTCTTGCCAGGGGGAGACAGGAGCTGCACTTCTGATGTGATCCCCACCAGTGGAGCCCAGCAGATCAAAGTCTCCCATCATATTCTCTGCTGCAGAGGGCATCTGTATATCATCCTGCTCTTTTTCATCATCATGCTCACTTTCTTCATCCTGCTGTCTTTCCTGCTCCTGGTTCTCTATGGTCGTAGTGCTGGTGTACAGTGAAGAGCTCTGTGCCCACGGTTCAGCTGGACCCTGTAAGCCCAGGAAGGGAGCTGAGCTTGGGAGCTCGACTGGCATGAATGTTGGGCCGGTGGGAGAGGATGGTGGGGACAGTACTGTGGTGCCCAGGGGAGACACAGCAGGCACTGGTTCCTCCAGGCTTACCAGATCCACTTCAGCAGCCAGTTGAGACATGACATTGTCATCTTTATAAGTGTCCATGCTCAGGGGGGCATCCTGGGGATAGACAAGCTCTACCTCATCAGAGGTAGGAGAAATAACAGGTGTAACTGTGTCTTCGGGTTCCTCATCAAAGGCAGGAGGAATGACAGGTGAAACAGTTTCAACAGGTTTCTCATAAGAGGTCGGGGGAATGACAGATGTAGTTGTGTCTTCAGGTGTTTCTTCAGAGGAAGGAGGAATGACAGGTGAAACAGTTTCAACAGGTTTCTCATAAGAGGTCGGGGGAATGACAGATGTAGTTGTGTCTTCAGGTGTTTCTTCAGAGGAAGGAGGAATGACAGGTGAAACAGTTTCTTCAGGTGCCTCATAAGATGTAGAGGGAATGACAGGTAAAACCTTTTCTTCAGGTGCCTCATAAGAGGTAGGGGGAATGACAGGTGAAACAGTTTCTTCAGGTGCCTCATAAGATGTAGAGGGAATGACAGGTAAAACCTTTTCTTCAGGTGCCTCATAAGAGGTAGGGGGAATGACAGGTGAAACAGTTTCTTCAGGTGCCTCATAAGAGGTAGGGGGAATGACAGGTGATACAGTTTCTTCTTGTACCTCATCAAAGGTAGGGGCAATGACAGATGTAGTTCTATCTTCAGGTGTTTCTTCAGCAGCAGGAGGAATGACAGGTGAAACAGTTTCTTCTCGTGCCTGATCAGAGGTGGGGGGAATGACAGTTCTGTCTTCAGGTGTTTCTTCAAAGGCAGGAGGACTGAAGAGTGTAACAGAGTTTTCAGGTGTTTCCTCAGAGACAGGACAAACAACAGGTGTAAATTTGTCTTCAGGTGCTTCAGTAGTGGTAGGGGCAATAACAGATGTGGGCATTTCTTTAAAATCATCTTTAGAGTCCTCAACGGAAGCAGGAATGAGAGTTGTAAATGAGTCTTCTAATTTCACCTCAGAGGCAGCAGGATTGACCAGGGTAAACAAGTCCTCAGGTGCCTCTTCAGTGGCAGCAGGAACAAAAGCTGTAGCTGAGTCTTCGGGGGCTTCCTCAGAGGTCACCACAGAAACAACAGCAGCAACTGCTGCAGCAGTGGCTGCAACCACAGCAGGTACCACATCCTTCCTCTCAGCCTCTGTGGCTGCTGTATCTGCAGGCTGGGAGGCTTTAGGGCCACCCTTCACTGGCATTGGAGTGCTACTGCCAACTGACTTCTTTGGGCTGCTTGTTTTAGCACTGGGCTTACTGCCTGTGGTCCTGGAGCTTGTGCTGACCTCCTTGGAAGGTGTTGCTTTGCTCTCCTTGGGTTTACTAGTCTTAACATCTGCTGCCTTGCTGGAGGTGGTGGGCTTTTTGGAGGCTGATTCTGCCTTGGCAGTGGAGGCTGACTTAGGTGTGTCGGGTTTGGTGGTCTTGGCTGGTGCTGGCCGGGTAAGTGGAGAAGATGTGGGCTTCTTGGTCGCTGGAGTGGATGGCTGCTTACTGACATCTAATGAAAACAAAATATATATTTTTAAACTCAGTATCACAGCTTTAAATGGAAATTAATAGGACACTAAATACTGTAAATTGTATTTTATAAAATATTTATAAAATATCAATATTCAATTATTAAAACACAGTATGAATGCTTCAAGGGTTACATCTGAAATTCATGCATGTGTTTATTGTATTACATGAGGTGCCCACCTTTCTTGACAGGTGTTGTTGTCTTAGGGGTCTGAGTAGGAGTGCGGCCAGCAGGGGGTGCTGTGGTTTTAGCAGGAGAAGGTTTAGCAGTAGTAGATGGTGTCTTGGGTGTAGCAGTAGTTGGTCTGGATGCAGATGTATTTGTCTTGCCTGCAGCTGTTGGGGTCGCAGGCTTAGGGGCAGCAGGGGAAGAACGAGCAGCAGGAGCAGAGCCAGCAGACCTGCAGATAGCAGATGTGACAGAAGAAAATAAAAAATCGTTACAGAAGAAGATTGTGTCAAATCTTAATAAGTGATAAGTCATTAAGGCATTTTTTAAAGGGATAGGATAGTTCACCCAAAAATGAAAATTCTGTCATCAATTACTCACCCTCATTTTGTTCCAAACCTATATGAGTTTCTTTCTCCCATTTTAAAATATCTTCTTTTGTGTTAAACAGAAGAAAGAAACTCATACAGGTTTGGAACAACATGAGTGTGACAAAGTGATGATAGAATTTTCGTTTTTGGGTGAACTATCCCTTTAAGTCTGCTCCTAGCTAAAACTCTGTGGTAGGAGACTTCCGTTGAGCTTTCATGTCCAGCTAGGACAAAGACCTCTTGCAGTTAAAAAGCAGAATGAAAGATCACACAGAGAAGTCCTGATACTAGTGTGTATGACTAAAACTGCATCATCATCTTTTTATGACATTTCAGTTGTGGGTGAAGGGCCATAAATCCCATCTATAGCAGTGACTCATTGGACACAGGTAGCTCAGGAACACAACCTGGAGCGATGTTAATACTAGCAAAAACATTCTCTTCAAGAAAGGCCCTCCCCCTGTTCTCTACCCATAATGCCTCTCTTCTATCCTGGGGTGACTGACTCAGTGGTAATACACGTTTTGCCCTGAGAAAGGGGCCTAGTATCTGTCCACTCTGGTCTAGTATAAGCTAAGCTCGGCACACGCCAGTGACTCAGTACTTGTCCAGGTCAAGTCTGAGTAAACTAACCTACATCCTGTGAGTCTGGCAGGAGCTTCTGATTTCCTCTGTCTACGCTCCACTGCATGTGTCTCTTCTGTTCTAAATAAAGAGCTGGAGAGCACGAGGCAGGGTGCGTATCAGCGCACAAGACACAGCGAGCACCATGTAAATCTTTCATTGTAATGAGTAAAAATAACCATGCAAATCCCATTCGGGAAAACAGTATAGATCTCGCTAAAAAACATGCTCTATACATTCCACATTCATATAGGCAAAGTACTTGCAGGAGTGAGATGCTACAAAATTGTGTTGTCCTACATATGGAGTATCAGGTGAGAGAGCGAGTGGGTGAGCAAGAGAGAGAGAGATCCAGCAGTGAAGGTTCTGGAACAAAGAGGGCAAGTCTATAAACAGATAAACCTGACAGAGAAAACCACACATGAATTAATGCAGTGGTGTGTTGTAGCTCCTCGACCTAGTTTCACTTTACAAAAACACCTACTTAAGCACACAACCTGGATTAGTACATTAGTCTATGAGCCAACTTGATTATTAGGCCTGTGTACAGTTCATAAAGAAGCTGATCAGCTTTTTAAACCACATTTTCAGATATAACAGTTAAGAATGGCAAATATATTTAATATTATATATTCTATATTATTTAGTTGCCAATATAAAATAGAAGCCATCATCATAAAAATCATGATGATCCCTAAATATTGTACCTGGATCCTTAATGCTTTTTCATCCCAACATCAAAAAGTCATACTTATTAGACCATAGTAAAGACACACAGCAAATGGGAATCAAACAGTCAGCAAGTACCAGGTAGAAAGTAAATGACTTAACGGAATATTGGGGGAAAATTGTTCCTAGTATAGGGATTTGCATTATTATTAAAAGAGTGAGAAGAATGCACTATGAGATAAAAAAGACAGATGATGAGAGAATGAGAGCGATAGAAAAAGAGAGTGAATGAGAGGTTCTATAAAAGTCTTCCTCTTAATCTCGAACATAAAACCGATATGTATAATCTACAGTGACAGGATGACTCAGTTTAGGAAGAGAGCTCACAGAGATTAGCAGAAGCATCATTCTCCTGGAACACAAGAGACAAAGAGTGAGTTAGAGAGAGTGTGGTGCAGAGAAAGAGAAACAAAAACCTCTTTATAATACAATGAAAGAATACAGTGACCAGGAGCTGTCAAGCTCCAAAAAGGGCACAATAAGGCACCATAACAATAGTTCATATGACTTGTGCACTATATTATTTGGGTCTGTTTTGGGTCTTTTATTGTACATTAATAGCCCATTGGTTTTACTTTATTGTCCTTTAAATAAAACTTGGCTGTCTATGCAGCAGAAATATGAAGATATATTGAAATCAGTGCTACATGACTACAGAAAACAGATAAAAAGGGCTGTGGCAAAAAAAAAAAAAAAAAAAAAAAAAATTTCCCAAAACTTCAACACCTACAATGCAATTTGATTTTGGCACACCCCTCTGTTGATCACACTGCCTGTGGGCAGGAATACAAAAATGTGGAAGTTCAAACTGTAGTTTAAACAAAAGCCCTTTTTTGCTGACAAACAGTGATATCTGGGTGCAGGTAATATCAAGAAAGAGTGCATATTGTTTGTTTACATACATTAGCGACTGTAACAATACAATGCTGGTTAAAAGTCTGCAAGCTTATCTCGTAATTTTCTGCAAAATATAGAAAGTCATATGGGTTTGGAGTAACATTAGGGTGAGTAAATAATGCCATTGATTATCATCTTTGCGTAATCTTTTTCTCTAATAGAAAAAAAAACAAAAAACTAGGCCATTGTTTTCCATTTTCTCCTTACTTGAGTATAATTTGCCGTCAGATCTGTGTCAGGGTTGGGGGCAAATACAATGCACATTAAAACCAAAAATGCACCGAAGCTTAAAAACAATCCAAGCACATTGACACACATGCATTTGCTTGAATTGCTTCAAGCTAATGGCATGCCATTCAAGCATTTTATAGATAGCACTTTAATGATTAGTGAGCGACGGAGAAGCCTGGAGTCTGATTGGCTTATAAACACTGTTTAACTTGCTGTTACATTTGTGAGTGACAAAACTTCCCCTGAAGCCACAGTGGCAATGAGGAAGACAACCTCCTCCTGAGCCAGTGACTGGACGACTACGGCTGATGAGATTTTAATAAGGCACTTTGGCCTGAAGGGACTCTTTAACCTCAATAAAGAGGTTCACGTCCCTTCAGGATGAATCCTAATGCATTAGTGAAGCTGTGATTCAGCAGCGTTTGATGAAATTGCGTCTACCTGCTGGCACTCACCTGCGTGCAAATTTGCTGTGTTAGCTTAATAAAGGCCAATAGTCGTTCATCTGAACAAAATTTGATTTATGTATTTTACCCCAACAGCAAAAATTGTCTGAGTCACAAATTGTAATGTGCAGTGATTTCTTGGCTTGGGGCAGCAAACATGCGTCAAATCAAAGATGCCTGTAAACACAAACTCCTACACTAACTAGACAGCACATGGACATGCAGCCATTTTGTTGTTGTTTAGTGTCCTTTACACTGTGCCCAACAGAAAAGGCCATATGACTTTCTTCCGTGGAACACACAAGGTCGCTATTTGAAGAATATCTTATAATAGAATATCTTATAATGCTTCCATTATACGGCATTACATTCAACAACATTCTTCCATTTGTGTCCCATGAAATAAACTCCTACAGATTTGAAATAACATGAAATTAAGTAAATGATCATAGAAGAGAGAAATTTTCATGTTGGTAGGAACGATATTAAGGCTTTTAAAATTAGATAAAAAGAAACTATTCTAAAAAAAACGGTAACACTTTACAATAAGGTTCATTAGTTAACTACATTAGTTAACATGAACTAATAATGAACTGCACTGATACAGCATTTATTAATCTTTGTTAATGTTAATTTCAACATTTACTAATACATTATTAAAATCAAGAGTTGTATTTGTTAACTTTAGTTAATGCATTGTGAACCTACACGAACAACTGTATTTTCATTAACTAACGTTAACAAAGATTAACAAATACAGTAACAAATGAATTGCTCATGGTTAGTTCAAGTTAGTTAATACATTAACTATTGTTAACAAATGAACCTTATTGTAAAGTGTTACCAAAAAAATAATCAGCAGCAGGTCAGTGTCTCACAGTTAGACTGAAAAGTGAAGACAAATGTGCATGTCTAGAAAACAGCCATGTCAAACTGCAGGAGCCGGACACCAGTGAACACGCACAGCCTAGAAAAATGCAGAAATCTGACAAGCGAAGAACACGTAAGCACTGCAGCAAACTCAGAATCACTGAAGTGTTGGAAAGCATCCATCAAGTTGGCTGTTGGGCACTCAGAAACACGCACGCTCCATTTAGAGATTAGGTGCAGTGGCTGCAATAAAACATCTCTCTGGAGGACTAAAATCTACCATGACCTAATGAACGAGAGTGAGAGGGACAAAGAGATGCAGAACGAGACACATTAATTTATGAGAAATGACTCATGGTTTAGATGGTTTAGCAACAGACGCACCCTTTACCGACTTGCCCATAGCTCTTACATCAGTATGACATCATTATCAGGAAAGAGCTCATCCATTTAGGTTGCGCTACGACATCAATCAAAATGATTCATATTTTTGGCCAGTTCTTTCATGTCTGCACTACATTAATGCAACTAGCATGACTTGCATACGTCTGCACTGCTTTTATTGACCAACTGTGTGGATTCATTTGAACACGACCCCTTAAAACTGCTGTTTTTTCTTAATGTTGAAATACTTGCTCCCTTTATCCCAGCCTGAAAAGTGTAAACATTGTAGCACATTGCTCTATTTATTTCAGCAGTCCAACAGCAAAATTGGAGAATGGTATGGAAAACCTGTTCGGAAACAAGCATCATTTTTGCAATTCTGTTTGGTGCCGCTAGTAGAAAATGCAATCCTACATATTTTATGTAGCAATGTAAAAGTTTTAGGTGGCAAGCTCACACCATTAATGCCAACGGCATGTTTTATTTATTTAAAATCCAGTAGGTTCAGTAGATGCAGAATTCCCTGTACAACCTCTACTGCTGAAGGCAGAACACGCACACGGGTGGATGCGTGTATGCACACTACACAAACACTCTTCACACAGACACAAATACAAAGAAAAAATGTGCTGCACCCAAAACTGAGTCATATATTACTGGACTGTGAAGCAAATGTTAAATTAATATTAAGACACTGCTCTCATACCAAAAAAAAAAGTTTTGCTATGCTGCTCAACTGCTCAAATTTCATCTTCCTTGGCCCGAGGCAGCATTAAATGTTCGATCGAAGATGCCCAAAGGGGCAAAATAACGATAAAAACACAAACTCCTGCACTAATTGGACAACAAGAGGCCTTTTCGCTGTTTGAGCTTACAGTCATAATGAGGCATAGACAGAAAACAAAGGCTCAGCGTGGATTCCCCAGATTATCTTTCCTAAACCCATTGCTGGAATATACTGCAGTGCTAATAGTGTAAATTGTCTTTCCTTTTCAAGCAGTGTGTGATGTAATCTGTGTTTGAGACAGCAGTTTTCTTATTCTAAACACTACTAATCTTGAAATAAACTTCCTGTTCAGCTGTATGATGTGGGAGGAGAGATGCTACATGTCATAGCAGAGCTCTCTTTGGACTTTTTACAGCATGGATCTGAGTAACATCTTAGGTCAAATTGCTCATGCAAATTGTAGGAAAGTTTTTTTTATCTTATCTATTTGTATTTTGTTGTCGTCTTTGCTAGGTTACTCATAAAAAAGCTTTCTAATGATTCAAGGCTACTAACTAAAGCAGCAATTAATTATAGAGCTGCTCTCGAACAAGAACCTAAAACCTCCAGGAGAACTTTGATAGAACCATTTTTGTCCTTTTTCCTTACTTTAAAAGAAATGGAAAAAACACACTACAAGCTTCTTCTAAGAGCTCAAGGAAAGAAGGTAATCGATGTGTCAAAATGTAAAGAGATCTGCGAAATTGTATGGTTGTAGGACCAAATATCACATTACAAATATTCACATGTTACAAAAGTCACAAACATTTTCCCCCACCCACACATAACGTCATGAGTCTGAGCTCCTTTACAGGCCTCAGGATGTCCCTCAGTGCCTCTATAAACAAGTAACAAAACACTCCTTCACTGTTCATGGCTGTCTGCAGGCATCTCAAAACAGCTTCTGTGAGCTCCATGTTGATTCCCAGCATGACTCAGATTGTCCCCCTGCATGATAATCATCCTAACATCTCTCTACATCTGCCCTGGATATCTGCATTATATCAGCATCTCATTGTGTGAAACTACTGGGGAGATGTTGACACTGTTGGTCTAATCATAGAGACTTTCTAAACTTTCTCCCACTGGGGAAAGTCTAAACTTTCTCTCAATGATGAGAGATTTCCCCCTCACAGTTTTTTGTAATCAGGAATTTGAGGACTGTGCCAGTTAATTTCCAAGAAAATGAAATTCTTTCATATTCAGACTTAGAACTGATGCAGAATGCTTTAAGTATTCAGTTAATAAGGAGTAGTGATTGTCTCAGAGAGATGTGGACTGCAACGTGAGGCTGTATAAGCAATGCCTGAAGGACTCTGGAAGAGAATGAGCTACTGCAATGGCCCATGTTGCAGAATTCTAATCAACAACCCCAGTCTGGGAGCTCAACCAATGAGATGCCTACCTGGCTGTCTTGGCGACCGGTGGCCTATCAGGTTTGGGAGAGCCAGTGTTGCTGGTCTTGGTGGTGGATGCAGTGGTGGGCCTTGAAGCTGGAGCTAAAGTGAAGGATGATGGTAAGGGTGTTTAAGAGCATTGAACAACAAAACAAATACAGACATTTAATTTGAAATTTGATAATGTGCTACACCAGAATTGCTTTCTTGAAAAAAAATCTGGCCTCATCAGGGGTCTCCAACCATGCCCCTGGAGAGCTACAGTCCTGCTGATTCAAACACACCTAAACCAGCTAATCAAGGTTTTCAAGGTTACTTGAAAATTACAAGCAGGTGTGTCGGAGCAGGGCTGGAACTAAAGTCTGCAGGACTCCAGAGCTGTGTTCGAAATTGACACCTACAGTATACCCTTATTCATTCATTATTCCCTACATTACTAATATAGTCCACTTGAAGGAGTTAATTAAGACAAGTGAGCGAATTCGCACACATAATTTGTGCTTGCTGTTAAATAATCATTTGAAACAGCCCAGCTCTCCAGGAGTAGGATTGGAGACAGCTGGCCTTCATTGAACTTATGCTGTAATCAAGAACTCGGGTGATTCTTTTGACTTACCTGTAGTCTTTGGTTTAGACTTCAGACCATTAGCTGGTGCAACAGGGGCTTTCTTGATGGGCTGCGCTGTCACTGTTGTCTTCAGGCCATTGGCTGGAGTACTGGCAGGTCTTGCCGTCCCCATCGGCTTCTTCTCAGCCACCTTGGTAGGGGTCTTGGTTGTGGGTGCAGCAGTGGAGCCAACTGGTTTTTTAGAGGCAGCAGTGGTTGAGGTTTTCTTCTCCAGGCCTCCTGTCGTGGTCTTTTTGGTGACGCCATTAGCTTGCAACTTCTGTGCCCCATTTGTTAGACGGCTTTGACCAGTGGTGGGACGGGAGCTGGTCGTGGATGCCTTGGTACCAGCGGTGGGTGTCTTTGTTTTGGCAGGAGCCTTCGTCTTAGCTTTGGGGTCTGCAGGCTTGTCCTTTCCAGTCTTATTGGTTGCGGAAAGTGCCTCTGTTGGCTGTGGTTCACCTTCTGTTTGCGTTGTGGGCAAAGCCTGGTCCTGAGCTTCACCCACTGGCGCCACCTCGATCGCAGGACCTGCATTTAATGCTTCCATTGGCTCCATTGTTGCCGTGTCAACACCATCCGGTTTCATCTTGTCCTAGTCCTGGAGGTCCGTCTCAGCAGAAGAGAAATCAGGAACCCAGGACTCAGTGCACTAGTTGGACTACTGGTATCAGACGCCCTAAGACTGACCTGAAAACAAAAGTAACAAAAGAGTTATATTCTGATTTGAGACTTCAGACAATAAAAAAAACAAGTCTGAGCAAGACAGAAGTCTATACCCCCTGTCACTGGCAGACAGACCTAAGAGAACAATCAGATAAAGAGTCAGGTTTAGTTAGCATGCGAATGCTTGATGAAACTGCTTAAGAAAGAGATTAGGAATGAAGTAAAAAGCCTGCTGTGCTGAGGGAAAACAACAGCTGATTCAGAGCTTGTGGATCTGTTTAAATGGTAACCAAAGTGAATTAAAGCCACACAAGATGATGTTTCCAGCTATTAGGAGCGATGGTTGGCATAAGATTACAGCTGTCATTAATACAGTTTTACATTTGGCAAGACATCTATCATAAGATTATTTTGGTGCTACTTCTTGTTTAAAAAATATCTGGGTTTTCAAAACCCTTTGGGGGAATTTCTAATTGCTAACTACTAGCAAAGCAGCATTGCCAGATGCATTACCCACAATGCCTTACTGAAGCAGATGTTGTTTTCATGATTTAAGAGCAGCAGCTCCACAGCAAAGTTCATCCAGTGGAAGAGGCCAACAAGAGGAAGTGGCTTGGCTCAGGGGAGCATGGGAAAAAAAAATAACTGAGTAAGAGTAACACTGAAAATGCGCACTCATAAAGCGGACATCAGTGTCACCGGATACCTTGCCCTCATTATATTCCAGAGCTCCAGAATCTCCCAGTTTTTTTCTGCGGTTGACATTAATTCCTCCACCCCTCAGACTCATTCTGCCCATTACAAAATCTCCTCAGTCCTCACACAGATGGTCCAGGCAGCTGAGCATCCCAAATGAGAGAAACTTGGGGGAGGGGGACAGAGAGAGAGTGATGGAAAAGAGAGAGAAAGCCCCGAGGAAAGAACCCATTTCATATATGCTGCCAGATATGAGAAAATAGACATGAAAAGATATATTATGTCTTAGACAGAGATCTATCTATGGTCATCGGTTACTGGTAGGAATTGTGCAATGACCACATTGACTTGCAAACAACTGTTCACATGGCAAATGAACAACAGTAGACAGTTTGTCAGACCTGCAGATTGTTCGCTTTGTTCCAAAACAGGGACTTAAACTGTTAAAATGATGCATATTCTTCTTAGTTTGATTCAGTTTTCAACTGCAATAACTAACATACTCAGAATCAGACATTGCTGCTTTTTACACACATTTCCCATTATGAATTATGATAGTTTGGCTTGTTAGGTTGGTTTCTCATCATCTTCCTTTCTCACCAGAAGTGAACCACTAGAGCGTTCATTTTCAATCGGGCCGGGACAACCTTGTTCAGGTGATCTCAGACTGATTATTTTGGTGCAGATCCGAGCGCAATTGCCATGTTCAAAGATGCCTAAATGAACCCAAGTAAGGGAGAAAACGCCCTTAAAGGAGGAAGAATCTGTCGCTCTAGACAAAATATTACATGCACACTTTCCTAGTGCTGGAGACACAAAACCTGCTACGTTTTACAATACACAATTGCAAAAAGTAACTATATGGTCGGATTAAATAATGCACTAGTTAGTAATGAAGAACATCAAAGATTTTAGCTTTATAAACAAACTCAACCACATGCAACATCACTTCCACTCAAGAGCTTAAGGGCTGTTTTCTCTGATGAAAAACACCTCCTCTAGATCACGTCTCTCTATTTTAATATTGCTTATAAATACAGGCTTTGTTGTATCCGCTCTACCCTTTCTACCCTTGCTATTGATCCAGTTTGGAATGATAGATGAGATTCAGCCTGTGAGAACGTCAGGTGGTGGAGAGCTGAAGAGATTAGAGGGGTGAAAAAGCCTCCTTCCGGGAGGAAAACACACTCACCATCACATGGCCTTACAACCTTAATGATCCTGCTGAGGGATATAGACAGCTTCCTCTGCATGTAAACAATAGTGACCCGGGGGGTCAGAAGCCTATGGTGTCCATCTAATTGTGGGGGGAGGATATGACCTCTTCTGACTTCTGATGACCTGTACATTACAGAGTGGCTGATGTCGATAGGCAAGTATGAAAAATTAGATTGATAAAAAGTTAAAATTTAATCTCTTATCTGAATTTAAATTAAAAAAAAAAAAAATGAAATCATATTTCTTTAACATACAGTTCCTGAAACTTCTGAAATCACAAAATGAATCATGGTTAATTGAATGTATCAGTACTCTCAGTTTGTGTTAATAAAATTTGAAAACAAGGAGCTTTGTCATAATTACATAAATACCCAAAATATTTTAAATAGGGGGCCTACATGGTGGGGTCTTCGAACATTGTGTCAGCCTTTGAGTAAAAATAAGATTGAGAACCACTGCTTTAGGAAAACTAATGGCCTATAAAATCTACAAACCTAACGTGCAACAAAATCTTGGTGACTTTGGTGCTCTAGGGAGCACAAGATGGAGAAAAAAGGACCAGAAAAGGTAAATGTGGTGGCTTTGTGACCTTACAAACATAAGAACCATCGTACCTACAAACCCTCTTACCCACAAACCCTCTTACCGACACTCCGTCACTCTCAGAGACGAACCTGCACACGCTTCATGCTTAATGCCTCATCCAATTATTGTAACCAATCCCGGTGCAGGATCCTAATGCTTCTGAAGGGATGACTCCGCTCTTAACAGCAGCAGGACGCAAAGCGCTCATCCCCTGAAGACCCACATATGATGTAAACAAACGCTGAATACACAGACGCGTCGCATACCTTCTAGAAGCAGTATTTATGGCAGGTCTCCAGCGACGGTGCATTAGAGTCTTTTAATTGTCCCGCCGCAGAACCACAGATCACCCCCATGCTAATCGGGTCATCGGTGCATTGTAACGGCAAAATGCACTTTGGCCTCTTTATCCAAGGGCAAAGCACAACACAGCCCTGTGCATGCATGCATGCATAAATGCATTTCTAAGTGCTGCATTGTTCCTTAAAAAGTCCCCTGTGTGAAAAGCTCGCTTCTCACAATCAGCTAACCGCTGCGGCACAGCAGGTGCTAACAGGCTAATGCCATCTTAGCTTTAGCCACTCTGGGCCAAACCGACATGTCTAAAAACTGAAGAACAAGTAAAACAAACAAGCCAGCAAATTGCAAAATCTGAATGGCGCACTATAGGAAATGTCCAACCCCCCCAACCCCCGCCGCCCCCCCCCCGAATCGCAATCAGTGGAGAGATTGTGCTGGGATGAAGCACAAATTTGCACACCACAGAGATGCTGCATGAATCGCATGGCTTCTCCCGGCCCGTTTTCATGCACTGGGGACGTTGTTGTTGGCGACAGGGCCTCTGATTTGGCGTTTGGTCAGACGGCTGACTAATTTTTCACAGTTTAGGATTTCACATATTAAATATGTCCAGCCAATACTCCATTGTGCCTCTGCTCAATAATACACACTTAAAAAAATGTAAGATTTGAATTCCATATATATTTTCCATCCATTCTGATAGCACAGTTTTAACGAATAAACTAACGTATAACCAATAAAACTAATTTATAAACTAATAAACTTAATGTGATAATATTTGTCAGTCTTACATAAATGAAACATGAAAGATTTCTGTAATAGTACTAAAAATGGTACCATCATATGTTAACATTAGTTAACATGAACTAACAATGAACAATACTTCTAAAGTATTTATCAATGTCAATCTCAACATTTACTAATACATTTTTAAGATCAAAATCTGTTAACATTAGTTAAAGCACTGTGAACTAACATTCCACAGCTAGCCATAATTTAACCGTTCACACTTTTTAACAGAATAAATTTAATTGTTTTCATAATGAACAGATCTATACTGATCATAAGCAATTTGAATAAATGCATTCTGATGATTATTTAAATAAAAATAAAAGAGATGCAAATATGCCATGATTTCTTGAGGGTAGAAACCTTACCTGTTTCAATTATGTTTGACAAATATGCATCACATTTAGATTATTAGTTTGTTTTGTTTAAACTGTGTAATCCAGATGGATGGACTTTTGATATGAAATTCAAATACAAAAATCTTAAATTTAGGCGCAATTATCCCCACCCCACCCCGTGCCCTCCGGAGGTTGCAGAAGTCTTCCTCAACCCCCATCTATCAGTCTAAAACAAGGGAACACTGGCTCTATTCAGTAAGGACCACAACAAACAGGGGCACCGGGTCTCCTTGTTGGGGGCGGGGAGGTAAAAGCACGGTTTGCTGGCTGAAACACACTGGTCTGAAGGGTGAAAGGTCAAAGAGTTTGAGTGAGAATCAGCCAGCATCTGAACATTCAGAATAAAGCGAGAATAAAACCTCACCTCAAATCTCATATGCTAATAAACTAAATTAAAAGCCACCGCAGTGAGGAATCGAGTACAGTACAACTATATTGATTTACAGGGCACATTAGTGGTAAAAATCAAATGTATGTAGATGATAATTGCTCTTT
Source organism: Mylopharyngodon piceus (assembly GCA_039654765.1). Taxonomy (NCBI): domain Eukaryota; kingdom Metazoa; phylum Chordata; class Actinopteri; order Cypriniformes; family Xenocyprididae; genus Mylopharyngodon; species Mylopharyngodon piceus. The sequence continues at coordinate 6,074,087 of CM077457.1, forward strand.
AAATTGATAGCTATGTGTACTGTTAGTTATTTAATAGGCTTTTGTTTCCTCCTTCAAATATGAGAAAAACACATTTAAATCTTTACGAACCTTCTTTCTCCATTTTATTAATATTTTATCATCTCATGACCCCAGGCTAAATTAACGAATTATTAAATTAAACAATAAAAAAGTTTTCTGAAACATTACATTTAAGTATGCAGATGAGGCATTATCTTATTAAATATGCACTAATTTGCATACATTTCCAAAACAAAAATCATTGAAAAAAACGTTTAATTTTGTTGACATCTTAGAGATTTTTATCTGAGCAGCAAAAGACTGACTCAAGGTGTGACTGAGGCCTGTGTCACAGAACCGCTTTCATGAGTCCATGAATAGTCCATTGACCGCTGGTGTCCATAACACAAACAAAAATTACATAATAGCACTCAAGAGTGGACGGCGTCTTAGACGCATCTGTGTGGAGATACTGGTTCTCTCTCTATAAGCCGATCACATGACTCTCTGAGCGGCCCTGACTGAGCCCATTATACAGCACACACACGCCGAGATGATGTTGGACGGCCCGAGGTGCATTGCAATGAAACAAGTCACCAAAGAAGGGATTGTTGGGGTGGTGGCCCTCGCGGAGGAGTGAAAAGAGGATAGACACACATGGAGGCACATGACAGGACTGCTGCTGTCCAAGCTGACAAAAGCCACTTTACTGCCTCCGCTGTGGAGATTGCGATCGCGGCCAGCGCATTCCCAAAACACCCTTGGCCAAAGGTTGGGAAGCCGCTCTGTCCAACACACAAAAACAAACAGATCAGCCCATTCAACAGAACAAGAAAGGAAGGTAGTGACGTCAGGCTGTAAGAAACCACTTTGAGACCATTACCCTCAGGGGACTTGATGGAAACAAAACCAATGGTAAACCGAGACTAAACTAGCTGTGATTGAAGAAGCTTTTCCTGCCTGAGGCACCAGTAACTCCTGTGGCAGATACCTGGACAGAATCCAGGTGACAAAGAGGTAATCCCTGTACTGTAAGGAAGATTTACATAAGGTTTCTGGAACATGTGCTATGCCTGGGAGTGAGACACTCGACAACTGTCTGAGATGCAACAGATTAGTGACCTACAAAGGGACACTTATAGGCCATTTGCACTCGATGTGTGCTTGCGTTCTGTGTGTTTTGTACTGAGACCCTAAAGGGCACATTGTGATGGAAAAAGCTATTGTCTTTACCTAAACTTTTGCCTTACCCCAAGAAACTTTGTTTGCGGGCAAAACTTTTGCCTTTCCCAAGAAACTTTGATATCGCTAGCAAAAATTTTGCACTCTCTTTCAAAATGTTTGCCTTTTCCCAAGAAACTTGGCGCTCGCTCGCAAGCCTTTTGCCCTCCCTCAAGAAACTTTGCATTCACTTGCAAAACTTTTGCCTTCCCCCAAGAAACATTATATTAACTTGCAAAACTTTTGTATTCTTTGCAAGCAGACAAAAAGTTTCTTGGTGAAGCGCAAAACTTTTGCGAGCGAACTCAAAAGCAGTAAAATACAATCTCATATTTTTCCATCACTATGTCCCCTTAGTTTTGATTGTAGGTTAAATGTACTCCACCAACCAGCTTTTCATGATCTGTGAATGCATGGCATTTTTAGGGATCCTGCATAATTCACCATTTAACCACTATATAATTGCAAAAATGCAGTATTACTTAAAGTTATTTACACATTAATGTGATAAAGAAACATGCATGAAATATAGCTGCGAGCAGCAATTATCGGGGTTCAAGTGCATTAAGACCTTTAAGCACATGAATAAAAAGTTATAATGTTTTAATTAGCAAGTTGGCCGATTTCTTTTGGATTTCTCACAGGCCTATAGAGCCGTGAGTCAAACAGGCCCAATTTCGTTCCGATTGGCCTCCGTTAACCTTATCTGAAAGCTGCTCAAATTTCAGTGGCCGATGGCGGACGTTTTTTGAGATGCGTCAATATCCTCATAGACAGTCATGACACCTCAGACGAAGACACTGCTTGCCAATTTTCAAGTCGATCGGACTAACGGTGAAGTAGTTGTAGCCATTTTCATGTTTTTTTTCCTGTTATAGCGCCACCAAGTGGTCAGTTGCCGCATCCTTTTTCACGTGACCACAGAATGAGCTCTTACATAGAGAAAATAAAAAATATCTCAGTCCGTTCACGAGTTATAGCCATTTTAGTAAAAGTGGCTCCACCCACTTCAAACATTTTGGTGGCCCTTAGGGATCGTGAATCGGAATTTCAACTTTTTTTTGATAACTTTTGACAAACAGACTCCAGAGAATCTTGCTGCATTGGTTTGGTTCCAATCGGGTCAAAAACCTAGGACTAGTTTGCAAAAGTAGGTTTTTCAAAAAATCCAAAATACCCGAAAATTTTGCCAGAAAGACATGCATACATCTTGTCCGTCTTGAGTCAAGGATTCCAACTATATAAGACACTTGAGCCTAAGCCTAACGGTTCAGGAGTTATGAGCCATTTTGTACTTTTGATTGCTGTAGCGCCCCCATCAGGCTGACCAGGGCGAGTGGTTTTTTTTGTTTGTTTTTTTTAAATCACATATTTTCTGCAAAATTCTGGAAATTACCGACACAAAATCAGTGATTTTGATCACACACACACACACACACACACACACACAAAAAGGGTGAATTCCTTGGACTGAATGTATATGTCAGACATTTTTGATTGTTTTTGTCATGCTTCTTGTACCATAAATGTCAAGCTTTTTTAAATGGCATAGCAAATTACAAACATTTCTCTTCCATGTTGCTGCATTCTGTCTAGTGTTTTGTGAACACGGGCGCATCCATTGTAAAAGGCCCCTAAAACAGCACTGTAATTTGCTGAAATGCAAACTGTCCAAATAAAAATTCTGGAAATTGTGCATCCATCTGACACACAATGCCAGAAAAGGGTCACATGACCAGGGGAGCTGGTACCAGCACCTCTGTCCACCCAGTACACAGCAGCGAGAAACATCGCAACCAACAGCGGACCAACTCGGTCCCCTGGGGACAGGGAGATTAACACATGACAGAGCTTGTTAACTTGGGACAAAGCATGATGCTAATCCTGTGCGATTCTCCGATGGACACCCGTAGGACGGGATGCACACAGGACACGGGCCAGATATGTGCGCCAGCCAGCATGTTATGCCACCTGGCGAAGAGAATAAGATGAGAAGGATATTGATCACAGAGAGAAAGTGCAGAGGTCGCAGCACAGATGGGGGTATTGAGAAGTGCATTAGCGGAACATGTGGGCATGCTGAAATTGGGAGGTTTGAGCGTAAAGGGGCCTTTTAACTAATTTGTAATTTGAGGAGCTGCTCGATTCTATTCTACTGTGAGCACAAAAAAAAAAAAGCTAAAGAGCTAAATTACATAAGAGCTGATGAAATCCAGCTGGTGGGGGGTTGACCAATGACATCTGATATTGTGTGTTTGTTTGTGACAGCATGGCCACAAACGTCATCTGCACTAGACAATAAACATGCCCTTCAGCGAACAGGAGGAAGTGACACTCGCTCCACAGGAAATGACTGTACCTATAAGAGGATTATCCTTCTGCTCACAGCTGACCAGCACCTTCCAGATGGACTCTGAGCCTCTGTTCTGACTCAACAAAAAAAAAACTTTATAGCATGCCTGTTGGTGAAGTGCAAATCTACATGAAACTGTACACTGTAAAAAAATTATTTTCATGATTTGTTGTCACAACATTTTTTCTTGTCAAATCAACTTAGATAATTAACGTGGTTCAGGTAACATAATATTTAAGGTTTCTGTTGATTAAACGAATCGCCTTCATTGTATTAACTCAATTTTTTTAATTTAAATGAACTCAAAATTTTAAGGCAACCAGGTAACTTTTTTTAAGTTAAACCAACAATTCTTTTTTACAGTGTACACAAACAAACATTGGTTTTAGTCTGTAATGGTTGGGGATCTCAGCTGGTAATTCCAAAGGATGTAGGTAAAAATCCTGCAAAAGTTATTCTTCTTCCAATGTTGTGGCTCTAAGCAAAAATATTCACCCCCTGGTTGCTCAAGACAGACTGTTTCTGTGCTAAAATGCATAAGCTGCTTTGGATAAAGACTCTTCTAAATAATAATATCCCAGGATAAATTTGTATTGCTGAGGTTGTTTCATGCAACTATCAACATCTCAGATTTCTCTCACAATTAGAAATTAAATATACAACAAATAGTTATTTTTGGCATGCATAATTATAGAGCTATAAGATTCCTAGATTCCACTACAATACGGTTCCATTTGTTAACATTAGTTTACTACATTAGAAAAATAATTCTCAAACATTTACTTATTTTAGTTCATGTTAATTTCAATTTACTAACACATTATTAAAATCAAAAGTTGTTAATATTATTTAATGAGCAAACATGAATAACAATGGAAAGCTGTGTATTTATTAATAAAGATTAATAAATAGTGCAACAAATGTGTTGTTCTTTGTTATTTAATGTTAGTTAATGTACTAATGGGGAGTTATTGTAAAAAATTACCTATAAAAATAATGTGGACAGCTTCTCAGATCATTTGATCTTGAAATAATTTGATGGGAAATGTTTGAGTTCATTATGATTTGGCATCTTGAGCACAATTTGAGACATTGAGAACCCTTCTGAAACTCTAGAGGAGAAGCATATGAGATCACTGGGCTATTTTTCTCAAACAACTGCAATAACATACATTAACATTTAAAAATATAGCTGCGAGCAGCAATTATCGGGGTTCAAGCGCTTTAGCACATGCGTAAAATGGTATTATGTTTTATTTAGCAAGCATGTAACCACTTAGAACATATATGTAAAAGACCATTTACAGCCAATACAGGCAATTTACTATAGGAAATTTAAGGTTTATAAAGCTTTTTAACAGTTATCGAGGTTGAGCCCAAAACCTAGGACTAGTTTGCCAAAGTTGGTTTTTGAAATAAACTCCAATATTTAACAAACAATTTGTTGGACAGCGGTGGTCCTAGAGGCAAAGTTGATCAGAATGAGGAGTTCTACCATGTGGTACGAATGTCGTGGGTGTGCGCGAAAAATTGCCGCGATACGCGATCCTTTACACACGTGAAAAACGCAAAGGCGAATTTCTCACAGGCCCCCAGCGAGTTTCATTCCGATCGGCCTCCGTTATCCTTGTCTGATAGCTGCTCAAATTCATTGGCCGATGGCGGCCATGTTTTTTGAGATGCGTCAGTGTCCTCATAGACAGTCATGGCACCTTGGACGAAGACACTGCATGCCAATTTTCAAGTTGATCGGACTAACGGTGAAGTAGTTATAGCCATTTTCATGTTTTTTTTCCTGTTATAGCACCACCAAGTGGCCAGTCGTCGCATCCTTTTTCACGCGACCACAGAATGAGCTCTTACATAGGTGTGCTGAGTTTGGTGAAAATATCTCATTCCGTTCACAAGTTATAGCCATTTTAGTAAAAGTAGCTTCAACCACTTTGAATGCTTTGATGGCCTTTAGGGACTGTGAATCGGAATTTCAACTTTTTTTGATAACTATTGACAATCAGACTCCAGAGAATCTTGCTGCACTGGTCTGGTTCCAATCGGGTCAAAAACCTAGGACTAGTTTGCAAAAGTAGGTTTTTCAAAAAATCCAAAATACCCAAAGATTTCGTCTTGAGCCAAGGATTCCTTCGATATAAGACACTTGAGCCTGTGCCTAATGGTTCAGGAGTTATGAGCCATTTCGTACTTTTGACCGCTGTAGCGCCCCCGTCAGGCTGATTGGGGCAAGCCTTGATAACGTTGTAGACGGTGTGAGTACTACCAGCCCTCAAAGTTTCAAGTCTCGATGACTTACGGTTTGGTCTGCCCGATCACATTTAGGGGAGAATGCTGATCCTTAGAAATTTTAACAATTACAATAGGGTTTCAGCGCTAAGCTCTTGAACCCCTAAAAATAAAATCCCACAGACATATATTGAAGACCAGAATATCACATAAAATTGGGAGGGGCCAGTATGCAACCACCCAAAACACAATGCTTGCACAAAGCATTGTGCATGATGCATCCAAGTAAAATTTTATGAACACTGTAAGCTGGATGCTGAAGGAAAATTAGTCTCATACCTTATAAAGTAGGTTGACATTTTCCACTGCATGGAGGCCTACGGCATCAAGACACCTAGTTTTGAGAATTATTTTAATATGGAATTTCAGACACTGCATGTGAACTATAACCTTTATAATGTAGCGGGGTCAATACATCCATCAGTAAATTGCAGCACCCCATGAAATCGGTGACACTCTCAAAGACGCCATTTACTGAGTGACATCTGCCAAGACTAGAACAAAGGATATTCAACCAAAGCGCTTCAAGACAGGACTGCATGTCTGCTCTGATATAATGTTGCTCCAGTCGGAGATTAACACAGCAAGAGCACTACAACTGCACAGCAGACATGTTTACAGAAAGCTGAACCGTTACCACAAAACACACCCCGAAAAAGAACTCCAAATGCAACAAACCCTTCAGATTACCACAGCTGCAACACAATATCCCATCCAAACAGAGCCAACTGTCCTCTGACAACTGCTCAGCCCCAAGAGTGCTATCTTCACCGGAGGAGAGAGAATTATCAGAAAACGACAGATGACACAGGAAAACCACTGTAACTGCGTCTTGGGAAAACAATGAGTGTTCACTACACTTTCAAAAATAGCATTTTCGTATGCAATAGAAGAACCATTTTTGGTTCCCCAAAGAACCTTCAATGAACAGTTCTTAAAAGAACTATTTTTCTTAGTGAGAAGAACATTTTAAGAATCTAAAGAACCCTTTTCTACTATAGAACCTTTGGGTTGTTCCATGGATGTTAAAGGTTCTTCGTGGAACCATCGATGCCAATAAAGAACCTTTATTTTTAAGAGCGTACAGTGAGCAAGTAAACATTGGTGGGCCAGATGACGCATAGTCACATTTTCTTATGTCGCTTTAGATAGTCATAAACAAGGATCTGACCTTTCTGATGTCATTTGCTGTAATTTGTTCTCTAGCAAAGCCAATCAGAGCCAATCCCACCCCCATTCCTCATACAGTCACTACCCATCATGCCATGACACATTTGTAATTGCTGGCAATGCCGCCCTCCAAGAGCCTAATCCCTGTAGGCCGGAGTTAGACAGCCACAGCATTGTATCGGGATCATAATATGACAGAACAATGACACAGGAACAAAAATGGATCTGAAATAATTAGATTTGACCTTGCACATTCTGAATTCATATACACTGACATCTTAAAATAGTCTGTATCACTAGAGTTTTTTAATCCTTCCTAAAATTATATACAGTATCCCAAACAAAAGCAGAAGAGATAGATCTGATGTACCCTGACCGGAGCTGTGAGATGGTGGCCTCAGGGGGTCGAGGCATCCGTCTTAAACCTTTGTTTGCCGAGAAGAGAGAAGGGAACTATTAAGCGAGACAATAGGATGAACTGACTTACAAAGCCAAGATTTAGCAGCAGGAGAAGCCAAACCAACCCGCACCTGCTGCGAAACGCATCATTTTGATTCAAGTTGCGCAGGGATTTAAGGAGAAAGCAATGCCAAGAAACCACCCTGTTGATTTTCATTGGCCCTAAACATTGAAAATACCCCACAAGCCCTGTGCATAGAGGTGACCCAGGATCCTCTCTAAACTCAAAGTACATTTCTAAAAAAAAAAAAATCCAGTCAGATTAATCGCTCCTGGTTGTTTTTTATATGCAGAAACATCAATACTTCACAGTAGACCATTGAATGATATTGAGCTGCTGGTTGTTAACTGGGGTGTATCTCATAGAAATGAACAGGGTTTGGACAGATAAACTGCACCTGCGGGCGTGTATTTTGGAAGGTTGGGTCACTTAATTAATTCCTGCGGTATCATTACGCTCGTCTTTATCGGCGTTGATGGTTCCATGAATCATTTTTAACATCCATGGAATCTTTCCACTGCACAAAAGGTTCTTTATTGTGGGAAAAAGATTCTTTAGATTTTAAAAATGCTCTTCAAACTAAGAAAAGAATGGTTCTTTTAAGAACTGTTCCATGAAAGGTTCTTTATTAAAAATGAATCGCTGTGAAAACTCCCCATTGGAACCTTTATAAATAATATAGTTTATATATTTACATTCTAATACGATCCAGTAAAATAAAGTCTATATACCGGCACATTCAGTCACTGTTATATACATTGTAGCCTATATGAACCGCGGCGGGTTTGTACATATTATACGCCTATAGACCCGGATATATTGTATGTAGGCTACCGGGCGGGTGAATAGGCTATATTATATAAATCGGGCGGGTGAATATATTGTATGAAGCGGGCGAGTGAATATATGTGGAGCGGGCGGGCGGGTGGCGGAGGCGCAGAACAAAAGAGCTCGAGTGAACGGACGAGCGGAAAGTTTCCACGTCTGCTCCACAGAAAAAAATAAAACATAACTTAGGAAAACTATTATAATTTCATATTCATCACCTTTCAGCGCAGTATGTGTTTTCTGAGCGACTGTCCGTGATTAAGTTCGGCCACAGTATACGAGTGGGTTTGCCGTCACCGCCCAGACATCCACCATTGAAACGGACTGAAAGGATGAACAAGGCAACACGGAATAAAAGAAGACAAAATATGCCTGTTAACACGCAATAAAAAAGCTAAAATAACTAAGCAGCTTGCGTGTGATACATTTAAGCGGTATAAATCAAACCGGTGTGAAACCTGATCGCTTCAGTGGCATTTTCATCTGATGATCTCATTTATTCCGCCGGTACTTCTATTATAATGACCGATGTGAACAAGAACTCATAAATATTCATTTACATATCAATGGATTCAGTCGTAAATCATGCTGTTAAATTAAACGCATCTCTTAAATTGACACTGACATTCATTCTTTCATTCCGACACAGAAAAAAACGCTTTTAATGAATCATCGCTTGTTTCTAGGGTCGATTCTTACCGAATCTAAAGCGCTTTTTCTCCAGCAACGCCCAGTCGGTACTCGCGTCTCCTCCCGTTTTTCCAAGCGGAACGCAGGCAGCCGGTGGTCAGTGCTGTGAATCGACAAAAACCGGCAACAAATGTTGAGATAAAAACCAGTAGACTGAAGCTCTGACTGAGACTGTTTGGAGCTGACTGAGACTGTCTACCGGCGATAAAAGAGATGCGCGTCTCCTGGCAGCAGAGAATGAAACGGCGCTTGGCGATCAGCGCACGCACGCGCACACACTCTGCGGGCGAAAGAGAGAGAGCATTGAAAAGGATGAAAAGCGCGAGCGGCTTCGGTTTCTCCCGCCCGTGACCAATCAGCTCTCAGACTGAGATTTATGCAAATGAGGGATGATGTCATCGCACAGGCCACCCCGCGTTCTTTCTTTCGCCCGTTCTTTACGCGCCATCCCTCTTCTTTTCTTTTGCCTCGCTCGGACCCCAATGCAGCCCCTGCCCCCATGCGCCCACCCCCACGCCCGCGTTCCCGCCGTTTCTTTTCACTTTCACTCTTCACTTTCACTTGTGCACACAAGAGAGACACAAGGGGCAGGGTTAATATGAGTAACTAAAAGCTATAATAACATTTTAGTTTCTTGAAATGAAATAAACGTTTACTAAAATAAATGGAAATATAATGAAAACGTTAACTTATTTTGTTTCAGTTAGTAGGCAACATTTAGCCTATACACTCTAAAAAAAATGCTGGGCTAAAAACAACACAAGTTAGGTTGAAAATGGACAAGCCCAGCAGTTGGGTTAAATGTTTGCCCAAAGGGCAGTTTAATTTAACTAAACTATTGTTCAAAAATGACTATATGGCTGGCTTAAAATGAACCCAAAATAGGTTGGAAATTAAAAATCAGACACACAATTACAAGCGCAACAGTAATAATCAAAATGTGAACATTTATTAATAAGCAATTTAATAAATGTTTATTGTTTAATTATTATTAATTTAACTTATTAATAAATGTTAATGTATTAAATATATTAATAAATGTTAATTTCCAGCATATTTTGGGTTAATTTTAAGCAAGCAATACAGTCATTTTTAAACAATAGTTGAGTTAAATAAAACTACCCAACAGGTTTGGCAAACAATTAACTCACTGGGTTAAAACAACCCAATTTTTTGATGTTGAGAAGAATGATGTTTTTAACCCACCATTTTTTTTAGTGTAATTTTCATTTAGTTTAAGTTGAAGTATTAAAATAACTATTAAAATTATTTAAAAAATAATAAAAATGACAACAAAAATTTACTAAAACTTTAAATATTAATAATAATAAAAAACTATAATACTATATTAATGATACAAAGATAACACAGAGTTTAGCTGCTGTTTTGCTGCATCAGATTGTGACCCAATGCAAAATCTGGCCCAACTATATGCAAAATTATTCAAATGAAATCAGCTGAACAGGAAATCTGACCATTGATGGGATTTTGGCAGTATCTTCACCTCCTTTTTAAAATTTGCCACACCTATTTTGCAATCATAACTCTGCATGGATATATTGTTAGCCATATTTTATTATTTACACTTACTATTGTTTATCTCTGCTCACTGCGACACATTTTCGAGTTGAAACCCACCAGTTGAGAACCACTAATCTACCCAGATAAAATATTAAACCTCAATAGGTTTGGGGATAAAATGACATGTTGGGGTTAGCATTTAGAGGTGTACGTAAACGTGAAGGACATCTCTGTTCAGATTTTCGAAGGATTTATTTGGCTAACAGCTTAAAGACACCTGCTCTCACTTCACTCCGCTATAGTGGTCAGTTTGCATGGGGGAGCAAAACACTTGTCCTAATATCTGAATGTGGTTTGGTAGCATTTGCTTGTAAGCTTTTTTCTCCCAGACACGCTGGAGAAGCGTTCAGACTGCTGCTGCTCTCATACAAGTCTTTGTCTTCCTTTCTTTCAGGCGCTGTGGAGACAGTGAGACACAGGGTGGGCTTTCGGCATGTCTGTCTGCCTTTCTGTCTCGCGAGTGCTCTGCTTTTCTGACAAACAAAGCTGCATGTAAATGTTCCTCTAGCAGAAGCTGATGCATTTGTGAGCAGCAAAGCCTGTTGTATTTATTCTCTGTGGTTTCTGCCAGGTCCCATGAGCCTCTGATTAGTCTTACAGCTCTGTCAGTATGAATTTAATTTGAATAAGTAACATATATAGTTAAGTTATAGTATAAGTTTTCGTGTTTAGTTGTCACAGGATTGTCCAGGTTGTTGTGGTTGAGGCTGGATTTGTTGGATATCAACAGAACCTTCGCTTTCATGCGATGACCTCATGCTTAGCAACAGCAGAGCGCCCAGGCAAAATAAAGGGTGACATTTTAGCGAGTGCAAACCTCAGAGCGCACTAACGCCAAAGTGTTGGTGATGGACATTTTGGGAGCACACAAAGGGAGGAAATATCCTGACCCTTTGCGGTAGGGGACCGTGCCGAACCGGCAGGAAGGGGCGGGGCATTTGAGCCGCCACTCACTTCCTATGCTATTTATCTGATTGTTTTTTCCCCAATGCCAGCGATCGGCCCTGCAGCTGGGCAACACAGCTCAAGAACATTGGCAATGCGTCAAACACACTTGCACAAAAACACAAGCCCAAGCTAGCAACATGCCATCAAGCAGACAGGAACAAACACTCCCTAAAACAAAAACCTGGATTCAGAAACTTTAGAGTAGAAGCTGAAAGAGCACAACAATCAGGTTCCAGAAGTAAAATCCTATTCGTTTTTAGCGTATAAATAGCACATAAACATATAAACCATGAGCTCTAAGGAAATTATATGATAATATTTTCTTCTGAAGTCACAGTCAGTGTATTTACATTTTTATAAAACAGCCGAATACCCATCCAATTCATTCACAACAAAACTTCTTACTTGTAATCAATGACTGTAGGCCCGTTCACATTAAGAATGAATGATAACTACAACTGAAGTCTAATTTTCTGGCAATAGGGAAGTCCACACCACAGTTATAAGGATACAGACTTATGATATCGTTGGAATCACTTTTTTTCCCTATGGACTCCTTGATAGTTCTGAGTCACGAACCAAACCAAACCAACCAGCTCAGAAATTAATCATTGAACATATATTAGAAGCAAAAAGTAGTTGAAGTTCTTTTATGAAGCATTGTGAATGGTCTGGTGAATGATTCTGATTGGCTGTCGATGTTTTTATCGTTCATCATCAGGGAAAAAAAAAAAGTGATTCCAACGATATCATTGTGGTGTGGACTTCCCTATTGCCAGAAAATTAGATGCTTACGGAGAAAAAGATGGGAAAACAGGTTTACTTCTGGAACCAAAGGCACAGAAAGTGTCTGGTCACCAACTACATTTACATGCAACCAAATAATCTGCTTGGATTTATGGCTCAATCAGACTGAAAAGGTTTCATGTAAATCAACCTGAATGAGTTAAATACAAATGAAGGGATGGTGTAGACTTAGTTCACTTTAAAATGAAAATTACCCCAAGCTTTACTCACCCTCAATCCATCCTAGGTGTATATGACTTTCTTCTTTCTGATGAACACAATCGGAGATATATTAATAAATATCCTGACGCATCCGAGCTTTATAATGGCAGTGAACGGGACCAACGAGTATGAGCTGAAGAAAGTGCCTCCATCCATCATAAATATACTTCACATGGCTCCGGGGGGTTAATAAAGGCCTTCTGAAGTGAAGCGATGCAAAATATCCATATTTAACAAGTTATGAAGTAAAATATCTAGCTTCTGCCAGACCGCCTTCCGTATTCAACTTAAGAAGTAAGTGTAATGCCTCTCAAAGTTCAAAATGCTTATGCTACGTCCTACGCCTTCCGTATTCAACTTACGAAAAAAACGTAACTGACGCGACGTCAGTTACACTTTCTTCCTAAATTGAATACGGAAGGCGGTCTGGCGGAAGCTAGATATTTTACTTTATAACATGTTAAATATGGATATTTTTCTTACACAAACGCATCACTTCGCTTCAGAAGGCCTTTATTAACCCCCCGGAGCCGTGTGGAATACGTTTATGATGAATGGATGTACTTTCTTGAGTTTCATAATCGTTGGTCCTGTTCACTGCCATTATAAAGCTCGGATGCATCAGGATATTTATTAATATAACTCAGATCGTGTTCATCAGAAAGAAGAAAGTCATATACACCTAGGATGGCTTGAGGATGAGTTCTCTCTCTGCTTAGTTCTCTCTAGTGCTCGAAAGCTTTTCTTATATTAAAGGTGACCTATATGCCCCTTTTTACAAGATGTAATATAAGTCCCAGGTGTCCCCAGAATGTGTCTGTGAAGTTTCAGCTCAAAATACCCCCTGGATTTTCTATTATACCATGTTTTAACTGCATATTTTTGGGTGGGAGAAAAAATTAGCCGTTTTGGGGTGTGTGCCTTTAAATGCAAATAAGCTTGTGCTCCCCGCCCCAAGCTCAGAAGCTCGCACAGAAAATATAACTCGCAAAATGGATCATTACAAACTGTTCGTGATGCAGCATGTCAGATCATGTAGGTATGGCATGTATTTTGTGGATGTTTGCTAACATTCGATTCTGAATGAGTTTGATAGCATGCTGCATGGCTAATGTGTCTAAAGCTACACTCTGTTGGAGACTCAATAAGAATGAAGATGCACTTATAAATTATACAGACTGCAAGTGTTTTTGGGTTAAAAATGAAAATAATGTCATGGCCCTGGTCCCCGTGAATACAGTAAGAAGCAATAGTAACTTTAGCCACATTTAACAAGTACATTAGCAACGTGCTAACAAAACACATTCAGAAAGACAATTTGCAAACATCATGAAATATATATGAAATTGGATCATGAACAGTTGGTATCGATCCATCTTTGAGAATCAACTTCTGTGAAAATCCTGTGTTTTACAGACCTTTGTGTGCAAGCAATGGTGTAAAAAAGCTCTGTACACATTCCCTTCATAAATAAAATGACACCACTGCATCCTGCGGAGTTTATGGAGACTCATATGTTTACTATTATAGCCGTTAACAGATCAGTGATAATGTTTACATAGCTGAGACATATTACGAGCTCAGGGACGGTCGTTCTTGAGTGCTGCTGTCCTGCAGTGTTTTGCTCTGACACAACTCACCTTCCTTCACGTAGCTTTAGTAATCCTGAAGACATTCAAGTGTGTTTGATCAGGGTTGTAGCTAAACTGTGCAGAACAGCTGCTGCTGCTGCACTCCAGGACCAGTGTTACTGGTACACCGATGTCGCTTGCGAAAACAATGGTGGCGCCGTGGGTGGAAACATACAGATTCAGAGCGCGGTAATATTATAATAAGATCCCCTTCCTACGTCACAAGGGGAGCGGAATCAAAATGGCTTAATTTTCCACATGCTTGCAGAGAAAGGCTTACCAAAACAAAATTACTGGGTTATCCTTTTTCACGTTTTCTGTGTTGGTAGATGCACCGGAGACCCGATTATAGCACTTAAACAAGGGAAAAGTCAGATTTTCATGGTATGTCCCCTTTAATGCAAGTCCTAAAGCACTTGCCTGATCATAACCCTTCTTTTTCTAGTGATATTTCTCTGACCTTTTCTCTTTTGTAATGTCTCTCAGCCGTCTTTCTTTCTACAGCCTTCAAATGTTCCTTTTACTCACTATATCTCCTCACCCATCATGAGTGGACACGCCCCCTACTGCTGATTGGCTACAACTTTGTTTTGGTGTTTGGCCTGATCCACTTTCAACAGCATTTCTCAGAAATTGCTTACTGCACCTTTAAGGATTTGAAGTCAGATTGGATTAATTAGGATTTATGAAAAATAGTGCATGAGAACATACCCTACTTCTCATGCACTAATATACAGGCAACAAGTAAAACATTAAGAAACACCTCTAACACACAAAAAAGCGCAAATCACTCTGAAAAACACCAGAAACATGCTCCAAGCAAACACACAGATGGACTGGGAGTGTGTCGGCATTCATGTGCGCGCGCGCGCACACACACACACACACCCAGGCTCTTCTGCACGGGTGGAGACGGCAGTGCATGCAAATGCTGCGTTCAGCGCGCGCGCACACACACCGGCGCGGGTTTGCACATGCGAGCTGCAGCACGGTTACCCTGGAGACACGAACATGCCGGCACTGCACCTGATTAACATTCAGCTTCTAAACGCTAATGAAGCACACGCTCGAGCACGCATCACGCCCGCAACACCCTCCAACAGCAGGACGATTATCAGAAAGGAAATAGAATGATTAAATAACTTTATACCGCCGCTGCTTTAATTACATTATGAGGTCACGGTACATTAGCAATATAGCATAATGTAATTTATGAGAAAGTTTATGTAGGCCCTGCTGCATCAATACACAGAGTGACTATTAAACTTGTCTTTTAACTGACCCTTGACTAAGCTTTCTTGGTCACTTTTGCTTTCTCAGGCCTTTTCAACAGAGCTTAGCAACTTTTGTGTATTTACAGTGCATAAATTGTCATATTTATTTATTGCATATCAGCAGCAAAGGCTATTTTCATGGCTAAGTAGCATAAATTAATCATAACAACAATAATATATCAATAAATAAAGATTTATTATTTCTTTATATATATTATTATTCATCAAATAAGCATTTAACACACACACACACACACACACACACACACACTTATTTGATGAATTTATATATATATATATTATATATATATATATATATATACATATATATACAGGGTTGGGGAGTAACGGAATACATGTAACGGCGTTACGTAATCAGGATACAAAAATCCAGTAACTGTAATTCGTTACAGTTACGTCAAAAAACGTAGTAATCGGATTACAGTTACATTTTGAAAAAAGGGGGAATACTATCAGAATTACAATCGTTTCATTTAAAACTAAATAAATCATTATTTTGCCATAATAACACATATTAAGCGCTGCTTGATTATACAGTATTTCCTGGTTCTGTTGCCAGTGATGACTCACGCGAGCCACCCGCTGGTGCATGCGCAAATAACACCCGTCTACAATCTCCTCAGACGCAGATTGAATCACTGCTGCTAGTTGAAACGATGCTGCCCGCGGGGAAAAACGCTTTCAATTCATGGAAATTTCGCTGCTATTTTGTTTTCAAAGAAGAAAATGCAAACAACGTGGTTGTACAGTGCAAACTCTGCCTTCCAGCTACGAAAACACTTTCTTTATCAAAGGACTAAAAAATAATCTGTAATACCATACTGTAGCCACTAGATGTCTGAATAGCCCTTTACATATATATATTCAGGGCTGTGTGTTCCCAAGTTGTGGAAATGAGACATGATTGCTTAGTTTTAATAGGTTTTAAAAGTAACCAAAATGCTAAACATTAAAATTAAAGCAGAACAAACATAAAAAGAAATGTCTGATCCGAGCTTGTTCAGTTTGTTTATGATCTGATGTGACTTTTATATTTTTAAGCTCTAAACAACAACAACAATAATAATAATATTGCAATAGATAATTTATCAGATTTGTAAAATATTTTTATTGTTGAGACCCATTCAAAAGTATGGAACATGTAAAATTTTAAAACTTGCAGAAATTGAAAAGAAATAATTAAATTTAAAAATTTAATCCAAAAGTAATCAGATTACATTACTTTCATATTGTGGTACTTGGATTACGTTACTGAATACTTTTTTTTATGAAGTAATTTGTAACTGTAACGGAATACATTTTTAAAGTAACCCTCCCAAGCCTGTATATATATATATATATATATATATATATATATATATATACACACATATACACAACAGTTCTTTCTGGTTCTCGAATCTGATTGGCTGAGAGCCGTGCGATATTCTAGTGATAACAGCACTCCTACCTTTTCACCGTTTGTATCACTCTGCTTGAAGAGACTGTCATGGTGGCTGAGCAAATCCACCGTATTTTTTACAAATACCACACTTGTTGTACCACAAACTGTAAGAGTTTTTTTTTTTTTAGGTGAGAATGTAGTTGTTTAGACATGAAATATGTGACTCATATTTAATCATAGCGCCTATTTTACAGTTTGTTTAGACGTTTTCGGAGATGCGATCTCCAGGCCGTCAGCAGCCGCTCAGTGCTCAAGTACCCGCCGAGAACAGCTTCATCTCGGCCAGTGCTTCTGGGATTTGCCGCTGGCCCTTATAGTGGTTAAACATGAGAAATAATTCATTTTGAGTACATAAAACAGGCAGTCTTTGGTCTTATTAATCTATTACTTGTTCCAGAGCAAATCAAATTGTGCTATGTTAAATTTAATAATTTAATATTAAGGCTATATTTAACTAACATCCTGTAGAGCACTGATTTTGTACGTTTGACTGAATTGTATAATTGTGTTTATTTCCTGTTGCTATTTATAATTAATATTGTTGTTAATTTAAATATTGTTGTTCAATAAATATTTTTTATATAAATAATATGTTGTATTCGGTATTGAGAAAGGGTCCATTAGTGTGTAATATGGATTGAGTGAAAGTCACATTAATACGTCATTAGATGGCGGCAAAACTTTACGAGTGAATGAGTCAGTCACAAAAGACTTTTAAATTGAAAGGGACTTTTGTAAACAAAGGACGTTGTTTTAGTGCTGTTATGGAAAATTCCCTTAACTGTAAAAAAAGACAAATACAAAGATCACTTTCCTCAGCGGACATTCATATGGATTTTTTATAATCTCTCTCTCTCTCTCTCTCTCGCATTAATACTGTACAAAATACAATGAGTTTCAATGGAGGGACTCAACGTTCCTTCATTACTAGTTCGAAAGTAACGTTTTAGAATTAGTAACGGAGCCTTGGTCAAACTGTCAACTTGAGATTTGAATCCGTGGCGGAAGGAACGGATTCGGCCTGAGGTCTCGTACCTACGGCTGAATCACAGCCGTGCTGATATACAGCAATATCGCACGGCTACGAGTGCGATATTGCATTTATACAACAGTTCGACGGCACGAGTGTGTAAATAAATAAGAAATAACAACCGAGTGTCTTTAAAACCCTCTTTTGTGCAGAACTACTTCCTTCGCCAAACAATTTTCTTCTTTCCATTTGATATTTGATACAAAATCTAGAATTTTCCCAGGAAACGTCTATAAAATGTTCATTAATTACATTTCTGAATAAAATTGTTGTCCAATATCATTTAAGCCAGGACATTTTACTATATATAGTAAAAAAAAACAAACAAAAAAAAAACAAACAAACAAACTGATAATTCTTCACCACATAAATGATTTAGTTAATTACTGAACATCGCATAGGCATGAATTGAACAGTGTGACTGGCAGTAAAATTGTAAAAACTGACTGAATATATTATTCTTATGTGGACTAGAATAACGTGCGACACTGATAAGCATTTTTCTATGGTAGGCTAATGCAGGCTGTTCTTGTGCTCTCAGGTCAGCGGATTGATTCCTAGTGAAAGTCAAAAAAAATATTAAATTGTATTTGCAGTTTGCATCTTTCTCTCTGCATTGACCTAATATATGGAAGCTTTTACTCTTCACATCTTTAACAATGCATCACATTTTGGCCCACTTTTAGGACCAAGGACAGTGAGAAAACTGGGCTCATTTTCACTTGACTCAAAAAGGTCAAAGCAGGTCCTTCACCCGCTTTTAAAACCCTCTTCAGCATCGCAGTACATGAAGCACAGTAAAACGCTTGGAACAAACGGCGTTCGCATTAAATATTCAGGCCTCAGGTGACAGACTGACAGGTAACAGGCCTCATTTAATGCAGGACACAGAGGAACGGGGCTCTCTTTTCTCCTGGGACTCGACTCAGTCCATCTGATGGTCGATTGTGCTTCCTGTGGTTCCATCCTGCACTAAATAATGCATGTCAGTGTTAAGAGAACCGGACGACACTTCTGTCCCACCGACACATCTTATCAAGTCACTCGTCCACAGCATCTAAAATGTCATTTCTCCCTGCATACAAGACTCTAGGAAGGTTTGCTTATCAAACACCAAATACATGAACTGACGTCTTCATAGCTGGCTTTGCCTTTTGAAAAAAACATGTCTCGGTTTGAAATGTAGATCTCTGTTCTTGGCGGACACGCTGTGACTGAAGCGTAGAGGCATTCTAATGGTTTGCCAGCTTTCATTTATCAATGTCATTTTTATTGTGTCTGTTTTCTTCAGCAGTCTAGCTCTACATTCACAGCCACTCCTCCCTCTGTAGCCTCCTTTCTTTCTCCTGACGGTTAGTAAATGAAGCTCTCGCTGCAGACCCGCATCTCATGATGTTCACTGCTCCATCTGCTGGACGCTCTGTGTCAGTGCACTCACTTCATGAACACGCTAGACCTGTAGGCCGCAGAATGACTGTTGCTCTTAAAGGGATAGTTCACCCAAAAATGAAAATTTGATGTTTATCTGCTTACCCCCAGGGCATCCAAGATGTAGGTGACTTTGTTTCTTCAGTAGAACACAAATGATGATTTTTAAGTCCAACCGTTGCGGTCTGTCAGTCTTATAATGCATGTCAATGGGAACTCCATCTATAAGAGTCAAAAAAACATGCACAGACAAATCCAAATTAAACCCTGCGGCTCGTGACGACACATTGATGTCCTAAGACACGAAACGATTGGTTTGTGCGAGAAACCGAATAGTATATCATTTTTAACTCTAATACACCACTATGTCCAACTGCCTTGAGCGCACGCACAGCATCCGTTGCGTGAGGTGTGTACGCGCACTGGCGTAGTTTAAAAGATTAGTCCATTTTCAAATAAAATTAATTTACTCACCCCCATGTCATCCAAGATGTTCATGTCTTTCTTTCTTTGGTCGAAAAGAAATTAAAGGTTTTTGATGAAAACATTCCAGGAATATTCTCCTTTTAATGGACTTCAATGGCCTCCAAACGGTTGAAGGTCAAAATTACAGTTTCAGTGCAGCTTCAAAGGGCTTTAAACGATACCAGACGAGGAATAAGGGTCTTATCTAGCGAAACGATCGGCCATTTTCTAAAAAAATACAACTGTATATGCTTTACACAAATGATCGCCTTTCACGTGCTTCTGCTTTCCGTATTCTTCAAAAAGCTTACGCTGCATGTCTTATGCCTTCCTTATTCAACTTATGGAACGAACGCGGCGGCAGTTCCGTTTTTTTCCGTAAGTAGATTAAGGCGTAGGACATACAGCGTAAGCTTTTTGAAGAATACGGAAAGCGGAAGCACGTGCAAGGCGATCATTTGTGTTTATAAAGCATATATAAATGCTTTATAAACACAACCTTTAAAGGGACAGTTCACCCAAAAATGAAAATTCTGTCATCATTTACTCTCCCTCAAGTTGTTCCAAACCTGTATGAGTTTCTTTCTTCTGCTGAACACAAAAGAAGATATTTTGAAGAATGTCAATAACCAAACAGTTGATGGGCTCCATTGACTTCCATTGACTAAACATCAGGGTGTTTAACTGGCTGGAAATATTAATTTAAAAAAAAGCATAACTGAAGAGCAAAAAGACAATTACAATGAAGCTTCAGTGATTTAATCCATAAAACAAGCAGAATGTTTGATGTTGACATTCACAGATGTGTTTTGTTTGTGACTTTAAGAGCGGACGTTTGAGTGAGTGTTAAAATGTGTCTGAGAATGGAGAGAGACATCAAATTTGTGCATATGAATTAACCATTTTAAATTAATTATACAAAAAACAACAGATACACTTTCAATCCATTCGAATAAATTATGAACAAAAAAAAAATGTGCAAAACTGCATTGTAAAAAAACCCCACAAATATTTACTTTGTTAAAAATGAGTGTCACTATCTGACGCTTTAAATAAAAGATGTCACACAAATGCAAGGACCAAAAGCATCTCAGCTTACAGTTACATACAATAAATTAAAAAAATTAAAATAAAATACAGCATTTCAAATACTTTAAATCTCATTAAAACACCAGTAAACATGTCACAATAATCATGAAACTACACCAGCAATTCATTCTGAATAAGAAACAATTACATCAAGGCAAAACCACCATCTTCCTCATCACAAAAACAATGAATCAAATTCAATTCGAATTCAATAGATCTGAATGGATCTGATATTAAACTGCCAAAAGCTGAAGATGATTATTAGTGTAGAAAAGTGCATGAATAATATCATAAATATGCTATACTGGGAGCTCATAAATAACTTACAATAATCATAATAATCACTTGGAAATGTTCCCTTTCAGTCCTGTATTTATCTGGTCCCTCATTCTAAACCACTGATTATTGTTTCTAGATTACTAGTATTGAATCTAATTAAGAACTGAAAGAAATATCAGCCATTTCAGACAATATTATCCCGCTACTGACCACAAACGTGCTTGTGAACCCACAGAAAACACTCAAAGCTTCAACGCTCGAGTAATTCCCTGATGGACTGACCCGTGTGTCAATGTGCAGGGAAAAACCTCTCTAGACGCCCAAGGCTTCTCCAAACATCAGAGTGTGTGACGCTTTGAAAGGAGCAAATGCACTGGAGACAGGTACAATACACCGTCCACATTAATATTCATGACAGAATAAACCTGCAAGCTATGCTTCCTGTAAACCACATACACACACACACACGGACACGCTAGAGAAATCTGAAACAAAGCACAGAAAGGGCGTCTGAATGTGGCATTATCATCCATATGATGGCGACAAAGCACAAATATCCTACTGTGCATATGAAACATAAGCATAATAATATCTATATATGCACAAAACACATTTTAAAAAATATTTTCTGACATAAAATCAGATGTGGTCCTAGCTGGCCATATGAACGGAATAAAAATGACCAGGCAAATCTCACAAAAATGTGCAGGTCATATTTCAGCCTAAAACAAAGCCTATTTTTGATGCATTATTTTCATTACACAAATAATCAACCATTTTAAACCCTGTTCAAATAAATTACAA
Source organism: Mylopharyngodon piceus (assembly GCA_039654765.1). NCBI lineage: Eukaryota > Metazoa > Chordata > Actinopteri > Cypriniformes > Xenocyprididae > Mylopharyngodon > Mylopharyngodon piceus. Next base: position 6,096,109 of record CM077457.1, read on the forward strand.
GCTAAAAAAATGTGCAAAACGGTGGTTTATTAAAAACACAAATATTCTCTTTGTTAAAAATGAATGTCACTATCTTAAAAAAAGAATGCCCTGGTATAGTGTCATGAATGTATGCACATTTAAAATAAATATTGCTTTGCGTTTAAGAAAACAAAGCCTATAAACATTTGAATCCGCATCTTAAATGTATGTGTATTTAAATTGAAAAAATAATTCCAGTATTTTTTTTTTTAATACAGTAATTAGAATAAGAAAAAAAAAAACTTTTACTTTAAATGTCATGAAAATAAAACATCATAATGGTCTTTAATTTTTTAAAGAAAAATAGAATTTCTTATTTCTCCCTTTGATTTTAGGCTGAAATCTGCCCTGGACATGTTGTCATGAGAGTCACCAAAGCACCTGAAACTGCTGTTCTGCTTCCATTTGTGTTGGCATTAGTGCGTGTGCTGTAAATCCTCCTCGCCACTAGAGGACACCGTTTACTTTAGCGGTTCTAGTGCAACATGAGCTCATCACAAAGCCAAGATGCTCATGAATATGCAAACACAGTCTGCTCGTTACTTATAGCGGATTTAAATGCTGTAAAAGCGTAGTTAAAACAAGTTTATCTGTAAACAAACAAAAAAACGCAGGAGTGTATGTCCGTCCCGTGTGTGAGATAAATGACGCGTTACCCAGAAACCCCTCCACACACACACACACCCACACTCAGTCAGTCTCTCTAGCTGAAGCAGCAGAGGACTGAACATGTCGACGGCTCTGGGCTGCGGAAGTTTCCGGAGGTCGGAGTGTCGGGACATTCAGCGATGAACCGGTGCAGTTCAGAGACTTGTGGCACGTCCCGAGTTTGTTGCTGAAACACACACATACAGCCGTATTTACACATTTTTATTTATTTATAAAAATGTTAAATTGTTTTAGCTAGATGTGCTATATTTAAAAAACAAAATGTATTTGATAGGACTAGTTATTGACATGAATTTCATTTGATTCAATTCCTATTTCAGTTTGATATTGATTTGAGCCCATACAGGGAACCCCATTACTATAATATTAAAGATTAAAATTAACTGATTTGTATAGGCTACTTACATCTAAATTACACATAAGGAATGTTTTTATAATAATAATGTTAAGTGATCATTTACAAGCTGATTTATCAACGTCTTTTGGTGGTTGAGACACTCATTGAGCAAAGTTGTGCTCTATCTTTCAACATACCTTCTGATGTTCATTCATGTTTATTCTGTGCTGTAACCAGTAGGCTTGTATTTACTAAAATTATTTTATTATATTATTTTAGTGAAAATCAATTTTATTTAAAATAATGCAGATTTTCTTTTAATAGTTTAGCTTTCGTTAAGGATAGTAAGACTCACCATGATAGTGTCGTAGGCTCCGGTGATGAGCGCGATGAAGAGCGACAGCACCATGTAGATGAAGAGCGAGATGAAGGTGTAGAGATAGACCTGACTGAAGACCCACACCAGCGCCCCGCTCTGCTCCATATCCGAGAACGTGGCGAACATGTCGTCTCCGTTGATGAGAGAAAACAGGCACTCTGACACCGTAGAGAGAGAGCGGAACTGATGGAGAGACAGAGACAAGGATCAGAAGACATGGACATACTTAACATACTTTAGCGTGTTAATATATTAATGAAATGTAACATACTTTAGCGTGGTAATACGTATATTAATGAAATGTATTAATATATTAGCGAGGTAATATATTAATGAAATGTAACACTTTAGCATGGTAATATATTAAGGAAATGTAACACTTTAAGAAAAAGTAACATACTTTAGCGTGGTAATATTATTATTGAAATGTAACACTTTAACGTGGTAATATATTAAGGAAATGTAACACTTTAGCGTGGTAATATATTAAGAAAAAGTAACATACTTTAGCGTGGTAATATATTATTGAAATGTAACATACTTTAGTGTGGTAATATATTAATGAAATGTAACATACTTTAGCGTGGTAATACGTATATTAATGAAATGTATTAATATATTAGCGAGATAATATATTAATGAAATGTAACACTTTAGCATGGTAATATATTAAGGAAATGTAACACTTTAAGAAAAAGTAACATACTTTAGCGTGGTAATATATTAATGAAATGTAACATACTTTAGCGTGGTAATATTATTATTGAAATGTAACACTTTAACGTGGTAATATATTAAGGAAATGTAACACTTTAGCGTGGTAATATATTAAGAAAAAGTAACATACTTTAGCGTGGTAATATATTATTGAAATGTAACATACTTTAGTGTGGTAATATATTAATGAAATGTAACATACTTTAGCGTGGTAATACGTATATTAATGAAATGTATTAATATATTAGCGAGGTAATATATTAAGGAAATGTAACATACTTTAGCATGGTAATATATTAAGGAAATGTAACATACTTTAGCATGGTAATATATTAAGGAAATGTAACACTTTAGCGTGGTAATATATTAAGAAAAAGTAACATACTTTAGCGTGGTAATATATTAATGAAATGTAACATACTTTAGCGTGGTAATGTATTATAGAAATGTAACATACTTTAGCGTGGTAATATATTAATGAAATGTAACATACTTTAGCGTGGTAATGCGTATATTAATGAAATGTATTAATATATTAGCGAGGTAATATATTAATGAAATGTAACATACTTTAGTGTGGTAATATATTGAGGAAATGTAACATACTTTAGCATGGTAATATTATTATTGAAATGTAACACTTTAACGTGGTAATATATTAAGGAAATGTAACACTTTAGCGTGGTAATATATTAAGAAAGAGTAACATACTTTAGCGTGGTAATATATTAATGAAATGTAACATACTTTAGCGTGGTAATATATTAATGAAATGTAACATACTTTAGCGTGGTAATGTATTATAGAAATGTAACATACTTTAGCGTGGTAATACGTATATTAATGAAATGTATTAATATATTAGCGAGGTAATATATTAAGGAAATGTAACATACTTTAGCATGGTAATATATTAAGGAAATGTAACATACTTTAGCATGGTAATATTATTATTGAAATGTAACACTTTAACGTGGTAATATATTAAGAAAAAGTAACATACTTTAGCGTGGTAATATATTAATGAAATGTAACATACTTTAGCGTGGTAATATATTAATGAAATGTAACATACTTTAGCGTGGTAATACGTATATTAATGAAATGTATTAAGATATTAACGAGGTAATATATTAATGAAATGTAACACTTGAGCATGGTAATATTATTATTGAAATGTAACACTTTAACGTGGTAATATATTAAGGAAATGTAACACTTTAGGGTGGTAATATATTAAGAAAAAGTAACATACTTTAGCGTGGTAATATATTATTGAAATGTAACATACTTTAGCGTGGTAATATATTATTGAAATGAAACATACTTTAGCGTGGTAATACGTATATTAATGAAATGTATTAATATATTAGCGAGGTAATATATTAAGGAAATGTAACATACTTTAGCATGGTAATATTATTATTGAAATGTAACACTTTAACGTGGTAATATATTAAGGAAATGTAACACTTTAGGGTGGTAATATATTAAGAAAAAGTAACATACTTTAGCGTGGTAATATATTATTGAAATGTAACATACTTTAGCGTGGTAATATATTAATGAAATGTAACATACTTTAGCGTGTTAATATATTAATGAAATGTAACATACTTTAGCGTGGTAATATATTAATGAAATGTAACATACTTTAGCGTGGTAATACGTATATTAATGAAATGTATTAATATATTAGCGAGGTAATATATTAAGGAAATGTAACATACTTTAGCATGGTAATATTATTATTGAAATGTAACACTTTAGCGTGGTAATATATTAAGAAAAAGTAACATACTTTAGCGTGGTAATATATTATTGAAATGTAACATACTTTAGCATGGTAGGGTCCCAGAACGATCCAACCACAGAAGCAGTAGCCCATGTAAATGGCAGCAGCGCAGCAGCAGAATCGGATCACGTTTGGAAAAGCGGCTCTTAGAGTCACAATCAGAATCTGAGAACAGATCAGACAATTCACATCAGCCGTTCACTCAGTCTAAACATTTCCTGTCTTACAGTTGTTTGCGTTATTGTCTTGGTAATATTTGCAGAAAGTCAAATTTATTAAAAGGGAAGAAAGGAAATGTGAAGCTCACAAAGCATTTCTAAAAATGTCTGGGTTGTATATCAAGACAAAATCAAAAGAAAAATAAACATTTTTACTAGCATAACGAACCAAAAAAAGCGTATTTTTATGACCATTTTATGGCCCATAATTTTGTACGTTAACAATTAAATTAAGCACATTTCCCCTCCAAACATATATTACTACAATATTAAAAAAGATGTATTATTTAAAGATTGTAAAGTAAAATTCCAAGCACTTTGTGATTTGTCTTACTGAATTTAGTTCATGTTGATTTGAATAAAAGTTATGATATAGCAGGAAAAATACTGTATTGCAGTAGTAAGAATCATCATTGAGAAAAAGAGAACTAAAAAAAAGTTAAACATTGAGACAGATTAGAATAATAAGAATGAGACTTTTTTTTAATTAAGGTGAATTTGATTTTGTGGTGAAATGTGACCTGGACACATACATATTAGAAGCATTGCTCAATGGGACATATAATTTACAATATACAACAGGAATGCAGCGTAACTCACGTTGTATTTCTGAAAGAAGCTGAAGTATCGTAGCACCCCGACCCACACCATCAGGGTGGAAGTTCCCATCAAAATACTGCAGACGTCATAGGACGACAGGTTCTGCAGCACAAACACAAGCACCAATCAGCTCAGAGCGCTTCTCAAACGCAGCGAGACCTTCAAACCTCAAAGGTAAGAGCATGACCTTAGTCTCGATGGCGATCTTGATGAAGGAGGCGATGATGGTGAGAACGTCGCTGGTGATGAGCAGCAGGTACCAGCCATTGATGAACTCCAGACGGTCGCCCCAACACACCGAACGGCCCAGAGACTCACGGAAATATCGCACAAACTCCTGCCAACACAGGTGAATCGTGAATTAAGATGCATTAGGAAAGCAAATGTTGATGTCATGCACACTTTCTCTTCTTCACTTACGTTCTGCAGGATAACCCCTCTGAGGATGGAGCGTCCGCACAACACCAGAGACAGACCGCAGACCACCGCCACCAACACGTCGAACGTCACACGCGCGTAACTGTCCGCTGGACACAGAGACAGACTGTTTCAGCTTCAGCAGGATCACAGACAGAGATTGAGAGCGGTTCGTGTCGTCTCACCGTGTCCCGACACATTGGGGTCTCTGCACTCTTTAATGGACGCCTCGTTGAGTAAACTGAGCTTCACTTTACCACTGTGAGCCTTGTTATCAAACAGGATCTGAAACACACACAGAAAGCCTCATGTGCTTAGAAAGGTGCAATATACACGAAAATGTTATTTCACATATTATATTATAATATAAATGACCCTTTATATAATATAATATAATATAATATAATATAATATAATATAATCTTTTTTTAGGATTTTTTGTTGTTTTTGAAAGATATCTCTTCTGCTCACCAAGACTGCTTTATTTGATCAAAAATATAGTAAAAAATTTGAAATATTTTTACAATTTAAAATAACTGTTTTCTATGTGAATATATGGTGAAATGTAATTTATTCCTGTGATCAAAGCTGAATTTTCAGCATCATTACTCCAGTCTTCAGTGTCACATGATCCTTCAGAAATCATTCTAATATGATGATTTGATGCTCAAGAAACATTTATGATTATTTTCAGTGTTTAAAACAGTTGTGCTGCTTCATGTTTTTGTGGAAACTGATACATTATAGTTCAAAAGTTGTTGTTTTTTTAACAAAATTAATACTTTTATTCAGCAAAGATGGATTAAATTGATCAAAAGTGACAGTAAAGAGACTGTCAAAAAGGACAAACCGTTCAGAAGTTATAAGCAAAAATCTCCAGACCAGTAGGTGGCGCTGCGCCGAAACGCTGCATGTATCCTTAGGTCATGCTTATGATGACAGGTACCAAGTTTGGTCTGAATATGATAAAGCGTTGCAGAGATACAGCCTTATGTTTATTTTCACAAATGCTATGTAAAATTTGTTCGCGAGTTTTTCGAAAATGTTTTGAGAAATTGACTTGAATTCCATAACTTTTTATCGGCATGGTCTGAAGATGATCTGGTTCAATTTTCATGAACAAATACCAAGTTTCTTATGTGATCATAAAATACAGCATTTTAGCACAAAATTCAAAATGGCCGACGGCCAAAATGGCCGATATGGGAAAATTGGATATCATTCAACTCGAATTTAACGAGACCACATTTATGATTGGACAAACCAAGATGTGTCAGAAGAGTTTGATTTCAAATAAATGTTTTTTTTGTTTTTTTTTAACTTTCTATTAATTCTATTCAAAAATGCGTCATAGTTCCCACAAAAATGTGAAGCAGCTCAACCATTTTCAACATTGATCAAATGTTGACTATTTGTGATCAAATAAATGCCGCCTATTTAACTATATATCTTCATGAAACATTATTAGATGTTGTAAATGTGTAAATCTCTGCCTACAGTGATGGAGAAGGTGTAGCAGTCGGGAATCTCGTTATTAATAATCGTCTGGATGTTTATGGCCTTCAGCTGAAACTGGATGGTCACATTTATCAACCTGCGGAGAGACAGAAAGAAGTTCAGAGAGGAACTTGAGCAACGATTTCATAAGACAAACGGCACATTTACACAGATCAGGGTTTGAGAACAGTAACGGTCTGCAGATGTTAAAAACGATTGATGAAAAAGTAAGAATCGCTAGAGTAATGTGTGTCTTCGTCTCACTTTTGGAAATTGAGGGTGATGTTCTTGTAGTGGTTTTGTGGTGGAGCTGAAGGGTCTGGCGGTGGATCCACGCCGATACAGTCTGAACAACAACAGAAACACACAGAATAAAAGTGAATGCGGCTCATTTAGAATCACTGATGATTCAAACGGACAGCAGGTTTGTGTTGCTAGGCAGCAGAGGAACCAGAACACAGATTCCGTGGAATTCTAAATCTTAAGTACTTCACTTTGTTAGGATACATCTTCGCTGTTCTGAACCCTAGTGAGCTGCCTTCTTAGGGAGCAATCCCAGAATGCACTGCAATGAGGTCAGTAAAATGTATCCAAGATGGTGCACAATTAGGAGAAATGCTGATGAAAGATATGCTAAAGTTGGCATGAAATGGAAGTTGCAACCGACTTTACTACCGTATTGTGACGTATTTCTGAGAGAAACAGTTTATCCATTGTTTGTTGACCGGATTGTAAAAAAAAAAAATGAGTGCTGCATACTGAAATATTTTCTCATTAGTATTTTTGTCTTGTTTTCCAGTATGATTATCTTATAATTCTTAAATCAAAATGTATTTATTTGAGAAGGAAAATGGCATACGATATTAAAACTTTTTCAGAAAAATGTACCAAAATTAAGTGAGTTTGTGCTCAAAACAACAAAAAATATCCAAAAGAAAAATAATATTGGTAAGAAATATAATATTAATAATAATAAAAATAAAAATAAAAGGGAAAACAATATTTTTTTCTCTCTAAATTAAGTTTTTTCCTTACTGGACTGACATTTTTGTTGTTGTTGTTTTAAGCTAATAAACTCTTAAAATTTACTAAATAATAATAAACTTTTAAAATTAAAATTTTTATTTAAATTTTTAGATTTAATATGTCTTTTTGCTTCTCAAATAAATGTATCTTAATTTAGGAATAATTATATATAACAATTAAATATAATTATATATATATACATATACATATATATATACATATATATATATATATATATATATATATATATATATATTCTTACTAGGTATTTTTTTCTTGTTTTATATATATTTTTAGAAATATAAATTTTAAATACTAGGTATTTTTGACTTGATATATAAATAGTTGATATATATATGCAGTGAGACAGATCTGAATGTGATTGGCATATAAAAAATAAGTAAAAAATAAATAAAAAAAATAAAAAAAAATAAAAAAAATGCACAGATTAATCATTCATAATATAATATAACCAGTAACATGCATTACAAAATTAACTAAAACTGTCAATTTTAATTTCATGTCACCATTAATAAACTTAATAATGTACTATTTTCCCCAATATTTGAGTGTTCTTAGAATATCATGTTGTAAGACTAGCAACACGAATGCCAAACTTAAACTGTAAAGTCACTATGAAATCAAAATGGACAATTCTTATTTATTATGGAACTTTGTAGTATTTATTATAAATACTTTATCCATAATCTTTAAATCAAAATAACTTCCCTCCCTCTTGCAGCTCACCTCTTTTCTTCTCTGGTGACGAGGGCGGGGCAACCTGTCACTCATATCAGATCCACCAATAGCAAACCACAACAATCCATTCAATTCCCAGCCGTTTCACTCGGATATACGTCACAATAAGGAAGAAAAGTCTAGCGTAACTTCCGTTTCATGATGACTTTAAAAACATCAGACAGAGAGACGACTATGTTTTAAAATCAGAGCTATTGATTTGTTTATTATGAAACTGATTTTCTGCCCACCAGTGACAACGTGAGGGTCGATGTCAAACGTGTCATTAACGGGGTCGATGGTACCCTTCTTGTAGTAGTGCTGGCACAGATAGAGGGCGCTGTCGTTCAGACCCGCACCTGGAACGTATGCGTACCTGCCCACTGACGTCTGCGGCAGAGCCAGATACTGACAGACAGAAAGACAGAGGTTATATTCACTGATCTGAGAAAATAAACAGATAAAGCAGCATGAATAACCACTGTCTTTATTGCCGCTCAGAGTTTTGACATGAAGGTCAGTGTTTCAACACTTGACTGATGTGCTAATGTTGCTAACATCCCGTTAAGCCAACGGTTACTGAAACTACAGATTGATCAACAGCATCCTAAATCAATAGCAAGGACTTTAGTTACTTAACATAGTATCATTCATTGAATTAATTAAAATATTTATTAGGCTACAGTACCGTTCAAAAGTTTGGGGTCAAAAATACAGTAAAAATTATGAAATATTACAATTTAAAATAACTGTTTTCTATGTGAATATATGTTAAAATATAATTTATTCCTGTGATCAAAGCTGAATATCTATTGCACAGAGAATTACAGAAATCTTCAAGCATGTATTTTTATCTGGAGGTTGTTATTCACAGGTAAGTCTTGTGCACAGGTGCTGAAAACAAGCACGTCCCTCATGAGCTCAGGTGATCTGTTTAAACACACTGACGCTCACATGTGCAGATGTGGGTCTGTACCTGCTCTATGGCGTAGTTGATGTGATCGTGGATGCTTTTCTGCGTGTGGATACACAGCGGCTCCTCAGAACCATCCAGATAGTCTCTCAGGAACAGATGCTTGAAGGAGTCGGTGTTCTCCTCCTTAAACGCCACCACCATCTGATTACTGAGACCAAACAGCACCAGCTGACAGAGACAGAGCGGTGTCAATACAGCAGTTAAGACATGCAGCGGCCTGGAAAAATAAATATTAACTATGTGCACTTAGATATTAAACTGACTGATGCTGCAGTTTTCATTTACTGTTGTCAATGCAGAAATACTCCACTTTCTGCCCCAAAACCTAATAATTACTACAGTAAAACTAGTAACTTAAAGCAAAAAAAAATAGTGTTAAAAAATTAACTAAGGGGCCGTTTACACAACACTGCTTTCAACATAAAATTGAAAACGTTTCATGCGTTTTGTCCGTTCTTTTTCACAACAACAGCGTTTTGGTGGCCTGAAAACGCAAACTTTTAATAAACGGGTTTAAAAGTGCAAGTTTTTGAAAACGATACCGTTATCGTCTCTGTGTAAACTACAAAAATGCAAATTTGTGAAAATAGTGGCGTCATGCATATTATGAGTTCAGTCTATAGGCGTGTAGTGTTTCTTTACAAAGTGACATCGCCATCTACTGGCCTGGCATGAATAATACAGCATTTTTAGATGTTTTCGCGGATCCGTGTGAACAGGAATCGTTTTGACAAAGTTGTCGTCTGTACGTGAAAAACGCAAAGGAAAAACTTTTCCATTTTTAGTACATTGTTGTCGTGTAAACGTACCCTAAATGACTCTGAAAGCCTCTTTCTATTGAAGCTTGTTTCCACCACTGAATAAAAAATAAAAACAGATAATTGCGACTTTTATCTCACAATTCTGACTTCATTTTCTCAGAATTGTGATATAAACTCACAATTCTGACTTTTTTTCTTGCAATTCTGACTTATTTTCTCAGAATTGTGAATTATAAACTCGCAATTGCATGTTATAAAGTCAGAATTCTGACTTTATATCTCACAATTCTGGCTTTATTTCCCGCAATTGCGAGTTTATATCACAATTCTGAGAAGTAAAAAAAAAAGTCACAATTGTGAGATAAAAAGTCGCAATTACCTTTTTAATGTTTTATTCAGTAGCGGAAACAAGCTTCCATATCTTTAACTGTTCGAAAGCAATCAAATGTTAATGTATCATGGTTTTACAGCAGCACATAAAC